>CANIUD010000695.1:925000-1525000 GCA_947470075.1 Closterium sp. Yama58-4 | reverse complement strand
TTCTTCGTCAGGAAATCAGCTGCCATGTCACCGGTTGGGCAGTACGTGAGTTTGACTCTCCCCTTGTCGATTTCGTCCTTGACGAAGAAGTAGCGAAGTGCGATGTGCTTGGTGCGGTTGACGAAGCCGGGCTTGTTCGCGATCTTGATCGCGCTCTGATTGTCGCAGAGTAACGTGAAGTGCCCATTCATCGTCACTTTCGCTTCTTGCAGGAGCTCCATTAGGTACAGTCCTTCGCGAACAGCTGCGCTGGCGGCGATGAACTCAGCTTCAGCTGACGAAAGAGCGATGAGTTCCTGCTTCTGGGAGTTCCAGGAGATGAGTCCAGCAGGTTGGAGTTGGAAGTGTCGAGAGAATTAGGCAAAAAGAGAGGGGTTGAACTAGCAAGAATGGGGATACAAATAGCAAACCCTAGAAGGGTTGTACTCGCTACAGAGCACCCCACTGCAGGCTAGACAAATATAACATTCTGACACACCCCCATAGCCAAAGTGGGGTGTAATCAGCAGAGCAAGCAAAGCAGTACAAGCTCAGGGTGGATCACGATGTCACCACACATTCTGAGCACAAGTTCAAGAAGCAACAGTTTATAAGTTATGAGCAAAGCTAGAGGCGGTCACAGAGGACAAATGAGGAGGAGGAGGGCTGGCGAGAGGAGAAAGGAGTGGAGGCGACGACTGAAGCTGCAGACACACGGGCATCAGACGGCTCTGGCGCAACGCTAGTGGCTACCGGAAGCAGAGCCCCGGACTACAGGGGTAATAGTCGCTGCGGAGGGTGCAGCGGACCCACGGGCGACAGGTGCAGCCGGCTCTCTGAGCTACCGGAGGTCCGCGGAACCCCGGAATACAGGTGCTGCGGACGACACGACGGCAGTCTCCGCTCAACCTCCCCCAACAGTCCCACACCCCTCGACACACACCCCTTGCTTCACCCCTAGCTCCACTCCCACGGTACCCCCCCTTAAACCCCAAACCCTAGACTCCCACACACCACCCCCCTCAGCGGCAGCTGCAGTAGAGGGAGACTAGGGAGGAGGAGGAGTAGGTAGAGTAACGCACAACCGACACCCCCACAGCCGCCACCCCCACACTCCCCACCCCCAAACCCTAAAACGGGCGAAAGGGAGAAGGAGCGCGGGGGACGGCGAGGGGGAAGGCGCGCGACCCCCAGGGCGCCACCTCTGGGCAGCGGGGGCCGCGCGCGGCTCCCCAGGGCGCCTCGACGGGGCAGCGGGGGGCCGCGCGCGGCTCCCTAAGGCGTCGCGACGAGGCAGCGGGGGCCGCGCGCAGCTCCCCACGGCGTCGCGACGAGGTAGCGGGGGGCCGCGCGCGGCTCCCCAAGGTGTCGCGACGAGACGTCGGGGGCGACGCGCGGGGCTGCGGGGCGACGCGGGGGGTCGACGGCGACGAGGGGAGGGCGCTTCGACGGTGGGAAACCGCCGCGCGCCTCGGGGCGCACGGCGTGCAGAAAACCGCCGCGCGCCCCGAGCGCACGGCGGGATGAAAACCGCCGAAACCCTAGAAAAAATTCGCCGCGCGCTCCGCGCGCGGCAGGAAGAAGTCGTCGCGCGCCCGAGGCGCCCGGCAGGAAGTACAGCAGCGGAAGCATTAGGTGGTGGGCCCACCCACAGGATCGACCCAGGAGGGTCGACCTGCTCTGATAGCATGTCGAGAGAATTAGGCAAAAGAGGAATGAACTAGCAAGAATGGGGATACAAATAGCAAACCCTAGAAGGGTTGTACTCGCTACAGAGCACCCCACTACAGGCTAGAGCATAATATTCTGACAGGAAAATGAATCCTGTGCGGGAGCGTCTGTTGTCAACATCCCCTGCGTGGTCAGCATCTACGTAGCCATGGAGCTGCAGAGTAGCGGTGAGGTTAGCTTCGTAGGTGAGGCCGACGTCAGGAGTTGAGATGAGGTACTGTAGTGCTCGGCGTAGATCCAGTAGATTCTCCCCTTCAGGTCGCTTCAGATACTGTGCGAGCTGGCTTGCGACGTAGGAGAGATCGGGCCGGCACGTGACGACGGCAAATAGGAGACATCCCAGCTGCTGTTGGTAGAGCCGATGATCGTTGATGGAGAGGGGTGTGATGTCCGGCTCATGATTAGGAGGAGGAGTGCGGTAGGGAGTGGTGAGGTTGATTGGTGCGATGGCGAACCGCTTCGCGAGTGTTTCGGCGTATTTGGCGGCGGAGAGGTGAATAGAAGAAGCGGACTGAGTGACATTAAGTCCCAGGAACTGTGTGACGTTGTGATTGATCGTCACCTCGAGCTTCTCCTTGATGTCGGCTTCGAACTGGTCTAGCAGCTCTATGTCATTGCCGGTGTAGAGGAGATCGTCGACGTAGGCGACGAGGAGAATGAACTTGCCGCGCGATTCCCGGCGATACATTCCGAGGTCATGTGGTAACTGGACGAAGCCGAGGTCAAGAAGAACGGAGTGGAGATACTGCTTGCACAGGCGAGGTGCCTGCTTGATCCCGTAAAGCGATTTCTGAAGGAGGCACACGGCGCCGTCGTTTTCTTCGAAGGCATGTGGCTGTTCGACGAAGATGATGGCGTCGACAGGGGCGTAAAGGAAAACGCTGCCTACGTCAATTTGGCGGAGCGGCTGCTGTTTGACGGCTGCGAGGCAGATGAGGATGCGTACCGAGGTGTGACGTCCAACAGGTGCGTAGGTGAGGGTGAAGTCCACTAGGTGCGTTTGCTCGAAATCGCACACCACCCACCGCGCCTTGTATTTGTCGATGGAGCCATCAGCCAGGGTCTTGATGCGGAAGACCCTCTTGCCGCTGAGAAATTTCCTTCCCTTTGCCGATGACCGAGGGACTAGCTTCCAGGTGCCACGCTTTTTCAGCGACGCGACCTCTACGGCCATGGCTGCTATCCACTTCTCGCTGTCGGGGCCAGATAGAGCCTGGCGAACAGTTGTTGGTTCCTTGGGAGAGTCGTGGCGAACAGCGACAGCGAGACAGAGAACGCGGAGGCCGGTTTTGTTGGTCTTTTTGTAGTGGAGGCGGTCGTAGTCGTGGAGACTGGTAACTTCAACTACGTCATCGTCACTTTCGTTGCCGAGGCGGAGAGTGTCTTGCGAGGTGTTGGGTTGTGGTAACTCTGCATTCGGGGATCGTCGTGCCTCACTGGTATAGTTGTGGGCTTTGCAAGTTGTATCATCCGGATCGAATTGGTGTACAGGAATGAAGGTTGGAGTTCGGAGCGGGCTTGTAAGGGGGATGCTGGGTGCTGTATCCATTGGGGTGACATCGGTTGCGTCTGCATCTTCTGCCAGGTCAGCTTCGTCGTGTGACGTGGCAAAGCTGCGATGTCCCTCGAAGACCTTCTCTGGCGCCTTGTCAGCTTCCCGGTGCTCCTTGAACAGTGGCAGGGTCAGCTTCTCGTAGAAGATGCAGTCACGTGATTTCGTCACTTTGTGTGCCGTGTAGTCCAGTACGATCCACGTCTTGTATTCCTTTTCAATTCCGAGGTGGATCCCCCATCGTGCCCGATCAGAAAACTTTCCGGTCCTTGCAGTGTGGGGTCTGTACTGTACCATGCAGCCGAACACCCGGAGCAGACGCGTGTCCGCTTTTCTGCCCGTCCATGCCCTGTAAGGGGAATTGTTGTTTTCGAGACTTCGGGAGGACAGCAAGTTGTGCAGCCGAACAGCGTGATTCATCGCAAACGGCCAATATTTGGTTGGGATGGCCGACTGCTTCATCAGAGCCCTCATCCGTGTAGCGAGGCTCCTGTTTGTCCGTTCTGCTACTCCTTGTTGCTCGTGAGCGTAGGGCAGGGACACCAGGTGCTCAATCCCCTTCTGCTTGAAGAGTTCCTTGAACTCTGTTGAGAAAAATTCCAGACCCCCGTCTGTTTGGTAGCTCTTCAGCTTCAGCCCTGATTGACGCTTAGCCCGCTTCATCCATGCCACGAAGCACTCGAAGGCAAGGGAGCGTCAGTCGGTGTTAATGGCCCAGACGTAGCGCGTGCATGCGTCGATGAAAGTGAGCGTGTAGTGTTCACCGTCGAGCCCTTCCTGGCTGAGGATCATGAAGTCGCTGTAGACCTTGTCCAGTGGCTTGTATCGCTCGTATCCCGGAGGTAAGTCGGGAAACGGCTTGTGGGTGAGCGACGCTGTTGGGCAGATGTGCACGTTGGGTCAACTGAGTCCGCGGTGAGAGAACCGTTTCGAGGCAGGAGTAGCGCGCCGTCGTCGAAGACTCCCGCCTTAAGTGAGTTTTTCATAGTAACGTGTGAGGGGTGTCTGAGTCGCTGGTGCCAGGTTTCAGGATCCGCACGATAGCCGACAATCTTCTCATAATATTTGTGCCGCGCTGATGCATCGTCCGGCTACTTTCCACGGCCCGTGTCAGTGGCGGTGTCGGCGTCAGTTGCAAAGGCTCTCACAGAGTTGTACTCCAGGAGGAAGTGCGGGATTCCGATGATGTCATCAGTGTCTGCGACATCAACTGGCTTGCCCGTGACGAGCAGATGCATTGACGGTGGCGGCTTCGGCTTTGGCCAATCGTGGGTGGGGAGTCCCGTCATTGGAATCCGAAAGTAACTGTATTCAGCACCGATGACTTCAATTTCTTGCGGCCCTTGCTCTGGTGATGGCGGTTCCTCCGTAGGTTCCGGTAATTCCGCTGCTTCTCCCAAAAATTCGTAGGTTACTTCTTCTTCTGACTTCTCCGCTGTTGGCTGTGGTGTGTCAGGAGCGTATTGATCGGGAAGAGGAGGACCTCCCCAGCTGGTACCACGAGTTGCCCAGTATGGGTCGACCGCTGCTACCTCCACGGGAGGAAGTCCCGTAGCTTCATCGTAGTTTCGCGGGCCCCATCCTTCTCCGGCTCAGGTTCCCCAGCCGCCACCAGCGGTCTCTTCTTCTCGCAGAGCCGTGTCGGCGCCCCATCCGGTTGCCGCTGCTTCTTCAGTCGAGACGGCGCCCCATCCACTTGTGGCTGCTTCTTCTAGAGTCAGAATTTCTCCCCAAGGGCCAAGCGCGGGCTCGGGAATGCCCCAACCCGTTCTAGTTGCCGTGCTTTCTCCGGTGGTTGGTGCTGCAGGTGTTGACGTACCGCTGCCTTCTTCCATTGTGGCAGGTACAGTTTCTGCAGGAGTGGAGTTCGAGGCGGTTGGAACGGTACGTAGGCGTAGGAGACCGTCAGAAGCAGGTCGTTCAAGGTCCATTTCCGTAGGGTGGGACCACGTCGGCGGTTCCGTGGGAGTTGTATTCAACAGCAGCGTGTGGTCAGAATCGCCAGTGGTACCTTGGGCTGAGAACTGCAGCACGAAGACTCCGTCATCGTCTGTTGCCTTGCCGATGTAAGTGTTATTGCAGAATAGCTCGAAGGTTTTGTCCTTGCGATTGCTGCGAATGTCAACTCCGCACCGCATGAGTTGTGCCGAGGAGAGCAGGTTGTACTGCAGGTCTGGAGAGACGAGCACGTCTCCGATGTGAATGGTGAATTTCGTGTCATCGGCCTCAAGGTAAATTTCACCAATGTCGTATGCCTTCATTTTGCCGTTGTTGGCGACTGTGATTTCGCATGGTCGTCCCATGCGCCGTGAGTTGGTGATGAACGCTGGGGAACCCACCATGTGTTGTCCGCAACATCTGTCAAGGTACCAGGTGTTGATGCTCTCATGGCTCTGGCGCGCGATGTTGGCGATTCTTGGCGTGACAACGCAGTCAAAGTCGTCGGTGAACGGTGAGAGAGCGAGGTACCTATTTGCGGAGATGCTGGGAGGAGATTCCGGTGTTGGAGGAGGCAACTCGAAATCAGGTGGGATGTTGGATGGACGATCGATCCAGTTGAAGGTGGTTGGATCGTTGTTTGGACTAGGCGTAATGGGGTTGATCGGCGCGATAGGCGGATATGCGCCGTTGTCGTAGTATCGACCTCCTTTGCGACGCGCCATGCAACTCATGATTGTCCCCTTGCCTTTGTCTTTCATTGTGATTGAGCAGGAGTTTGGGAGGTGCTGGAGACGGAGGGAGGTGATATGGTTGAGGTCGCGGCAGGAGGCGACGACTGTGCCGAAGGTTGCTGGCCGGAGGAGTTACGCCTCTTGTCAGCGGCCTTTCGTTTGTAGCACTGATCGATGGAGTGGCCGGGCTTCTTGCAGTATTTGCAGAACATTCCCTTCTTTCCACGTTGCTCCCCTTGAGATCCTCCGGCGAAGAAGACTAACTTCTCCCGTTTGACGTTCTTCTCATTGTACAGGTCAATCTCCTTTTTCTCGGGAAGGAGTGTGGCACACAGAGCAGACTCCGAAATCGTTGCTCGAGCGCGGAGCAGTGACTGACATTGTCGCCAGTCGGGGCCGAGACCCGAGATGACCATTGAGATGAACATGTCGTCGGGAACGGTTCCGCCGCACCTTTTGACGTGATCGCGCAGATTGCGGCACCGGTTGACATACGATCCTGCTTTCTCCCCTTGTCTCATTTTGACCGAAGTCAGCTGACTGAGCAGGCGACTCATTGTGACTGGATCTGTTGCCATGTATGAGTTGCACAGGTGTTCCCAGGAAGCTTGCACAGGAGCCCACTCTATCTTGTAGGGACGAATGCCGAGCTGTTCTTCGAGAGAGAGATTTTGAAGGAGAGCGGTGTACGCGAGGAGGGATTCGTGGTAGTATTGGTGCTTTTCCTGGATGGTTCCTTCGGAAGGAAAAGGTAAGCTTCCGTCGTAGTACATCCAGATTTGAGCGGTTGTTGCGAAAAACTCAAATTCGAAGCTCCACGTGTAGAAATCCTTGCCGTCAAAGGGGATCGAGGTCTTCAGTTTTGAGGTTAGTACGAACTTGGTTTGCATGGAAGCAATTGCTTCTGACTGCACTCGTTGTGGGTTGTCTTGTGCAGGAACTGACCCTTGACGGTTGTCAAAGGTGAAAGACCTCTCGGAGTTGACGCGGCGGTCTTCTCCAGGGAGAGGGAGTCCAGCAACTCCTCTTGCGTAGCTTGAGCCGTCGATGCTCATGGCTTGATGGCTCTCAAGAGCGTTGATGCGAGCTACTAATTGCTCGACGACAGCGGCGCTGACGGAGGTCACCGCTGATGGCGCACTAGTCGTTGCTGGTGGTGGGCCCAGTGAGTCTGCAGTGGTTTTCCCTTCGGGAGCCATGATGGTGCAGAC
Source organism: Closterium sp. Yama58-4 (assembly GCA_947470075.1). Classification (NCBI taxonomy): domain Eukaryota; kingdom Viridiplantae; phylum Streptophyta; class Zygnematophyceae; order Desmidiales; family Closteriaceae; genus Closterium; species Closterium sp. Yama58-4. The sequence goes on along the minus strand of CANIUD010000695.1, from coordinate 1,517,855 downwards.
CTTGTGCTGTATTGAATGGGATTATAAGGAGTTTGTTTTGAGTAGAACAAAGATTTAGCAGAACTTATAATCCAGTTTGGCTCTCATACCAAGCTGATATAACCGAAGGATCAAGTGAATAGGATAAGTCTGCTAAGTCCAGGAGGAGACAATAAAGTCCCTGTAGTGACCTTGTCAGATAAAAGTTGAAAGAGAACAAGATGATTAAGGGATAGGAGTACAAGGGATTAAATAGCAAACTAATTAGCCATGTACTTTGAGGGGTACATTCCCTTAGTAACTGTATTGCATAACTACAATAACCACTACATTCCCATTCTCGACAGTTACCATGTTGCAGCGAGCAACTGTCGCGCGGTAACTTAGCTGGTCAAGGGTCACGACCGTTGACTATCCTCGACGGTTGATCTTCGGGTAACCCCCAACTTTCCGCATGCTCTATATGAGCTATTGCGGTACTGGTACAGTGCCCGGTTCTACTAGCAGCTGATGCGTTAGTGGGATACCTTCGGGAATGCTTAAAATGACCTTTCGGTTATTCCAACAAAAAACAACATAGGAAAACCAGAATGCGGGAAAACACAGAGACTATCAAGTTAGAGACTAAAAAAAAGGACGCACGAAAAAAAAGGAAAGAGGACGCACGAAGGGCACAGAGTGAGCAAAAATTGCGGAATGGTAGGGTGTTGGGAGGGGAGAAACGAGGGGCGACGGGCAGGCATTGCGGGGCGAGCGCGAAGCGCCGATGTGGGTGATGGGAGGGGCGAAACGAGGGGCGACGGGCATGCATTTCGGGGCGAGCGTGCAGGCGCCGAGGTGGGTGATGGGAGGGGCGAGCGGAGGGGCGATAGGCAGGCATTGCGGGGCGAGCGCAAAGGCGCCGAGGTGGGTGATGGGAGGGGAGAGAGGAAGGGCGACGAGCAGGCATTTCGGGGCGAGCGCGAAGGCGCCGACGTGGGTGATGGGAGGGGAGAAAGGAAGGTCGACAAGCAAGCATTTCGGGGCGAGCGCAAAGGCGCCGACGTGGGTGATGGGAGGGGAGAAAGAAAGGGCGACGGGCATGCATTTCGGGGCGAGCGCGCAGGCGCCGAGGTGGGTGATGGGAGGGGAGAGAGGAAGGGCGACGAGCAGGCATTTCGGGGCGAGCGCGAAGGCGCCCAGGTGGGTGATGGAGGGGAGAAAGGAAGGGCGACGGGCAGGCGTTTCTCCCTCGCGACGGGAGAGATGAAGGGCGACGGGAGAGAAAGGGCGATGGGAGAGAAAGGGCGATAGGAGAGAAAGGGCGATGGGAGAGAGAAAGGCGACGGGAGAGGAAAGGCGACGGGAGAGAGAAAGGCGACAGGAGAGGAAGGGCGACGGGAGAGAGGAAAGGGTGACGGGAGAGAAAGGCGACGGGAGGGAAGGAAGGGCGACGGGAGAGAGAAAGAGCGACGGGAGAGAAAGGCGACGGGAGGAAGGAAGGGCGGCGGGAGAGGAAGGGTGATGGGAGAGAAAGGCGATGGGAAAGTAGGAAGGGCGACGGGAGAGAAGGAAGGGCGGCGGGAGAGGAAAGGCGACGGGAGAGGAAAGGCGACAGGAGAGGAAAGCCGACGGGAGAGGAAAGGCAACGGGAGAGGAAAGCCGACGGGAGAGGAAAGGCGACGGGAGAGGAAAGGCGACGGGAGAGGAAAGGGAACGGGATGGGAGGGAAGAGATAGCGAGGCGATGCGAACTGAGGGGAGGGCCGCGACGGGAGATAGCGAGGGCGACGTCGGGACGGAGGCGGCGAGTGGGCGATAGGAGGCGGCGAGAGGCGATCAAAACGGCACAATTACTGCGAAATCATGCCATATAAACAATACGCGTCTAAGTTGCGGTAACAATAGCCTAAGTTGAGGGCTATATGGCTAGACAAGGAACAGATAACTAACAAGCACGAAAAAGTGAACAGAAGAACAAGTACAGTCAGAAGTCTACGCAGGAATGGATGAACTAGAATGAAGTTGGGTACAAAAATAAAACCCTAAAGGGGCTATACCCCATATTGGCTACCCCACTACAGCCTACACATATATATCACATATATAATTTGACACACCCCCATAGGCAAAGTGGGGGAGAACAAGGGGTCACAAGACCAGTCAAGCAAAGCAAAGCAAGCTCAGGGTGGATCACAACGTCACCACACACTGAGCACAAGCAAAGGGCCACAAGGCCAGTCCACATGCAAAGGTATATATGCAGGTATATATATATAGATCACAGTACAAGCAAAGCCTACAGCAAGTGTGGAAACGTAGGTACAAGGCCTAACAAGGTACAGAAACGCTGATGATCACCAGACGGAAGTGCCTTGGTGAATATATCAGCTGTGTTGGCCCTCGTGGCCATGTAAGCAAGACGAAGCTGATCTCGCTGTTGTAACTTTCGAGCATGTGCTTCGTTTTGTGCTCCAGTCTGTGCTCCTCACACAAGGCAATGGCTGCCTTGTTGTCAACGTACAGAACTGGAGGAGAACGAGGCCGCTCTCCCAAGTCAGTCAGCAAGTAGGTGAGCCAGCGTAACTCCTGTGCAGCCATGGTTGTGGCGTAGATCTCAGCCTCACAACTGGAGCCGAGAACAGAAGACGAGCGTGTAGACCGCCAAGAAATAGAGCCAGAGCCAAGGCTGAAGGTGTAACCCTGTGACGACCGCTGCGTAGCCTGGTCGTCAACCCAAGACGCGTCAGAGTGTCCAGTGAGGACAACGTCACCCCGTCCTCCAAGCACGAGCCCCATGCCCGATGTACTGCACAGGTAGCGCAGTACCCTCTTCGCAGCTTCCCAGTGCACCTTTCGGTGCCTACCAGGAGCCACGTAGCGAGCCAGAAGGCCAAGAGGGTACGCAAGGTCAGGTCAAGTGCAGGTCATCAGGTACATGAGGCAGCCCACTAGCTCTGGGTAAGGACCACTCGGCTCTACGGACTCGTCCAAAGGTGGAGCTGTGAGCGAGTGACCTAATGCCAGAGGAGTGGACTGTGGGGAGGACCAGGTGAAGCCGAAGCGCTGAAGGACCTGCTGCACCATGTGTGACTGAGACAGTGTGATGGTGCGGCGTGCTTTGTCCCGGGTGACCTCCTGTCTGCTCAGTGTAAGGAGAGGGAGCAGGCAGGGGGGAGCCTGGCTGTAACGGTAGGCCAGTGGAAGACGGCAGGCTAAGAACCTGGCGAAGCACTGTGTCAGGAGGCGGCAGAGACGACGGTGACGGCGGAGAGAAGAACAGTCGCTGCGCAGCAGTGCCACCAGCACCAGTAGCTCCAGTGCCTCCAGCAGCTCCAGAACCTCCAGCAGCTCCAGACCCTCCAGCTCCAGCTCCTCGAGCGCCAGCACCACCAGCAGCCGCAGAACCTCCAGCGCCAGCACCGCCAGTACCAGCGTCACCAGCAGCAGCACCCCCAGAACTGGCAACTCCAGTCCCAATGTCTCCAGCAGCAGCACCCCCAGAACCGGCACCTCCAGTCCCAGGGTCTCCAGCAGTAGCACCCCCAGACGCAGCACCTCCAGCCCCAGCAGCTCTAGTACCTCCAGTACGAGCACCTCCGGGTCTAGCGGCTCCAGCACCTCCAGCAGACAAAGTACCCGCAGTACTCCCAGCTCCAGTGTCAGCAGCTCCAACAGCACCTCCTGCGGCAGGGTCAGCAGTACCACCAGCTCCAGCGTCCTCAGGCCCAGCGGCTCCAGCGTCGTCGGCACCTCTCGCACCACCCCAAGTACCCTCTGAACTAGCACCCCCAGCTCCAGGGACGTCAGCAGAAGCGCCTCCAGCGGCAGAGCCCCGAGCTCCAGCAGTGCGAACCTGACGGCGAGCGTACCACTCGTGCAGCTGCTGTGGGGAGAGAGGCGCACGCGGACGAAGGCGGCCACTCCAAGGAGACCGCGCACAAGCAGTCTCAGTACCCTCAGTCACCGCACCCCCAGGCTCAGCACCCCCAGGCTCCACACACTCAGGCTCAGCACCCCCAGACTCAGCACCCCCAGACTCAGCACCCCCAGACGCAGCACCCCCAGACGTAGTACCTCCAGTCTCCTCACGCTCAGGCTCAGCACCTCCAGGCCCAGCACCCCCAGGCCCCACACACTTAGGCTCAGCACCCCCAGACTCAGCACCCCCAGGCTCAGCACCCCTAGGCTCCAGACGCCCAGGCTCAGCACCCCCAGACGCAGCACCCCCAGGGACGGCACCCCGAGCAGGACCACCCCCAGCAGGACCTGAGTCACCAGTGACCTCAACAGGCACAGGAGGGTCTACCTGAGAAACACCTGAAGGAGCAGGACCTGGCGCGGGGAGGGGGTCTACCTGGGGAGGACCTGGAGCGAGAAAGAGCGGAGGGGGAGGGCGAGCAGCAGTGTGGTAGGAAAAGAGACGGTAAAAGGGGACCGACTCGTCGAAGGTGACGTCCTGAGACGCAAAGACACGGCGCGAAGCGGGGTCGTAAAACTGCCAGCCAGGCGCGTCAGGAGGAAAACCAAGGAAGACGCAGGGAATGGCGCGAGCGGAGAGCTTGTCCGCGGTGGTATCGCGGACAAAGGCACGAGCACCCCAGACCCGGAAGCGCGACGCATCGCCAACCTCCCCCGTCCACAGCAGTGTGGGCGAGGTCTCCGGCAAGGAGACACGGGGCCAGAGGTTGAGCTGATGCGCGGCGTACCGGACCGCAAATGGCCACAGAAAATGGGGGGCAGCCGCATGGATCATGGAGGTACGAGCGACCTCCATGACTAAGCCAATACGGCGCTCAGCAACCCTATTCTGCTGCGGAGAGGCCGGAAGCGTGAACGACTGGCGGATGCCGTGCTCCTCACAGAAAGCTCGCAAGAGGTCGGAGGTGAACTCACCACCTCTGTCAGAGTGCTGACGCAGGACAGGAAAGTCCGACTGGAACCGCTCGCGGAGCTGGAGACGAACAGCGCGGATCCAGGGGATCAGAACATCAGGGACCTGACCCTTGCTGCACAAGGGGAAGACCGTGGTGTAACGCGTGTAGTCGTCGACGACCAGCAGGAAGTACCGCTCGCGGCCCTGCCCCTGGACGCGGGCTGGGCCCCACACGTCCAGGTGGAGAGTCTGCAGCGGAGCCTCTGTGGGAGGGAACGAGGAGGAGTGAGGAGCGGCGCGCTGCCGCCCCTCAACGCAAGGAATGCAGGGCGGGGCAGGCGAGGGAGGGAGGGCGGGCAGAGACCTGGGAAGGCCAGAGACCAGTAGGCGAGAGTGCATGCCACGAAGGCGGGGTAGAGAGGGGTGACCAAGGCGGTGGTGCCACAGGAGAGTGTCGTGCGACAGGCGGCGACACTCACACTGGGTAGCTACCTGAGCAGACGCGTACAGCTTGGGAGACAAAGGGGTGTAGCGCGACACGGTGGTGAGGGTGTACAGACTGGACCCAGGCTCACGGGTGAACGTGGCCAGGTGGCGGCCAGTCTTGGAGCACGTACAGATCGCCACACGCTGTCCTCCAGGAGTAAAGGTGTCAACCCAATGATCCTGAAGGACGGTGTTGCTCACCAGGTTCGTAGAGAACGAGGGGATGTGGAGACCTGACAGCTCACCGGACGGGACCTGCTGCTGCTGCCCCTGGCCACCACTGGAGCTCCCCTTCGGGCCGGCCGCACTCCAGCCCCCACCTCCGCCACCACTACTGCTGCCTCCTCCCCCTCCACCGCCGCTGCCTCCTCCACCGCTCCCGGTCCCACCGCCGCCCCACCCACCGCCTCCACCCCCACGGCCACCCCCACCACCTCCACCACCCCCGCCGCCTCCACCACCGCTCCCTCCACCGCCACCTCCACCACCCCTGCCACCCTTGCCGCCCCTGGTGCCGCTGCGCTTCCCACTAGGAGCGGAAGCAGCTGCGACCTTCTCAGCACCGAGGAGGTCGACGGCAGCAGCAGCAGAGGCGTAGGAGGGGGCAAGAGGGGAGGGGGAGCATCCCTCAAAGAGGGGAGTGCGAGGAGTGCCACGAGCAGCACCTACAGCGAGGATGTTCTTTTCTGCTGCTAGGAGCTGCTGCTCGAAGTCGGCTAGAATGAGAGTGTTAGGGTCGGCGGCACGAAAGCGAGCGTCACTAGCGCGGAGGTGAGAGATAAGGTCCTCAGCGGTGGCAAACGAGGACAGGTCTGGGAACAGGTAGGGCAGGATGAGACGACCTACGGCTGCAGTGGCTGGGGACGAATAGCGCGCAACTACAGCGTCATACAGTGCCTTAGCAGTCTTGTGCTGGCTGAAATGCGCGCGTTCAGTGATCGGCAGGTGATTGCGAATAGCGAGGCGTGCAGCAGCATCGCGAGTCTGCCACTGTGAGCGGTCAAGAGCAGGAGCAGTGTCAGCAGGAGCAACGGCAGTGCCAGACGCGTGATCGAACAGTGAAACGCCGTCTTTTGCATCAGTCATAAGAAACAGTTGCAGGTCGTCGAGCCAAGTGGCAAACTCAATCGGGCGACCGTCAGGCTCAAACGCGAGAACATTAAGCGTCGCCATAATCGCAGCGCAGGCGAAGGCAGCAGGCAAAGGCAGCAGGCACAGGCAGCAGGCAAAGGCAGCAGGCACAGGCAGCAGGCAAAGGCAGCAGGCACAGGCAGCAGGCAAAGGCAGCAGGCACAGGCAGCAGGCAAGGGCGGCGCGCAAAGCAGCCGCAAGCTGTGCGTGGGCTGTCTGGGCAATGCGCTAGCAGCGCAGGCAGCGCGCGGAGCAGCAGCGGGCCGCGCGCAGGCTGCGGAGGCGCGGCGCGGGCAGGTAGGGCGGCGCGCGGGGCTGCAGCGGGCCGCGCGCGGGCTGCCACGGCGCGGCGCGGGCTGCGGAGGCGGCGCGCGGGGCTGCAGCGGGCCGCGCGCGGGCTGTCGTGGCTCGGCGCGGGCTGCGCAAGCGGCGCGCGGGGCAGCAGCGGGCTGCGCGTGAGCTGCCGAGGCGCGGCGCGGGCAGCTAGGGCGACGCGCGGGGCAAAAGCGGGCAGCGCGCGGGAATTAGGTCTGCGCGCGCGAAGCAGCAGCAGACAGCTCAGACAGCAGACAGCAGGCAGCAGGCAGACGGCGCGCGCAGCGCAGCACGTCACAGGCACAGTCACAGTCACAGTCGTGAGGGTGGCGTTAGGTGGGCCCGAAAAAAAAGACGGTCCTACGGACCTACTGCTCTGAAACCATGACAGAAGTCTAGGCAGGAATGGATGAACTAGAATGAAGTTGGGTACAAATATGAAACCCTAAAGGGGCTATACCCCATATTGGCTACCCCACTACAGCCTACACATATATATCACATATATAATTTGACAAGTAGTACTTCACCCAGGCCCAACTTGAACCCCAAGCTGGGCAAAAAATCGCAGGGACGTGACAAAACGATTGCAGTGCTTCTGTACTGCGACTCCACAAACAGAGATGCGACGCCTGGTGTGCTGTGTTCCTTAATTCGGTTTTGGCGGGAACCAATCAGATTCGTTTGATCTGTTCAAAAGCTCTCAATGAAACAGTGCAAACTTGTCGGTTTGATTTGAAAATTGTTTCACTCGACAAGCTCTCTTTCAAGCTGGAGAGGGGTTCACTATTTCGCAGTTCGGTTTTAAGGTTTCGGTTGAGGTTGACAATATGAATGTGCCTATTCTAAATTGTGCAATGTCAACTTCGTGCATTTAAACTTGTTGAGCAATAATATATGCTTGCTTCTAGTCTAAAGTAGTATTGCATCTCATTTTGTCAGAAGCCATGCTGACAAGCATCAATAAAGCTGCACTCCTCTCACCCTCACCCTTCGCCACACAAGCATCACCGCAGCCGCATTCCTATTACTCTATGCAGCACAGTCTCCAATTCATCTTCCCCAGCCATCACTGCTGCGGTCATTGTTGAGAAATCTCAAAACTAATTTCTTTAACACCCAAAGCACAAGCATCACCGCAGTTGCACTCCTCGTACTCTCTGCAGCACACTCTGCAAGTCCCCTTCCCCAGCCATTACTGCTCCATCCTCCTCCATTCCCTGTGGGCTGAAGGGAATCAAAGAAAGAACACAAAGGAGAGGAGAACGACATAAAAAACACTCAGATAGGAGTTTGAGAAGAAAGCCCTTCTTACAACGGGACACAATTCTACCTATGGTAACAAACAAGCCACATGTTCGATCTATGCAATGCCATTCTCAAGCCACTGCTCGTACAAACATGCCATCTGTTGAATTATGTTTGTACACATTCTATAAAACTGTCTACAGTAGTGTAGTGTAGATTACATTGGTGGTGCACCTTTTTTGTTCTTGACTCTTTGTACTTGTCGCTCCATAGTGAAACCCCCTTCTTCCCCAAACTTTCTCGACAGCCAGCCATGCCTAGCCCAAACCCTCGCATGGCTCCTAATCTCACGTTCTAAACTAGTATTTCACACCATCTTGCGTTGCCTTGCAAAAACGACTCTCACATACGTAATGATCCAATCCCACCGCTCACCTGCTTTGAATGGGCCAATGGTCGTGCATCGGCCGCACCACAGAGATCCCCCCGTTCCCAAGTCGTCCCCCTCCCCAGCCATCACTAAAAACAGCAAAACGTGCTGCATGTCGCTCTCTCAAGGGTGGCCCTTTCCACCCCTCTCACGTGCTTCATAACCTCACCGCACTCACCTGTTTTGAATGGGCCCATGGTCATGCATCACATGCATCGCCCTTCCCAGCACAGCAAAACGTGGCCCTTTCCACCCCTCCCACCTGCTCCATAACCTCACAGCACTCACCTGTTTTAAATGGGCCCATGGTCATGCATCACATACGTCGCCCTTCCCAGCACGGCAAAACGTGGCCCTTTCCACCCCTCTCATGTGCTACATAACCTCACCGCACTCACCTGTTTTGAATGGGCCCATGGTCATGCATCACATACGTCGCCCTTCCCAGAACAGCAAAACGTGGCCCTTTCCACCCCTCTCACGTGCTTCATGCCCCACCCACCCCACTGCGCTCACCTGTTTTCATGGTCATGCGTTGACCGCACCACACAGATTGCCCTCCCCTGTGTGTCCTCCAAATGAACAGAATGACCCTTTCCATTACCTCCCACACGCCTCATGAACTCACCCCATTTTTGGTGACTTTTGAGTCGACTCAAAAGTCGCCTCATGAACCCACCTCTTGTTGACTTTTGAGTTGACTCAAAAGTCGCTGCATGACCCCACCTCGCTCATGGTCCTGCTTGCACACTGATCAGCCACTCACCTGTTCTGGATGGGCCCATGGTCGTGCATTGACCGCACCACATACATCGCTCTCCCCAGCACGTCCTCCAGATTCATGGGTCGACCCTTTTCACCCTCTCTAACATGCCTCAGGACCTACCACACTCACCTGTTTTGGATGGGCCCATGATCATGCATCGATCGCACCACATACATCGCTCTCCCCAGCACGTCCTCCAGGTGCACGGGGCCAAACGTGCGGCTGTCCCACGCCTCCTGTGTGCGTCGAAGGGAAAAACAAAGAGAGGTTATAGGGGCCCATGGTCGTGAGCCTTCTCACAGGGAACCCCCACATGGCCTGCCCTCTAGGTGCACGGGGCCAAACGTGCGGCTGTCCCACGCCTCCTGCACGCATTCAGCGATGGAAAGGAAGACGTGTTTTTTCAAGAGGATTCTCACATGGCAGTCTCACACCACAGGGCCAAACGTGCAGCTGTCCCATGCGTACCGTGCATGTTGCGTACCGTGCATGTTGCAGGGGAAACGAATATAAAATGCAGGAAAATTCTCACAGGGCATTCTCACAGGGCATTCTCACAGGGCATTCTCACAGGGCATTCTCACAGGGCATTCTCACAGGGCATTCTCACAGGGCATTCTCACAGGGCATTCTCACAGGGCATTCTCATGGGACGGGTTTGGGAACAGATGTCACCCCACAAACCCAAAGGCAATAGCCCAGCAGAAAGAAAAGAATCATCGCCCCACCTCAACACTTCCTTTCTGCTGGAAAGCTGTTGCCACACTAGTGGCCTGCTATTGGTGCCCTGCCGTAGCCTTTTCCAAGCACCCAATCAAAAATCATCAAGGGTGGCGATACAACAAGTGCACTATTACGTAAATTAAGAACCCTTGAACTAACCTCTCTAGGAGCATCACCAAAGAAAACCTTTGAAGCGCCTCAAAATCTCCATTCAATAATCATCAAGTGTGGCGATACAACAAGTACACTGTTACAACAAGTACACTGTTACAACAAGTACACTGTTACAAGTACACTGTTACAACAAGTACACTGTTACAACAAGTACACTGTTACAACAAGTACACTGTTACAACAAGTACACTGTTACCTTCTCCAAGAACCCTTGAACTAACCTTTGCAGGAGCAGCACCAGAGAAAACTCTCACATGATCACCCTTGCATTGCTAAGTACCCTCACATGATCACCCTTGCATTCCTAAGTACCCTCACATGATCACCCTTGCATTCCTAAGTACCCTCACATGATCACCCTTGCATTCCTAAGTACCCTCACATGATCACCCTTGCATTCCTAAGTACTCTCACATGATCACCCTTGCATTCCTAAGTACTCTCACATGATCACCCTTGCATGTCCCGTTGAGTCTTCCTATAACCCCTTTAAGGCTCTGCCCTCAACAAACCTCTGATACCCACGTGATAAAAGAAGTGTTTTGAGACGTCTTAAATCGCCCTTGCATGTCCCCTTGATTCTTCCTATACCTCCTTCAAGGCTCTTCTCTCAAGGCACCCTTGAACATACTTGTGTCTGTCCCAAGAAACTTGAATGCTCACCCCATTGCACATACCTTGGCTGGAACGTCGGGGTTGTTGTTTGCAAGCACCCAGAAGTGATCATATTATCTTTAGATTAGTTTCGAGAATTCTCAAGACCAACCTATTGCCTTTCCAAGCGCCCTTGAACAAACCTTGGCAGGAACATCAGGGTTGTCTGCAAGCACCCAGAAGTGATTCTCCTCTATCCGAATCGGCATATCCGACGGCTGAGACGACACGATCTCGTCTCCAGCAACGGCTGCAACTCGCCGAAACACGACTGTGGGCTTTGCTGTCATGGTAGCGTTACAAGGCTCCTCTTTCACTGTGGTGGTGGTGGTGTTGGTCGTGTTACACGTCTCTTCTCTCCAAGTGCTGCTGCTGCTGCTGCTGCTGCTGCTGCTGCTGCTGCTGCGGGTCGCTGGAAGCTCTGCTGGTGCGTGTGCGTTGACAGATATAGTGTGCGAGTAGAGGGTCGTGGTCGCCCTGGGACTGACTGGGCTGTAGGATGCAGCAGCGGTTGTGGTTGTGGTTGTGGTTGTGGTTCTGGTTGTGGTTGTGGTTGTGGTTGTGGTTGTGTTTGAGCCCTCCAGGCTCACACATAGAACGTCCCCCACATGCACCTTACTGCATAATCAGGCGGGAGATTGAGAGGGATTGAGAGGGATTGAGAGGGATTGAGTGAGCGGGCCACAAAGGAAACAGCTGGCTGACTGGGTCACTGGGTGGGAGCTGCAGGTTGGGGTCTCCAGGGAAATTTTGAGAATAATAATAAAAAAAATCGCTGCAACATCAAAGAGAACAGCTGGCTGACTGGGTCACTGGGTGGGTGGGTGCTGCAGATGGGGGTCCCCAAGCGCTCACATATAGCATGCTTCCCAACACGTCCTCATGTACCTTATTGCACGAGAGAAAAGGGGACTGAGAGGGGATTATATGTGTGCATGCTTACACGTGTCAGTGCATGTATGTGTGTATGCTTACACGGGCCAATGCACGTACGCGTGCATGCTTACACATGCCAATGCATGCATGTGTGCATGCTTACACATGCCAATGCATGCATGTGTGCATGCTTACACATGCCAATGCATGCATGTGTGCATGCTTACACATGCCAATGCATGCATGTGCGCATGCTTACACAGGCCACTGCATGTATGTGTACATGCTTACATGGGTTTAGGGATGTATGTGTGCATGCTTAAATGGGTTTAGGGAAGAATATGTGTATGCTTACATGGATTTAGGGATGTATGATACACGGGTTTAGGGATGTATATGTGCATGCTTACATGGGTTTAGGGATGTTTGTATGCATGCTTACATGGGTTTAGGGACGTATGTGCAAGTGCATACACGGAACGAGGCAGCAGAACCCGATGGAGCACCCACTCGTCCTTTATCCCCTTTATAGCCGGCTTCATGGCCTCGCTTCCGACCTCTGATGACTCAAGCTGCGTTATAAGTGGGAATCTCTCCTTCATGCCAAGAGCGATGAATTTCATCCAGTTATAGAGTGGCAGCTCGCCTCTTGGGTTCTTTGAGTAGAATGCCTGATAGGAGAAAACAAAACAGGGAAAAAAGGGAAAAAAAAAATGTGAGTTGACTCAGAAGTCACCTTGTTATAAAGTGGTAGCTCGCCTCTCGGGTTCTTCTGGTAGAAGGCCTGACATCCCTGATACAGGCGAAGGCAGAAACGAGAGAGGGGGGGAAAGTGGGAGTAAGACTTTTGGGTCGGCTGAGAAGACAATTTCATCCAGTAAAAAGCCTAACAAGAGAAAACGGAAACGAAAGGAAGGGAATATTTCTGAGCCGATCCAAAAGTCGTCCAGTTATAGAGTGGCAGGTAGCCTCTTGAATTCATCAATGGAGAGCAAAAACGGAAAATAGGGAAAGTTTTCCTTCATCCCGAGAGGAATAAATTCCATCCAGCTATAGCGTGACCGGGTTTAGGGTTTAGGATATATCTCAACGGACTCTAAAGCCTGAACGACTCACATGCTGGCAAGCACTTGAGCCCTTTCTCGGTAGTTCTTGAGCCTCGTCAGAATAGACGTCATGGGTGCAGTGCTGCCAGTGCCAGCACTGAGATCACACCTGGGAAAATCACTCACATGCTGGCAGACAAAGGCAAGCACTTGAGCCCTCTCTCGGTAGTACTTGAGCCTCGTCAGGATAGATGTCATGGGCGCCATGCTGCCCTGCCTGCCAGCACTGGAAGCACAACTAAGCACCACTGATGGCTGCTGCCCTCTCTGCCAGCACAGGGATCTTTCTTGCAGTTAGTAGGTCAAATCGAACTGACAGCAACTTGTATGGCTAGCTTATCGTGCGACAACAGCTATTGTTGGCTACCCTAACCGTTTCAGCTCGTTTGACTGACTGACTCTGACAAATTCAGCTCCTCACTGATTGACTGGCTATAGAAAGAAGGTATTTGCACTGCCAGTGGCTGCCTCCACCAGCAGCGGAGGCTGTTTTCTTTAGCCAAACCCTAAACGCTTCAGCTCGTCTGACTGGGTGTCTGAGATGGAGAACGGAACGAATAATTGCAGGTGGTAACCCGACCGCTTCAGCTCGCCTGCCAGCTCCACTAGACTGGCAGTTTGCTTACTGCGGCTACTTCGATAATCTCGTTACTGATTCTGCTCGACTGGCTGACTGACTGACTGATCTTGACTGCTTCAGTTTGTCTGCTAGCTCCGCAGGCGGTGCTGACCGCTTCAGTTGGTCTGACAAACTGACGGACTCAACTTGGCTGACTGACAATGACAGATTCGGCTCATCTGACTGACTTTGACGTATTCGGCTTGACTGACCGACTGACTCTGATTGGTTGAGCTCGTCTGGCTGTCCGACTTTGACAGAATCAGCTCGCCTGACTGACTGAATCTGATTTAGCTGTCTAACTGTCCGACTCGACAGCTTCAGCGCGTGTGGCTCTCACAGATTCAAGTCGTCTGACGGATTGACAACTGACTCAGCTCGTCTGACTGACGGACCATGACAGATTCATCACATCTATTTCTGTGACGAGCTATGAGCTTCATCTTGTCCGGCTGACTAAATCCGACAAATTGTGCTCCATTGACTACCTGGCTCTGGATTGAGTTTGTTCGCTCCTCTTACTCGTGTTCGGAGGTATCTTAGTCGAACTACAGCTAGTGCTCAAGGCAGCAATAAACTCCTTAGATCATGTTCTAAGTCCCTTCACAACCGCTCCCTTAAGAAAAGAATATATCTTCAAACGTGGGATGATTTAGCTACTCACTCGCACTTCTCCCCTCAATTTCAAGAATGTAACTTGTATTCTACAAAAAAATCACTCGCGATAAGCCTGAATGCGATCTGCGCTCAGATAAGGTTCAGTGCGGCTCTGTTCGGTATAAGACACGTGAGAAATCACGATCTCGTGCCTACTAACTGAAACTGGAGCGACAGCGAGAGGAACTAGGAATGACGACGCGGACTAGACGCGCGCTTAGTAGTCGTCGTGTTCGTTTCCAAGTTACTTAGGGAGCGCTTCGAAACGAGGTATCGAAAGCCAGGTACGGTATATGTCTAGAGGTAACAAGCTACCCGACATGCAAAATGGCGAGCATGGATGAAAAACGGCACAGGAATTCGCAAAGGTCCTCTTTATTGCAGTCTGCTTATCCTCCAAAGGCGAACCTATCCAATTTAAAAGCCAATGTATAACGAGGCAGAAAAGGTAATCTTAAAAAAAAAACACAAGCTCAATATGAGCAAGCACACATGGCACAATGTCAATTAAAGAGTATAACCTAAAGTCAACTTCTGTGAGATTTGATGTCCTCCACAATTCTTTTTATAATATCCTCTACATCTTTGCATTCCACGGCCAACACTCCTGCATCTTGTACCCTGGCCGTAAAACTGCCAAAGGGAAAGGACAGAAAATCTTCATTAAAGGGGTAAAAAACACAAAACAGCAGGAGGTCATTTCTCGGACTAAACTTTCTGTTTTGTTATTCATATTCACTTGTGGTGTACTGGCTCATAATCAACAGCTGATACCACCGTAAACATCCTCTACAAACCCTTTGTTATGCGTCCATAGCAAAAGCTCGATTCACACAAAAGAGATCTGATTCTCACCTGCTTCGGATGGGCCCGTGATCATCTTCTGAGCGCACCATATACAGTGCCCTCTCGAATATGTAGTTCTTATGCACAGGGCCTATGGTGCGACTGTCGATAGCTTCCTGGAAGGTGAGGAGGTGGAGGGGAGAAGAGATGAATGTGCTATCGGATCCGGTTGTTGCCTTGTGTCCGCAAGGCGATTCTATCTACATGCACAGAGCCTATGGTGCGACTGTCGATAGCTTCCTGAAAGGTGAGGAGTTGGAGGGAAGAAGAGGTGAATGAGGCGATTGTACCATGAAGGTGAAGGTGAATGAAGGCAACAACCGGGGAACCAGTAGTTGCCTTGTGCAAGGCGATTGTATCTACATGCACAGGGTCGAAATAATTAAGTGTTTTTGAGACGTCTCAAAAACACTTTATTATCACAAGGCGATTGTATCTATCTGCACAGAGTCGATGGGGCGGCTAACAATAGCTTTCTGGAAGGTGGCATAGGGGGAGGAGGAGGTGGAGGGAGAAGCAAGCAGAGATGGAACAATGATAATTGGCACATGCCTCTCAGCATGCCTCTCAGCATGCCTCTCAGCATGCCTCTCAGCATGCCTCTCAGCATGCCTCTCAGCATGCCTCTCAGCATGCCTCTCTGCATGCCTCTCTGCATGCCTCTCTGCATGCCTCTCTGCATGCTTCTCTGCATGCCTCTCTGCATGCCTCGCTGCATACCTCTCTGCATGCCTCTCAGCATGCCCCTCAGCATGCCTCTCTGCATGCCTCTCAGCATGCCTCTCAGCATGCCTCTCTGCATGCCTCTCTGCATGCCTCGCTGCATACCTCTCTGCATGCCTCTCAGCATGCCTCTCAGCATGCCTCTCTGCATGCCTCTCAGCATGCCTCTCAGCATGCCTCTCTGCATGCCTCTCAGCATGCCTCTCAGCATGCCTCTCTGCATGCCCCTCTGCATGCCTCTCTGCATGCTTCTCAGCATGCCTCTCTGCATGCCTCGCTGCATGCCTCTCTGCATGCCTCTCTGCATACCTCTCTGCATGCCTCGCTGCATGCCTCTCTGCATGCCTCTCTGCATACCTCTCTGCATGCCTCGCTGCATGCCTCTCTGCATGCCTCTCTGCATGCCTCTCTGTAGGGCTGCCATAAGCCTCACTCTCTGCCTATATCCCTGCCTATATCTCTGCCTATATCCCTGCCTATATCTCTGCCTATATCTCTGCCTATATCTCTGCCTATATTTCTGCCTATATCTCTGCCTATATCTCTGCCTATATCTCTGCCTATATCTCTGCCTATATCTCTGCCTATATCTCTGCCTATATCTCTGCCTATATCTCTGCCTATATCTCTGCCTATATCTCTGCCTATATCTCTGCCTATATCTCTGCCTATATCTCTGCCTATATCTCTGCCCATATCTCTGCCTTATCTCTGCCTGTATCTCTGCCTGTATCTCTGCCTGTATCTCTGCCTGTATCTCTGCCTGTATCTCTGCCGGTATCTCTGCCTATATCTCTGCCTATATCTCTGCCTGTATCTCTGCCTATATCTCTGCTTATATCTCTGCCTATATCTCTGCCTATATCTCTGCCTATATCTCTGCCAATATCTCTGCCTATATCTCTGCCTATATCTCTGCCTAAATCTCTGCCTATATCTTTGCCTACACCTCTCTGTATGCCTCTCTGCATTCCGCACAATACACCTCAATGCATGGCGCCTCACTATATGCCTCACTATATGCCTCACTCACTACATGCCTCACTACATGCCTCACTACATGCCTCACTACAGGGCACTAGTGCAAACTTCTTCACTCCTCACCTTTGCAGGAACAGCCAAGTTGTCAGCAAGAAGCCAAAAATGGTCCTTCTCTATCCGAATCGGCTCATCCGATGGCTGAGATGACACGATCTCGTCTCCAGCAACGGCTGCCACTCGCCGAAAAGCAATGGGGAGCTCAGACAACGGTATATCAGACTTGGGAACTGACAAAGGCGAAGCATGGGTTGCGCGGTTGACTGTGTTCGTGGCAGCTTCTGATTGGGCCACTTTTTTCCTTTTCATTGCCTTTCTTGGATTGTTGCTTTTGAAAGAAGAGGCGCGGGTTTGTAACCGAGAAGGTGCCCCTGCTGTCCCGTCATTGGCCGTTGGCTCAGCAGACGCCTCGGGATTGGCTGATTTGGTGTAAAGGAAACTGTTGCGGGATCATATCTCATCGCCACGACATCACCGACAGAAATTTCACTGCAGAGGCCAAGACATGTGAGAGAAGGAGAGACGGAGAGAAGAAGAGAGAGAAAAAATCTGTGAACATAGTACAAAAGTATAGACTACCATAGCTGCAGCAAAGGCCGTAACCCAAGTCGCTTCTGAGAATTCTCAAAAGCGACTCGGTTTTGAGAATTTCGAAAAAAACGACGACCATGGCTGCAGCAAAGGCGCGCAATCTGCAAGCGGACAACCTCTGAAGTTCCAACACCGATGCAGTGACCTGCAAGCAAAACATGAAGACGAAATCTGCAAGCAACACTACAAGCTGAGCACGTAAATAACACTAGCTTGCAGCACCGGCTAGGCCACAAGGCTCCTTGTATCGCGTATGCTAAAATATGAGAAAATTACCGCATTCTGAAAACACTCTTGCTTCAAAAGAAGGTTATAAGTGGAGCACAAAGGCTTCGCCTGCAAAGCAAAGCAGGCCTCCAATGTGTGCTGCATGGAATCCTTCAAACTAACGCAGGCCTCGAGTGCACTTGATGAAACGATTCTCAGGTGTCTGTGACAGCACTCGCAACAATCAAACTTTTTGATGGTATTATAGGCTCAGCACTTGGATAGAGGTGATGACGAGTTAACAAAGCTACTGCTAAATGGAAACCTATGAGATACTCAACCTATATGCCATACTCACTGCAAGCCAGGAGGCAGCAAATAGCGGCAGAGCACCCACTCGGTCGCTGTCCCCTTTAGAATCGGTTTCATTGATTCGTCTCCAGTCACAGTCGGCCTGAGCGCGCTAAGTAGTAGCCACGGCTCATCATGATCTTAACAACCTTTTTTGTGAGCTCGAAGAAAGAAGGCTGTGTTCCTGAGTGCTTTACGTGGTTCTGAACGGTGGGAGGGAGAAAGGGAGAAAGGGAGAAAGAGAGGAAGGGAGGGAGATAGAGAGTGTTGACGGCCCATCATGATCTTAACGACCTTTTTCGTGAGCTCAAAGAAAGAAGGCTGTGTTCCTGAGTGCTTTACGTGGTTCTGAATGGGTGTGAGAGACGAGGGAGGGAGGGAGGGAGGGAGGGAGGGAGGGAGAGTCGGAGGGAGGGAGCGGAGGGATGGAGAGGAGGGGACGTGATGAAAATAAAGAACGTTCACAGCATGTGTGGCTGCTATATCTGGGATTGTGAGTCCTCGCAAACGCGAGGTGCTTGTCAACGCTTGTAATGGCGTAAAAATGCGAGAGACTGCATGCGTGCGTGCGTGCGTGCGTGCTATGCAGCACAGCACTCACCAAGTAGACCACTGCCCAGTACACATTTTCACTAAAGTACCCAAGCCGATGTGACTTTTGAGTCACTCATAGACTACCACGTTACAATGGCGCACAACTGCATGCTAGCCATGCAGCACTCACCAGGTAGACCACTGCCTGGTACAACGCGACCTTTTCAGCAAGGCACCCACGCCGATGCGACTTTTGGGTAGACTCAATGTCGCCTCGCTCACGTTACATAATCATTCGGCTCAAAAGCACTCACCATATAAAGCACTCACCATGTACACCACTCTGTGGTACAATGCGAGCTTCTCAACAAAGTACCCAAGTCGTCTCCGCAGTCCCATACTAGTTCCCAAACCCGGGCATGAAAAGACGAAGCTTGGGACTTGAAGTTTCAGAAACTGTGGGAATCCGACTCCTTGATTCCGCTTCTGGAACTCTGAACCTCTAAATCCGATCGAATCTTGGGAAATCTGATCCTGTCAAACCGAAGCCGAGCCGGTGAATGGAAATCTGAACTATGGGATTCAGACCCTGAGACCTGGAATTTGAGACGGTGAGCTGGAGTAACGAAATTTGAGTCCGAGACCGTCGGATTCCTGGGAATTCCTACTGGCAGTAGGAGCTTCGCTAGTGGAGTCCCTGGTTGCGGTATCGTCAATTTGTTCGATGATTTCGAATCATCCTACCAGAGGACCCCTTGGCTCAGCTCATTAACAGTTTACTAAGGAAACGACTTCCCCTAGCAGAGCCAGCCCTAGTAGTGACCCTGAGCGGTAAACTAAACTTATCGCAACATGTGTGAAGGTCGTCTTAAGGTGACTGGCTGATGCGTGTGAACCGACTAACCAGAATCGTACGCGCGGATTGGCGGCAAAAGAGAAGCTCGGATGATACACAAGCTCTACGTCGTTTTGGTCCGCAGGAGGACGTATTGGAGAAGAGAGCGAGGAGAACATAGGACGACGAGCTGAGAGATGACGAAGGACGGAACAGCGCTAGAGCACGATGCGTGAGGTGGAAACTCTTTTTTGAGGAACGAGGTGTGACCGTAACGTGAAGCTATCAAGCTGATGTGTCGCGGAAAACATATGGAAAGGAATTGAGAACGCGTTGGCAAAAAAAAACCAGGGGTCTACGAAAATGTTCCGTTGCCGGGACTTGAACCCGGGTCTTTCGGGTGAGAGCCGAATATCCTAACCGACTAGACTACAACGGATGCGATGGATAGCATATCTCTTGATAAGGTAAGATTGCAGATACTCGCATTGATTTCAGCGATGGACTTTGGTGCTGGATCGTTTTTTGACGGATTTTCAAAAGGTCAAGAAATATTGAGATTATAACAGCAGGTTTTCAGTGCGGTGGC
Organism: Closterium sp. Yama58-4; assembly: GCA_947470075.1. Taxonomy (NCBI): domain Eukaryota; kingdom Viridiplantae; phylum Streptophyta; class Zygnematophyceae; order Desmidiales; family Closteriaceae; genus Closterium; species Closterium sp. Yama58-4. The sequence continues at coordinate 1,498,123 of CANIUD010000695.1, read as the reverse complement.
AGATCGAAAAATTTTTAATCAATCGCCAAACTGGATGCGAGTGTGCACGTCCTGACTTGTTCCATGTTATGGATCATGGCAGCAGCATTCGTTTGCCTTGCACTCTCGCTGCTAAGCTGCGCAATTCTAGAATCGCCGCAAGCTGATTATTTTTCTCCCAACACACTCCCATCATCCGATGGTGATATCCGCAATGACTCTGTTACTGGGCCTCTGGTCGTACTGCGAGGGTGTGACCCTAACGAGTGGTTGCGAACCATGGCCGTGATTGTGACTCAAGTGAAGGACGGCCTCGATGGCACGGGCATTCTCTGGTTCGTTTACTTACATCCCCGGCAAGGAAGCGTCTCGTTAAGGAAATTGCATTGCACAGATTCATTTTTATAAGGGTAGCTGTAGGTCCACATTTCGTCTTCGCTTCTCGCTTCTGACTCTTCCTCCTCTTTTTCCTCTTTTTCCACCCCACATTGCTTTTCCTCTTCATCGCTCTCTGGTCCGATACCAGCAACGACGATTTCTGTTACCAGATTCCTGATCCCTTCTTGCTACTCAATAACGAGGACACGAAGAGTCGGGTGGAGGGAGAGGGTGAACGTAGTGCTGACGCGGATGAGGGTGCTGCTGACGTGGCTAATGGAGGATGGGTGGCAGGCGCAAGGGCGGATGGAGAGAGTGGAAGGGAGAGAAGCGGAGTTGCAGTTGGAAAGAGGGATGGCGAGGGTGCGGTTGAGGAAAGACCCGATGCAGCTGGAGAATCTGGGGGGAAGGATGGAGAGGGTAGGGGTGATAAGAGTGTTACAGCGGATGAGGAAGATGGAGAAAATAGGGGTGAGGGTGGAGGGGAGGCAAGACGCGTTGCAGCTGGAGGCGGGGACGAGAGGAGAAGGGCGGGAAAAGGAGATCCGACGGTGCAGGGAGAAGATCATGCTGACGTGGACAGACGCAGTGATGCCACGTGTCCTGAGCTTCTCCTCCTGCGGCATGGTGAGTCAGAGGCGTTGCCACGTGAGCCAACCAGTGCTTACAGCACAGCACTTGTGCCACGTGATACCATCCCTCCAGTTGGAATAATCATTCCTTCACAACACTTGCAACACTCAACACTAATCCTTCCTTGTCCACCCCTTCCCTATCTTCCTCCCCTCTCCATACGCACTCTCCACTCCGCCGCTTCGGAGAATTGTGCTGCCTCTGCTCAGTCCACTCCGATCAGAAGCAGCACAGATCTTCTCTCCACCCAACCCTTTGTCTCCAACCCCCCTCTCCCTCTTTCCACCCCTTCCTCTCCCTCTTTCAACCCCTTCCTCTCCCTCTTTCAACCCCTTCCTCTCCCTCTTTCAACCCCTTCCTCTCCCTCTTTCCACCCCTTCCTCTCCCTCTTTCCACCCCTTCCTCTCCCTCTTTCAACCCCTTCCTCTCCCTCTTTCAACCCCTTCCTCTCCCTCTTTCAACCCCTTCCTCTCCCTCTTTCAACCCCTTCCTCTCCCTCTTTCAACCCCTTCCTCTCCCTCTTTCCACCCCTTCCTCTCCCTCTTTCAACCCCTTCCTCTCCCTCTTTCAACCCCTTCCTCTCCCTCTTTCAACCCCTTCCTCTCCCTCTTTCAACCCCTTCCTCTCCCTCTTTCCACCCCTTCCTCTCCCTCTTTCCACCCCTTCCTCTCCCTCTTTCAACCCCTTCCTCTCCCTCTTTCCACCCCTTCCTCTCCCTCTTTCAACCCCTTCCTCTCCCTCTTTCAACCCCTTCCTCTCCCTCTTTCAACCCCTTCCTCTCCCTCTTTCCACCCCTTCCTCTCCCTCTTTCAACCCCTTCCTCTCCCTCTTTCAACCCCTTCCTCTCCCTCTTTCCACCCCTTCCTCTCCCTCTTTCAACCCCTTCCTCTCCCTCTTTCAACCCCTTCCTCTCCCTCTTTCAACCCCTTCCTCTCCCTCTTTCCACCCCTTCCTCTCCCTCTTTCCACCCCTTCCTCTCCCTCTTTCAACCCCTTCCTCTCCCTCTTTCAACCCCTTCCTCTCCCTCTTTCAACCCCTTCCTCTCCCTCTTTCAACCCCTTCCTCTCCCTCTTTCAACCCCTTCCTCTCCCTCTTTCAACCCCTTCCTCTCCCTCTTTCAACCCCTTCCTCTCCCTCTTTCAACCCCTTCCTCTCCCTCTTTCAACCCCTTCCTCTCCCTCTTTCAACCCCTTCCTCTCCCTCTTTCAACCCCTTCCTCTCCCTCTTTCAACCCCTTCCTCTCCCTCTTTCCACCCCTTCCTCTCCCTCTTTCAACCCCTTCCTCTCCCTCTTTCAACCCCTTCCTCTCCCTCTTTCAACCCCTTCCTCTCCCTCTTTCAACCCTTCCTCTCCCTCTTTCAACCCCTTCCTCTCCCTCTTTCAACCCCTTCCTCTCCCTCTTTCAACCCCTTCCTCTCCCTCTTTCAACCCCCCCATCCCAGGCACGCACCTCTCGCCCCACCTGCCCACTCGGCCCACCCCACCACCCCCTCTCGCCCTCTGGAGAGCCCACCACCATCCCTGGCTCTCTGCCTGTACGCCGCTGCTCCCCACGCACTCATTAAATCCCAACTCCTTTCTCTATCCCTCTCCCTCTCCCTCTCCCCATCCCCATCCCCATCCCCATCCCCATCCCAGGCACGCACCTCTCCCTCATGGGATCCCCAGCCATGCCTGCCGCATCTTCCCGCCTCCCACCGCCTCGTCCTCTGGAGAGCCCATCAGCCCTGGCTCTCTGCCTTCCCACCGCTGCTCTCCCCGCGCTGCCTTTCTTCTCGCCCTTCATTGCCCCGCCGCCGCCTCTGGAGAATGCGGAAGTGGAGATGCACAGGAGAGTCATGCAGGTGAGTGAGTGGGACAGCCCCTCTCGTTGTCTGTGAGTGGGACAATCCCTCTCGCCCTCTGGAGCGCCCATCAGCCCTGGCTCTATGCCTGCACGCCACATCTCTATCTCTCTCCCCGCGCTGCCTTTCTTCTCGCCCTTCATTGCCCCGCCGCCGCCTCTGGAGAATGCGGAAGTGGAGATGCACAGGAGAGTCATGCAGGTGAGTGAGTGGGACAGCCCCTCTCGTTGTCTGTGAGTGGGACAATCCCTCTCGCCCTCTGGAGCGCCCATCAGCCCTGGCTCTATGCCTGCACGCCACATCTCTATCTCTCTCCCCGCGCTGCCTTTCTTCTCGCCCTTCATTGCCCCGCCGCCGCCTCTGGAGAATGCGGAAGTGGAGATGCACAGGAGAGTCATGCAGGTGAGTGAGTGGGACAGCCCCTCTCGTAGTCTGTGAGTGGGACAATCCCTCTCGCCCTCTGGAGCGCCCATCAGCCCTGGCTCTATGCCTGCACGCCACATCTCTCTCTCTCCCCGCGCTGCCTTTCTTCTCGCCCTTCATTGCCCCGCCGCCGCCTTTGGAGAATGCGGAAGTGGCGATGCACAGGAGAGTGATGCAGGTAAGCGACACAGTTACCCTCCCCATCTCTCCCCTCGTTTCACCCCATGCTCCCTGCCTGCCCACCACATCGCTTCCCAACCTTCCTCTCCTCCCAACCTTCCTCTCCTCCCAACCTTCCTCTCCTCCCAACCTTCCTCTCCTCCCAACCTTCCTCTCCTCCCAACCTTCCTCTCCTCCCAACCTTCCTCTCCTCCCAACCTTCCTCTCCTCCCAACCTTCCTCTCCTCCCAACCTTCCTCTCCTCCCAACCTTCCTCTCCTCCCAACCTTCCTCTCCTCCCAACCTTCCTCTCCTCCCAACCTTCCTCTCCTCCCAACCTTCCTCTCCTCCCAACCTTCCTCTCCTCCCAACCTTCCTCTCCTCCCAACCTTCCTCTCCTCCCAACCTTCCTCTCCTCCCAACTTCGCATTCTTCCCACCCTTCGTTACCCCGCCATGCCCCCTGTGAAACGCACAAGTGACTCTCTGCTATAAAGCGACACATGTGAGGGATATAGGACAGCGTGCACTGGAGAGGAAAATGACCGGATAGCACAGCAACATGGGCTGGCAGGGCATGTAATATAGATGTGTCGCAGAGAAGAGCAGAGATATACACCTCCATGGATGCTAATTGGCTATGTAATTCTGCTATCAACCCTTTTTTTGTCCGTGTGTTTCTGTTTGTTTCACCTGAACGTCACCTGTTCAGGAGATCGCCAACCTGACGGCTCACCTGAAAGGCGACCCAACAAATGCGCACCTGCTGCTGGAACGAGGTGAGGCTCCGTGGTCCTCCGGTGAGCCTAATTCGCCCTCGCCTGAAAGGGTGACGACAGTGGCAAGGCTGCTTCACGTTGTGACTTTTGGTTGAGTTGACTTTTGGCGGGGCAAAACGTGAAAAAATCTAAAAAACACCCTCGCCTGCAAGGTGACAGTGGCGAGGCTCATTTACTCCACTCCGCTGTAAAGCGTGAGTGCGTCTGCACATGCATGTGAGCACGTGAGGGGAATATATGCAGACACGCACTCTTTTTCTCTCACCTTTGTCACACCATTCCCCCAGGGAGTGCGTGGTTCAGCATCCACCGCTTCCCACAGGCCATAGTGGATGGCCAGCAATCCGGTACCCTCTTGGGTTGTTGTTCGTCAACTCACAAGTTAACCAGCCCTCGTTATTGTCACACTACCCCGTCTTCCCCCCCCCCCCCCCCACCAGGCAAGGCGTGGTACAGTATCCATCGCTACAGGATCGCTATGGCAGCGAGCCGTGGCCCTCCTGGGTTCTGAACAGACTTTTGAGAATTCTAAAAAATCGCTCACATGGGTTTTGAACCGACTAGCAAGTTCACCAACCCTCCTTATTGTCACACTATCCCGCCCTCCCCCTCCCCCAGGCAAGGCGTGGTACAGCATCCACCGCTTCCCAGAGGCCATAGCGGACCGGCAGTGGGCCGTGGCCCTCTTGGCAGCCTCTTCTGCTCACTCCAACACTCACAGCAGCGGGGGCAGTGGGAGCAGTGAGCGCAGTCTTGGTGGCTACCACCCCTCCGACCTGCCACGAGCGCTGCTCTCCCTGGTACGCTGCTGCTCTCCCTGGTACGCTGCTGCTCTCCCTGGTACGCTGCTGCTCGCCCTGGCACGCTGCTGCTGCGTTCCCTTCCCTGTTGATGCGCCTCAAAAGCATGCGCACTGCGCTCTTGGGCTTCCCCCACTGATCCCTCCGCTCCCACTGCGCTCTTGGGCTGTAGCAGACCGTCAGCGGCCTGATGGGCAGCGGTGGCAGTGGAAGCAGTGGGGGAAACGACCCTGATCTGCCATGAGATCAGTGAGAGTGGTGTGGGAGTGGTGAGATCAGTGGAGGAAGGGAAGATACCCACTGATCTGCCATGAGCTCTGCTCTCCTCTCCCTGCCCCCACGTGCTCCCACCACTCATTCATTCAACCCCTTTTCGTGCTTGCCCATCCCTCCGATTATCTTCCTCTCCTATGTGCGGCAGGCAGGACGCAGGGTGGGTGGGTGGGCTGGATTTCTCAAAAGACACTTCTTGAGATTTTGAAAAGCCAGGCTACAAAGGTTTAAGAATCACCAAATGCTTATGTAAAATATATGCCCATGCCCATTGAACCCCCCCCCCCCCCCCTCCCATACTATTCCATCCCCTTGTTCCCTCCCCAGGGGCAAGCCCTACACACAGCAGGCAGGGTGTAGGAAGCAGGGTGGTGGGTTAAGGGACGCGCAGTGCTTTGCTGTTTGTCTCTGCCAATCCAACCCTCTCCCCGCCCAACACAGCAGGCAGGGTGCATGGAAGGGCCCCTAGCACTTCCCCACCCTCCTGTTCAACTCCCTCCCATCTTTGCCTGTCCCTTCCCCGTGGTGCCTCTATCAGGGCGAGGCACTACACGCAGCAGGCAGGGTACAGGAAGCAGTGGAGGCCAACGAACGCGGTGCCACTCTCCTCTCATCCACAAACATGCTTGGCTGCTTGACTATCTCCCTCACTCCATCTCCCAGAGCGGGGCTTTACACGCAGCAGGCAGGGTGCAGGAAGCAGTGGAGGCCAAGGAATGCGCTGCCGCCCTCCTCTCATCCAGTCCTTTTCCATCCCCCCATCTTTGCCAATTCAACCCCCTCCCCTCCCATCCTTGCCTATCCCCCTTCGCCCTTGAATCAGGGCGAGGCGCTACACACAGCAGGCAGGGTGCAGGAAGCAGTGGAAACCAATGAACGCGCTGCCGTCCTCCTCTCATCCCTAAACCTCACCAGCCCTGCTACGTCAGCGCCCAGCTCTTCTGCTGCCACGTCAGCAGAAGACACGTCAGAAGCTGCCAGCTTAGCAGAGTGGGTGATGACGACGTCAGCGGCGTGGACGCTGGTGGGGCTGTCGTACCATTGGCTGCCGGATGCTGACAAGGCTGAGAGGGCATTCCGATTGGCTGTTGAGGCGGACCCCCGGTGAGTACTGGTTTCAATCGAAGTCAATGGGTTTTGAAATTTCTCAAGTTAAGGGTACTATGTTCAGGTTCAGGGGCACTGGGCGATGCATAGCTGAGGCGCCCTGACTGTGTAGGTAGGCCTAGACTTACAGGCAGTGTCAGCGGTGTGGGCGGTGGTGGGGCTGTCCTACCATTGGCTGCCAGACGCTGACAAGGGTGAGAGGGCGTTTCTATTGGCCGTTGAGGCGGACCCCCGGTGGGTGAGAGGGGAGGGGGGATAACAGGAGTACTGGGTTTCTCTTTGAGAATCTCCAGAGGAATACTAGGTTCAGGGAAAATAGCTGACCCTTCCTTCCTTACTGTGTGAGACTAGTGTGTGAGACTAGGCTTACTGTCATTGGGGTCGCTTCAAAGCATTCCCAAAAGAGCACGTTCCTTGAAGTACATTCCCACTAGGTTTTTTAAGTTCCTCAAAGACTGCGATGTTGGAGCCTTTTTTTACTCGAAAAAAAAAACCAAGAAACGTATTTTCAGGGGCACTGGGGGCGATACGAACTATAGCTGGTCCTCCACTGATGTCTGAGACTTGGCTTATAAGCACTGGGCAATGTACTATGGTATGGGGGATGAGAGGTGAGGGATGCTTATGAGCACTGCGCATTTTAGAGCTCCTACTTCCCACATTTCAACCCGCCATTGCTACACCACCACACCACACTCGTCTCCTCTCCTCCACTTCCTCTCCCCACCCTCCTCCGATGCTGAAGCGCAGCAACCCCGAGGCCTACAAACACTGATCCACAAGTCTCCTCTCCTCCTGTCCCTGTCTGCCCCCCACACCGTCTTCTCTTGGCTCCCCCCTTTTGCTGCAGTGCACGCATGCCCATGGGCAGGCAATGTAACCCCCAAGGCTTACACGCATGGGCAACAAGCACTGCACCACAAGTCTCTTCCCCCACTCTCCCCCCCCCCTTTGCTGCAGCGCAGTGAACCGTGAGGCCTACCAGCACTGGGCAGGCAATGCACCGACAGCCCACAGGAGGCCTGAAAAGTCAGGCAATGCGGCTACAGGCACCCCAAGGATAAACCACAAGGCATCTTCTCTCCCCTGCGCTCCGTTCCCTCTCCTTTACTGCAGCGCAGGAATCCTAAGGCCTACCAGGGTTGGGCAATGCACCGACAGGAGCAGGCTACAGGGGACCTGACAAGTAAGGCCATTTGGATACATGCAGCAAGGAGACTTGAGAAGGCCATGTGGATAAACCATTGTGAGTGAGTTTTGAGAATTCTAAAAAATCACTCGTGTGGATAAACCACAAGGCCTCGCCTCTCCCCTCCCCTCCCCTGTTCGCTCCAGCGCAGGAACCCCAAGGCCTACCAGAGTTGGGCAATGCACCGTCGGATGGCAGGGGATTTGAAGTGAGTGAGAGGTCACAGCGAGGCCATGGGGTTGCAAGCACCCCAAGGCTTACCAGCACTGGGCATGGCTGGACAGGCACTGAACCACAAGGCCTCACCTCTCCCCTCCCCTCCCCCGTTCGCTCCAGCGCAGGAACTCCAAGGCCTACCAGAGTTGGGCAATGCACCGACAGGAACAGGCAACAAGGGACCTGATAAGTAAGGTAATGCGGCTACAGGCACCCCAAGGATAAACCCCAATGCCTCTCCTCTCTGCTCCTCCCCCTTTGCTCCAGTGCAGGAACCCCAAGGCCTACCAGCACCGGGCAATGCACCGACGGATGGCAGGGGACCTGAAGTGAGTAAGAGGTCAAAGGGGCTTGGGGCTGCAAGCACCCTAAGGCTTACCAGCACTGGGCATGGGTGGACGGGCACTGAACCCCTTGGCCTCTCCTCTCGTCCCCGCTTTCCCTCCTTTGCTCCAGTGCAGGAACCCCAAGGCCTACCAGGGTTGGGCAATGCACCGACGGATGGCAGGGGATTTGAAGTGAGTAAGAGGTCAAAGGGGCGTGGGGCAACTGGGAGTGAGGGAGAGCGAGTGGAGTGTGAGAAAGAGAGGGAGGATGGAGTGGTAGGTGTATGAGTCGGAGTATAAGGGAGGTGGAAGCAAGATGACTTTTGATGAGTCGACTCAAAAAGGGAGAGTGAGTGTGGTGTGTGAGAAAGAGAGGGAGGTTGGAGTGGTAGGTGTATGAGTCGGAGTATAAGGGAGTTGGAAGCGCAGCAACTCCAAGGCTTACCCGCACCGGGCTGTGCACCGCCGGGCGATAGAGGACTTGAAGTGAGTGCGAGGTCAACATGCCGATGGGAAGGTGGGAATGGAGTGGAGGAGCAAGTGAAAAGAGTCGGAGTAAAAGGAAGTTGGAAGCACAGAAACCCCAAAGCTTACCAGCACTGGGCAGTGCACCGCCGGGCGATAGGGGACTGAAGTGAGTGCGAGGGCACAAAGTGCGCGTGGCAACTTCTGAGGCGCCTCAAAACTGGGGAATGCACAGCCAGGTGACAGGGGACTTGAACTAAGTGCCATTGCAAAATGTGTGCGGCAGCTGCGAGTGGGAAGGGGGAATCGTGTGAGAGAGTTTGGACTGGGGGAGGGAGTTAACTTTGGGACGAACGAGGTCACATTGCTATCAGCACCATCCCGTCTCTCTCTCTCTCTCTCTCTCTCTCTCTCTCTCTCTCTCTCTCTCTCTCTCTCTCTCTCTCTCTCTCTCTCTCTCTCTCTCTCTCTCTCTCTCTCTCTCTTATACCATTTCCTGCCGAAATTCAAACTACCAGTGCCGTTCCTCTCCTCGACGAGTGCTTCTCCCTCCTTGTCCTATTTGTCCAACCGTCGCCGTTCTTCCTCTAAAGTGATGCCCTTCCCTCCCCAAGCCAAAGAGCCCTTTCCTCTCCTTGTTGAATGGCTTACCCTCACGCCATCAGAACATCACGCCATCATGCCATCATGCCATCATGCCCTCATGCCCTCATGCCATCATGCCCCCATGTCCTGATGCCCTCATACCCTCCTGTGTACGTGCTTGCTCTTCCTCCCCCACACGCCATCCCTCTCCTCACCAACTGGTTATCCTTCGCCCCTCTTGCTACACCTCCAACGGTTACTCCTCTGTCTCTCCTTCCCTCTTCTCCCCTCCCCCTCACCAGGGGCACCATTCCCCTCCTCACCAACTGGTTCTCTCTTGCCCCTCGCTCGCACCCCCAAGGCCCACTCGTCTTTCTCTGCTTCCCATCCTTTCCCCTCCCACCTCTTCCTCTTCTCCCCACACCCACACCAGGGGCACCATTCCTCTCCTCACCAACTGGTTCTCCCTCGCCCCTTGTACCCCCAAGGCCCACTCGTCTTTCTCTCCTTCCCATACCATCCTCCTATCCCTTCCCCCATACCCACACCAGGGGCACCATTCCTCTCCTCGCCGACTGGTTCTCTCTCGCTCCCCGCACCCCCAAGGACCATCTCACCCTGGGCTGCTGTCGTCAGGCTCTGGGGCACATGGCACATGCAGTGAGTGCAGCACTGGCCGGGTTTGGGGTTTAGGGTTCCACTTGTCCCCCGCAACCCCACTTCACACCCCCAAGGGCCAGCTCGCCTTGGGCTGTTGTCGCCAGGCTCTGGGGCACATGGCACATGCGGTGAGTGCAGCACTGGTAGGGTTCGGGGTTTAGGGTTCCACTTTTCTGTCACAACCCCCCATCAAACCCCCAAGGACCATCTCGCCTGGAGCTGTTGTCGGCAGGCTCTTGGGCACGTGGCACATGCTGTAAGTGTTATGCCCATTCACCCATGCCCATTCACGCATACATAATCCCATGTACCCATTCCCACATACCCATACTCACACATATCGCTTCACATATGCCCCTGCACTCATGCCTATCGCCATCATCCATCACCACCCTCCACCGCAAACCACCGTTCACCACCGCACGCCACCACCCACCACCGCACACCACCGTGCAGGTATCCGCATTCACTCGCATCATTGACGCCCCATCTGACCCTCAAGATGCGCCCATCCTCTTCCACGCCTTCTACCAGGTCAGGAGCGGTGGGGAGTGGTAGGTGCCTTGTAGGGAACTACCTTGTGTGGCTTCTACAGATTGGCGTGGCACCCTGTCCGACCCTCTAGATGTGCCCATCCTCTTCCACGCCTCCCACCAGGTAGGCTGTAGGAACAATATGTGCCTTCAACGGATTTGCTAGGTGGTTTCCAGAGAATTTACCAGGTAATACCAAGGAAAATCCCCAATCCCCTTGCTAGCTTGTAGATCTGCCTCATTTAACTCCCAATCCCCTTGCTAGCTTGTAGATCTGCCTCATTTAACTCCCAATCCCCTTGCTAGCTTGTAGATCTGCCTCATTTAACTCCCAGTCCCCTTGCTAGCTTGTTGGAGGTGTTGCACTATCTCTATGTCTCCCTCCCTGCTTCCTTTATCTCCTCTCCCCTCTCCCCTCTCGCAGCGTGAAATTGCCACATTCACGGCAATGCAGCTTGACAGCTCTTTCAGTGACTTCTCCATCGAAGGCGCGTTCAGCACCAAGTTCCTGGTGAGGGCACGTCACGGGTGTGGGAAGGGAGGGAGGTGGTGAAGCACCAAACCACCCTGTAGTGCTTCCCTATAAATAAGGCATATTTATAGGCAATGACATCCGTTGTAGTCTAGTCGGTTAGGATACTCGGCTCTCACCCGAGAGACCCGGGTTCAAGTCCCGGCAACGGAAGGGCTTTTGTTTGTTTCTGACAAATCAACTCGATGTGCGGTTAGATGAAACTTAATCACGAGTAGTGGCTGAGCAACTAGAGTTTTTCTTTCATTCTTTCGCTAGGTATTGCTATTTCTTTCCCCTGTGCTGTCGCTCCAGCTCTCAAATTCATTGCTTCAGAACCCCTGGCTCCTTGGTCGACTACAAATCAGCCAACACGAAGGGCCCAAGAAACCTCTTATTCTACACCACTGTTTCGCAGCTTGATAATTTCTAAAAATAACCTTGCTAAGAATCAACCTTCAGAATATTTTGAAATGACCTTGCTAAGAAACAACCTTGAGAATTATAACCTGCAAACAAAAGGAGGACCCACGAAACCCTCTTCTTCCACACCGTTCCATGTTGCCTTGCTGTGCTGCTTCTCCTGCTCTGTTTTGTGCCCCTCACCGTTCTCGTCACCTGCCCCGCCCCATCCCCACAACTCCTTCAGAACCACTATGAGCTCAAGAAGGATTCAAGAAACCTCTTCCCTTTCCGTCTTCCCTTTCCGTCTTCCCTTTCCGTCTTCCCTTTCTGTCTTCTCTTTCTGTCTTCCCTTTCCGTCTTCCCTTTCCGTCTTCCCTTTCCGTCTTCCCTTTCCGTCTTCCCTTTCTGTCTTCTCTTTCTGTCTTCCCTTTCCGTCTTCCCTTTCCGTCTTCCCTTTCTGTCTTCTCTTTCCGTCTTCCCTTTCCGTCTTCCCTTTCTGTCTTCTCTTTCTGTCTTCCCTTTCCGTCTTCCCTTTCCGTCTTCCCTTTCTGTCTTCTATTTCTGCCTTCCCTTTCCGTCTTCCCTTTCCGTCTTCTCTTTCTGTCTTCCCTTTCCGTCTTCCCTTTCCGTCTTCCCTTTCCGTCTTCTCTTTCTGTCTTCCCTTTCCGTCTTCCCTTTCCGTCTTCTCTTTCTGTCTTCCCTTTCTGTCTTCCGTTTCCGTCTTCTCTTTCTGTCTCCCCTTTCCGTCTTCCCTTTCTGTCTTCCCTTTCCGCCTTCTCTTCCCGTCTTCCCTTTCGGTCTTCATACCCTTCCTGTCCTATCCCCTCAACCTCAGAACCACTGGGCATAGAAGGAGGATCCGAGAAACCTCTTCCCCAGCTATGCCATGCTGCCCATTTCTACTTCTCTTAGCCTTCTTCCTTCTTCCTTACCCTTCCGGTCGCCTGTCCCTTCCTGTCTCCTTTTCTTCCCATCTACCACCACCGCTTTCAGAACCACTGGGCATACAAGAAGGATCCGAGTAACCCCTTTCTCGGCTATGCCATGCTTCCCCAGGCTGCTGCCTTTGCTCCCTTCCTCTCTCCTTACACTTATTGATTGTCCCCTTATGCCCCATACCCCTTCACCCCACCCCCTTCAGAACCACTGGGCATACAAGAAGGATCCGAGAAACCTCTTCCCCGGATATGCCATGCTGCCCCATGCTGCTGCCTTTGCTCCCCGCCACCCGCCTAGACGAGCGGCAGAGGAGGACGAGAGGGAGAGGGAATGGGTGGTTCAGGCGGCGGATCTTATTGGTCGGCGAGTACAGTACAGCAGCGTCGGCAACGTTGTGAACAGGAGAGCGGTGAGCAATGGTTCTGGGGTTGGGTGGGGATGGAGGAAGAGATGGGGAGAGTGGCTGGTTTAAGGCTGGCAGTTCTAATTGGGTGGCGTGTGTGTGCAGTACAGCTGTGTGGCTAATTTTTCAGCGCCTCAATACTAGATTGGGTGGCGTGTGCAGTACAGCTGTGTGGCAACGTTGAGAGTAGGAGAGCGGTGAGCACTGGTGGTTGGGTGGTATGGAGAATATTGTACATGTACATACGTTTACGTTTACGCTGTAATGTACGATTACGTGGGTTGTTAGTTAGGACGTACGTACGGACCCATCTAAGGCGTGTAGCACAGCGCTGTTGGAAAATGTTGTGAATAGGAGAGCGGTGAGCAGAGGGGTGCGGGATGAAAGGGGCGAATGGATGGTTCGGGCAGTTGACTGGATTGAGTGGTGTGGTGAGCAGAGGGGTGGGTGCATGCAGTGCAGCGCTGCTGGCAACGTTGTGAGTAGGAGAGCGGTGGCACAGGGTAGCAGGCATGGCAGCGGTGAAAGTGAAGCAATCAGCACGCCCCATTCACTCCTACACGAATCCCTTCAATCCTCTTCACCGCTCTTCACCTGCTTTTCTAACCCACTTTCACCCAGTTGTTCTTCGACTGGCAGCACAGGGCAGCGGGCATGGCAGCGCCGGAAGTGATGCAATAAGAACGCACCTGTTCACTCCTATGCAACTCCCTGTACTCCTTGTCACCGCTCTTCACATGCCATTTTCCCCTCCCTCTCCCCCCTTCTTCCCTTTGCATCACGTTGGTTTCACCCGCCTGCAGCACAGGGCAGCGGGTATGGCAGCACCGGAAGTGATGCAATCACTCCTCGTCACCGCTCTTCAATCCCTGTTTACCCCCATTCTCCCTGATGTTCTTTTCCAATCGACAGCACAGGGCAACGGGTATGGCGGCATTGGAAGTGATGCAATCAGCACGCGCCATTCGCTCCTATGCAACTCCCGTCACTCCTTGTCACCGCTCTTCACCCCTGTGTACCCCCATTCACCGTGCATTCGTTTTTTTTTTCTTCTTCTTTTTACTGGCAGCAAAGGGCAGCAGGTATGGCGGCGCTGGAAGTGATGCAATCAGCACGTGCCACGTGGCGGCAGTGGGACAGGAGAAACCAACAGAAAGGAGTGAAGGAGGAAGGGGGGCCTGCAGATGCGTCGGAAGAGAGGGGGGATGAGAAGGAAAACGAGGAGGAGGATGAGGATGACGATGACGATGACTATGATGACGAGGAAGAGGAGGGGGAAGGGATGGGGATGGTGGTGGAAGGGTGGAAGGGGTTGTTTGCCATCGGAGCGAGATGGAGGCAGTTGGTGGATCCATGCGAGCCAGTTGCGTGGACAGAGACGCTCAGGTGAGAGTGGTTTGTGTTGAGGGGTGAAGGAGTTGTGGTGACAGTAGGGATGTGCGTTGGGGTGGTAAGAGTACGACAGTAGGTGGGAGGGTGGAAGGGGTTGTTTGGCATTGGGCTGAGGTGGAGGCGGCTGGTAGACCCGTGCAAGCCGGTGGTTTGGACGGAAACTCTCAGGTGTGGTGCGGTGAGGTGCTGTGTGGCGCGGTTGGGTGTGAGTGGATAATGAGAGGCATGGGGTCGAGGTGGGAGCAGCTGGTGGACCCATGGGACTGGTGGTTTGGACGGAAACTCTCAGGTGCGGTGCGGTGCGATGCAGTGCAATTGGGTGTGAGAGGATGATGAGGGGCATTGGTGCGAGATGGATCATGGAGGCAGCTGGTGGACCCGTGTGAGCTGCTCGTGCGGACAGAGATTTTGAGGTGAGATTGGGTGTGCATTGAAGGGGGAAGGAGTTGGTGCGGTGCAATGCGATGCGGTGCGATGCGAGCCGGTAATCTGGACGGGGAGACACTCAGGTGCGGTTGGGGTGAAGGGGGTGGGAGTTGGGGTGAAGGAAATCGAGACGAGCCACTCACGTTGGGGAAACACTCACGTTGGAGTGCTCACTCACGTTGGAGTGCTCACTCACGTTGGAGTGCTCACTCACGTTGGAGTGCTCACTCACGTTGGAGTGCTCACTCACGTTGGAGTGCTCACTCACCTCCGTTTTTATAATCAACTAGGTGAGATGAGAATGCTCATTCCCTTCCCCCACACGTTCCCCTCCCCAACCCCAACCCCAACCCCTGCATCTGGTTCTACTCGGTTGGAGTAGGAAATCATCTCTTTCTCCCCCCGCATCAGTTTATACTCTGTCCTGGCACTCTTGAAGAAGTGTTTTGAGACGTCTCAAGATAGGTGGGATACTTCTTCAAAGAAGTGTCCCCTGGCACACTTCTTCAAACACGTCCAAGATAGGTGGGCGTTCAGAGGCGATGGCTACGACCTGGCACTCTTTCTACCCACTATTCCCCCCCCCCCCCCCTTTTCTCTTTGTCCGCCACTCCACCCTCTCCATCCCGCAGTCCCCCACTCCATTCTTCACCCTCACCACTCCTCAGCACTCCTCACAAACTCCCCTTCGCCCCCCAACACCCCCATCTTCTTCTCTTACCCTAAACTCTTCATCCCTTCCACCCCCCTGCACCCCCCCGCACCCCCGTGCGCCCATCTAAAGGAGTGCCGACACCTCTCCGCTGGGCAACTCAGTAACGCCCATCTCAGTGTTCCGCCAACTCACCACCACCAGCTATTCCCTCTTCATCCCTCTCACACCCACCTGCATCCCCCTGCACCCCCTTGCACCCTTCTGAAGGAGTGCCAATCCCACTCTGGTGGGCAACTCAGTAACGCCCATCTCAGTGTTCCGCCAACTCACCACCAAATATGCCGACTACTACAACAGGTGCACTGACTATGCTGCAGGGTACTATAACAGGTACAGTCACCAAGCACCTTGCTTGTCTGTCTTGATGACTCCTCTCCGAGTTCTCTACCAACCAAACACAGTACTTGGCTAAATGTAGGAGACACAAATAAACATGGTGCAATGCAGTGTTACACCAGCCAGCAGCACAATATCGGTCTGTCTGTCTGTCTGTCTGTCTGTCTGTCTGTCTGTCTGTCTGTCTGTCTGTCTGTCTGTCTGTCTGTCTGTCTGTCTGTCTGTCTGTCTGTCTGTCTGTCTGTCTGTCTGTCTGTCTGTCTGTCTGTCTGTCTGTCTGTCTGTCTGTCTGTCTGTCTGTCTGTCTGTCTGTCTGTCTGTCTGTCTGTCTGTCTGTCTGTCTGTCTGTCTGTCTGTCTGTCTGTCTGTCTGTCTGTCTGTCTTGGTGACCCCGTCATTCTCGCTCGCAGCTATTACGTGTTCCTGCTCCCATCAGGACCATCTCAAGCCTCAAGGGCCGCATGGCTCAGCAACAGCAGTACCACCATGTGGGTTCAGCACCCCTTGAATCCCTCCCATTCACATCAATCACCCATGCCTGCTCTCCTCCCCTCCCACCTTTCCCCATCAGAACCATCTCAGTGCTTAAGAGCATCATGCAACAGCAGCGCCATGCGGTTTCCAGCACGGACAGCCTGCTGCCCATAGCAATCATCCTCCTTTCCTGCTCTCGCCCTCCCATCCCCATCAGAACCCTCTCAGTCCTCAAGAGCATCATGCAGCAGCAGCACCATGTGATCTCCAATGTGGATGACCGGCGCATTCCCCTCTCAGAGGCGGATGTCTCCAGGGTGAGTGGATAAAGCATGGATAGCTTTTGAGTCGACTTTTTGGGAATTCTCAAAAACCAGTGAGTGGATAAAGCATGGATAGCTTTTGAGTCGACTTTTTGGGAATTCTCAAAAACCAGTGAGCGGATAAAGCATGGATAGCTTTTGAGTCGACTCAAAAGTCACCAGGGTGAGCCATGGATAGCTTTTGAGTCGACTCAAAAGTCACCAGGGTGAGC
Source organism: Closterium sp. Yama58-4 (assembly GCA_947470075.1). Lineage (NCBI taxonomy): Eukaryota > Viridiplantae > Streptophyta > Zygnematophyceae > Desmidiales > Closteriaceae > Closterium > Closterium sp. Yama58-4. The sequence continues at coordinate 1,481,639 of CANIUD010000695.1, read as the reverse complement.
CATGGATAGCTTTTGAGTCGACTCAAAAGTCACCAGGGTGAGCCATGGATAGCTTTTGAGTCGACTCAAAAGTCACCAGGGTGAGCCATGGATAGCTTTTGAGTCGACTCAAAAGTCACCAGGGTGAGCCATGGATAGCTTTTGAGTCGACTCAAAAGTCCACCAGGGTGAGCCATGGATAGCTTTTGAGTCGACTCAAAAGTCACCAGGGTGAGCCATGGATAGCTTTTGAGTCGACTCAAAAGTCACCAGGGTGAGCCATGGATAGCTTTTGAGTCGACTCAAAAGTCACCAGGGTGAGCCAGCCATGGATAGGGGTCTCTTATACGCTCTCTGCACATTTGGTAACCAGCGCACTCACCTCTCACAGGGAGATGTTGGCAGGGTGGGTGAGTGGGAAATGGAGTGCTGTATGTGCTGTATGGAGCATACGATCCGTTTGGCCTTTTTCATCAAAGGTTTCTTTCCTCTTGTGGCTCCGTGGCATTCCTTCATCCATGCCTCTTCCCCATGCCTCATCCCCATGCCCCTTCCCCATACTACATCCCCATGCTACATCCCCATGCTATACGTTACATCACCACATATGGCGCATCACAGATAGAGGCAGCAGCAACGGAGTACGATCTGTTTGACATTGACGGCCAAAGCCTGATTGTTGTCACTCCTCCATGTCCCATCCCCATTCCCCCATGGGCCATCCCCCCATGGGCCATCCCCATTCGCCATCCCCCCATGCTCCATCCCCATTCCCCATCCCTCTACTGTCAGGAACTAGAGCTTAGAATCCATGCATTAGTAATGAGCTTGAAGTTCTTTAAGTACATCGAGGATGGGCAAGCAATGGAGGGGGAAGGGAATCGGGGGCAATCTCTAGGGATTGGGGGTAATCCCAAGGCAATCTCCAATTGGTGGGTTGGAGATTGCTTGGAGATCACATTTGGGTTTGGTTGGGATGTGGGTGTACACCCAACCAAACACAAAGTGCAAACTACACTACGCAATGAAAAAAGAAAGTACAAAATACAAAGTGTGAGATTGAGGGCTAACACTAACACCCCCCCAAAGACGTCAATCGAACTCAAGGCAGAGAAGGTGGAGCACAGAGCCCCATGACGCCAAGTAGGCAGTGGTGAGGGACTTTCCCAAGGGGCTTGGTGAACAGATCAGCCAAGTTGCAGTCAGATGCAACGTACTCCATGTTCAGCTGCTCCCGCTTGACAAGGTCACGGATGAAGAAGTGCCGAAGTTCGATGTGCATGGTGCGGGTGTGATACACAGGATCCTGAGATAGGTGGATGGTGCTCTTGTTGTCACACCAGAGGGTGTGGGTGGACTGAGGGTAGCCAAGCTCCTGGAGGAGGAAAGTGAGCCAACGGGCCTCTTGAGCCGCCATGGTGCCAGCGTAGAGCTCTGCCTCACAGGAGGAGAGGGAGACTGTGGACGACCTGGTGGAGCGCCAGCTGACAATCCCGCTCCCAAGGGTGAAGCAGTAGCCTTGAGAGGAGCGTCGGTCGGTCTGATCATCAGCCCAAGAGGAGTCAGTGTAACCTTCCAATCGAGGAAGGGAGAGCCCACCAAGTGTGAGCACATGAGACTTGGTGCCCTGCAGATAACGCAGTACCTGCTTCGCAGCCTTCCAGTGAAGATCAGTGAAGCGTCCAGGGGCCACATAGCGAGAGAGAACACTGACTGGGTATGCCAGGTCAGGCCGGATGCACATCATGGCGAACATGAGGGACCCAACCAGTTCCGGGTATGGTGCAGAGCAGGCCTCTGGTGTAGGTACGACTGGAGCTGTGAGGAGGTGTTGTAGCGGTAGCGGGGTGGCAACAGGTGTGCACAACACCATCTCAAACCGCTTGAGCACATTGTTGATATAAAACTCATGGGAGAGTGAGATGGTGCGCACCTGACGATCACGAGTGATCTCCATCCCCAGGTAGTGCTTAAGGTCACCGAGGTCTTTCATCAGGAGGGCCTTGCTTAAGGTCGCCTGGACAGAGGTCATCTGGGCCGAGTCCTTGGCTATGAGGATGAAGTCATCGACGTAAACTAGAATGATTCAGAGTGACGGCGAATGAAGAGAGTCGGGTCAGCAGATGATGGGTGGAAGTCCAATGAGAGAAGGACCTTTTTCATTTTTTTGTGCCATTTACGAGGGGCTTGCTTGAGAATGTAAATAAGGCGATTCAGCTTCTAGACATTGTTAGGAGGGAACTCTCCTGGAAAGCCTTCAGGCCGATCCATGAACACTATCTCCTTGAGGTGTCCTTGCAGGAAGGTCGATGAGGCGTCAATGGATTTGATCTTGAAGTCTTCTCGTGCGGCGACATCCAAGAGCGTGCGTGTGATTCTTCTCGAAGTGTGGGTGGTTTGGATGTGGGGGAGAATGTCTTGAAGAAGTCAAATTACTGTCGGTGAGTGAATCCCTTGGCCACATAGCGCGCTTTAAACACTGGGGCCTCGTCCGAAAGTTGTTTCACTCGAACCCCCACTCGCCCCCGACGATGTCAACTCCCGGATGTGGAGGTTTGTCGTCGAAAGAGTGGTTGCGAGTGAAGGCTTCACACTCAGCTTCCATGGCAGCACGCCATTCGGCAGCATGGGGACCCGAGAGAGCCTCTTGGACGGTGAGAGGGATAGGGATGGTCAGATTCTCCGAGAAGTTGAGTGAGGGTGATTCAGTGATATCGGGGAAGATGTGCGAGAGCTGGGGAATGACAGCGTGAAGATCACACAGCTCCTCATGCCTGTCTTCCATAAGGGTAGAGGGTACATCCCCCCCAGCAAGAGGAGTCGGAGTGATTGTTGAGCATCGAAGGGCAAGTGCCAGTGGAGGAGCAGGCCCATGCGACCGAGTGCCATGAGCCACCGAGGAGGAGGGTGGAACGGGCGGTGCTGGAGGGGTCGGTTTAGGAGGTTTGGGCGGAGGGATCGGCCGTCGCTGGTATGTGATCAGTTCGCTCGGTTGTGGGAGAGCAGGTTCCAGAGTGGAAGAGGGAGCGGGGGGAGGAGGTGGGGCTGGAGGGTTCGACCGCCAATAATATATGATTGGTGCGCTTGATGGTGGGGGCGCAGTTGGGATAGTGGGAGAAGGGGGAGATGGGGGAGCAGCTGCCGAGGATACCGGTGAGGTCGGGTTAGAGACCTCAGAGGGAGATGGTCCGATTGCAGTGGAGGGAGGAGGTGAGGGAGCTGGTGCAGGTGGAAGTTCAGGAGGTGCATCAAAGTCAGCCCACACGAAAGAGGGTGGTCTGGAGAGGGGATCCCCCCCTGAGGTGGAGTAGAATGGGCGGGTCTCATCAAAGACAACGTCGCAGCTCCGGACTAACTGTTGAGTGGAGAGGTTGAGGAAGAGGTAGTCAGAAGAGTTGGCGTTGTGCCCAAGGTATATGCATGTTTGAGTCTTGGGGCCGAGTTTGCCGCCTTGCTGCCGCCGAGCCTAAGGGTTGAGGAGGACATAGGCGATGCACCCCCAGACGTGAAGAGGGCGAGCAGTGGGGTGTTTTTCCGATCCAGAGTGAGGTGGGAGTGGTGTCGGGAAGATGTGGGTGGGGGTAGAGGTTGTAGAGGAGGGCAGCATGGTAGAGGGCGTACCTCCAGAGTGAGAATGGAGCGTGGGAGTGGTTGAGGAGGCAGCGAGCGATCTGCACCAAGGTGTGGTTGCGGCTCTCTGCTATGCCGTTCTGCTGCGGGCTGTCAGGAAGGGTGAAATTTTGCGTAATGCCTTCCGAAGAGCAGAAAGCTTTGAGTTTGTCGTTGCCAAATTCACCACCACCATCTGAATGGAGGTGCTTGACCTTGCGGCCCAAGGTAGTCTGTGCCTATTTAACCCATGCGATGATGGCCTCTGGAGCCTCGGCTTTAGTGTGGAGGAGGTGCACAGAGATGTAGCGTGAGTGGTCATCAACTATTGCAAGGAAATAGGGATGGCCGCCTCGTGCGGGAACAGGGGCAGGGCCCCAGACGTCCATGTGCACTAGGTCCTGTGGGGCTGCTGCTATGGAGGGTGAGGCAGGGTGGGGTTGTTGGCGTAGCTTGCTCTTGGTTCAATCAAGGCACATGGGAGCGGGGGAGTCAGGTGGTGGAGGAAGTGAGGTTGGTAGGCCGAAAAGAAGCTTCTTAGAGGCCATGTCAGCAAGTGTGCGGAAGTTTGGGTGCCCGAGCCGATGGTGGTAGAGGATGATCGGATTAGCGAAACTGCGACACGAGCATGGTGTGATAGTAGCCTGCGCTTGGGTGGTTGATACTTGTGTGATAGGTACACGCAGCCTGTAGATGCCACTGCTATCGAGGGTGAAACGAGCTAAGACTTTGTTGGTGAGTTGGTGGATGATGTTACAGTAGTCTTCGTTCTCTGAGAAGATAGTGCGTGACCCTGCCTCCTGAATTTCTTTTTGAGCCACTAGATTGTGACGCAGTGAAGGCACGCACATGCCAGTGACTGTGCCGGATGGGAAGGCGGGGCACGGGACTGTGGACGAACCCTTGGCAAGAGTGGTGAAGCTTGAATCAGCTCCCAAGAGAGGAATGGGAGTTGCGTAGGGTTTGAAAGAGATTGTCTCCTTGAGCACTGTGCGAGTGGCCCCGCTGTCGAGTGTAAATTCTATGTATTGTGGTGCCTGTGATGAGCCGATGTACTGTGAGGTAGCTTCATTAATCATGGCAGTGCCATGGAACAACAAGTTGATGCGCATATCAGCAGGAGCAATATCACTAGCACTAGCCTGAGTGGGGTCTTGTGCCTCAACTAGGTTGGCCTTACGAGGGCGCATCCAATTCTGCGGCTTCTTGTCGACTCCATGGACGGCATACCATTCGTCGTCTTTCTTCTTGAAGCACGTGGCGAGGGGGTGGTTAGTGCCACCACACACTTGTCCCTTGCGGTTGCCATACTTGACGACGTAGGGGCACGGAGGAAAGCGGTTGCGCTGAAAGGGCATCGAGGCGACACTTGCTTGAGGCACGGGAGCGAGGAGGGCGTAGGCCTTGGCTTGAGCCGTGGTGTCTTTCTCGGCGGAGAGGAAGGCGGAGGAGACCTTAGCAAAAGTGAGGTCTTCCGCTGAGAGCGTGAGGAGCATCTTCCTCGTGACTTCGTATGTCAATGTGAGGCCAACAAGAAAGGCGCTTGCAGAAGCTGGTTCGGGGAAGACGATACCCAGCTCCTTGAGCTCGCCATGGATGCTTTGCACTTTGGCGATGTAGTCGGCCATTCTCGGGCAATCCTCAAAGCGGACTTGAAACATGCTAGGAATGAGGATGACCACCCCGACCGCCGTCTTGTTCATGAACCTATCCTTGAGATGCTTCCAGATGGCGTTGGAAGTGGGGTAGTTGTGGAACGTGTTGACAAGTTCGGGAGGGGTGGAGGCGATGAAGACGCTGATGATAGCCGCATCGACCTTCTCCTATTTCCGGTACTTATCAACGGCTTCCTCGTACACCCTCGTGTCAGCATCAGGTTCAGTCGGCTCACTGGGGAGAGGTGGCTGTTTTCCCTTGCCGCGCTTGAGAAGAACATCCTTGAGGTCCAATCCATGCGCGTCACGGCTCAGGAGGTGCTTGTCAACTCCGTAGCTCCATGCCTTGAAGTTGGAGCTAGAGCCATCGGCTTCAAGGCGAAGTGGATAATGGGGTTGGCGATGGTGGACGAGGTGAAGGCCATGATGAGGGCCCCTTAGGACTCGTGCGACGCGCCGCTCTTGAGTCACCGAAGGAACTTGAGGTTTAGGGTTTCCGAAGGAGAATTCGAAGAACTTGGGGTTTAGGGTTTACAAAAGATAATTGTGAGATTTGTGGTTTCCGAAGGAGAAAATCCAAGGGACGCGAAGAGCGAAAATCTTCAATGTCGGCCGCTTCGGAATATCTCGTAGAAGGAATTTTATGGCCGATAAAAGTAGGTCAAAACGGCCGATTTTGGTATATGTAACCCTAATCCCACACACCCCCCCACACACCACCCTCAGCTTCGCGGCTACGCTGCTGCTTAGCTTCGCTGCTACACGGCTGCTGAGCTGCGCGGCTGCACCTGTTCAGCTGCGGAGTGCTGTTGCGGGGCGACGGGCGGCAGCCAGAAGAAGCTGCAGGGCGACGGGCGGCGGCCCGACGAGAAGCTGCGGGGCGACGGGCGGCGGCCCGACGAGAAGCTGCGGGGCGACGGGCGGCGGCCCGACGAGAAGAAAAAACCGTTTGACGAAAAAACACGATTGGTTAAAGCGCCGACGATGTGGTTATCAGAGAAGTCGCGAAAGTTGTCGAGAAGGGAGAGTGGCGCGGGACAATTTTTGGCCAAAGAACTCGCGAATCACCGGCGACGGGATTGATGGCGGCTACGCCGAAGAATGCAGGACTAGAGCCCGTTGAGATTAGACATGAGCATCGCACGAATCCGAACACATTTGATTCGAACCTTTTCGAACACCTAGAAATTTCGAACCGAACGTGTTCGGTTCCCTCAAACACTTTTTAAAAAAACTCATGTTCGAGTGTTCGCATTCAGAGGCGAACACTTAGATGTTCGCGGGAACATCTAAGTGTTCGTGGCGAACTCAAACGTGTTCGATTTCGCCCCTGGATTTTCCACTAGTCCCTCGTCGTTTCCCCACCCTGAACCGGTATCACCAGTCCCTTTTATCGCCATAGATCTCGTCCCTAAATCAGGTTTTTTTTGGAAAGAAGGGATGGAGAGGTCAATAAGCGAATGCCTTTCGCCACAGGCGAAGGGTCTGTCTGGACTACAAGTAACGATTAGCCGTGTTTACTCTAAAGTGGATCTGCTAAAAACGGACTCTTAGTAGTGGAAATGCCTAAGTACCCGTTCTCGGCTTATGTTTGCGTACACTATGAGCCTAAGCCATGCTAAAATAAAAGCAAGAGATCGAGCTCGAAATGAGCTCAATCTCAGATCTGCGCAACCCTAAAGTGGGAACCAGCGCGGCCAATGTCGCGCTGGTTTTTATCGCAAACACTTTGATGTTTGCGTAGGGCATTTCGAACTCGACCCCGTTCGAGTTCGAAGCGCCGCGGTAAAAGAACGCATTCGAACTCGAACATGTTCGAGCCGAATTCGAACATGTTCGAGCCGAATTCGAACATGTTCGAGTCGAACTGGACAGGCGTTCGTGAATATGCTCATGTCTAGTTGAGATAGGAGGATCACGATACGCGTGTGCGGTTGAATCGCTCTGATATCATGTCAGAACTAGAGCTTAGAATCCATGCATTAGTAATGAGCTTGAAGTTCTTTAAGTACATCTAGGATGGGCAAGCAATGGATGGGGAAGGGAATCGGGGGCAATCTCTAGGGATTGGGGGTAATCCCAAGGCAATCTCCAATTGGTGGGTTGGAGATTGCTTGGAGATCACATTTGGGTTTGGTTGGGATGTGGGTGTACACCCAACCAAACACAAAGTGCAAACTACACTAGTCTAGGATATAGAAAGTACAATATACAAAGTGTGAGATTGAGGGTTAACACTTACACCTGCCCCATCACACCCCATCCCATGGTGCATCATCATAGGTAGAGGCAGCAGTAACAGAGCACGACCTGTTTGACATTCCTGGCCAAAGCTTCTTTCTTGTCACTTCGTGCCACTCCTCCATGCCCCATGTCCATGCCCTCATGCCCCCATACCCCATCCCCGTGCCCCGTGCCCATGTCACATCACCATATATGGTGCATCATCACAGATAGAGGCAGCAGCAACGGAGTACGATCTATTTGACATTGTCGGCCAGAGCTTCTTTGTTGTGACTCCATGCCACTCTGCGGTCACTCCTGGGTATGTATGCTTTATGCGTTTTATTTATTTCATAAGGATCTACCATATGATTCTTCTAATCTAACAAAGAATCAGTTGATTACCGCTTTATACCATTTCGTACCACACTCCATGAGATGCTACAACCGCTCTGTTAGTGATATGCTTCTCTCTGTGCTTTACTGTTAGAATTAGGCTGTCAACACTTTGTGTACTATATTCTATATCACGTAGGTTATTTGTGGGTTGGGTGTAGTTTGTAATCCCAACCCTATCTGGTTGGGATTCCCTCGTAATCCTGCAAATCTGCCAACTCACCAATTGGAGATTTGCTGGGATTCCCATCCCATCCTTTCCCTAGCCTTGCCCAACCCAACCTCGTTTGTACTTAAGGCCTAGTGCCTTCTTTACTAATCAATCAGTTGAGCTTCGTTTCTATCATGGTATTAGAGCTAGTAAACTCCGCTCACGCGGAATCGGATCCTTGGCGTCGCGATCGTTTCTCTTCCTCTCGGCTATGGCGTTTTCGGTTCCCGCCTTCTCCGCTTAGCGTTTTTCGCCTTCCCATCTTCGCGCTGGTCAAAAGCGCTTTCCCGCTCCGTCTCCGCGCATTTCCGATTTCAACGGCGTCACATTTCTCCTTCAATTTCCTTCATCGTAAGCTCTGGAATTTCGAATTTCCGTGGCAAATTTCTCACATTCTTAACTTCGAACAGGTTTTCGTCGGCGCAGCAGAGCAGGTTTCAGCGGCGCAGCAGAGCAGGTTCAGCGGCGCAGCAGAGCAGGTTCAGCGGCGCAGCAGAGCAGGTTCAGCGGCGCAGCAGAGCAGGTTCAGCGGCGCAGCAGAGCAGGTTCAGCGGCGCAGCAGAGCAGGTTCAGCGGCGAAGCAGAGCAGGTCAGCGGCGCAGCAGAAAAGGGGTCATCGGCGAAGCAGAGCTGCAGAACAGGAATCGCAATCTTCTTCCCGACATTGCGTTTTTCCGCGTTTCGGACTTCATCAATTTTCAAAATCGCCGCTCCGCTTCGCTCCGCTACGTATCGGTGACTTTAGCGCTGCGTTCCGCGCGAATGGCAACTTCAACTCCCCCCCTCGTCGGAAACCTCATCGTTCTCAATCTCGCTCCCAACGGCACGAGCACCAACTTTGGGGAATGGTGCTATGGAGTGGAGAAGCACCTCCTTAGCACGGAAATGAAGGGGATTTGCCTCAAGGACATCCTCTTCAACCGCGGCAAGGGAAAAATGCCTCTCCCTCCCGATCCTCTTGGTGAAGGAGCCACTGCCGCAGATAAGGCCGCTTTTGAAGCTAAGACCACCAAGTATGAGACCGATTTCAGTGTGTGGGAGCAGGCAAATGCAGCGGTTATTTGGGTTTTTATCACCACCACTCCGGTTGAGCTTGTCAAATCCTACTGCACCTTTCGCTCCGCGCATGACATTTGGAAGTATCTCCAGGACCGTTTCCATGACAAGACAGCAGTGGGTGTTGCCATCCTCATTCCTCGAATGTTCCAGGTCCGCCTTGAAGAGTGCCCTGGCATGGCGGACTACATCTCTGAAATCCGCAACATTCATGAGGAACTCAAAGACATTGGGATTACTTTCCCCGAACAGGCACCTGCGGTTGGGCTCCTCGTAGGACTTACCCCGGCCTACAACGTTACCAGTTCCATGCTCAAGCAGCTCCCCACCAAGGAGCTCACTTTCGAGAAAGTTGCATCGGCCCTTCTTTCCGCCGAGAAGGACCTTGCATCCCAAGCATCCGTCAATGCTGTGCGCTACACCCTTGGGATTCCATTCCGCTCCCAGCATGGCTCCCAGCAGGGACCGAGGCGCAACTCTTTTCCCCCATGCATCATCATTAGGAAGGGACCATCATTAGGAAGGGTCCACGTGCGGGGCAGAAATGCGGAGGCACCAACCACCCTGAGGCAACTTGCTTCAAGAAGCGAGATGACGAGTGGTATGACGTCCATGGTGTCTCCACCAACAAGCGCCCTCCCAACTGGGCCCCACCCCGTCGCGTGAACCAGGTCGTCCCTCAGTTGATAGCACCCCATCTGATGTTCGCCTCAACCTGTTGTTCTCTTGTGCTGGTATTATTAATGAGACAGGGTCGCAGTACATCGGTGTTTCAGACACACAAGGGATCGAGTTCATACTAGACAGTGGTGCCACCCACACAGTGCTCAAAGACCAAACCGCATTCGTTCCTTACCAGGCTCCCACCCCACTCCTCGGAGCCGACTCTAGCTTCTCCATCCAATGCCATGGGTCCTCCACAGTTCCTTGTCCAGCCTTTCCATCGGGCACAGTCACTGGCATATGTGCCCCAACCCTCCGCCACAACCTCCTGGCACAGCGAGAAATCCAACATTCCAACATGCAGGAGTGATCACCATCTTTCCCAATGATGTCGACTACTGTGACCTCTTTGATGCCAAAACCGCCATTCATCTAGCCCGCTTCACCCTCAACTCCAACAACCTATACTCGCTCGTAGTACCTCCCATTCAAACGTGCTCGCTCACAAACCTTCCGCTACCTTCCATAGACTCCTCCATCTATCACTGCCGTCTCCTTTCCGACAAAGCCATGCTCTTTCATCACCGCCTTGGCCACATCAACTTCCGCGCGCTTTCAGACCTTGCCACAAAACAACTCCTCCACAGGCTTCCCGCCTCACTTCCCTCTCCTACCTCCACCCTAGGACCACCTTGCCTTGACTGTGCACAGAGCAAGCTTCGTGAACAGCCCCATCCCCCCACTGAGTCCATCTCAACTGCACCTCTCGATCGCGTGCACATGGACCTTTGGGGCCCAGCTCCTGTTCGTTCTCGTGGCGGACACTTCTACTTCCTTGTCATCATTGATGACTATTCTCGCCATGTGTCTGTCCACCTTCTCTCCTCCAAATCTGAAGCCCCAGGCGTCATCATTGAATGAGCCAAGCAGGGCCCAGACCTTCACTCTCCCGGACAGTCCCCAACAGAACGGTGTTGCCGAGAGCCGGAACCGCACATTGGTGCAGATCGCTCGCTGCCTCCTCGCGCACGCCTCCGCCCCTCCCTCTCTCTGGGGGTACGCCATGCTTCATGTTGTTGCCCTCCACAATCTCCATCCCCATCCTCATCACACCCACACCATCCCCGCTGAGCTGTGGACGGGTCAAAAGCCATCCGTCCGCCCTTTTCGTGTATGGGGGTGCACTGCCTATGTCCTCCTCAACTCCCAAACCCGTCGTGCGGCTGGCGGCAAACTTGCTCCCAAAACAATCACGTGCGTATACCTCGGGCACAACTTCGATTTGCCATACTATTTTTTCCTCCATCCTTCCACCAACAAGCTCTGTCGCAGCCGGGACGTTTACTTTGATGAGTCCCACCCGTTCTACCTCTCCTCCAAGGCTTCCCCCTCTCCTCCGCCTCCTTCTCTTACTTGGGCTGACTTTGATAGTCTCCCTCTTTCCGACACTCCATCTCCTCCTCTTCCCGCTCCCTCCACCATTTCTGATCCCCAATCACCCGCTTCCCCCTCCAGCACCACACAGTCTCCCTCGCTCCTTCCCTCCTCTGCTCCCCCTCCTCCATCTTCTCTCGCATCTCCTCCCGCTCTCGCTCCCCCTCCTCCTACCGAGCCCGTTCCTCTCAAAACCTGCCAACGCCGTCACCCAACTCCTCCTCCTCCTCCTCCTCCTCCTCCTCCTCCTCCTCCTCCTCCTCCTCCTCCTCCTCCTCCTCCTCCTCCTCCTCCTCCCCCTTCTCCTCCTGCTCCTACCCCTGATCCCACTCCTGTTTCCTCTCTTCCTCCCACTCCCACCTCACCTACCGCTACGCCTCCTCCAGCCCCGCCTCCCTTCCCCATCGCTTCTCGCACCCGCTCTCGCAAACCTCCACAACCGCTCTCCCTTTCCGTTCGCGTCTCTCTCAATCCTCCTCCTGTCGGGGGTGATTATTCTCTCATGCCCTCCCTTTTTGAAGACAGACATGAGGAGTTGATTGATATCGACTCATCCATCCACGCGCTCTGCTTCCTCTTTCCTCTCCGACAACCCCTCCATCCCCACACCTCTCACCTATGCCGAACCATTCTCTGGTCCTCATGCCGCTCAGTGGTTGGGGGCCATTGTCGCAGAATGTGAGGCCTTCATTCACACAGGAACTTTCACAGATGTCTCTCCTCCCTCCGGCGTCAACATTGTGAAGGGAAAATGGGTTTTTCGGGTGAAACAACTTCCAGGCGAATTTCCTGTCTTCAAAGCCCGGTACTGTGCCAAGGGATTTACCCAAAAGCATGGACTGGACTTCTTTGAGACATTCTCTCCCACCGCCAAACCTCCCACACTAGGCACCCTTCTCGACGTTGCTGCTCGAGATGACATGGAGGTTGGCTGCATGGATGTGTCTTCTGCGTTCTTGCAAGGGATCCTTCGAGAGGAAATCTATATGGAGTGACCCGAAGGATTTCCAGCTCCTTTTCCACCAGGCACTGTATGGAAGCTGAATCGGCCAGTGTATGGCCTCAAGCAAGCTCCCCGGGAATGGCACAAGAAGCTAAAGAGCATCTTAGGGTCCCTCGACTTCCACCCATCCACCTCTGACCCCAGCCTCTTCATCCAAGCAACACCATCCCGCTTCTTCATCCTGGTTTATGTCGATGACATGGTCCTTGTCACCAAGGATCAGACTGAGATGGCAGCAGTCAAAACCGCACTTGGTGAGAAGCTGGCCATGAAGGACCTTGGGAAGCTGACGAACTATCTGGACATGGAAATCACACGTGATCGCACAACCCGCACCATCACCCTCTCGCAGAAGTTTTACATCAACAACGTTCTGACGAGGTTCAAGATGCAGGAAGCAGCATCAATGCCCACCCCACTCTCTCTGCAGCACCAACTCACTGCACCCTCTGTTCCCTCACTTGAGCCCTGTGACGAGCCTTACCCCGAGCTCGTGGGATCCCTCATGTACGCGATGATGTGCACTCGACCAGACTTAGCCTATCCAGTCAGTGTACTGTCCCGCTACGTTGCACCTGGTCGCTTCACTCGCCACCACTGGTCTGCCGCCAAGCGGGTTCTTCGCTATCTCAAAGGCACACAGGATTATGTGCTCACACTTGGTGGCTCTTCCCTTGTTCGCTTGAGGGGTACAGTGACTCATCCTATGCTGATGACCAGAGTGATCGGCGCTCTTCCCAAGGGTATTGGTTTACCCTTGGCAGTGGGGTTGTAAGTTGGTGCTCCACTCGGTCGTCCTCAGTCTCACTGTCGACCTGTGAGGCAGAGCTGTATGCCGGGGCCATGGCTGCCGAGGAGGCTCGTTGACTCTCCTTCCTGCTGACAGAACTGGGGTATCCCCAACCAACCCCAACGCTTTGGTGTGACAACGAGAGCACCATTCATCTCACCAAGGACCCCGTTTTCCACGGCCGCACCAAGCACATTGAAGTCCGTCACTACTTTCTTCGTGAGCTGGTGCAGCGCGAGCAGCTGAAGGCTCAACACATTGCCTCCGACTGCAACCTTGCTGACCTGTTTACCAAGTCGCTTGTTCGCGAGGACCATTACCGCCTCCTCTCGGCCATGGGTGTTGGACCTCCTTGTGGCTGATGTGTTGCAGCCTAGGGGGTGTGTTAGAATTAGGCTGTCAACACTTTGTGTACTATATTCTATATCGCGTAGGTTATTTGTGGGTTGGGTGTAGTTTGTAATCCCAACCCTATCTGGTTGGGATTCCCTCGTAATCCTGCAAATCTGCCAACTCACCAATTGGAGATTTGCTGGGATTCCCATCCCATCCTTTCCCTAGCCTTGCCCAACCCAACCTCGTTTGTACTTAAGGCCTAGTGCCTTCTTTGCTAATCAATCAGTTGAACTTCGTTTCTATCATTTTCACCATTCACTGTCTGTAATTATGCGACTCTGCTTTTGCAATATATCTATTTCTTGGCTTTGCGTCCACGGGTGTAGTCTTTAGTTCTAGGGAGAGAGAGAGAAAAAGAAAGTAAGTAAGTAAGAAAGAGAAAGAAAGAAAGAAAGAAAGAAAGAAAGAAAGAAAGAAAGAAAGAGAGAAAGAGAGAAAGAAAGAAAGTAGGCATGGGCATTTGACCCGACCCGGCCCGACCCGTCCCGTCTAGGGCGACCCGTTACCTTAACGGGTCGGGACGGGTCGGGTCGGCAGGTCGGGTTTGACTCTGTTTTGATGACCCGACCCGCCCCGTAGGTACGGGTATTTGTGACCCGTAACCGGGTCGGTTACACCACGGGTCGGGTCAAAATATGCAACAGAGAAGCAGGGTATGGGGGTTAAGCGGGGATGCGATCCCGCCAATGCGTGGCCGCGATCGCGCTGCACTAAAAGCGGCGCCGCGATCGCGCGTATGCAGGGCCGCGATCGCGCTGCGCAAATGCGGGGCCGGGATCGCGCTATTGCGTGGCCGCGAGCGCGCTGCTACGCTCCTGGTCGTGCGACGCTGCGAAATGGCGGGAGCGCCTATGGCTAACCTGACTCTGAAGTATAAAACAGTGTTAACATTGAAGGGAAGACTCTAAGAGGCTTGGTACGTGCAGTGCAGATTTCCTAGCTTAATCTAGGCTAGAGTCTGGATCTGAATGTCGAGGGGAAAACAAAACATCAAAACCAACTGATGTTCTCCCCCTCTACATATCGTACCCTAATCAGATCACGGGTCGGGTAACCCTTTCATTTGACTGGTTGCGCGACCCGGACGGGACGGGTCAACCCGACCCGGCGGGTCGCTAATACCCGTCTTTAAATCACCTAGACGGGTTACGGGTCGACCCGACCCGCCCGGGTATACCCAACCCGACCCGGACGGGTCGACATGCTCAGCATTACTGACCCGACCCGCCCAAAAGGGCGGGTCGGGTCGGGCCAAATGCCCATGCCTAAAAGAAAGGAATTAGAAAATATATATATATCGTTGTCAAAATTCTTTGAAGTAGCCCCCAAACTTGTCATACAATTTCTCTCCATCGTTTGAGTCACTGCCTCCCTCTCAACTCTCTCCCATCCTCCCATTGAGGTGTATTTTGAGGTGCCTCAAAATACACCTCAAACTTGTCATACATTTTCTCTCCATTATCTGAGACATTGCCTCACTTCTCAGCTCTCTTCCATCCCATCCTCCCATTCCCTCCATCCCTCCATCCTCCACACAGCACGGTGCTCCACGGTACAGATATCCTCATCAGGCAAGTGTGAGCTTGCCTTGAGGCGCCTCAGTGCTGCCCTCTTTTCTCTAAATGCGCTCCTCTTTCCTTCCCTTCCTCCCCTCCCCCCCTCATCCACACAGCATGGTTCTCAACGGCACAGAGATCCTCATCCGGGAAGTGTGAGCTTGCCTTGAGGCGCCTCAATCCTTCCCTATTCTCTCGATGTCTTCTTCTTTCCTTTCTTCCCTTATCCTCCTCCCTCTCCATTTTCTTATCCTCATCCACACAGCATGGTTCTCAACGGCACAGAGATCCTCATCCGGGAAGTGTGAGTTCCCTTCCTGTACCCTTCATAGGACGACCCACTCGTACTACTTTTTTGGATCGATTCAAAGATGGTAGCACTCGTTCCACAACACACATAAATCATGACCCACTGTGTGTGTGCTACTCGCTTCAATTCAAAGCCCCGTTAGAGCTCTTAATCCGCACAGCTCTTCATGATGACCGGTTTGACCAGTTTCACCAGTTTTACCAGCTTGACCAGTTTGACCAGCTTGACCAGTTTGACCAGCTTGACCAGTTTTACCAGTTTGACCAGTTTGACCAGTTTGACCGGCTTGAAAGCAACACACAGTCTCTCTCTCTCTCCCTCCCCACCTCCCGTCCCTCCCCGTTCCACAGCGTCTCATCTCCCATCGCAGTCTCAGTTTTCTTCCCACCTCCACCTCCCTCCCCTCCCATTCCAGCACGTCTCCTTTCCCTCTCAAGCTGTCCATTCCACCACTTACGATGTGACCCCCATGTTGACCAGTTTGACTAGTTTGACCTGCTTAACTACAAGACACATTTACTCTCTCCATACCTCCCATTCCAGCTCCTCTCGTTTCTCTCTGGAGCTCTCCATCCGCACGACGCGCCACGTTGACCAGTTTGACCAGTTTGACCGGGAACTGAGGGCAGCGTGGGAGCACCTGTGTGGACTCATGGCTGATGGGGGAGGCGGAAGGGCAGTGGATGGCGCCATTCTGCGGGTTGCGTACTTCTGGTGAGCACACACGATGACTTGTCAGGGGGATGGGAGCTTAGGGCAGCGCGGGAGCGCCTGTGCGAACTCACGGCTGATGGGGGAGGGACGGGTGGAGTCACAAGGGGGCGTGAAGGAAGGGCAGTGGAAGGTTCCATTCTGCAGGTTGCATACTTCTGGTAAGCACACACGCACATGATGGTCAAGGCATTGGTTTAGGCATTGAAACGTTGACCGGTGTGACCGGGAGCTGGGGGGAGCATGGGAGCACCTGTGTGGTCTCATGGCTGACGGGGGAGGGACGGGTGGGCATAGAGGAGGGAGGAGAGTGGATGATGCCATATTTCAAGTTGCGTACTTCTGGTGAGCACTTGTAAGTGCCGGGTGATCAAATGAGTGTCTAGAAAGGCCGCATTGACCACGTTGACCGGTTTGACCAGTTTGACCGGGATCTGGGGCCAGCATGGGAGCTCCTGTGTGGGATCATGGCCGATGGGGGAGGAGGAAGGGGACTGAATGATGCCATTATGCGATTTGTGTGCTCCTGGTGAGCAAGTCACACACATGATGGCTGGGAGGGTGGTGGAATTGTCATGTCCCTGTTGACCGGTTTGACCCGTTTGACTGGGTGGGCATTGAGGAGGAAGAGCAGTGGATGATCTCATCCTGCGATTTGCATACCTCTGGTGAGAGCACACTCACATGATGACTTGACAGGGGCATGGGAGCTGCGGGCATCATGGGAGCGTCTGTGCAGACTCATGGCTGATGGGGGAAGGATGGGTGGGCATTTGAGGAGGAAGGGGGGTGGATAATCCCATCCTGCAATTTGCATACCTCTGGTGAGAGCACACATGATGATGCACTCACATGATGACTGGAGATGGGAGAAGGAGCGTGGAAGCCTAGTTTTGAGGCGCCTCAAAACTGGAGATGGGAGTAGGAGCGTGGAAGCTGCCGTCTTGCGGGTTGTGTATTTCTGGTGAGCACTTAGGATCGCCGTGGTAACGAGGTGACTTTTGAGTCGCATTGAAAATCTTCTGATCCTTGGGTATGGTTCTTCTGGTGAGCACACGTGGTGGCCACTGGATTGAATCATTTTCATGTGTCACCGTCACAATGTGAATCTTGGGACGATTCTTGACTCGACTTAAAATTTGTAATAATGAAAGTGAATATTTACACATTCATCCAGCTACCAGGCACTGCCCCTGTCTTGAGGAACAGCCATGGTGGGACATGCCATGCTCCTCGGTCGTTTCCTTTGGTGTTCTGCTAATGGAGAACTTTCTCATTGTGATAAGGATTCCATGTGTTCGGTCACCATCTTAAAGCATTCATCCAGCTACCAGGCACTGCCCTTGTCTTGAGGAACAGCCACGGTGGGACATGCCATGCTTCTATTCTTTCTCCTGGGGTGCTTCGTTAACACAGCAATTTAGTCACCCAGGCGACACAGTCACAAGCCATGCGTTTTCTGTTCATCACAACCCCTTTCACTATAATAACGCATCCATACAGGTACCAGGCACTCCCCTTGTCTCGAGGAACAGCCATGGTGGGATATGCCACGCTCCAAGGACTCTTTCTGGCTGCTGGGAAGGAGATCACAGCCAGCATCCCCCCGCGAATGCAGGTACGGTTGTTTGCATCCTATGTTGCACATTGGCGACAGGTAACTGCAGTGACAGGGGAGTGTATAACCCTTCCTGGGCCTCTTCCCGGTTGCTGGCGAAGACATGGCAGCAAGACGCCCCCCAGTAAGCATGTGAAATAGAAGAGTTTTTGAGACGTCTCAGAAACTCTCTTTTATCACGCGCCTTCAATTCCTCTTCCCGGTTGCTGACGAAGGGACGCCAGAAAGGGTGTCCCCCAGAAGGTAGGTATGCACTTAAGGTAAGTTTTTTATCACCAGGATATAAAGATTTATTAAATATAATTTCGTTGGAACGATGCCTGTATGGGTGCATCCCTCTTCTCCGTCTAAAGTCTTCAGGTCTATTGTGTGCAGGTGTGCTCTTACCCTGTGGGTTTACTTCAAAGCATGATCAACACTTGATGTGTGTTGGTCAACCATATGTCTGTATGCATCAACACTCTTTACCCTTGACCTGGTGTATTCTTCGTACCCCTCAGGTGGACTGGGAAGCAATGTTGACACCCACAGTGGATGACTTTATATCGAGGATGTCAGAGTGGATGTATCCTTCCATTGCCGATGCAAGTGGCTTCCACAGCTTGCCTGGCATCCACCAGGCGTTCCCCACTGTAGAGTCAGTGCTAAAGATGATGGCTGATGTTTAGATTGTGGGTCATGCTTCTGCCTTCAGTGGATGACTTCATATTAAGGATGCCGGAGCGGATGTGTCTATTCAACACAAGTACAATATTCGCTGTTGCTTAAAAAAACCTTACTTCTAGCAATCGGGTCAAGACTGGACTTGACTTGACCCGGCCTGGGCAAAAACCTGGCTCTTTAGACCGGGTCGAGACAGGTCGACTCCACCCGGCCAGAACTGGGTTCTACCACACGGCCAAAAGGATTAGGTTGTCGGAACTTGAACCCAGGTCTCTTCGGGCGGGAGCCGTGTATCTGTCAGAATGAAGAATGGATGATGCATTGATGTTGGTTGGGGTACATATAGCTAACCCTAAGTTTTGTACCCCCTAAGACAAACCTCACTATAGGCTACAACATTTGACACACCCCCATAGCCTAAGTGAGGGGTGTCTAGCAGAACCAAACGAGTACGGTCACAAGACCAGTCCAAGAAACGAAGCTCAGGGTGGATCACAACGTCACCACACAGTCTGAGCACAAACAACAGTGGCCACAAGGCCAGTCCAAGAAGTAACAGAGATATATAGAAAGCAAAGTAAACAGTACACTCAAGTCTAAGCAACACGAGAACCAGTGTCAACAAGGCCTAACTGCACACAGCACCTCTGGTGGTCACAAGGCGGAAGCGCCTTGGTGAAGATGTCTGCAGTGTTGGCCTCGGACTCCACAAACTCAAAGCGAGCCTGTCCACGCCTCTGCAACTCACGCAGAAGAAAGTACCTGACGTGAATGTGCTTCACTCTGCTCTCCAGTCGTGGCTCTCGACAAAGGAGAATAGACGCCTTGTTGTTAGTGAACAAGGTCGGTGCAGAGCTCGGCCGCTCACCAAGGTCGGTGAGCAAGAAGGTCAACCAACGCAGCTCCTGTGCCGCCATGGCACCAGCGTAGATCTCAGCCTCAGCTGTAGAGGTCGAGACCGAAGAGGAGCGCGTGGACCGCCAGGAAACAGCTCCAGAACCCAGGCTGAAACAGTACCCCTGAGTAGACCTGTGAGTCTCAGCGTCGTCAGCGTAAGAGGAGTCACAGTGACCAGTAAGTACGACAGACTGCTGCCCTCCAAGAACTAGCCCCACGCCTGACGTCGTCGCTAGGTACTTCGCCACCCTCACAGCTGCTGTCCAGTGAGCAGGACGGTGTCTCCCTGGCGCAACAAAGCGCGCAAGAACGCTGAGAGGGAAGGCGAGGTCCGGGCGAGTACAAGTCATCAGGTACATGAGGCAACCCACAAGCTCAGCGTAGGGACCACTAGGCTCGAACGGCTCGTCAGGAAAGGGTCCAGTGAGTCTGTGGTCAACAGCAAGAGGTGTGCGCTGTACTGTGGAGTGCTGAAGCCCGAACCGCTGAAGGACCTGCTGCACCATGTGCGACTGTGAAAGTGTAATGGTGCGAGCAGCTCTGTCCCTGGTGATCTGCAGGCCAAGGTAGTGGCGCAGCTCACCAAGATCAGTGCAGGTGTGTCTCTTCTGCAATTCGGACTTCACGTGTGCCAAAGCAACTCTGTCAGGGGTGGCGAAAACAAGGTCGTCAACGTAGACCAGAACAAAGAAAGGTGTGGGGCCACGACGAACGAACAGCGACGGGTCAGCAGAAGACGGCTGGAACCCAAGGTCAGACAGGGTAGAACGCAGGGTGTCGTGCCACTCACGAGGAGCCTGACGAAGTCCGTAAACCGGTCGCCTCAGCCTCCACTGGGTCCCAGGAGGGAAAGAGCCAGTGAAGGCAGAGGGACGACGCAACCAGACCTCCTCGTGCAGACTGCCCTGAAGGAAAGCAGTAGAGAAGTCGAGAGAGTGTAACTCGTAGTCTCTCTGTGCTGCTACGTGCAGTAACACCCGAAGAGTGGTCATCTTCGGGGTGGGCGCGAAGGTCTGAAAGAAGTCAACTCCCTCGCGCTGACTGAAACCTCTAGCCACGTAGCGCGCCTTGAAGACCGGAGGAGATCCCGGTGGCCGCTTCACCCTGTAGATCCACATGCCGTCGACTACGTTCGCCCCCGGAGGGGGAACCTCATCGACGTAGGTGCCTGTGGATCTATAGGAGGCCATCTCTGCGTCCATGGCAGCTCTCCACTGAGAGGCCCAAGGCCCTGACACTGCCTCAGCGTAAGTGCGAGGAGTCGGAATGTCAAGGGCGTCGGGGTCACCCTCAGGGGCGAGGAGCATGGCACAGAGATGAGGGGAAGCGGCCGCCAGGAACTCTAGCTCAAACTGCCTGTCCTCTAGGGCGTCACAGCCAAGGGCAGACACACCCCCGACGGCCAGAGGACTGGAAGGAGGAGCAGCCACAAGAGCGGTGGCGAAGTCAAGGCGGCGGGTAGAGGCAAACTCAGTGACTGCGGCAGTAAGAGCGGACACAGAGGACACAGAGGCACGAGGGTGAGTAACAAGTGAGGCGAGAACACGAGAGAGAAGAGGACGGTACGTGCGGTAGTAGTCAGTGACAGGAGTAGGGAGCGACGCAGTGAGAGCCGACTCAGGAGGAGACGGAAGCACAGACGGAGACGGACGAGGTGGACTAGAACGAAGTAAGGCAGTACGAAGGTCAGTGAAGGGAACAGGAGACGAGGGACGAGCACGAGGGGAGCGACGAGAGGCCCAAGTCTGAGAAGGAGGAGGGGACAACGAAGACTGAGAACGAGGGAAAACAGCGGGAGAGGGGTCAGGAGGAGGAAGCGGAGGACCAGAGACGGGAGGAGAGGGGGAGGAGGAAGGAGAGGGAGACGGGAGACCAAGGGTCCGAAGACCCGAGACAGGAGGAGGAGACGGCAGCTGCTGCTGCTGCGGCTGCTGCGGCTGCTGCGGCTGCTGCTGCTCCAGCGGCTGCTGCCCCTGCTGCTGTCGCTCCTGCTCCTCGAGCCGCTGCAACTCTCTCTCCTCTCTCTCCAACTCCTGCTGCTCCTCATAAGCACGACGAACACGAGCCTGGAACCTGGTCGGGTAGGGGTGGGGGGAAGGAGTAGTGTCCGGGGCAGCGGCAGCCCCAGAGTCGACCTCCGAAGCACCAAGCACACCACCCCCAGAGGCAGCACCAACACCAGCTCCAGACCCAGGCTCTCCAGAAACCGAAGGAACACCCTCACCCCCAGACGCAGCACCAGCACCCCCAGACTCCGCACGACCAGTACCAGCCCCCGGAGGAGAAGAGTCCTCTGCAACCCGCGGCTCAGCTCCAACTCCAGCACCCCCAGAACCAGAGACCTGTACAGGGACAGTCGCAGGACCAACCTCCCGAGAGGGAGCACCTACAGGAGGCGGTGAGGAAGACTGTGGGGAGGGAGGCTGTACAGGGGGGGCTACCGAAGGGGGAGGGCTAGCCTGAGACACACCAGACGGGGCTGGACCAGGGGGGGGAGGCTGTACCGGGGGAGCAGGCGGGGGAGCGGCTGTCAGGAAGAGGGGGGGAGGAGGAACCGGGAGACCTCGACTGGGGTACCTGACGTAGTAGGGGGTGGACTCCTCGAAACGGACGTCACGGGAGTCAAAGAACCGGTGAGAGGGAGGGTGGTAAAAGGTGAAGTCAGAGGAGTCCTCAGGGAAACCAAGGAAGACACAAGGAACGGCGCGAGGCGAGAGCTTGTCCGCGGAGGTGTCGCGGACAAGAGCCAAGCACCCCCAGACACGAAACCTCGACGCGACACCAGGGGACCCTGTCCAAAGACTGGTCGGTGAAGCCTCCGGCCGAGAGACGCGTGGCCAGAGGTTCAGCTGGTGCGCGGCGTACCTGACTGCGTATGGCCACAGGAAATGGGGGGCACGGGCGTGAGTCAAGGAGGTGCGGGCAATCTCCATGACCAGGCCTATGCGACGCTCAGCAACCCCATTCTGCTGTGGGGACTCCGGAAGCGTCCAGGACTGACGAATGCCCTGTTCGCGACAGAATCCAGCGAGAATGCCGGAGCGAAACTCGCCCCCGCGGTCGGAGTGGAGACAGCTGACACGACGACCACGAGTGTCCTGGGTGGTAAGCAACCACCTGATCAGCGTAGAAGTCACCTCAGACTTCCTCGCCAGGGGGAACACTGTGGTGTAGCGGGAGTAGTCGTCAACGACCACCAAAAAGAAACGCTCACGCTCAGGGCCAGGGCGAGGAGAGGGGCCCCAGACGTCCAAGTGCAGCGTCTCAAAAGGCTCGGTGGCCGGACGAAGGGAGGAGGAGTGAGGGGTGGCACGCAGCCTACCCTCGACGCAAGGACCGCACGGTGGTGCAAGAGACGGCGGCAGCGACGGCAAGACACGCGGGAGACCTAAGACCAGACGCTGACTAGACATAGCACGCAGACGTGGAAGAGAAGGGTGTCCCATCCGGTGGTGCCACAGAACGGTGGGGTGGGCAAGCGACCGACAGGAGCAAGACGCAGCGACTGGACTGGACGCGACAACCTGAGGGGACGGAACCACCTGGTGAGACGCAGGGAGGAGACTAGGGGGAGGGACAGGAACTGGGAGGAGTGGCTGCTGCGACGGCGGCCGCTGTGGCTGCGGCTGCAGCTGCTGCCGCTGCTGCTGCTGCTGCTGCTGCGGCTGCTGCTGCTGCTGCAGTCGCTGCTGAGCGCGCGGGCCAGTGTGAAGAGTGTAGAGACCGGAGCCCGGCTCAGCAGCAAAAGTGGCGAGGGGCTGGTAAGAGTCCCCGTCAACACACACCGCAGTCTCTCCAGAAGGCTCAAACCACACACCCACGTGCTGACTCACGAGGGGTCGCACGCCCACCAAGTTCCGGGAGAACGAGGGGACGTGAAACCCAGTGAGAGACCCAGAAGGAGCAGCCGGACACGGCAAGGTGGTAGTGTGACGCGCGGTGACTGGTCCCGAAGTGGGATCAGCCAGCGCCACAGAAACAGGCGCAGGAAGAGGCGTAAGTGTCGTGCTGTCACGAAAGAAGCAGTGAGAGGCTCCAGAGTCCAGCGTGAACGACAGCGAACCGTCCTCTGAGGTAGCCGCTGGACTAGAGTCTACACAAGAACCTACACTAGCAACAGGCAACTGAGCAAGGCTAGCACCTAAGCTAACAACACCAGAGTAAGCAGAGTCAGAAACACTAGAGTCAACAACAGCATACATAGCATGGGGAGTACCAATCAGATCAACTAACTGCTCAGCAGACATGCCCCACAGAGCGGAGCCGTAGCGCTGAACAAGAGGCAGCCAGTCAGGGGCAGGAGCACCAACCCCGTAGACCAAACGAACCGTGTCAGTGAGCTGAGCAAAGCACTGACCAGGGGGGTGAAACCGGCCACAAGGGTGGCCACGACGAGGGCCTGTCAGAACCTGGTAGGTGCAGGGAGTGTAAGCAGCACCACGCTGGGTCTGACGCAGCCCCGACCCTGGAGCCAGCTGCTGCCGCTGCTGCTGCTGAGGCTGCTGGGAGGAGAGGGGCTGCTGGTGCTGCAGAAGCTGCTGCTGACGCTGAGCCTGGTACCACGCCGCTGCTCCACCAACCGGGGCAGGAAGTACAGGAGGCGACTGACGAACTCGGGCGTCGCCACCACTAGCAGGCGCAGTGGAGTCACCAGTCACTGCACGAGGCGCCTCTCCAGGCCCTGAACCTCCACCGCCGCCAGGCGCAACGCCACCTCCACTACCTCCGCCTCCACCTCCACTACCACCACCAGAACCGCCTTTCTTGCCACTCCTACCGCGGGACCGCGACGCAGTCGTAACAGCAGCTGCAGTCGCGTCAGTAGCGGCAGTGGCAAGTGAGGCAGTAAAGGTGGGTAACTGCGGGACTGTGCACCCGTGGAAGAGTGGGGGGGGCACAGCACCAGAGGCAGCGGCTACCGAGCGAAGGTTGCTCTCGACGTCCTTGAGTGCAGACTCAAGGACATCGACGGTGAGCTCACTAGGGTGCTTCAGCAGAAGCGCGTCGCGAACGGAGGCAAGGCGGTCAGGGAGGCTAGTGGCGATGAAATAGATAGTAATCGCCATAGGGGGAGGAAGCAGTGCAAGCTGTGCCTCAGTGCAAGCAGCGCGGTAACTAGCGTCGAGCGAGCGGAGGTGAGCGATCAAGTCAGCAGAGCGCTCAAACGAGGCGAGATCAGGAAACAGGAACGGGAGGAAAAGACGGCCAAGAGAGACAGTAGCGGGAGTAGAGTAGCGGGCCTTAATCGCAGTGAGGTACGCAGCAGCGGTGCGAACCTGAGTGAAGTGGACCTCCTCTGACTCAGGGAGGAGGCTGCTGAGTGCGATGCAGGCCGCAGCGTCACGCGACGTCCAAGCCGTCCTGTCAGCGCGCTGACGGGCAAAGCGAGCCGTAGCAGCATCGTCAGGGGCAGGACCTAAAGCGGCAGGCTCGGGGGGCTCGGGGAGGTCACCAGTAGCGTGCGACCAGAGGGTCTCGCCCCCCTGGACTTGACTCTCTAACAGACGGCGAGCGCGAAGAAGCCAGACGGAAAAGTCAAGAGGTCTACCGTCAGCGTCGAAACGAAGAACTCGCGGAGTCGCCATAGCGAGAACTAACGCGAACGAGCAGGCGAGTAACAGCAGGAGGTAAGAGGCAAATTAGGGTTCAGGTGGGGGGACTTAGTCGCAGCGGAAGAACGGGCTAGGGCGACGGGACGGGGGAAAGGGCGGGCGCGATGCGACGGGGCAGGGCGACGCGACGGGGCAGGGCGACGCGACGGAGCAGAGGCGACGGGACGGGGAAGGGCGACGCGACGGGGCAGGGCGACGCGACGGGGCAGGGCGACGCGACGGGGCAGGGCGACGGGACGGGGCAGGGCGACGGGACGGGGCAGGGCGACGCGACGGGGCAGGGCGACGGGACGGGGAAGGGCGACGCGACGGGGCAGGGCGACGCGACGGGGCAGGGCGACGGGACGGGGAAGGGCGACGGGACGGGGCAGGGCGACGGGACGGGGGAAAAGGGCGCGACTCGACTGGGGGGAAAGGGCGCGACGCGACGGGGGGAAAGAGCGCGACGCGACGGGGGGAAAAGGGCGCGACTCGACTGGGGGGAAAGGGCGCGACGCGACGGGGGGAAAGGGACGCGACGAGGGGGAAAGGGCGGGCAGGACGCGACGCTAGGAGTGGCGCTAGGCGCGGCACTACGCGCGGTAACAACGGAACCGGGACGAATGAGAGCTAGGATCAGGCTCGGGAGGCTCGAACGGAGAACGGAGGAACGGGATCCCACAGGATCCTAACCTAACTGATACCATGTCAGAATGAAGAATGGATGATGCATTGATGTTGGTTGGGGTACATATAGCTAACCCTAAGTTTTGTACCCCCTAAGACAAACCTCACTATAGGCTACAACATTTGACAGTATCCTACCCAACTAGACTACAACAGATATTGACTGGAAATCAAAACAGTAGTATTAACTACATTATTTTTCATAACTCTGGTGCTATCCTCAAAACAGGGTTGGAGTTAACTAGGCAGAGGAAGAGAATCAGGCAGGAGAATGCGGAGCGCCTTATTGAAAGAGTCAATTGCGTAAGCTGAAGCTGCCATAAATATATTATATAAATATATTTGTATTTCTATACAACTGCATGTAGATCTAGTTGTAGTGTAGTTATACTATCTGTTTGGTGGTGTACCTCATTGCATGTTTCCCTTGCATATTTGTACCCTCGATTCTCCTTAGTGAAACCTCTTTGGCTTGTGTTAGAGTGAGGATCTTGGATACGATAGGTCCGCCTGAGAGAGATTTGGTAGCGGAAGTCTTGTGGTAGGAACCTTATACACAGTGAATGTAAATAACAAAATATATTAAAAGGTAAAATCACACACAATAAATAGATCTAGGTAGCCATGTACTCTAAGGGGTGCATTCCCTTATGACAACCGTTTTACAGGCATTTCTATAGTGACTCTGACTATTGCTTTTCTCCTGTTATCGAGTGGTTGAGTGTATCTGTATGGACAGTCACGCCTGTTGCCATTCTTCGCTGGTGGGTCGTTCGGTCCAGATGGTCAACAGTCGCGACAGTTGACCTTTGCGACTGTTGACCTTCCTGCCCTTGTACGGGCTGATCCGATACTGCTACTAGTGCTGCTTTGATAGTGACGGGTACGATACAACTGCGCCTACGAGAATGCTTAACTCGATTCTCTTCTTACTCCAACACTCCCCTTCATTCTTGGAGGTGCGCCATGTCGCTCTTTCGGACGACCCCGCACAGGTCTGCGCAGTGCTGAAACAACTTCTGACGTGGCAGTTTCTTCGTTAGAAAGTCGGTTGTCATTTCGCCAGTTGGACAGTAGGTGAGTTGGACCTTGCCCTTGTCAATTTCGTCTTTGACGAAGAAGTAATGCAGGGCGATGCGTTTTGTGTGGTTGATGAAGCCAGGTTTCTTCGTGATCTTGATCGCGCTCTGGTTGTCACACAATAACTTGAATGACCCATTCATCACCGTTTTCATTTCCTGTAAGAGCTCCGTGAGGTAGAGTCCTTCGCGAACTGCTACACTTGTTGCGATAAATTGCAGGGCACGTCGCATGTTCGCCATTTCTCCCCTTCAGGTCGGCGCAGGTACTGGGCGAGCTGGCTGGCGATGTATGATAGGTCCGGGCGGCATGTGACGTTGTCAAAAAGTGACACACGAGCTGCTGCTGGTAGCGGCGATGATCGGTGGGAGATAACGGTGTGGTGTTAGGCTCGTGATTAGGCGGAGGGATGCGGAAGCGGGTTGTGATGCCGAGTGATGTCGAATTTCTTAGCGAGGGTCTCGGCGTATTTTGAGGCTGAGAGGTGAATCGTGTCGGCCGATTGCGTCACGTTGAGACCCAAAAACTGGGTGACGTTGTGATTCACCGTCACTTCGAGCTTCTGCTTGATGTCGTTTTCGAAGTAGTCGAGCAGCTCGACGTTGTCCCCGGTGTAGAGGAGGTCATCCACATAGGCGACGAGCAAGATGAAGTGACCGCGGGACTCCAGGCGGTACATCCCCTAATCGTGGGGAAGCTGCTGAAAGCCGAGCTCAAGAAGCACGGTGTGGAGGTACTGTTGTCACAGGCTCGGTGCGTGCTTGATCCCGTAAAGGGATTTCTGGAGGAGACAAATTGCATCCCCATCCTCTTCAAATGCATGCGGTTGCTCGACGTAGATTATTGCGTTGACGATTGCGTTGAGGAAAGCGTTAGAGACGTCGATCTGGCGAAGGGGGCGCTACTTCAGAGCTGCGACACAGATGAGGATGCGGACGTAGGTATGTCGTCCGACGGGAGCATAAGTTTTGTCATAGTCCACGAATTGCATTTGCTCGAAGCTGCGAACAATCCATCGTGCCTTGTATTTGTTAATGGCGCCGTCCGCAGGCGTTTTGATTCCGAAGACCCATTTCCCCATGAGAATCATTCTCCCCTTTGCGTGTCGCCGTGGCACCAGCTTCCTGGTGCCACGCCTTTGAAGTGCAACGACTTCTGCGGCCATGGTTGCTCTCCACTTCTCAGCATCGGTCCGCTGAGAGCGTAGCGAACAGTGGTGGGCTCAACAAGCTACTGGTTACCCCGGATGGCGACGGCGATACCGAGGATGCGAAGGCTTGTGGGGTTAGATTCAGCTGCATTTGTAACTTCGATCACGTCGTCGTTGCGGAGATAACTACTACAACGGGAGCTTAGACTATGGGCGAGGCACGGGGTAGGAGTGATCGTAGCGTTCGTTCCTTAGTCGTTTCCTCGTGCTCACACTTCTTGCTAGTTCACAGGGGAAATTGGCAAGAGTTTCATTAGGAAAAGTTAACAACAATGATTGCAACAACTTTGGCAAGGCTGACTACATCAGAGCTAGCAAGCATGCAGGTCGACTGCCAGCGCAGCACGGTCGTTCCAGCACGACATGGTCGACCGCGCTCCAGCAGTGCAAAGTCGCGGCCTGCCAACGCTGCAAGTCGACAGCGTGCCAACGCTGCTGCAAGGCGGCTGCACAGTGTTCAACACGCAAGACAGCAGTGCACCCGCTTCGCAGGTGCACGCAGATGATTGGCGTGCTGTGCTGCGTCACCCGCACAGCGCGGGGCACCAGGTTGTCCACGTGCTATTAACTGCACCTGATCAGCCACGTCGACCTCGGGATACCACCACCGAGGTCGGCTTCGCCAGAACCATCTGGGCGACCGTCGCGCTCCTCCGCAGACTTCGTCGCCCTAGTTACTTGGTTGACCTGGAAACCCTACCAGGTCGGCGCTGACTTGACCACCAGGTCGGTGTCGACCAGCAGTTGTACGTGCTCGTCGACCACCCAAGTCGACGACCACCACCAGCCGTCTTCACCAAGTCGGCCACTTCCCCAGGTCAACCTCCCCAAGTCGGCGCCCTCAAGTCGGTGCCGACTTGGGTGGTAGGTGCCTGCCAACTGTTGTACGCGGTCGTCGACCACCTACGTCGACGACTGCCCTCCGGCTTCACGAAGTTGGCGTCACCTCCCAGGTCGATGAGTCCCTTCGTCGACCGCTAGTCCGTGCCGGCTTTGTAGAAGGTCGGCTCCGTTGTAGCCGACTTCCTCCAAGTCGGCTACCCACAGGTCGACAAAGCCCTTCGTCAGCCACTCCAATAAGGTCGGCCGCCGGCTTCCCGTAATCGGCGGCATTGCAGTGGCCCCGTGCAGGCCGGCCAAACCCATCGACCAGCTCGCCCAAGTCAGCGTCGCCCATTGCTGCAAGTCGGCTGTACCTCCCGTACACCCAAACACGAAGTCGGCTCCGCCCAAGCGAGGACGGGGCCAACACACAACTCCCGTTGACACTCGTCATCGCCAGGTTTGTCGCGAACAGTGTTGCGAGAAGAATCGCGAGCGGGATCTTCCTCCATGCGTGGGTGCGTTGCTGCACTTGCGTAATCATGTTGAGCTTGTATTGCTTCGTGTTGATCAGGTTCGATTGGAAAGAATGTTGCTGTGCCAAAAACCTCCGTAACGGGTACAAAAGGTGCCTCCCCTTCAGTTGGTTCCTCTGGCTGTGCTCCTGACACGTCAACTTCGTCCTGATTGTTGGCGTAGCTGTGCTCCCCACGGAAAATGTTGTCGGGTGCAATCTGTGTAGTGGGGTGTTATCGGTACAGTGGCAAGGTTAGTCTTTCGAAGAAGGTGCAATCAAGGACTTGGTAGGGAGTGGATCTAAGTCAGGTGAGCAATCTGAGAAGTCGGCCTCCGGCTTCCCGTAATCGGCGGCATTGCAGTGGCCCCGTACAGGCCGGCCAAACCCGTCGACCAGCTCGCCCAAGTCGGCGTCGCCCACTGCTGCAAGTCGGCTGTACCTCCCGTACACCCAAACATGAAGTCGGCTCCGCCCAAGCGAGGACGGGGCCAACATACAACTCCCGTTGACAGTCGTCATCGCCAGGTTTGTCGCGAACAGTGTCGCGAGAAGAATCGCGAGCGAGATCTTCCTCCATGCGTGGGTGTGTTGCTGCACTTGCGTAATCATGTTGAGCTTGTGTTGCTTCGTGTTGATCAGTTTCGATTGGAAGGAATGTTGCTGTGCCAAAAACCTCCGTAACGGGTACGAAAGGTGCCTCCCCTTCAGTTGGTTCCTCTGGCTGTGCTCCTGACACGTCAACTTCGTCCTGATTGTTGGCGTAGCTGTGCTCCCCACGGAAAATGTTGTCAGGTGCAATCTGTGTAGTGGGGTGCTATCGGTACAGTGGCAAGGTTAGTCTTTCGAAGAAGATGCAATCAAGGACTTGGTGGGGAGTGGATCTAAGTCGGGTGAGCAATCTGAGAAGTCGGCCGCCGGCTTCCCGTAATCAGCGGCATTGCAGTGGCCCCGTGCAGGCCGGCCAAACACGTCGACCAGCTCGCCCAAGTCAGTGTCGCCCACTGCTGCAAGTCGGCTGTACCTCCCGTACACCCAAACACGAAGTCGGCTCCGCCCAAGCGAGGACGGGGCCAACACACAACTCCCGTTGAGAGTCGTCATCGCTAGGTTTGTCGCGAACAGTGTCGCGAGAAGAATCGCGAGCGGGATCTTCCTCCATGCGTGGGTGCGTTGCTGCACTTGCGTAATCATGTTGAGCTTGTGTTGCTTCGTGTTGATCAGGTTCGATTGGAAAGAATGTCGCTGTGCCAAAAACCTCCGTAACGGGTACGAAAGGTGCCTCCCCTTCAGTTGGTTCCTCTGGCTGTGCTCCTGACACGTCAACTTCGTCCTGATTGTTGGCGTAGCTGTGCTCCCCACGGAAAATGTTGCCAGGTGCAATCTGTATCTTTCGCGTGACTTGGTGGGTGGCAAAGTCGAGGACTGTCCATGCGTGAAACTCCGATTCGATTCCGAGGTGAATTTTCAAGCGGGCACGATCTTCAAACTTTTCGGTTTGGCCAGTGTGGGGTCGTACTTTACCATGCACCCGAAAACCCAAAGCATGCGTGGGTCGGAATCTTTGCCGGTCCACTCCTTAAACGGCAAGTTGTTGTTGGGCAGGGCCTTTGAAGAGAGCATGTTGTGTAGACAACCAGCATGCGCCAACGCGAAGGGCCAATATTTGGTTGGCACAGCTGACTGCTTCATGAGGGCTTGCATTTTTGTCGCGAGGCTCTTGTTGGTCCGCTCCGCCAGTCCCTGTTGCTCGTGGGCGTAGGGCAGAGGATTCATCCTCTGAATCCCTCTTCCTGCACAAAGGGTTTTGAACTCTTCTAACTGGTACTCCAGTGCTCCGTCGGTTTGGAAGGCTTTCAGGTTCTTACCTTTGCTCTGCGTCTCCGCCATCTTAAGCCACAGCTAGAAGCAATGATGGGCGAGGTAGCGCTTGCTGATGTTCACAGCCCAGACGAAGCGCGTGGCAGCGTCGATGAAGGTGAGGGTGTAATATTCCCCTCCCAGTCCCTTTGCCGTGAGTACCAGGAAATCACTGTAGACCTTGTCGAGCGGCTTCTATTTTTCAGCTCCAGGTATCTTCTCGGCGAATGGAGTGTGACGGCGCAGCTGTCAGGCAGACGGTGCAATCGAGTAAGTCAGTTCTTGGCTTCAGTAATTTTCCATCTAGCCGCAACGGTGCGTCTTCCGCAAACACCTTTGCGTTGATGCAGTTGTTGAGCACCTCAATTGATGGATGTCCAAGGCGTTTGTGCCAGATCTTGGGATCAGCCCGACATTCACGTGTGCGTGCGTACAGCTCCTTCTCTTGCGCCGAAATTGTCTCTGCAGTTTCCTTTCTCACTTGTTCCGCAGGTTCTTCTGGTACGGCGATGTGGACAGCTGCTGCATGGAGTGTCGCTCCATGATACATTCCGCTGGTATCGCCAATGGTGTTGGTGTCAATCGTCACGGGAAGCTCCAGTGGCCTTTCAGGAGGTGTTGGCGTGACTCTTGGGTGGCGATCTTCGGGTTGCGTAACTTCTCCTTCCTCGAAGTCGGCGTCGCCAATCACAGCTCCCCATATCTCGACGCGGAGGTAGTCCCTTCCGTCGGTGGTGATGGGAAGAAGGTGAGGTCCATATTCTGTCAACGATTCTTCCTCCGCTGCTTCTGGAGCCTCCTGGGTGACCTATGGTACTTCTTCTTCTGTCCTTGCAAATTCTACGGCGACACTGTCCCAGCCTCCTCTAGCTTTGATGGCTTTTCCCAGCGCTATATTGTGAGTGACCCAGGCGACATCAGTTGCATCCCATCCTTCGGTCGTGTTCCCTCCGGTAGGTTGTTGAACCTTGGGCCATGTTGCTTGTTCAAAGCTTTCCGTGATGTTTCTCTCCGAGCTTATTTCCTCCCCTTCTTCCACTGCTTGTAGTCTGGTGTCTGCAAGATTGGTGGTTGAAGTGACGGAGACAGCGACAGCGCGGAAGGTCCCGTCAAGACCCAGGCTCTGGTGATCCGCCTCCTCCGGATGAGTCCACCTAGGTGGTGACGGATGCCCAGGAGGATCGAGGACGATAATGTGCTCGTTGTCACTTGAGTTCTTGGGCGATTCGAAGTCGAGCACGGACACTCCATTCTCGTTCTTCGCTTTTCCGAGAAGATTCCCCTTGTATATTAAGTGAAATTCGTTATCGGTTGTCTGCGGGTCGACGCCACACTTCATTAGCTGAGTGGCAGACAAGAGGTTAAACTGAAGCTCCGGCACGACGAGGACATTGCTGATATGGATGCAATACCCGGTGTCGTTCGACTCCTGCTAGATCTGCCCGTGACTTTTCGCGTAGATTGTCTTGCTGTTGGCGACGGTGATCTCGACTTCGCTGAAGAGTTCCAGGTACCACTTGTTAACCTCCTTCTTGGCCTTCTTGGCCTAGGCAAGGTTTGCGAGTGTCGGAGTCAGATGATGGTCCATGTCGTGGTCGTTCTCGTAATCATACCCCTCGTCGTCATGCGCGATGCGTGCAGGTGGCGACTCTTAGATCCACTACGACATTTGACAGTTATGCTCCATGCTTAAGAGGTGGATCAACTTGTCGTAGGTCGGGTCATTCTCTTCTTCTTCTTCGACCGAACCTTCAGGCCTCTCTTGAGGTGGATCTGCAAACATGTCTTCCCAGCTGCGAAAGAAGCGGTAGTCGCGATTGATTCCAGGTGGTCGATGTCGCATCATGCACGTTAACACCTTGTTATTTCCCTTGTCGTTTGCGTTTGCAGGGAGACGTGCCGGGACTTGAGAAGTGCTGGCGACAACAGGCGGGGACACAGTCTCACTGCGCACTTGGGCTCCTGCGGGTTGCTGGTAAGATGCTCCTCCTCTCTGTCCGTGATTGTTGTTGTTGTCGTTCAGCTTCCAGCATTCCTTGATCGTATGTCCTGTCTTCATGCAGTATTTGCAGAAGAGTCGCTTCTTGTCGGGTGTCGCTTGTACGTTTGTGTAACACAATCTTTTCCTTCTTGTTGTCTCTCTTGTTGTACATGTCAATCTCGTGTTGCTCGGCGAGAAGCGAGGCGCAAAGTAAAATTTTGCTGAGCGTTCCTTGGGTGCGAAGAAGTGACTTGCAGTGGCAAGGATAATGGTGACGAACATGTCGTCAGGAAAGTGACCGCCACTTTTCTTGAACTAGTCTCTCAAATTTCTGCAATAGTTGATGTATGGTCCTGCCTTTTCTCCGGGAAACATTCTCACGTTGTTCAGTTGATGTCACTAAATTAACAGGTGCGCAGGTGTTCCCAAGACCGTTGCGCGGGCGCCCACTCGTTCTTAAAGGAGCGGATGCTGAGCTGCTCCTCAGGCGTCAGATTTCGGATGAGGACGGTGAAGGCAAGTAACGACTCGTTGTAATATTGGGTCTTCTCTTGAGGTGAGCCGCTGAATGGGAACGGTAATGAGCAGTTGTAGTACATCCAGATCTGTCCGCTTTGTGCAAAGATCTCAAATTCGAAGCTCCAAGTGTAGGGGCCCTTCTCGTCGAAAAACTTGGTCATTCTAAGCTTCGATGTTGAGAGAAACTTGCTTTGTATTGACGCCATTGCCTCGTAGTATGCTTGGTGTGCTTGCGCAGATCCTTGTGCGCCGCGATTGTCAAAGGTGAATGACCGCTAGGTTTTTGCTCCTTGTGGATCGGGAGGCCTGTGGACGTAGCTGGAACCATCAATGCTCATCGGCTGATGGCTTTCCAGTGCGTTGATGCGGCTTATGAGCTGCTCGATAAGCACTGGGTCCACTGTTGTCGTTCCAGAGGCGACATTAGTGGATGGATTTTCTGGATGCTCTCCAGATTCACCGCAGTCTGCGCCTGGCATAATGCTTGCCCTGATTGTAAGAATGACTTATAATGATGATGACTTATGATTGAGTGAAAGACTTGGCGGTTCCTATAATCGAAATTAGCTCTCATACCATGTTAGCGTTAGCATCTTGAATAGGAGAGGTCTGCCTGAGAGAGATTTGGTAGCGGAAGTATTGTGGTAGGAACCTTGTACATAGTGAATGTAAATGACCAGATTGATTAAAATGTAAAATCACACACGGTAAAAAGATCTAGCTAGCCATGTACTCTAAAGGGTACATTCCCTTATTATAACCGTTTTACAGACATTTCTATAGTGACTCTGACTATTGCTCTTCTCCTGCTATCGAGTCGTTGCGTGTAACTGTATGGATAGTCATGCTTGTTGCCATTCATCGCTGGTGGGTCGTACGGTCCAGATGGTCAACAGTCGCGACAGTTGACCTTTGCGACTGTTGACCTTCCTGCCCTTGTACGGGCTGATCCGATACTACTACTAGCGATGCTTCGATAATGACGGGTGCAATACGACTGCACTTACGGGAATGCTTAACTCGATTCCCTTCTTACTCCAACAGCTTGCACAACTCTCTCGCTACTTACCAAACCCCTGGCATGGCTCTTACTCTAAGCTACTATTCTTAACAGAAGCACCACCCAACAATTACACTAAACTGATGATAGGGAAGGTGTAGGAGATAATTTGTGCGTTATGCATTCCTGTAAGTTTGAAACAATTAGTATACTATTAGTTCTACAGTAAGTAGCACAATCTGAGTGCCGAGTCAACGCGGTGACGTCAGCGTACCGTTTCGTCACGCGAATATTCGCATCCCTCTACAGTGACGAATAGGTACAATACTGTTTATACGACCGAATAGGTACCTTTTCTAGGCATATAAACTTATGTAATGCAATTCTATCATCATTATTGTCTTTACACACTCAGTGTGCTCATGTTCAGCCTGACCACTACACAGTAACATGTGCTCAGTCAAGCTTCTACAATATCCTAAGAGTTCAATTCCAGTAACTACAATCCTAAAACGCTTCCGCCATGTCATTAAACGCAAATACAACAACAATATTTCCAAGAGAAGGAACGTGTCTCGCATCTGCTACTTGAAAAAGAGATTGATGCAGTGCAGAAGTTGGCGTGGTGGTAGCACGTCTCGAATGGCGATGGGACTCACACCATCATGCGGTTTCTATAGGCCGGCAAGGTTCGAAGCAGTGTAGAAAGGCATGACGGTAGGTAGGATCACTTTGCAGCCAGTTTTGGAAGACGTGAAGGAGAGAAGGGAGATGCAGCTGGCTGGAGAGGAAGGTGTTTCTAAGGTGGTCAATGAACCACCCAGAGAGGGAGGCGGACTATAGGGCAACATGGAGGATAGGAAAGTTGTTTCCATAGAGATAGTGTCGATTTTTCTTTCCTATAACTGCTACTACTTTGGATGCTAACACAGAAGTGATTAGATCAGGTTGTGGTGGCACATCAGAGATAGGAAAAAAAAAAGAGAAAAAAACAAAAAAAACATAGCTCTCAAAAGTGTCACTGTGCCAGTCGGGAATCGAACCCAGGTCTGCACGGGGCCCATGGCAAGGTGCTATTCTACCTCTTTATTAACAACATAGTAAATGTATAGTGGAAACAAGGCAAATCAAGACAAGTAGTCTAAAGAAAGATGTGCAAGTTAGACCTCTAATGAGGCCTACAGATAGGCCTCTGTGACGTCCCAGTGGTCCTCTCCCAAGTAAGCAAAGTCAGCCGCTGAAAGAGAAGTCACTTCGGATGGTGTGTGGTTGACGCCCTCGGTGAAACGAATTTGTGCACGTCGACAAACAGTGCGAGCCTGCTCATGCTGGTGGACGAGAGAAATACGCTTGTAGAAGGTGGTCTCAAACAGCTTGGGAAGGGAATCTGTGGCACCACTCAAGTCGCGAAGTTGTGACTCCCCTTTACGGCTGCATCGACGAAGGAACTGGTTGAACGAAGAGCCTAAGCAACCGAAGGTCTTGATGACAAGGGAAAACAGTTTGACGTCTGGGCGGTCATGAAGAGCTGCAGCATAGCGGGTGGTCTTCTCACTTTCACGGGTGGCTGCTGCTGAATCGATCACGGTAGCTGTGTTGGAGTGCCGAAATCCCTATTGAGGATCGGCAACAGAAACATCCAAGGCCAAGGTGGTACCAAAGCTGACATCGCGGCACGTGATGTCCGTGCGGCGACCAGGGAGGAGATGTTGGTCTTCCATTTGCGCAGAGAAGCCAAGTTCCAAGGAAATGCGATGAACTCCTTGCTTGATTGCGTCGTGCACCTTAGTAGGCTCGTTGTTGCTAGGGCAATGGAGGACATGAGAATGGATGGAAGGGTCGGTGAACGGGGAGTTGCAGATGCAGGTGTGTGAAGATGAAATGTGAGGGAGAGGAAGGCCTAGGCGGACAGCTGCTGCAATGCGCCACTCGGTCTCTGAAAGCTGCATGTGCGGGGAGGATGGAGCCACGGTGAGTCAGTCACATGCATGCGGGCCCTGCAAAGAGGTTAGGCGAGCAAGGCAAAGCGGGGACGTTACTGTGGCTCGAACCTTCTCCAATAGATCGGCTTCAAGGTGCTGGGACAGGTTA
Source organism: Closterium sp. Yama58-4 (assembly GCA_947470075.1). Lineage (NCBI taxonomy): Eukaryota > Viridiplantae > Streptophyta > Zygnematophyceae > Desmidiales > Closteriaceae > Closterium > Closterium sp. Yama58-4. The sequence continues at coordinate 1,445,114 of CANIUD010000695.1, read as the reverse complement.
GTGAAGAGTTTAGGAGGGTAGCCCGATTGAAGCACAGACCATGATGGGAAGCAATCACGAATGTCTTGGGGAAGCATGGTCATGGTAGATGAGATTGAAGGGTCGAGGTGGTTAATGGAGTTTGTGGTAATGTAAGGGTGGAAAAGAGGAGCACCATCGGTGATGAAGTGGGTAGATAAGGTCGAGACTGTCTGTGCCCAGCTGCAGAGGTAACTGAGGGGGGCGATGGATGCAGAGCTGCAAATGCCGAAGCCACCCAAGCGGATAGGGAGCGAGGCTTGAAGTCGGGCTGATGTAGACTCTTCAGAGCTGGGATTCCAATACTCGGAACCTAGGAGCTGAGAGAAGTGGCTGAAGATGGTCCTGTCCCATGAGGAGAGTAGCTCTTGGATTTCGGGAAAAGGTGCGACAGTACGGAGGAGGAAAGAAGGTCGGGCAGTAATGCATAAGGAGAGGATCCGTGAGGCAATCTGAGGGTCTTGTAGTTGATGTAATAAGGGGAGGGAGGAAGTGAAAGAGTCGAGTTTGTCACGAACTGTAGAGATAATGTAACCATCTGAGCCGGTAGGAACGCCAGCGACAGTGAGACCGTTTGCCGCGATGGAAATACCAGAGGGCGGAATGCAGTGTTCGGGCAAGTCCATAGGGGCCCATAGAGAGGACTTAGAGGGTTGGACAGTAAGGCCGAGAGAGAGAAGGCGGGCGGTAAGGTCAGTGTATGCAGCAAAGACATCTGAGGAGGGCCGGCCAAGTAGGTGTCGTCCGCGTATGAGGTAATGAAAATAGAGGGAGACCGCTGCTGGGTTGGTTGGATGGCTAGCTGCTGCGTTAAGGCGTACAGAAAAGGACCACAAGGGTCGCCTTGACGAACACCGGAAGCTGATTGGAATGTGTGGAGAAGGGGGCCGCTGCGGTACTGGAGAGGTGAAGGGGTGGAGTAGAATAGGCGGAAGAAGGGAATGAGGCTGGAGAATAGGGAGCGCCTTAATGCCTCGGACATGGCAACTCTGTTGAAGGAATTGAATGCGTTTGCAACATCCAGCTGTAGCACCACCCAGTCTGGATGAAGGAAGTGGCGGAACAAACTGCGTGCGACATGACCTCGATCCCTGCTGGAACTGCTACGCCAAATTGAAGGTGAGGAAGAAACGTCTTTCGTATCTGCTGCTTGAAGAGTAGAGTGATGCAACATGAAAGAAGGCGTGGTAGCACTTCTCCAATGGCGATGGGACGTACACCACCATGCGGTTTCCGTAGGGCGACGAGGTTCGAAGCGGTGTAGATTGGCCTGACTGTAGGTGGAAGATCGCCTTGCAGCCAGTTCTGGAAGACGTGGAGGAGAGAAGGGAGATGCTGTTGGTGGGACAGAAACGTGTCTCTGAGGTGCTCAATGAGCCATCCAGAAGGACCAGCAGCTGTGCCGCGGGGGGCAGACTGTAGAGCGGCATGGAGGACAGGGACAGTAAGCTGTGGCGTGGCATTAAGAGTAAAGCTGTGTACCCAGTCGGGAATCTCGGCTGCAGCAGGTGGGTGCTTGGAGCTGAGGGTAGCAACTGATTCTGATGATGGAGGTGCTAACTCGCCAGCTTCTAGTGCTGCAAGTAACCACGACCAATCCCCGCATTTTGCAAACCGCTTCGCACGGTTGAGACGAGCCTGCAATACAGTAGAACGTGCTGATGCCATGTGCAGAGGTCTGGCAGCTTGAGTGGTTGCAGATACGGATTTGCTGAAAAGAGAATGCCAGTCACCATTGATGAAGCTGCGGGCTAAGGAAGCACATGAAGAGGTAAGGGGCTGTGTGGGAGCAGCGGCAGTTGGTAGGCGCAACAGGAGATGCGGAAATGCCAAGAGTATGAGGTGTGCAGCGATGTCAGAAGGATGCTGTGCAAGGCGATGCAGTGGAATGAGAAGTGCATCAAGAATAAGCACTCAGATGCGAGACGCGATTCGGCGGAGAATAGGGCCAGGTGAGACGGTTGGGCTGAAGAAGGAAGGCCAATCCCAAAAAGGAACGGCCTCCCGGGTGGCTTGGGGAATGGAAGGTAGATCTGCGGCTGTAGGCGCTGAAGTTGGGGCTGATGCGCGTGGAGAAGGAGGTCGAACAGCTCGCTGTCGTGTGACGGTGTTGCGGGAGCAGGCTGAAATGTGTTTGGTGAGAGAACCAGGGTTGGAGAAGGTACGCTTGCATGTACGGCAAGTTGGAGGACATGGTGGGTTGTTGGGGGTTGACGAGGGCGGGGAACTTTGCGCGTTTGGCTGTGAAGAGCGAGGGTTGGGGGGAGGAGGAGGGTGTTGTTGAGAAGGAGAAGCACCGGTTTCAAAGTGTGATAGTGGGTGTGAGTCGACGGCAAGGGTTGCGGGATCAGGAGCATCTGTTGTGGCAATGGGAGGATGGTCACATGATGGCGAGGGGTTGGGGTGAGAGGTTTGCGGCTGAGAAGAAGACGGGGAATTAGAACGGGTGTGAGAGTACGCCGACGTTCGACATATTTCTCATTTCCATATTTTTCCTATATCTTATTCTCCTTATTTTCCTCTTTCATTTGCACTTTATTTCACCTCAATCGGACTACTATTCTATTTTCTAGAGCTTTCCGATTATTTCACTTATTTTAGGGTTTCCGGCACCGACAATTACATTATACGGCACCGACAGCACCGACGGTGGTGTACAAGGCGTAATCGCATAATCCGAAGTGCCAATGGGCTTATTGGCACTAGTGTTCTTATGCGCCGGTGCCATACAAGGCGTGCTTATGCGCACTAGTGATTATGTATTCTTTTGTCCCTGTTTGGGCTTTTTTTTTTTTTTTTTTTTTTTTTTTTCGAGGGCACCGCGAGGTATGCTTTCCTTGACGATTTGTTAGCAATGCTCTCCGCCTTACAGCCGCCATGGCCATGGCCAGAGGTTTTAACAAGCACAATGTGTATCAATTTCTTGCCTGATCAAGGATCTGAGGCTTGCTTACGATGCGTGGCTTTAAGCTCTACGCAACGGTGTCCTTTTAGAGTTCATAACGGGAACCTTAACACCTGTTTCTTGAGTTCCAGGCTATCGTGCAAGCTACATATACAGATTCATCATGCTTTTTTACACGGCTTGAACCAAGGCTATCATCAAGGCTTACATCAGCATACGTCTCCTAGTTTTCATGACGACGTTAGTCTCAAAACTCGCGATGGAATCAGAGTTCAGCATTCCCGAGGTATGTCAACTCCAATGTTGTCTAGATGGTCCTCGAAACTGGAACTTCAGAGGCTCGCTTTCAAGCATGGAAGGCATAAAACGTCAGCTACGAATCAGTTTGTGCTCAGAACGGCTTGTCCATCAGCCATTGTCAGGCTGTCCAGCTCTTTTCATCATCGCACGATGCCGCCGAAAGGACGCCGTACCAAGAAAGGGTCGGAGGCTGATCAAGAAGTTATGGATAATGGATTACCTGTGTTGCCGGTCGCTGGTGTGGAAGCTAAGGACAAGTTTGCCGCTGTTGATGGTCCCTTTGAAGACCTCTCGGATCTGCAGACCATCGTTGACCAAGGAAAGCAGTCAGGCACGGACGAGCCTGACACTGAAGGGAATGCAGCTGATCAGGAACCTACCGAGTCGAAAGAGGAGGCTGCTGCTGAAGGGGAGGCTGATGACGACGATGCGCCTTCTGAGATGGCTCCGGAGGATCAGGAGGACGGTTACCTGAGTGACGACTCGGACGAGCACCTGGAGCTAGACTCGCTCAACAGCGTCATTGCTCTTAAGCGTTTCTCTCTAACTTTGCTCGTACCTTTCGCCAGGAAAGCTGAGGTGACCCGTGCAGCGGTTACGATTGCTGCTCTGCTGGATGATTGGAAAGACCAACTTTCGCCTGATGCGCTTCAAATGACGACGTACCAGGAGCTCTCATCGATGCACCTTTCGCGCAAACATTTCGGACGTCTGCAAGTCACTTTTAACCATGTCCGAGATGCTAACTTTGTCTGGAAGCAGGTTATCAACCATGAGTGTTTGAATGGTGATTGCATCAGCCTTACCTGGCAATATCCTGAGGACGCACGTTTCCTGCGCGAACGCATTCTGAACCCGACCGCGAAGGAAGTGCTGCTGAAAGGGGTCCCGGCCGAACTCACCGCGGAGCTGATTCGCCGCTTGCTGGTGGTTTCGAACCTGGTTAAGCGTGGCAGAAGCGCCTTCGCCAGCGGTTTTGGCTTTCACCGCACGATCGACCCTGTCACGGGGTTGGATACTGACATGATTCGTGGACTGGTTGTCCCTCATGTCGCTGATGAATATCGCTGGAGATACTTTGTTGAAGAGCCGACGTCAGGGAAGCGGTATCTTCTGCATTACCCGTCCCTCACCTGCGATTATTGTGGTGGACAGCACATGTCTCGCTACCATGACCACTACATTACTGTACGCCAGGAGAACTTCGCCAACTGGAGCCTCACTGTTAAAAAGGTTCATGAGATCAACGGTACAGGACATGACCTTTTTTTGACAACCTCTCCGACTTGCTTACCTTCTTTCTTCTTCTCCCTGTATATTACCGACGATCATCTGCTTGCCTCCTCACGCAGCGGCTTCCCTGAATGCTTCAGCACCCCTGAAGCGGATCATGAAGGACCCGGCGAAAGTCCTTACCTCCACCGGAGGGTCGCGGGAAGATTGGGTTTGTGTCCAGACAGTGTGCGAGAAGGCGCAAGGAAACCGGTTCGAGCAGGCTACCGCGCACATTGCATCTGCCAGGCACAAGGGAGGTATGAGAAAGGAAGGATCAGCCACGCGTGCCAACAAGCACTCCCAGAAGTTGCTTGCCTTCAAGAAGGAGTTTATCACAAAGCAGGCGAAGTAGGCTTCAGCTGCACTGACGGTGGTCATCTGACAGAATCTTTGGCAAGCAGGATCAGGATAGCAGGATATGTGCTCGGTGCTATGATGTCATTTGCTGTAGCAGGCTGCATAGTTGCAATGAAGTTTAACCGCCCGTGGATGCTGTGGGGCCAACCGGAGTTGTTTAATGGATAGGCACGACAGACTCACCTTTCTGGAGCTCAACATTTATGGGCTCGGCAGCGCAGGGAAACAAGAACGGTGCGGAAAGTGGATAAGGAAAGCTGCAAGTGTTGTAATCCTCACTGATGCTCGGATTCCGGCGGATCACAACTTCTGGACTCAGGTCAAGGCGGAGGCCCAGGCAGTTATTTCACCGTCGCAGAGAGCCGGTGGCGTGGCTGTTTTGGGCTTCCTGAAAGGGATGCGGTTTACAGAGGTGGTTAAATATGAATCAGGCCGGCTCTTAAGCTTGATGGTAACATGGCAAGGCTTAAAGTGCACGGTGGTTGCGGTGTACTTACCGGCGCAAGCTCCTACCAGGGGTGTTCTCTTCCGTCATGTGCTAGCACCTTTTGTGCAGAGCCTGGGTACAGCACCGTACACGATCCTCCTGGGAGACCTCAACATACTTGCAGACCCGGAGCTAGATAAATCTTCCAAGTTAGGTTCACCAGCCCAAAACCAGAGGCTGTTGCAGATCTGTTAGGGGTGGGACCTGCAAGATGCCTTTCGCAGCCTTCATCCGACCCGCAAAGAATACACCTTTTTTTCAAGATTTGCACGCACGAGCACGAGGATTGACAGAATCTTAGTCTCTCACTCTCTCATCAGCTATGTCATAGAGGCGAAACACAAGATGGTTCCCTACGGGTTGACGGACCACTGGTTCGCGGTAGCAGTGACACTGAAATCGGCCTCATCGGGAGGAGAAGGACCAGGCCTTTGGAGATTACAGGCCCCCCAGGCCAGCGGAGAAGGTACACGGAGCATCATCTCGGCGGTTCTGGAAGCCCAGGAGGGCCGCCCAGACCAGGGCCTGGAGCGGTTGATCACGAATCTGCGGGCGGGCATGAGAGCACACGTGGCAGAAGAGCGTAAGCGGATACAGGCAACCATTGCGCATCTGGAGATGAAGTTGGAGAACCTACGTTGGAGAGTGATGGCGGACCCGGCGGCGCAGGATATATATGAGGAGCTGGTGAAGTGTGAGGTGGCCCTGAGATTGTACCATGACAGTAACAAGGAGAGGCTGCAGGTCACGACGGGTTTGATGGTCGAGCTGGCTGGGGAGACGCCTTCGCCATTCCTGTCAGGCCTGGTCAAATCAAAGAAGGCCAAGACGGAAATCAGTGAGCTTCTTTTTAAGGGACGGCACTATAAAGGCGCGAGAGAGGTGCTGGCTGCGGCTTCAGAGTATTTCAGGGAGGCTTACGCGGCCCCGAGTCAGCAAGACCTTACCGAGTCATGGCGGATAGAGGAGGGGCAAAAGCTGCATGAGTCCGATCAGGCGCAGTTGAGCCGGGGGTGGACGGAGCAGGAAGTGAAGACGACGCTCAAAGGTCTTCCTTCAGGAAAGGCGCCGGGGCAGGACGGGCTGCCTAAGGAGTTTTTTGAACGGAATTGGGACCTGTTGGGGCCGGCAGTGATGAAGGAGATCCGAGTCTTCGAAGTGTCGGCGGTTCTCTCGGAGACCTTCACCACTGCTGTCACCATCCTTCTGCACAAAAAAGGAGACAGAGATTCGTTAAGCAACTACCGTCCAATCACTTACTGAGCTTTTTCTACAAGTTACTGGCGAAGGTGCTGGCAAACAGAATCAAAACGGCTTTACCGCGGACGATATCTTCGAATCAGTTTGGCTTCCTCCCCCGGAGAAGTCTGAAGGATGCAGTCGCGCTGGTTGCAGACGTGATCGATGCGGCGGCGGAGGAGGATGAAGACTGGTTGCTACTCCTGGTGGACTTTCAGAAGGCCTATGACTCCGTATCCCGAGAGTACCTGTTTGGGACACTAAGAGACATGGGCTTTCCGGAACGATTCACGGCGTGGGTGAAAGGCTTACATGAAGGGGCAGCCACGAGGCTGCTGCTCAATGGTTGGACAGGCAAACGGGTGGAGATGCACAAGGGAGTGAGACAGGGGTGCCCGCTCGCACCGTACCTGTTTCTCTGCGCGGTTGAGCCGCTCTGCCAGGAAGTGGAGAGAAGGGGACTGGGAGTAAGGAAAAGAGGAGTAGCCGGAGAGTTGGCGTACGTCGGCTACGCCGATGATACCACATTGGTGCTGAAAGGGAAAGCCCAGGTGATCTAGACAAAATCCCTGTTGGAGGACTTCGCTGGGATCTGGGGTCTGCAGATTAACCGGGACAAAACGATACTGATGCCGCTGGGTATCAACAGGAGGCGTACGCAACCAGATGACTCACCTTTCAATTGGGCGGTAAAGGATACGCCGGAGCGATTGCTGGGAGTGTGGATCACGTCCGGGGGTTCACCAGTGCCGGCGTGGGACAAGGCCTTTGAACGGGTGAGCGCGGTTCTCAGTTGCTGGGCGACGAAGCACTTAAAGACCTCGGCGAGGGTCACCATCATCAACTGCTACGCGATGCCGATTCTGCTCTTTCAGGCGCAGATCTATGCCCCACCGCATGACATCTGGAAGAGAGTGCAACGGCTGTGTCACAATTTCATCACAGACGGGAAATCGCTTTTCGACAAGCACTTCATATTGTGGAGTTCTGAGCTATCCTGCAGGGAGCGGAGGAGGGCTGGGAGTCATTGACCCAAAACACAGAGTTAACAGCATGGTCATCCAAGCACTTGGGAGGGCAGTCGCAGAACACGACCCAATGAGGAACTGGTTGTGGGAGAAGGCGGCGGGCTTTCCTCTCGGCCTGGCGACAGTATATGCACATCACTCGATACTGAAATACTGGCCGAAAGGGGGAGTCAGGTGGAAGTCGACGCTCAGCGCCTTGTGGGAATCCAAGATTGTGACGGTGGGGGAACCGGAGAATCGCTGGGATGCGGAAGGAGAGGAGCTGCTCTTCAACCGGAAAATCTTTTTCAGGGGCAAGTCGCCTTTTGGGGGGCAGAAAGGGTTCCACGGCCTGATGAACGTAAAATTGGGCGATCTGCTGAAAAAGGGGGCGGACGGGAGCAGGAGCCGAAAAGATGATGCCACACTGGAGAGAGAGTTAGGTGGAGAATATCAACGGAAGTGGGCAGTCAAAGCATGGGAGGCGACACCCCAAAACTGGAAGGACATGGTGCTGAGGAAGTTAACGGCAGAGGAAGTCTTCATGGCGGCCAGGTTGGTGCAGACGGCATCTTACCGTCCTGGAGAGTTCCTATACTACAGGCTGGACTATGCGAGAGAAGGGATGCTGTACGGAACAAGAGTGACGGTTGACAAGAAAAAGTTCATCAGCAGAGTGGAGTATGCCAGCGTAACAGACATTAACTTTCTACTGGCGACACCTATGGTGGAGATGGACGGCAAGGTACGGGGAGCACTGGGGGCTCCAAGGATGCGGCTTCTGAGATCACGTATCTGTGACAAGGGGGAGCGAGCCGAGCTGAGGCAGCTGAGGAAGGCAATGAAAACCCCAACGTCCCAGCCGGAGCAACAGTTGCAATGGGAAGAGATGTTGGGGAGGGAGGTGGACTGGAAGAAGGCCATCAAAGTCCGTGATTCCCTGTCGACCCCAAGCAGAGCGAGGGAAATTATTTTACGGGCACACAGCAATAACCTGCAAGTGGGAGAAAGGCTCCCTTTTCTGGGAGCACGAGCGGTGTGCATACACTGCAGGGCCTTGGAATCGCAAAACCACTGCCTTTTCAGCTGCCCGACGATTCAGCCGGTGGTCGGAATGATGAAAGCAGCGGTACAGTGGATGCACCGGGGAGAATGCTGAACTCCCTCGGCGACATGCTCTTCTAGAAAAGTGGCACGTCGACGGGTTTTCCGGAAGCAGCGATAATCTCGACCACAGCGCACCAAGTCTGGTTGGAGAGGTGTAATGTGGTGTTCAGGGGGAGTCGGTTCCAGCCAAAAAGGGCCCTTCGGAAAATTGCTGTCAGTTTCGCGATGCATGTGAAGATCTACAGTCGCGCTCGGAAACGGGCGGCGAACAAGGCAGGGAAGAAGGGTGGGGGTAATTGGAGCCACCTGGACGCAGACGAGGCGACCATCATGCGGAGGCTGTTTGTTTCGGAAGCCTCGATGACGTGGAGGGCGGGTTTTAATGCAGTAGGGAAAGACAGGGGAATAGCCTTCCAGCCACCATAGAGGGGATAAGGGGGGTGGGGTTACTTTGGTAGCTTTCTACACTCTCCTAGCTCCAGTTACGACTGAGGACGTATGTATGCAAGCTGTATACTTATATCCAAAAAAAAAAAAAGATTATGTATTCTAGAAGAGCTTGTTCCCGAAGGTTCGGATTATCTGTTGTTTCTATGTATTTCCGAGTATAAATACGCCTTGCACTTACCTGCACATAGTGCAACATTCTCGAGTGGAAATTAGATTCTGTGACACTTGATAATCAGAGCCGTTTTCACTCGCGGAGTTTCAGCTAAGCAGCGCGACAGCAAATTCCCTGCTTCGAAAAACCGCCGGGGGCGAAGAATTCGGCGCCGACGCTGGTAAGCACCAGATTCCGCGTTGTTTGAATAATCCCCCTCGCGCGTTTTTTGAACAGGATCGTAAGTTCAAATTTCTGGCGACGAGTTGGCGATATAGCGACGACAATTGCGAATTCTCGGGACATATATCGAGCGGTGTGGAAGGAGCGAGACCGACGTGCGACAGATCGAACGACTTCGGGTGAAAGCGCGCGTCATGGCGAAAATTGCGACAAAAGCAGAATCGATCGTGACTTCGCAGCAGTCGCGAAATTTTCCCAAGGCCCCAGAATTCGAGCCCCCAACACCTTCGATGGGGAGAACAACGCTCGGCGCTGGCTAGTGGCGATCGAAATTTATCTCGCCGCCATTGGATGGACAGCACCAGAACTCGATGAGACAGAATTAATTTTGCAGCAACACTACTGCGCGGACCAGAAGTTGGATGAATAAGCGGAAGCGGTTTATTAAACAAAGACGAAGCGACATGGCAGCAGTTCTATGAACGATTACTATGACGTTTTGAGCCGATAAACGCAGCGTTTATCGCCCGCGACAAAATACATCGTCATCGACAAATCGGGAGCGTCGCAAAATACACGCAACAAATAAAGGAATTGTTCAGCCGCATTCCCGACGTCACCGAAGGCGGAAAAATTAGTGCATTCATCGCGGGACTGAAAAAAGAAACACGACAACACGCTACGGCCGCAATTTCGAGCACATACAACGACGTTGTTTCGGCTGCAGAACGTTTCGACGTAATCACGATCGGAACACGACGACTTCATGGACGAGCTAGACGACATGGAGGACGCTTGGCTAACCCATGTGCGCCGACCCGATGGAACTCGATCGAATCGACGCGAAGGCAAGACCAAAGAAGAACAAACAAAGCTAAGTGTTCTTTCTGCGGCAAGCCGGGACATCGACTCATCGATTGTAACAAAATGAAAACCGCACGTGCATCCTTTCGGGACCGCGGCAGTGGAGCAGATTGCATAAATATTTCTTGCGTATGCTGCACTTTGAGCCGTCTCAAAACTCAAACTCATATTAATCGTAGATACTATTGCTAGCCTATCATGCAACCGCAGCTACTAGTCGAACTGGCTGCCTTGACCAGCAGCAGCGCGTGCTCTCGTTCTCACTTTCCTACCTAGATCACGTCAGCAAGACACCCCATTTCCAAAGAAAAGCCTAATTCCGAGATCATCGCAATGATCGACAAAATCTCCACTCGCAATAAGCCTACACGTGGCTACGCGCTGAGACAACGTGAGGAGTTTCGACGTAACCCTTCACCCCGTCGAAAATCATAGGCAACGAACGATGTTCGCATGTCTCGCTATAAGCCAGAATGCGATCTGTAATCGGATGAAGTTCGGTTCGTCTCGGTTCGATCGGAATCTGATGACGTGAGCAGGTCCGGTCTGGGGTTCACTAACCGAGACGACAGAGACAGCGAGACGAACGAGGAATGACACGACGCGGACTGAACAGGCGCGAAACAAGCCTTGAGTCTTTGGTGTGCTAGTATCCAGTTACATAACGGACCCAAAATCATTGGAACCCATATGAGGACGCGTCAACTCATGCTAAAATTGGCGATCGGTCCTGCAAAATCGATCGGCCACCGCACTGAAATCCTGCATTTGCTTGCAGTTTTAAATAGAACCTCCTCTAACCCAGGTAAAATTCAGTCCTGCGCAAGATCGATCGCCGAAATTTGCAGGAGTAGACGCGTCCTGAGGTATCTAGCGGCACAGTTTTCATGAGACTACTATGCACCTTGGATATGCAAAGCAGCGAGAACGGATTGCGGAAGGTTGGAAAACATCCTCGTTATTACACTCCCCAGGAGTTCGTTACATGTGTGAGTCAACTTGATTCCACCCTGTTATACATTACGCCCCTTAACTGCAAACAAACCAGTTTGGTTGAGCATGCTTGTAGGGCGCGGCTGGCTGTAGTGGACTGAGGACGCGTCAACTCCTGCAGAAAACTGCGATCGATCGAGCAATATTGATCGTCCACCGCACTGAAATCCGGCAATTGCATCCATAAGAGCGTGTTCCTACGGCCTGTTATCAGGCCAACCTCTAGTCAGACTCGCACAAACCACTTACATCTCGGCTTAATACGACTTTTTATTGTGTGATTTTCGCGTGGCCTGAGGAGTGCGAGCGAAAACGCTTGGATGACAGTTTTTTTGTGCTGCCCTGAAATAGTTTCTGTGGATTTAGGCTTGAAACGAAACGTGTGAACATTACTCATTGACTCGTTCCGTCATTTGTGAACAAATTTCTGGCGACTGCCGCACACGATGAAAAAGGAAACCACATCCGACAAAACAGAGATCTGTTTGTACGTGATATCGATATCGCGTCAGAAAGATTTGCAGCGTGATCACTCGAGATGATTCGCCGATGTGCCAAGTTCCAGAACATTTCCCGCGCGAATTCTAGTTGCGCGATACAGTCTTCAAAAATGCGTTTAATAACGAAAACCTCGACGACCTCCGAGTCTGATATCAGAAACCCTGATAACAGGTCTGTAGGAACATGCTCTAATGTTTGAGAACCTCTTCCAACCAAGTCAAAAATCGAACCTGCGCAGGATCGATCGCCAGATTTTGCAGGAGTTTACACGTCCTGAGAGCGTGGGGCATTTGCTATTTCATAACATGGAATGCGGCGCAGTGTGCACAAGGCGTAAACATTACAAATCAATTGCTTGTCCAGAGAAAGTACTACGAGTTTCTGAACACAACACGAGCACGTTGGACTATACTACCGTACCGTATTACCCCGGATAAAAGCGCAGGTGCGCTTATAATAAAACGGTGTTTTTTGGGGGGGTGCGCTTCTAATTGAGGTGTCTGTATAAGCGCATGCGCGTATAATACGGAAAAAAAAAAATGAAATTCACTTTTAAACATACTAAACTGAAGCCCGCAATAAGGCGAATCCACCGGACCATGCAGCACGTGGGAACGTGCATGGTTTTCAGGCAAAAACAGCCGCGGTGCGGTTTCCCACCGCACAATGCTGTCTAGAAGCATCGAACGTGACAGCACTGACGGGGATGTTGCTGTGCGGCCCAATCACAGCCGCATGCGCTGCCACGCAAGTGCATTTCTTTCGAACCCTCTCGAAGGTTGGGGAAGTTTCCCTGCCAGCGCAGCGGATATGCTGCCACGCAGGTTCCTCTACGGGGGTAGACGGGGGAACCCTGCCTGTCATTGACGAGGACCCCGCGCCGCTAGGTTGCAGGGGTCCCCGTCGTTGCCCATTTGTGCACCCTCGTCTTCATTTTTTTCATTCAGTTTCTACTCTAGCCCGCCTGGCTGGCGAAGCCATGGCGGAATTCAGTGGGATGCACTTTCTTTACAAGAAGAAACCACCACGGCCATGGCGACTTACCGCGGACGGGTGGTTTACCCGTGAGCCTCCTGTGCCACCTGCACCACCTGCACCGCCTGCTCCGCCTGCTCCGCCTGCTCCTCCTGTACCTCCTGCTCCTCCTACTCCCCCCGCTCCTCCGAATCCTCCGAGCCCTCCTGTTCCTGACCCGAATTCCCACCAGCGGCCCGTGCTCTAGCTTTACTTGCCAGCCACCTTCGACGAGTGGCTGTCTGAACCGGACACACCCAAGGCTCCCGATGTGGTTGTCGCTGCTCCGCCGACTGCCCCGCGGTGGGGAAATCCTGAGGATTGCACGTGGGACGAGTCGGCCGTGGGCGCCGACGATGACGTGGCCGCCGATAAACAACCTACCGGCGACGGCAACGCGGAAGGCGGCTGTGGAGGCGACGGTGGAATCGATCTTGAAGAGGGCGCCGAGGAGGACGTCTTCCCCGATCGTGAGGCCGCCGACGACAACGGCGTCGAATCTTGGTGGCGCGACGCACCACGCGCGAAGATGCCAATACCAACGTATCCGCCTGTTAACAAGAAACGACCCCACCCCTCTTCTGAGAACCGTGATGCCCGCCCCCCCTCTCCCAGGCACAAGATGACTCAACACAAACGGCAGCACTACACCGCCCAGGAGAAACTGAAGTGGCTCGTACGGCTGGAGCTTGCGGCATCGATAAGCGAGGTCGCGAGGGAGTCCGGCATACACCGCAAGTGCCTCACGGAGTGGAAAGCCCAAGCGGAGGAGCTCAAGGCTGCACACGGCGCTCGGTGTCGACTTCACGGGCGCGGAAGGTCGTCCTGGTACAGACCCATGGAGATGAAGGTGTACGCCCAACTCCTGGACTGGCGACGCCGCGGTGTGGCAGTATCTGTCGGCCGGCTGCAAGAGTGGTCTAAAGAGGTGATGAAGGTCCTGTTCCCGGACGTCAAGTGGAAGGCGAGTCAGCGCTGGACGGAGCGGTTCCGCAAGCGGTGGAATCTCACCGTGCGCATGAAAACAAAGGTGGCACAAAAGACACTGCAGCGTAAGTGCCCGTCCGTGCTCCTGTCATCCTATCTTGATTATCTTGCTTGAATCTTTGTACTTTCTTGCCCATGCATGTTTATTTGCCGCGGTGCTCATCCGCCTTTTTACCCGTCCCTCCCTCCCCTTACGCAGACGTGGCAGAGCAGTGCAAGGAGTTCTGGCAGTATGTCCGCGACGCACGCCACGAGTACGACATCGACAACCGTTACATTATCAATGCCGACCAGACGCCTTTGTGGCTGGAGATGCCGGCGACTACCACGGTGGAGCAGACGGGCGTGAAGTCGGTGCCTATCCGCAGTGGTGGATACCAGAAGGAGCGAGTCACTGTGATGCTGGCGTGCACAGCGACGGGCGAGAAGTTGAAGCCGTGGGTGTTTTTCAAGCGCAAGACCCTCCCAAAGGGAGACTTCCCGCCTGGTAAGAAGCTGAAGTCGATGCGCGTGTTCCCGAGGGGTAAATCTATTTTACATTCTAACCACCGCTTGCTTGTATGCAGATGTCGTGGTCGGCTGCCAAGCTAACGGGTGGATGGAGGCCTCGGGCGTCATCGAGTGGCTCGCGAAAGGCGTGGTGCCGTTCCTGAAACCGAAGTTCGGAGTTCAGAGCCGTAGCGCCATGCTGGTGCTCGAGTCCGACCGTGGTCACCTGACTCCCGAAGTCAAGGCGAAATTCGCGGAGCTCAACATCGTACCGACGGTCATCCCGGCGGGATGCACGGCAGACCTGCAGCCGCTCGATGTGTCGGTCAACAAAAGCTTCAAGGCGAGTGTTCGGCAGCAGTACCAGACCTGGTTCGAGCAGGACGGCATGAACATCCTGACCCCCGCAGGTACGCAAAGTGTTCTCCCGTGGCCTTTTTATGAGCTTGTCTGCCTGCGTGTGGTCTCACGTTTCCCACCCCCGTGTTTGTGGTGCAGGGAACATCAAGAAACCACCTCCGGAGGTGGTGCTCAAGTGGATTTCACGGGCGTGGAAAGCCGTGCCCGCCGAACTGATTAAGAAGGCGTTCCTCACCTGCGGCATCAGCAATGCCCTTGACGGAAGTGAAGACGGACTGGTGCTGGCGCACCGGAGAGCTCAGCTGTCCCACGAGGTAGAGGTAGATGACGACGTCCAAGCAGACGGCTTCTTTGGCAACAACTCCACGGAGCCTGAATCGGACGAGGAGTAGGCCTTAGGCTTGAGTGATCATGAAAATGGTGTGTAGGCTAGAAATGAAGTCCAATGTATTTGAAGTTTTAGTTGAAATTGTTAGCTAGTTTGTATTTAGTGGAAAAATCCAACGGGAAAAACCTTGTTATACAACAGGGGTGCGCTTATAATAAGTAACGAATTTTCAGAGGGTGCGCTTATAATTGAGGATCGGCCATAAGCGCATTGCTCCAGATAAAAGCGCATGCGCTTAACATAGGCCTGCGGTTATATCCGGGGCGATACGGTAAATGTACTATCACTGCAAAGCGACAACGTTTTTGATGCTGACGGGGTTTTGTCAAATGGAGGCCCTAACAAGACTGTCAGATTCTGAAAGACCTGATGACTTCGATAATTATTCTTCGTATAATATCCTTGAAATTGCATTCCATGGCCATGATTGCCTCATCCTGCATACTGGCCACATAACTGCAACAGGCATAGGAAATGATTTGGAATTCGGAAACATAGAAGTACGGGGCTTTAACAACTTAGTCCGAACACATCATAAAATAAAAGAAGGGAAGAAACGCAGGAGCATTGTGAATCTTCCACCTCTAAGTTTCCACCACGTATTTCATCCTTCACCTGTGAAATATTGGCTCATGATACACCCATAGAAGCACCACACAGCGCATTCCAATAATATGCATTTCGGTCTTCATTGTTCCAACCAGCTTCAAGATAGAAGCTCCCCCCCTCCACCCACCCCCCCCTTCTCTGAACCAGACCATGATCGATCGACCACCAACAAAAGCATCACCTTCTATGACAGCTACTTACACGGCCCGGTCAAACATGGTCCGGTTAAGCACCTGTCCACAACACAAGTATACCTCGCATGCTAAGAAACCCCACCTGTTCTGAATGGGCCTGTGATCATCTGCTGTCCGCACCACATACAATGCCCTCGATGCAATGCATGCTGTGTGTGTGTGTGTGTGTGTGTGTGTGTGTGTGTGTGTGTGTGTGTGTGTTCACAAGAAACCATCTCTTCACACGAGAGAAACCCCACCTGTTCTGGATCGGCCCGTGATCATTTGCTGTCCGCACCACATACAGTGCCCTCGCCGCGATGCAGGTCCTGTGAACAGGGCCGATGGTGCGGCTGTCAATAGCTTCCTGGAAGGTCCGATCAGAGGGGGTGGAGGGAGAATTTCGATTTTCAAGAATTCAAAAAAAAAAAAAAAAAAAAAACAAACAAACAAACAATTGGATTCGGCATAGCCGACTCATATTATTCTGGTAATGAACTGCATGGGACCAATGGGGCAATTGTCAAAAGCTTCCCGGAAGGTGCCTTGGGAGGAGGTGGAGGGAGAAAGAAATGGAGCCATGATATTCGGCACAGTCGACTTATAATATCTTGGCATGCTGAGTTCAACGGGACCAATGGGGCAATTTTTGAGACGTCTCAAAAATATCCTTTCTACATCTTGGCATGCTGAGCTGAATGGGACCAATGGGGCAATTGTTCGAATCATCATGGGATGATTACACATGGAAGCATTGAGAACACGTGGAGGATAGGAGTATGAGAGGAGAGGGTGGCGTGTAAAGGTAAACTTTATGGGACTAGTGGTGTGGCAAGTGTGAATGGCTATGTGCACCGTATGCACATGGGCTCATGCATACGTGCCTGCCTGCCTATCTGCCACATTGCATGCTTCACTGCATGCCTCTGTACATGCCTCTGCATGCCCCACTGCATGCCTCACTGCATGCCTCAATGCATGCATCACTGCATGCCTCACTGCATGCCTCACTATAGAGCACCTAGTGGAAACATTTCAAATCATCACCTTTACAGGAACATCCGGATTATCTGCAAGCAACCAGAAATGGTCCTTCTCTATCCGAAACGGCTCATCGGCCGGCTGAGATGACACGATCTCGTCTCCCTCAACGGCTGCCACTCGCCGAAAAGCAAAATGAAAAGGCTCGGCCTCAGTAGAGGAGGATGAGAAAGCGGATGAGGAAGAGGAAGAGGAAGAGGATGGGGAAGAGGATGAGGAAGACGATGGGGAAGAGGATGAGGAAGAGGATGGGGAAGAGGATGAGGAAGAGGATGGGGAAGCAGATAAAGGAGAAGAGGCATCGGCTCCACTGGCGGCAGCATTGGCGGAGGCTTCTGACAGGGCCTTTATTTTCCTTTTCATTGCCTTCTTTGGATTGTTTCTTTTGAAAGAAGCAGCAGTGAGTAACCGAGAAGCATCCCCTGCTCTTGATATTTGAGCGGCTGGTGCCCCATCGGCTGTTGCCCCATTGGCTGTTGCCCCATTAGCAGTCGCCCCATTGGCTGTTGCCCCATTAGCTGTCGCCCCTTTGGCCGTTGCATCAGCAGACACCTCAGGATTGGCTGAACTGGTATTAGAGGCAACTGGTGCAGGAGGATCGTATAGCATCATCACAACGTCACCAACAGTGATGTCACTGCACAGGCCGAGGCAAAGGCAGAGACAGATATGAGAGAGATGGTTGGGAGCAGGCATTTATTGAGAAAACGGAGGAAGGAAGGAAAGCATCGAAGGAGCAATTACAGCAAGCCAGGTGTAATGAGTCGTGTTTTGAGTCGACTCAAAACATGAGCAATTACAGCAAGCCAGGTGTAATGAGTCGTGTTTTGAGTCGACTCAAAACATGAGCAATTACAGCAAGCCAGGTGTAATTAGTCGTGTTTTGAGTCGACTCAAAACATGAGCAGTTACAGCAAGCCAGGTGTGATGAGTCGTGTTTTGAGTCGACTCAAAACACGAGCAATTACAGCAAGCCAGGTAGAAACACCACGGAATCCACCTTGCTAGTTTTGAGGCGCCTCAAAACGAAACACCATGGAAGACACCTTACTGCAACTAAAAGTGCAATCACTGGAACATGAACGCGAATGAATTTCAAAGAGAAAGAAAAAGCAAAGGCGCCATAAGCAAGCAAAAGCAACAAACAGGATTGATAGGACTGCCTAGCGTCAAACATCATCAGCAATCTACGGCACTGCCTGGCTGGCTTCGCTGAAGGAGTGAATGCTCTTTGAGGCGCCTCAAAAATCGTTGAAGGAGTGAACGCTCTTCGAGCGGTTAGGGCGGGTTCGGGCCTAACCATGAGTTTTTAAAAAAGAAGGATTAGCCACTTGTTTATTAGGAATATATGTGAAGAAAGAAGGCTTTGCCTGCAAAGCAGACACTCCAACGTACTTTTTAGTGCACTTGCTGTCTTGCTGTAGGAGGAAATCCCTTTTTGAGGCGCCTCAAAAGGTCGTTTTTTAGGTCGTTTTTGAGGCGCCTAAAAAAAGAAGGCTTTGCTTTGCCTGTAAAGCAGATACTCCAACGTACTTTTTAGCGCACTTGCTGTCTTGCTGTATGAGGAAATCCCGATCGTGACAGCACTCACATCCTACTTCAGACCCTTTGGTTCGATATTGCATGTGGTAATATGGACCCAACACTTGGTTAGCGTAAATGCCGTGCTCAACAAGACAGGTACAATGGGATTTCTATGCCCTACCATCCAGCCTCTCCTGCCGTACTCACTGCAAGCCAGGGGGTAGCAAAATCAAATTCTAAGTCAACTCAAACCTCACTGTTGACAAACAACTCCTATGCCCGACCATCCAGCCTCTACTGCCGTACTCACTGCAGGCCAGGAGGTAGGCACGACATATATGTTGGCGAAATTCTACTAAAACAAAACACCAACATCTCTGACTAAGTTGATTTTACTTTTGAGAATTCTCAAAAGTAAAATCAATTTTATTAAAACAAAACACCAACATCTCTGACAAAGCCCATACTTACTGCAAGCCAGGGGGTATCAGATATCGGCTGAGCACCCATTCGCCCTCTGTCCCCTTTAGAATCGGCTTCATGGATTCGTCTCCAGTCGCAGTCGGCTTGAGCAAGCTGAGGTAATTCCCACGGGTCACGAGCAACTTGGCAACCCTTTTTGCGATCTCCAAGTAGGGAGGTCGTGTTCCTGGGTGCTTATCTAAGTGGCTCTGACAGGAGGTGAGGGAGGAGGAAGGGAGGGAGGGGGGGAAGCGGGGAGGGAGGGAGGGAGGGAGGGAGGGAGAGAGGGAGGGAGGAAGGAAGGGAGGAAGGGAGGGAGGGAGGGAGGGAGGGAGGGAGGGAGGGAGGGAGGGAGGGAGGGAGGGAGGGAGGGAGGGAGGGAGGGAGGGAGGGAGGGAGAGAGGGAGGGAGGGAGGGAGGGAGGGAGGGGGGGAGGGTGTGAGTGAGCTCCAAGTAGGGAGGTCGTGCTCCTGGGTTCTTATTCAAGTGGTTCTGGCAGGTGGTGAGGGAGGGAGGGAGGGAGGGGGGGAGAGGGCGAGAGAGGGGTGAGGTCGATGCATGGAGAGATGAGAGGAGGGGTTGTAAGAATGATAGCGACTCACGCATCATGAGCAGATGT
Organism: Closterium sp. Yama58-4; assembly: GCA_947470075.1. Lineage (NCBI taxonomy): Eukaryota > Viridiplantae > Streptophyta > Zygnematophyceae > Desmidiales > Closteriaceae > Closterium > Closterium sp. Yama58-4. The sequence goes on along the minus strand of CANIUD010000695.1, from coordinate 1,425,611 downwards.
TTTATGCATTTGTGAGTTCTTACAAATGCTTTTTGAATTTGTAAATTCTTGCGAATGATTTACGTTACCTGTGTAAGTCACTGTGTTAGCCCGTGTAAGTCTGTGTAAGCACGTGAGAGTGAGTACATGCCATCCACCACTCTCACCATAATGAGCATTCCTCGAAACACCACGCCCTTCTCAAATAGGTAACGAAACCGTTGTAGCAGTGGCGCCATACTGCTTGCCTAACCCGGCCCTTGAAATTGCTTTTAGAAAACCCGACCCTAATTCGACTCTGAGTACCCGCCCCTGCAGAACCAACCCTGAGCTGGTGAATGGGAATCCAAACCTTCAGGCACTGAGACCTGGAAATTTGACCCGGAGACCTAGGGATTGACCCTGAGACTTATGAAATTGACCCTGAACGGGGAACTTGATTTTAACACTTAGAATTTGGTAAGGCGAGAATAGCTGGTGATTCCCGATCTGATAACACAACCCCATAGGCTTCTCGGCTCCATCCTGACCATTTAACAGTGCAACATCTCGACGGTTCAACAGCGCAGCGAGGCTAGAATATGCTTGCAGCTAGCTGGTTACCAAGAAACGAGAAACGACTCGCCTAGCAGAGCCAGCCTATATCCGACCTTGAAAGGACAACTTGTACCAGCGAGCCTACACCTAGCTACGCGTTCAAATGACGTGACTATTTTCGTTGTGACTCTTTACTCCGCTGGACGATACTAGACGATAAGCCTGAATGCGATCTTGCTCTGTTAAAAATGCGGTTCGGCCAGGTTCGGAATCGAATGACGAGAGGAGGTTCGATCTGGTGCTTGACTGAAAGAAAACGGGAGCGACAGCGAGAGGAACCAGGAATCACGACGCGGGCTCAACGAATTTTCTTCGTCATACTCATACTCGAAACCAAGTTATAGAAGCAACGAACTTATCATTACCCTGACAAGTCCTTGGGAATTCCTTAAGTGATTCCAACGACAAGCATTTGTGTCGTGGGACATGCAAGGCATTCAAAACGGTGGACAAGGATAGTGAAAGGTTCGAGGGATTGACTAGGTCTTCGTTATAGACTGCTTGTTCCACAAATGTAAACCTTACCGCATCTATAAAAGCCAATCTATGCTAAAACCAAATCAGGTATTCAAACGGAAATTCAAGCTCAATGCGAGCAAGAACACAACACTAATGAATGCAATGCCACTACCTTTTAGTACACCTAGCGATCTTTGAAGGGAAGCCATCATATATTGAGAGGAAGTCAACTTTTGTGAGATCTAATGACCTCCAAAATTCTTCTCAGAATATCATCTATATTGTTGCATTCCACCTCCATCACTCCTGCATCTTGCACCCGGGCCCGGAAACTGCGACAGAAAAGGCACAAAATACAAAAGTTGACGGGTTATAACCAGGTGCCTAAATCTAGGGAAACAAATGTGGAAAAATGCACAATGGGCAGGGCCATTCCTCAGGCTAAAAAGTTCCGTCATATTTTTCATCTTTCACCTGAAGTATTCTGACTTGGGGTCAACTGCTGATCGCACCAGAAACAGTACCCTTCACAAAAAAAAAAAACATATTCTATGTTCACAGCAAAAGCTTGCTTCATGTGAAAAAAGTCTAACCTTATCGGATGGGCCGATGGTCATTCTCTGATTGCACCACATGCAGTGCTCTCTCCAAGACACTATCGATGTGCACAGCACAGGCCCAATGGTGCAACTGTTGATAGCTTGCTTGGTATAGAAACCTCACCTGTTTTGAATCGGCCCGTGATCCTCTTCTGATCGCACCACATGCAGTGCTCTTTCCAAGATGTAGCTCTTGTGTGCAGGGACAGGCCCGCTTCACATGACATGGCAGAAACCTCACCTGTTTTGAATCGGCCCATGATCATCTTCTGATCGCACCACATACAGTGCTCTTTCCAAGATGTAGCTCTTGTGCACCGGCCCAATGGTGCGGCTGTCGATAGCTTCCTGAAAAGTGCCATAAGTGGAAGAGGAGGAAGAATGCTAAGGAGTAATATAAACTTGGGAGTTTTCTAGATCATCAGGGGAAGTCAAAACGTGGAACAGGCAAGAACACGTGGAGTGCTAAAACAGTCTGAGAGGGGAGGACGGTGTTAGTATGGCTGCTTGAATGCCTCACTGCATTCCTCACTACGTGTCTCACTATAGGCCTAGTGCAAGCTTCTTCACTCATTGCCATTGCACGTATGAACATACCTTTGCAGGAACAGCCAAGTTATCAGCGAGCAACCAAAAATGGTCTTTCTCTATCCGAAACGGCTCATCCGACGGCCGAGATGACACGATCTCGTCTCCAGCAACGGCTGCCACTCGCCGAAAAGCAGCCTTAAGAGGGTTCTGTGGTGTGTCGGCCTGGGAAGCTGAGGAGGAAGAGGATGAGGGAGAAGAGGCATCAGCTGCGCTGGTGTCGGCATCGGTTTTGCGACTGGCTGTACTGGTGGCAGCTTCTGACTGGGCCATTTTCTTCCTTTTCATGAGCTTTTTTGGATTGTTGCTCTTGAAAGAAGCGGCGGTTACTACTAACTGGGGAACGTCCCCTGCTTTTTTCCCTTTTGTTGATGTTACCCCTGTTGCTGTTCCAGCCTTGGCCGTCGCTGTCCCGTCATTGGCCGTTGCCTCAGCTGACACTTCGGGATTGGCTGACTTGGCGTAAGAAGCAGCTTTAGCAGGATCGTATCTCATCACAACAACGTCTCCAACAGAGATTTCGCTGCACAGGCCGAGGCAAAGGCAGAGGAAGACACGAGAGAGATGGCTGGGATCAGGCATTGATTAAGAAACTGGGGAGGAAGAGCAGGGGGAGCAGTATTTATGAGACGCCAACGTCCCCAACAAAGATTTCGCTGCACAGGCCGAGGCAGAGGCAGAGGCAGAGGCAGAGGCAGAGGCAGAGGCAGAGGCAGAGGCAGAGGCAGAGGCAGAGGCAGAGGCAGAGGCAGAGGCAGAGGCAGAGGCAGAGGCAGAGGCAGAGGCAGAGGCAGAGGCAGACACGAGAGAGATGGTTGTGAGCAGGTATTGATTGAGGGAAGTGGGGAGGGAGAGAAACGGAGCAGCAGTTACTGCAGCCCAGGTAGAAACGTAGATTGCCCATAGCTGCGGCGAAGGCGCCGTGATCTGTGAGCAAACCACTCTGATTTTCCAAGAAAAGCGATTATACAGTAATCTGCACGCAAAGAAGTTCTGAGGCACTTAGAAAAACAGGAATCAAATGGACAGGGTTGCAACACTGTCCGGGCCGCAAGGTTCCTTGCAACAAATACAAGAAAAGAGGTGTAATTCACCTGGTAAGTGAATAGGACAAAATGGGTTTTGTGATGCCAAGTTACATGGTTTTGCGGAACTATTTTGTGATGACTAGTTCCACAAAAAGAAGAAATTATTTCGCATCAAACGGGGGTTACATGTGGAACAAAAGGGTTTCACTTGCAAAGCACGCCTTCAGTGTAATGTTTACGGAACCATACAATCAAAGCAGGCCTCGAGTGCACTTGCTGGAAACGATTCTCATATGCGACAGCACTAGCATCTCAAAGAATCACCTCTGGTAGCACATACTCACCCTCTGTGCCCACACTCACCCTCTGTGCCAATACTCATTACAACCTTTGTGACCCCACTCACTGCAAACCAGGAGGTAGCAGGTATCGGCTCAGCACCCACTCGCCCTCCGTCCCCTTTAGTATCGGCTTCATGGATTCGTCTCCAGTGGCAGTCGGCCGGAGCGAGCTTAAGTAGTGTTCCCGGCTCATTAGGACCTTAAGAACCGCTTTGGTGAGCTCGAAGAAAGAAGGCCGTGTTCCTGTGTGCTTTACGTGGTTCTGAAAGTGCGTGAGCGGCGAGGGAGGGAGAGGGAGGGAGGGAGGAAGGGAGGGAGGGAGGGAGGGAGGGGTGCATGGAGGAATGGAGAGGAGCGAATTGAAAGATACGAATTGTCGTTGCTTTATGTGGTTGTGAATTCCCGCGGATTGTAAGTGCGTGTGAACGTTTGCAAAACTGCGCGCATGCCATGCAGCACCCACCACGTCATGCAGCACCCACCACGTGCATGCCATGCAGCACCCACCACGTGCATGCCATGCAGCACCCACCACGTGCATGCCATGCAGCACCCACCACGTGCATGCCATGCAGCACCCACCACGTGCATGCCATGCAGCACCCACCACGTGCATGCCATGCAGCACCCACCACGTGCATGCCATGCAGCACCCACCACGTGCATGCCATGCAGCACCCACCACGTGCATGCCATGCAGCACCCACCACGTGCATGCCATGCAGCACCCATGCATGCCATGCAGCACTCACCATGTAGACCACTCGGTGGTGCACCGAGCCCTTTTCAAGCAGGTACCCCAGCAGAGGTGGCTTTTGAGTCGACTCAACAAGTCAGCTCGTTACAACGGCACACACAACTGCATCCACCCATGACACGTGGCAGCACTCACCATATAAACCACGCGGTGGTACGCCAGGCTCTGTTCAACAAGGCACATTCTGAGTCGCTCAAGGTTCAACTCGGAAGTCATCCTTTGATTCAAGGCAAAAGAGAGTGCGTGCATGCCACGCAGCACTCACCATATAAACCACGCGGTGGTACGCCAGGCTCTTTTCAAGCAGGTACCCAAGCCGTCTCCGCAGTCCCATACTGGCTGACCGATCCGGGCCTGGGAAGACGAGGCCTGGATTCAAGGTGGTCTCAAGGCGACTAGTATAGTAACTGATGCGTCTGAACTGACGAAGCACAATTATTCGGGGGGATAGGCAGCAAAAAGAGGCTCGGATGAAACGCGACGGCTACGACGTTTTGTCCGAAGGAGGACGAGGAGAAGGGAGCGAGCAGAACAGCCTCTTCTAAAGAGATGAGAGGAGGATGGGCTAGGGTATGACTATTGACGGTGAAGCTAGGCGGTTAAGCTACAGTACGACTCGTGCCCTAAGACGAGTAGCGTGCAGACTCTATCCCGATTCACGAAGAGCTGTGCCGAACCTATGATGTTCCAATGTCGCGTAAAACAAATGGAAGGAAATGGAGAATTACGACTAGGCGCAAATGGGAACTTTGCTTGGTGTGGCGCCGTTTCATCTTCCACTTCCCTTGGATTTCACTTCAACCCTGCAGCAAAAGAAAACGGCAAGCGTGAAAAAGAAAATTCCGTTGCCGGGACTTGAACCCGGGTCTTTCGGGTGAGAGCCGAATATCCTAACCGACTAGACTACAACGGATGTTACTCTTACTTCATAGAAACATTAGTGGTATTTTTTTTAACTGCCGCGCATCGCGTGGCACGCCTGTTAGGCCAGATGGCCATGGCGGCAGTATTCGTGTGCATTGCACTCTCGCTACTAAGCTGCACCATTCTAGAATCCCCGCAAGCTGAGTTTTTTTCGTCCAGCACAGTCCCATTCAATGTTGCTAACCGCAATGGTGACCTGTTGAGCGGGCCTCTGGTTGTCCAGCGAGGGTGTGACTCTAACGAGTGGTTGCGAATCATGGCCGTGGTCGTGACTCAAGTGAAGGACGGCCTCGATGGCACGAGCATTCTCTGGTTCGTTTGTTTATATCCCCGATAGGAGCGTCTCATTATTAGCGGATATATTTTCATAAGCCGTGAAAAGGATACCTGTAGGCCCACATTTGGTGATCATTGCTGGTTCTTCAGATTCTGATTTAGCCCACATTCGTTAAAGTACCCGTTACTCTTCTCTTCTTTGCTCCCTGGTCCGTTACCAGCAATGACGATTTCTGCTACAAGATTCCTGATCCCCTCGTGCTACTCAATAACGAGGACAAGGAGGGTGGGTTGGATGGAGACGGTGGGCGTAAGGCTGAAGAGGATAAGATTTCTGCTGACGTGGCTGATGATGGAGGAGGGGAGGCAGGCGCAAGGGGGGATGGAGAGGGTGGAGGGGAGAAAAGAGGGGTTGCAGTTGGACAGAGGGATGGCGAGGGTAGGGATGAAGGAAGACCCGTTGCAGCTGAAGAATCCGTAAGGGGGTATGGAGAGGGTACGGGTTGGGGTGGAGGGGGTGGAGGGGGTGGAGGGGGGGGGAAAAGGTGTTGGAGCCGAAGGTGGAGATGAGAGGAGGAGGGCGGGAGGAGGAGAGGCGACGGTGGTGCAGGGAGAAAATCCTGCTGATGTGGACACACGCAGTGATGCCACGTGTCCTGAGCTTTTCCTCCTGCGGCATGGTGAGTCAGCGGTGTTGCCACGTCAGCGGTGTTGCCACGTCAGCGGTGTCTGTACAGAACTCTCCATTATTCTAGTGCCCCTTCGTTTCCTTTCAGCACAATCACTTCTTTCTTCCTTTCTCTCCGTCTCCTGCTCCGCTCCCCACCCCAGGCACGCGCCTTTTCTCCATCAATTCCGCCGCCCCTCCTGCCGTATAAGAACGACGCCCTCGCCTTACTTACATGACTTTTGAGTCGACTCAAGAGTCACCTCGCCTTACTTACATGACTTTTGAGTCGACTCAAGAGTCACCTCGCCTTACTTACAACATCACCACCATCACCCTTCCTTTCACTCCCAATCTCCCAATCTCCCACTCTCCCAATCTCCCACTCTCTCCCTCTCCCCACCCCAGGCGTGCACCTCTTCCCCATCGGATCCGCTGCCCCTCCAGCCGCCTCTCCCCAGCACCCCCCCCTCGCCCTCTGGAGCTCCCTTCCGCCTTGGCTCTCTGCCTGCCCACTGCTGCTCTCCCCGCGCTGCCTTTCTTCTCGCCCTTCATTGCCCCGCCGCCGCCTCTGGAAAATGCAGAAGTGGCGATGCACCAGAGGGTGATGCAGGTGAGTGGGACAGCCCCTCTCGAATGCCCCTCTCTCTGTCCCCCAATCCCTCCCTCTCGCCCTCTGGAGCGCCCATCCATCCGCCTTGGTGCTCTGCCTGCACTGCACGCCGCTGCTCTCCCAACCCAACGCTGCCTTTCTTTTCACCCTTCATCGCCCCTCCACCACCTCTTGAAGAGATAAGAAAGGCAGCACAGGAGTGGCGAGGCGATGCATCGGAGAGTGTTGCAGGTGAGAGAGAGGGTGAGCGCGACGCTGGATGCATGCACACATCACATCACATCACATCACATCACATCACATCACATCACATCACATCACATCACATCAGCCCACGCCTCTCCCCGCGCTGCCCTTCTTCTTGCCCTTCATCGCCCCGCCAGGCCTCTTACTGTTTGTGTGCTCTGCTTGTTTCACCTGAACTCACCTGTTCAGGAGATTGCCAACCTGACAATTCACCTGGAGGGAGACCCAGGGAATGCTCACCTGCTGCTGGAGCGAGGTGAGGCTCTTTGAGGCTCTTTTTTCCTTCGCTGATGCTCAAAGCCTCTCGGTGTTTCTATCATGCAGTGAGCTGTTGCATCCATCACCTCACCATAGCTGTGAATCGCTCCCATCCCAACCCTCGTTATTGTCACACCACTCCCCAGAGGGCGTAGTTGAGAATCCACCGCTTCCCAGAGGCCATAGCAGCGAGCCGTGCCGTGCCCATCCCGGGTTATGAGCCGACTCAGATGTTGAGCAACCCTTTTTGTTATTATCACACTGTTTCCCCAGGGCGTTGCCTTCTTAACGACTCAGTAGTTGACCAACCCCCCTCGTTATTGTCCCGCCACCCCTCTCCCAGCCCCAGGCAGCGCGTGGTACAGCATTCACCGCGCTTCACCGCGCAAGTGTGATCGGCCCATTCAGCGAGCCATAGTTCTCTTGGGTTGTGATTCGACTCGCAAGTTAACCAACCCTCATTATTGTCGCACCACCCCCCCACCCCCCCCCCTTTCTTCTGCCCCGCCCCTCTCCCAGGCAAGGCGTGGTACAGCATTCATCGCTTCCCAGAGGCCATAGCGGATCGGCAGCGAGCCGTGGCTCTCTTGGAGCGCTCTGCTAATCACTCAAACGTCAACAGCAATGGGAGCAGTGAGGGCAAGGACCGCCATTCTGGGAGCAGTGGAAGCAGTGGGGCCAGCTACCGCCCCTCCGACCTGCCACGTGCACTGCTCTCCCTGGTAAGCTGTTCCCCTGTGCTCCCTCTGTTCCCCTGTGCTCCCTCTGTTTCCCAGAAGCCATAGCGGACCGGCAGCGAGCCGTGGCCCTCTTGGAGTGCGCTGCTAATCACTCAAAGGTCAACAGCGATGGGAGCAGTGGGAGCGGTTACCGCCCCTCCGACCTGCCACGGGCACTGCTCTCCCTGGTGCGCTGCTCCCCTGTGCTTCCACCCACCGTCACCATCCTCCCCATGCTGTCCCCCTAATGCCGTCCCGACAATTCCGTCCCCCCATGCCGTCCCCCCATGCCGTCCCCCCATGCCGCCCCCCCATGCCGTCCCCCCCATGCCGTCCCCCCATGCCGCCCCCCCATACCGTCCCCCCATGCCGTCCCCCCATGCCGTCCCCCCATGCCGTTCCCCCATGCCGTCCCCCCATGCCGCCCCCCCATGCCGTCCCCCCATGCCGTCCCCCCATGCCGTTCCCCCATGCCGTTTCCCCGTGCCGTCCCCCCATGCCGTCCCCCCATGCCGTCCCCCCATGCCGTCCCCCATGCCGTCCCCCCATGCCGTCCCCCCATGCCGTCCCCCCATGCCTTCCCCCCATGCCGTTCCCCCATGCCGTCCCCCCATGCCGTCCCCCCATGCCGTCCCCCCATTCTGTCCCCCCATGCCGCCCCCCCATGCCGTTCCCCCCAAGACGTCCCCCCATGCCGTCCCCCCATGCCGTCCCCCACGCAGAGCCCTGTGCAGGCAGCAGTAGGAAATACAGATTGAAACTCGCGACTGCCTTTTTTCTGCCCCCATACAGCCTCCCCTCGCCATCTTTCCCAGGTCACCCCAGGGCCAGCCAGCCCCTACACTACACGTGGGATGCAGGGTGCAAGGCAGGTAGGAAGCACCGAGGAGCACCAAGCGCTGTCCTCTTAACCTCTGCCCATGCACCTCTCCTTCCACTCATCCTTGCCCATCGCCCGTTATTCTTGCCCGGGAGAGGGTCAGGCACTACATGGGGGGAACACCGAGTGCTTTAAACTCCACCCGCAAGAAAGAAGCGCTGTGCATTGGGGGAGGCACTCAGCGCTTGTCTTGTCTGCATATCCCCGGCCGCCCGTTCAACTTCCCCCCATCCTTGCCCGTCCATCCCTCCTTGCTGCCTCTATCAATCAGGGCGAGGCGCTACACACAGCAGGCAGGGTGCAGGAAGCAGTGGAAGCCAACGAGCGCGCTGCCGCCCTCCTCTCATCCCAGAACCTCACCAGCGCTGCCACGTCAGCGCCCAGCTCCTCCGCTGCCACGTCAGCAGTAGCCACGTCAGCAGAAGACACGTCAGCAGCTGCCAGCTCAGTGGAGTGGGTGATGACGACGTCAGCGGCGTGGGCGCTGGTGGGGCTGTCGTACCATTGGCTGCCAGATGCTGACAAGGCTGAGAGAGCGTTCCGATTGGCTGTTGAGGCGGACCCCCGGTGGGTGAGAGGGGGGGAGTAAGAGGAACAATGGAGTTAAGGGGGCCGGGCATGGGGAGTTAAGGGGGCCGGGCATGGGGAGTACTGCAGGCCGAAAATAGGTGTGGGAAGGTGGGCAGTGCATGGGCCGATGCGGACAAGGCTCAGAGAGCGTTCCTATTGGCTGCTGAGGACGACCCCCGGTGAGTGAGTGAGACCCACGAGGAGTTGGGGCAGGTAAAGTGAGAGGGGGAGGAAAGGGGAGGACTGAGAGGGGGAGGAAAGGGGAGCACATAGACTTAAAGCCACACTGGCTGCCGGATGCTGACAAGGCTGAGAGGGCGTCCCGATTTACTTTTGAGGCGGACCCAGGGTGAATGAGTGAGTGAGAGGAGGGGAGGTAGGCAAGCTTGCAGTGGGTTGAATGAGATGGAGTCCCTTTTGCGAATTCTCAAAAAAGAAAGATGGGACAAGCAAGGGGGTAAATGGCCACGCTGAATGGAAGAAATCCATGGAACTGGGCCGCTCAAGTGGTCTGGGCCTGGGCCCTGGGAAGGTGATAGGTAGAGTCAGTGCTGCACCGTGGGATGTCTTTTGAGTGAACTGGGACGCTCAAGTGGTCTGGGCCTGGGGAGGTGGTAGTGTCAGTGCTACGCTGTGGGATGAGGAAGGGCTTAACTGAAAAGGCTAAGGCTGTGAGGGTGTTTTTTGCTGTCGTTCCATTGGCTGCCTGATGCGGATGAGGCTGAGAGGTCGTTTTGATTGGCTTTTGAGGCGGACCCACGGTGGGTGAGAGGTGGGGAATTAGATGGGTTGAATGAGATGGAGACATAAGAGCACTGCAGTGCAGTGGAGAGAAGAGGAGTACTTCTTGCTGCAGTGCAGCGTCCCAGACATGGGAAGGTGCAGAGGAGAAGAGGGCTTCCCATGTCTGTCTCCCACCCCTCTTCTCCTCTCCCCTCCTCCCCCTGTTCTGCAGTGCAGTAACACCAAGGCCAACAAGCACTGATCCACAACCAGTCTCCTCTCCTCCTACTTTTGTCTCTTCCCCAACCCTCTTCTCTCTGCTCCTCTCCCGTTTGCTGCGGCGCAGTGAACCCCGAGGCTTACCAGGGTTGTGCATTGCACCAACGGATGGCAGGGGACTTGAAAAGTAAGGCAATGCGGCTACAGGCACCCCAAAAATAAACCCCAAGGCCTCTCCTCTCTGCTCGTCCCGCTTTGCTCCAGCGCAGGAACCCCAAGGCCTACCAGGGTTGGGCCATGCACCGACGGATGGGAGGGGATTTGAAGTGAGTCGAGGTCAAAGGGGGTGGGGGAAACGGGGAGTGAGTGTGGAGTGTGAGAAAGAGAGGGGGGATGGAGAGGGTGTAGGAGTCAGAGTAAAAGAGGGTTGGAAGTGAGATGACTCTTGATGAGTCGACTCAAAAGGGAGAGCGAGCGTGGAGTGTGAGAAAGAGAGGGAGGATGGAGTGTGAGAAAGAGAGGGAGGATGGAGTTTGAGAAAGAGAGGGAGGATGGAGTGTGAGAAAGAGAGGGAGGATGGAGTTTGAGAAAGAGAGGGAGGATGGAGTTTGAGAAAGAGAGGGAGGATGGAGTTTGAGAAAGAGAGGGAGGATGGAGTTTGAGAAAGAGAGGGAGGATGGAGTTTGAGAAAGAGAGGGAGGATGGAGTGTGAGAAAGAGAGGGAGGATGGAGTTTGAGAAAGAGAGGGAGGATGGAGTGTGAGAAAGAGAGGGAGGATGGAGTGTGAGAAAGAGAGGGAGGATGGAGTTTGAGAAAGAGAGGGAGGATGGAGTTTGAGAAAGAGAGGGAGGATGGAGTTTGAGAAAGAGAGGGAGGATGGAGTTTGAGAAAGAGAGGGAGGATGGAGTTTGAGAAAGAGAGGGAGGATGGAGTTTGAGAAAGAGAGGGAGGATGGAGTTTGAGAAAGAGAGGGAGGATGGAGTGTGAGAAAGAGAGGGAGGATGGAGTTTGAGAAAGAGAGGGAGGATGGAGTGTGAGAAAGAGAGGGAGGATGGAGTTTGAGAAAGAGAGGGAGGATGGAGTTTGAGAAAGAGAGGGAGGATGGAGTGTGAGAAAGAGAGGGAGGATGGAGTTTGAGAAAGAGAGGGAGGATGGAGTGTGAGAAAGAGAGGGAGGATGGAGTGTGAGAAAGAGAGGGAGGATGGAGTTTGAGAAAGAGAGGGAGGATGGAGTGTGAGAAAGAGAGGGAGGATGGAGTGTGAGAAAGAGAGGGAGGATGGAGTTTGAGAAAGAGAGGGAGGATGGAGTTTGAGAAAGAGAGGGAGGATGGAGTGTGAGAAAGCGAGGGAGGATGGAGTTTGAGAAAGAGAGGGAGGATGGAGTGTGAGAAAGAGAGGGAGGATGGAGTTTGAGAAAGAGAGGGAGGATGGAGTGTGAGAAAGAGAGGGAGGATGGAGTTTGAGAAAGAGCGGGAGGATGGAGTGTGAGAAAGAGAGGGAGGATGGAGTTTGAGAAAGAGAGGGAGGATGGAGTTTGAGAAAGAGAGGGAGGATGGAGTGTGAGAAAGAGAGGGAGGATGGCGTGTGAGAAAGAGAGGGAGGATGGAGTGTGAGAAAGAGAGGGAGGATGGAGTGTGAGAAAGAGAGGGAGGATGGAGTTTGAGAAAGAGAGGGAGGATGGAGTTTGAGAAAGAGAGGGAGGATGGAGTGTGAGAAAGAGAGGGAGGATGGAGTTTGAGAAAGAGAGGGAGGATGGAGTGTGAGAAAGAGAGGGAGGATGGAGTGTGAGAAAGAGAGGGAGGATGGAGTGGATGTAGGAGTCGGAGTAGAAGGGAGCTGGAAAAAGTCTATTTCTTGAAGGAGTCGGAGGATGAAGTGCAGGATTTATTCACTCGTAAAAAATATGTTTCTTTTATAATCCTCAAGAAACAGTAAGTGCAGGATTCACTTTTAAGAATTTCCAATAGTCAACCCCATGGCTTACCAGCACTGGGCAATGCACCGCCGGGTGACAGGGGACTTGAAGTGAGTGCGAGGGAAAAGTGTGTGTGGCAGCTGCGAGTGGGAAGGGAGAATAGTGTGAAAGTGTTCGGAGTGGGACGAACGAGGGCGCCATGCCAAAACCTTTCCCGTGCCAAAATGAAGAGAGAGGTTTGAAACCTTTCTCATGCCAAAATGAAGGGCACCATGCCAAAACCTCTCAAAACTAATGTTTTCATTCCTCTCTCTCTTACCCTTTCCTGCCAAAACCTAGACTACCACCAGTGCCATTGCTCTTCTCAACGAGTGCTTTTCCCTCCTTGACCTATGTTTTGAGTGTCAAGACCGTGTTTTGTTTGAAAGAAAATCATGTTTTGTTTTTAGTGGACTCAAATGTAAACTCCACGAGCGCCTTGCCCTCCTTGTCCTATTTGCACCCCTCCATCCGTCGCTGTTTCTTCCTCACAAGTGATGCCCTTCCCTTCCCAAGCCAAAGAGCCCTTTCCTCTCCTTGCCGAATGGTTTACCCTCATGCCATGACAACATCATGCTATCGTGCCATCATCCCCTCATGCCCTCATACCCTCATGCCCTCATGCCCCCATCCCCTCATGCCCTCATGCCCCCATGCCCCCATGCCCCCATGCCCTCATGCCCCCATACCCTCATGCCCCCATACCCTCATGCCCTCATACCCTCATGCCATCGTGCCTCATGCCCTCATACCCTCATGCCATCATGCCCTCATGCCCTCATGCCCTCATGCGCACGTGCTTGCTCTACCTACCCCACACCAGGGGCACCATTCCTGTCCTCACAAAGTGGTTCTCCCTCGCTCTTTGCATTCCCAATAACCACCTTTTCTTCCTCTCCATCCCCATCCATCCCCTCATCGTGCTCTCCCCACATGCGTGCTCTCCCCACGTGCGTGCTCTCCCCACGTGCGTGCTCTCCCCACGTGCGTGCTCTCCCCACGTGCGTGCTCTCCCCACGTGCCTCCGTTTCACCCTCCCACACACCAGGGGCACCATCACTCTCCTCACCAAGTGGTTCTCCCTCGCTCCTCGCACCCCAAAGGACCATCTCGCCCTTGGCTGCTGTCGGCAGGCTCTGGGGCACATGGCACATGCGGTGAGTGCAGCACTGAAAAGGGTTTAAAATATACAGTGTGGGGTATGCGTTTTTATCTTATGTGGTGTTGGGGCATAGGGGATTTGATGCCTTGGGTTCCACTGGCTCGTCGCACCCCAAAGGACCATCTCGCCTTGGGCTGTTGTCGGCAGGCTCTGGGGCACATGGCATATGCGGTGAGTGCAGCACTGGTGGGGTTCGGGGTTTAGGGTTCCACTTGCCCCTCACAACCCCCTCGCACCCCCAAGGTCCATCTTGTCACAACTTAAGCTTAGAAGCAACAAATTAGTAATGAGCTTGAAGCTCTTTAAGTACATCCAAGATGGGCAAGCAATGGATGGGAAGGGGAATCGGGGGCAATCTTTAGGGATTGGGGGTTATCCCAAGACAATCTCCAATTGGTGGGTTGGAGATTGCTTGGAGATTACATTTGGGTTTGGTTGGGATGTAGGTGTACACCCAACCAAACACAAAGTGCAATCTACACTACGCTAGGGTATAGAAAGTACAAAATACAAAGTGTGAGATTGAGGGCTAACACTAACACATCTCACCCTGGGCTGTTGTCGCCAGGCTCTGGGGCACATGGTACATGCAGTGAGTGTTATGCCCTATCAACCATGCCCATTCACCTCACCCATGCCCATTCACCTCACCCATGCCCATTCACCTCACCCATGCCCATTCACCTCACCCATGCCCATTCACCTCACCCATGCCCATTCACGCATGCCTAATCCCACATGCCCTTTCTCACATACCCATACTCACACATGCCGCTTCACATATGCCCCTGCACTCATGCCCATCACCACCATCCGTCACCACCCTTCACCGCACACCACCGTGCAGGTATCCGCCTTCACGCGCATCATTGATGCCCCATCGGACCCTGAAGATGCGCCCAGCCTCTTCCACGCCTTCTACCAGGTAGGTTGTGATGGGGAGTGGTAGGTAGCTTCTGTAGATAGATAGCTTTTCAGGTGATCTGCTGCATGGCGCCCCGTCCGACCCTCAAGATGGCTGGGCGCATGACGCGTCAGGCGTTTTTGACGCTGGCGTCTGGACGGGGCGTCCAGACGCTTGACGCCCGGGTTCCTCTGCCCTGGACGCCCGCTTGACGCTAGTCCGGGCAGGGCAAAACTTTTCCCGGGCAGAGGTAAATAAAACCTGCCTAGTAAGGCTACACGGGGGTTAGAATGCAACAAGGTCACCTAAAGTTACAAATACTTCAGAAAATCTCGAAATTCCTGAAAATCTCCTAAGAAGATGTGGTGTGGAGCCACTACCACCAGAATGACCGGCGGGACTAGGAGTTGACATGATCACTTAATCGTTAACCTAAATTGAGCTAGGAAGACTTAGTAGCGTGACTGGCGGAGTCTAGGCCCAGGTATGCTAGGCAATGTCGAGAGAAACAGATGTGTGTAATATCGACGTGGATCTGGATCTCTAGTTTAGATGGAGGTCAACCTGGTTGGGAGAAGTAGATTTGGATGGGTACAAATGTGTGGGGGGGAATAAACGAGGGTTGCGTTCTTGTAGGTAAAAAACGCAACCCATACTTGGCGATTTCATCGCAATTCTAATCGCGATGAAATCGCGCTTCAATTTCGCGGATTTTTTTTTTCAGGCTGCCCGAATTTTTTCTCCCCGAACGTCCAGCGTCAAACCTGTTTGACGCGTCCAGCGTCCGGACGTGACCGTCCAGACGCTGGACGCTTCCCTTCCAGGGCGTCAGGCGCAACATAGCGCCCAGCCTCTTCCACACCTCCTACCAGGTAAGGAGCGGTGGGGAGCGGTTCGTGCCTCGTAGGGAATCACATGGTGGCACCTGTATATAGATTCTCAGGTGATCTGCTGCAGGGCACCCCGTCCGACCCTCAAAATGCGCCCAGCCTCTTCCACGCCTTCTACCAGGTAAACTGTGGGGAGTGGTAGGTGCCATATATGATTACCACCATATGTCACCACCCACCACCGCACACCACCCAAGCTGTGGGGAGTGCTAGGTGCCTTGTAGGGAAGTACCTTGTGGCTTCTATAGGTAGATTCGCAAGTGGTCTGCAGGCAACCCATGCTCTTCCAGGCCATATACCAGATAAACCGTGTTAGATACCCTGAATGAAATTACCTGGTGTCTTGCAGCGATTTATCAGGTGGCTTCCAGTACATTACCTGGTGGTTTCTATAGATTCCCATGTGTTCTGCACGGCAGGCCGTCCTCTTCCAGGCCTTCCAGCTAAAGTTGAGTCTATTTCAAGAATGCTCAAAAGGTAAGCTATGGAACTTGAAGGTATGGGACTCGAAAGCCTATGGGTTTTCGGAGAGCTCCATTCCACTCAGGGATCAATCAGGTGTTTCTTTTGTCAAATTTCCCGGGTGTTGTGCATGATACACTGTAGGGACCTGTAAGTAAATTATTTTCACAGATATCGCCTTTTAAGATGCTCTTCACCCATTACTTCATACAGCTGTCCCTCTCCCCGATTCCTACTTTTTTTTCTTCTCCCCTCATGCCCTCGCAGCGTGAGATCGCCACATTCACGGCAATGCATCTTGACAGCTCCTTTAGTGACTACTCCATCGAAGACACGTTCAGCACCAAGTTCCTGGTGAGGACATGCATGGCAAAGGCGTGCAGGGGTGGAGAGGGCATGCAGGTAGCATGGGATTGTCACATTCACGGCAATGCATCTCGACAGCTCCTTTAGTGACTACTCCATTGAAGGCGCATTCAGCACCAAGTTCCTGGTGAGGGCATGTAAGGGAGTGAGGAAGGGAGGGAGTGGGGAAGGGACACAAAGGGGTGTTATGTTATTTAGTAGGTTAAGTTAGACATCCGTTGTAGTCTAGTCGGTTAGGATACTCGGCTCTCACCCGAGAGACCCGGGTTCAAGTCCCGGCAACGGAATTCTTTTGTTAGTTTCTGAAGAATCAATTTGGTGTGAGCAGTCAGATAAAAACTCAATCATAATGAATGGTTGAACAATGAGTGTTTTCTTTCATTCTCTTGCTGGTATGGCTATGCCTTTCCCCTGTGCTGTCGTTCCAGCTCTCAAATCCGTTGTTTCACAACCGCTGACTGCTTAGCCGACTACAAATCGGCCCACAAGGAGAGCCCAAGAAACCTCTTCTTCTACACCATTCTTTTGCAGCTTGTTTTTGAGAAAGTTCACAAACAACCTCTAGAATTCTAAAAAAGCAACTGTGAGGATTCTGAGAAACAAACTTGAGAATTTTTGGAAAATAACCTTGCTTAAAAAACAACCTTGTGAATTAAAAAAAAAAAAAAAAATGCTGCTCAGAAAAAACAATGAGAATGATACAATACAACCTGCAAACAAAAGGAGGACCCGAGAAATCCCCATCTTCCACGCCATAACATGCTGCTTTGTTGTGCTGCTTCTCTTGCTCCCCTCCGTGCCCCTCACCCTTCCTGTCACCTGCCCATTTCGCCCCATTCCTGCAACCCCTTCAGCCTTCAGAACCACTACGCGTACAACAAGGACCCAAGAAGCATCTTCTTCTTTACTGCTGCCCTTGCTCCCTTTCTTTCTTCTTACCCTTCCTGTGCCCCATTCTACCCCACCCACCTCCTCACCCTTCAGAACCACTACGCGTACAAGAAGGACCCAAGGAGTATCTTCTTTGGCTGTGCCTTGCTGCCCCCTGCTGCCCTCTTTTTTCCCCTTCCGTCTTCTTACTGGGCGTACAACAAGGATCCGAGAAACCTCTTCCCCGGCTATGCCATGCTGCCCCCTGCTGCTTCTCTCAGTCTTCTTCCAGTCCCCTTACCCTTATTCTCCCCTGTCACTCCGTTCCCTCCCACCACCCCCTTCAGAACCACTGGGCATACAACAAGGATCCGCGAAACCTCTTCCCCGGCTATGCCATGCTGCCCCACACTGCCGCCTTTGGTCCCTTCTTTTCTCGGCTACCATGCTGCCACATGCTGCCGCCTTTGCTCCCTTTCCTCTCTCCTTACCCTTACTGTCCCCTCACGCCCCATATCCCTCCACCCCACCCACTTCAGAACCACTGGGCATACAAGAAGGATCCGAGAAACCTCTTCCCCGGATATGCCATGCTGCCCCAGGCTGCTGCCTTTGCTCCCCGCCGCCCGCCTCGGTGGGCGGCAGAGGAGGACGAGAGGGAGAGGGAACGGGTGGTTCGGGCGGCGGATCTTGTTGGTCGGCGCGTACAGTACAGCAGCGTTGGCAACGTGGTGAATAGGAGAGCGGTGAGCGATGGTGGTTGGGTGGGACGGAGAATATTGTACTGTGTGCTGTGTACATACGTTTACGTGTACGTTTTTGTTTACGCTGTAATGTATGATTACGTGGGGTGTTAGGACGTACGGATCCATCTAAGCTCTGTAGTACAGCGCTTTTGGAATTGTTGTGAATAGGAAAGCAGAGCGGTGAGCAGAGGGGTGGGGGATGAAAGGGTAGGATGGATGGTTCGGGCAGTTGAGTGGATTGAGTGGTGTGGTGAGCAGAGGGGTGGGTGCATGCAGTGCAGCGCTGCTGGCAACGGTGTGAATAGGAGAGCAGTGGCACAGGGTAGCAGGCATGGCAGAGGGTAGCAGGCATGGCACAGGGTAGCAGGCATGGCACAGGGTAGCAGGCATGGCAGCGGTGAAAGTGAAGCAATCAGCACGCCCCATTCACTCCTACACGAATCCCTTCACTCCTCTTCACCCGTCTTCACCCGTCTTCACCGCTTTTTATCGGCTGTTTTACCCCCCTTTCACCCAGTTGTTCCCCGACTGGCAGCACAGGGCAGCGGGCATGGGATGGGAGCGCCAAGGTGATGCAATAAGCATACGCCTGTTCACTCCTATGCAACTCCCTTTACTCCTTGTCACCGCTCTTCACCTGCCATTTTCTCCTCCCTCTCCCCCCTTCTCCCTTTTGCATCACGTTGGCTTCACCCGCCTGCAGCACAGGGCAGCGGGTATGGCGGCGTCGGAAGTGATGCAATCAGCACGCGCCATTCGCTCCTATGCAACTCCCGCTACTCCTTGTCACCGCTCTTCACCCCTGTTTACCCCCATTCACCGTGCATTTGTTATTTTTTTGCTGGCAGCAAAGGGCAGCGGGTATGACGGCGCTGGAAGTGATGCAATCAGCACACGCCACGTGGCGGCGGTGGGGCAGGAGAAAGCAACAGCGTGAACTTCTAGAAAGGAGGGGAATCGCAGAGGTTAGGGAAAATGGAGAAAAGGGGGATGAGGAGGAGGAGAAGGAGGAGGAGGAGGAGGAGGAGGAGGACGATGAGGAGGATGAGGAGGAGGAGGACGATGAGGAGGAGGAGGTGGGGATGGTGGTGGACGGATGGAAGGGGTTGTTTGCCGTTGGAGCGAGATGGAGGCAGTTGGTGCAACCGTGTGAACCGGTCCTGTGGATGGACAGACTCAGGTGCGGTGCAGTGCGGTTCCCTGGTGTGGAATGGAAGGATGAAAGGAGTTGTTGCCATTGGGGCGAGATGGAAGCAGTTGGTGGAACCATGCGAGCCAGTCTTGTGGATAGACAGGGTCAGGTGAGGTGCAGTGCGCTGCAGTGCGGTTGGATATGAGTTGATGATGAAAGGCTGTGGGGCGAGATGGAGGCAGCTGGTGGATCCATGCGAGTTGATCTTGTGGATGGAAAGGGTCAGGTGAGGTGCGGTGCAGTGCGGTTGCGGGGAGAGGAGTTGTGGTTGTGGTTACCTGGTGGGATTGGGTTTGAGGCGAGATGGAGGCAGTTAGCTGGATGCATGGAGAGACTCAGGCAGGTGAGGCTGGTTGTGCATTGAGATGAGAGGGGAAGTATTTGTCGTGTTGTGGTGTGGAGCGGATGGGTGGAGAGGGTTGTTTGCCATTGGTGCGAGATGGAGGCAGTTGGTGGAACCATGCGAGCCGGTCTTGTGGATGGACAAGGTCAGGTGCGGTGCAATGCGGTTGGTTGTGAGTTGATTGACAGTAAGAGGCTTTGGTGTGAAACGGGATGTGTCAGGGTGGTAAGAGATGGGCATGTGGAGGGACCGTGTGAGCCGGTTGTGTGGATGGAGAGGGTCAGGTTAGGCTGGGTGTGCGCTGAAGGGGGGAGGGAGAAGCTCTGGTGCGCTGGTGTTGATAGGACATGTGTTGGGTGGTGAGAGAAGGGCAGGCAATTAGAGGGGCCGTGTGATCCGGTTGTGTGGATGGATGGATGGAGGGGGTCAGGCGTGAGGCTGGGTGGGTGTGCATGCGTTAAAGGGAAGAAAAGATGTGGTTATCGTAAACAGCAGGTAGAGGGAGCGTGTGGGTAGGTCGTGTGGATGGATGGAGGGAGGGAGGGGGTCAGGTGAGGCTTCGGTACGGTTGAAGGGATTTGGGGTGAGGCTTCGGTACGGTTGAAGGGATTTGGGGTGAGGCTTTGTGGTGATGCTAACGTGGGTTTGGGGGGAGTATGGGGGTGGCAGTATGGGGGTGGCAGTATGTGTGTGGCAGTATATGTGTGGCTGTATGTGTGGCGCCGACTGAACACATGTGTGCCCTTTTATCCCTCGCACCCGTCTGCACCCCTCTGCAACCCTCCTCCTCCAACTTTCCATCTGAAGGAGTGCCGTCCCCTCTCTGGTGGCCTACCCTTGACAGCCATCTCTGTGTGGCGCCAACTCACCACCAGCTATTCCCTCTTCATACCTCTGCACTGCACCCCTCTGCACCCCCGTGCACCCCTCTGCACCCCACTCTCCCCTACAGGAGTGCCGACCCCTCTCTGGTGGGCAACTCAGTCACAGCCATCTCTGTGTGGCGCCAACTGAACATCAAATATGCCGACTATTATAACAGGTGCTTAGAATTCTTTAGAACTTCTATAGAATTGAACTTTTCAGAACGTCTTTAGAATTCTCAGAAAACGCCCACCATGGGTGAGTAGCTGCTGATCTCGCTCACAACTGTTACCCATGCCTGGTCTGCTCTCCCCCATCTCATCAGAACCCTCTCAGTGCGCAAGAGCATGATGCAACAGCAGCGCTATGTGCTCTCAGCACCATGTGCTCTCAGCACCATGTGCTCTCAGCACCATGTGCTCTCAGCACCATGTGCTCTCAGCACCATGTGCTCTCAGCACCATGTGCTCTCAGCACCATGTGCTCTCAGCACCATGTGCTCTCAGCACCATGTGCTCTCAGCACCATGTGCTCTCAGCACCATGTGACATTGATATCGATCCTCCCTGCCTGCTCTGCTCCCCTCTTGCCCCATCAGAACCCTCTCAGTGGGCAAGAGCATGATGCAGCAGCAGCACCATGTGCTCTCCAACACCAACAACCACCACATTCCCCTCATGCCTCCTGCTCACAACAATCACCCTGCATGCCTGCCCTCCCCCTCCCCGTCCCCATCAGAACCCTCTCGGTCCTCAAGAGCATGATGGCGCAGTGCATCAGCATGTGCGGTCAGCACAACTTGAATCCCTTCCACTCACATCGATCTCCCGTGCTTGCTCTCCCCCCACCTTGCTCCATCAGAACCCTCTCGGTCCTCAAAAGCATGATGCAACAGCAGCAGCATGTGCTCTCCAACACCAACAACCACCGCATTCCGCTCTCACAGGCAGATGTCGCCAGGGTGAGTGATGAGCGGAAAAATCAATCAAGGGGTCCTCTATGTCGCCAGGGTGAGTGAGCCTTTTCTCTCCTTTTTTTGCTAGCAACTACGTACTTTGCACCCATGCAATGTCTCCCTCCGCTGAAAAGGGGTGTTTCATGTGTTGTAAGGACATGTCACCGTACCATAATGTCACTATACAGTGGTAATTCCCTCACCTGTGCTGCTGCCATGCCACTCATCACGCCCATGCCACTCATCACGCCCATGCCACTCATCACGCCCATGCCGCAGAAACCTCACACATGATTCCATGCCCCATGCCCCATGCATGCCCCCATGCCCCATGCATGCCCCCATGCCCCATCATTTCCCATAACTCCCCATGGTGCACCATCGCAGGTAGAGGCAGCAACAACAGATTATGATCTGCTTGACATTGTCGGCCAAAGCTTCTTTTTTGTAACACTGTGCCATTCCTCCGTGCCCCATCCCCATGCCCCATCACCCCCCTCAGGTGGAGGCAGCAGCAACAGGGTATGATCTGTTTGACATTGTCGGTTAGGGCTTCTTTGTTGTCACTCCATACCATTCTTCCATGCCCCATCCCCGTGCCCCATCCCCATGCCCCACCCCATGCCCCACCCCATGCCCCACCCCATGCCCCACCCCATGCCCATGCACTGCCATCACTCCCCATGGCGCATCATCGCAGATCCAGGCAGCAGTGACAGAGTACGACCCGTTTGACATTGTCGGCCAAAGCTTCTTTTTTGTAACACTGTGCCATTCCTCCGTCCCATCCCCATGCCCCATCACCCCCCTCAGGTCGAGGCAGCAGCAACAGAGTACGATCTGTTTGACATTGTCGGCCAAAGCTTCTATGTTGTGACTCCCTGCCACTCTGCAGCCACTCCTGGGTACGTAGGCTCGTGTGTTCTTAACTCATCAAGCGATTGTTTTTTAGGTGCCCAGTTGTTTTTGTTGTGACTCTCTGGCAGCCGCTCTGCAGCCACTCCTGGGTATGTAGGCTCATTCCTGTGTACATTGGTTCGTCCTGGTTGGGTACGTGCGCTTCATACAAGATTTTGTTACTTTGTTTCAATCATTTGTCAAAGAATGTGTGTTGATACCACTTCATACCACTTTTTACCGCTCCATGACACTCTGCTTCAATCTCACTTCGAGTCAGGTTCTTCTCTCTGTGCTTTACATCATTCGTTACCTTGTTCCTGCAATAGTTCTTTCTCTTGGAAACTACTTTTAAAAAACCTCACTTCTGAGAATCTAAGGAAGTGATTTCTTCTCTCTGTGCTTTACATCACTGATTACCTAGCGCCTGCAATATTATTTCTTGTGGCTTTGCATCCACGGGTGTAGCCTTTAGTTCTAGTAACAAAAAAAGACATCGGTGTCAAAATTCGCTTATGTGACCACCAAGCTTGTCATGCTTCTCGCGCCATATTCTTAGCCACTGCATCCCTTCTCAACTCCACCCCATCCTCCCATTCTATCAATCCCTTTCCTCTGTCGTCGCCATCCCCTTATTCCTTTCTTCACTGCCCCCTCTACTTCATCCACACAGCGTGGTGTGGTCCCCTCGTCCCCTCATCCCCTCATCCACACAGCGTGGTCCTCAATGCCTCAGAGATCCTCATCCGGGAAGTGTGACCTCTTCTTGGGCTGCCTCAATCCGTCCCCCCCTCCTCCCAACGTCCTCTTCTTTCCTTTTCCTTCTCCTCGCTCTCCACCCGCCCATTTCCCCCCACACAGGGTGGCGCTCAACGGCACAGAGATTCTCATCCGGGAAGTGTGAGTGCCCTTCCTGTACCCTTTATAAGACGCACTCCTACCATAACAAACATACATCATGATTCATGCAGGGCGCTATGCTCTCTCTACAGCCCCTTTCAAACCTCTTGATCCACTCAGCGCGCTATGATGACCCCTTTGACCAGTTTGACCAGCTTGACTGACCAGTTTGACCAGCTTGACTGCAACAGTCTCTGTCTACTGTCCTGCTTGTCATTCCAGGTCATCCCATCTCTCCCTCGAGCTCTCCATTTGCACCACGTGCCACGCGTTGACCGCGTATTGACCGCGTATTGACCGCGTTGACCAGTTTGACCAGTTGACCGCCTTGACTGCAACAGCCTCTTTCTTTTCCCCACCCCCAACTGTGCTTTTCCTTCCAAGTCATCCCATTTCTCCGTCGAGCTCTCCATCCGCACAACACGCCATGTTGACTGCATTGACTGCATTGACCGGTTTGACGAGCTTGAATCCCCATATCCTGACCTCCCTTGCCCCTCCCATTCCAGGTCCTCCCATTTCTCATTAGAGCTCTCCATCCGCACAACACGCCACGTTGACCGCGTTGACCAGTTTGACCGGGAGCTGAGGGCAGCATGGGAGCACCTGTGTGGACTCATGGCTGATGGGATAAGGACAGGGGGAGAGACGGGTGGGCATGGAGGAAGGGCAGTGGAAGGTGCCATTCTTCGAGTTGCATACTTCTGGTGAGAGTGCGTGCTGTTATTAGTAAACAGGTGGGCTGCGGAGGTCTGATGTCCATCAACCTGAGTGTTACTGAGACGGCGAGACGACCTTTTGCAAGCCTTCATCAGTACAAACAAGACTGAAGGTGCCATTCTTCGAGTTGCATACTTCTGGTGAGAGTGCGTGATGAAATGAATTGACTGGGGGATGGCAGCTGGCAGCAGCATGGGAGCACCTGTGCAGGCTCATGGCCTACAGTAAAGGAGGAAGGGCAGTGGATGCTGGCATCCTGCGAGTTGGTGAGAGTGCATGAGGACTTACTTGGCTGAGGGATGGGAGCTGAGGGATGGGAGCTGGGAGCACCTGTGCGGACTCATGGCCGATGGGGGAGGAGAAAAGGCAGTGGATGATTCCATTGCGAGTTGCATACTTCTGGTGAAGCCATGGTGTGGGATATGCCATGGTGTGGGATATGCCATGGTGTGGGATATGCCATGGTGTGGGATATGCCATGGTGTGGGATATGCCATGGTGTGGGATATGCCATGGTGTGGGATATGCCATGGTGTGGCATATGCCATGGTGTGGCATATGCCATGGTGTGGCATATGCCATGGTGTGGGATATGCCATGGTGTGGGATATGCCATGGTGTGGCATATGCCATGGTGTGGGATATGCCATGGTGTGGGATATGCCATGGTGTGGGATATGCCATGGTGTGGGATATGCCATGGTGTGGGATATGCCATGGTGCGGCATATTCCATGGTGCGGCATATGCCATGGTGCGGCATATGCCATGGTGCGGCATATGCCATGGTGCGGCATATGCCATGGTGCGGCATATGCCATGGTGTGGGATATGCCATGGTGCG
Organism: Closterium sp. Yama58-4; assembly: GCA_947470075.1. NCBI lineage: Eukaryota > Viridiplantae > Streptophyta > Zygnematophyceae > Desmidiales > Closteriaceae > Closterium > Closterium sp. Yama58-4. The sequence continues at coordinate 1,401,101 of CANIUD010000695.1, read as the reverse complement.
CCATATGCCATGGTGCGGCATATGCCATGGTGCGGCATATGCCATGGTGCGGCATATGCCATGGTGTGGGATATGCCATGGTGTGGCATATGCCATGGTGTGGGATATGCCATGGTGTGGCATATGCCATGGTGTGGCATATGCCATGGTGTGGCATATGCCATGGTGTGGCATATGCCATGGTGTGGCATATGCCATGGTGCGATACTCCACTCTCCTAGGCCTTTTCCAGCAGTGCTGATACATGCAGCAACCTGTCATGGACTTACACATGTTAAGTCCACGTGTTGTACACTATCACATCCGCCCTTTGTGACTTTTGAGTCGACTCAATAGTCACTTTTGAGTTGACTCAAGTGTCATGGACGTACACATGTTAAGTCCATGTGTTGTCATGGACTCACACTATCACAACCCCCCTTCGTCCAGCTATCACGCGCTGCCCCTGGTGCGAGGAACAGCCATGGCAGTGATGTAGCGCCACCCTCTCTGGCAGCTTCCTGTGCCGCCCACTCATGCACCAACTTCTCCTCTCACTGCTGTCACATCTTCTTCATCCAGGTAACAGGGACTAGTTTTGAGTCGACTCTCAAAACTGTGCCCGTTTCATGCACCAACTTCTCCTCTCACCACTGTCACTATCTTTACGCATTCATCCAGGTACCAGGCACTGCCCCTGTCACGAGGAACAGCCATGGTGGGATATGCCACGCTCCAAGGCCTCTTCCTGGCTGCTGGGAAGGAGATCACGGCAAGCATACCCCCACGAATGCAGGTATGACTGTGTGCATATGTTCATACACAGTTACAACTAGCAGTACAGGCAGCCATGGTGGGATACGCCACGCTCCAAGGCCTCTTCCTGGCTGCTGGGAAGGAGATCACGGCAAGCATCCCCTCCCGAATGCAGGTATGACTGTGTGCATATGTTCATACACAGTTACAACTAGCAGTACAGGCAGCCATGGTGGGATACGCCACGCTCCAAGGCCTCTTCCTGGCTGCTGGGAAGGAAATCACAGCCAGCATTTTCTCTCGAATGCAGGTTATAGTGTTTGCATTCCATGTTGCACATTGGCGATATGACTGCAGCGACAGGGGCGTGTGCAAGTCCAGCCCTTCCTGGTCTCTTCCTGGTTAGCAGCAAGGATGCCCCCCAGTAGGTAGTCATGCACTTACCTGCATACCGCGGTATGAAGATGTATGACGGCAAGTTTTTGTTGCAAGGATGCCTGTAGGGGTGTATTCCTAGGTATTCAAAAATGCCTGTAGGGGTGTGCTCTTAACCCGTAGGTTTACCTTGAGAGAATGATCAATACCCGATGTGTGTTAGTCAATTATACCGGCATATTTGTACGCATCAACACTCTTTACCTTTAACCTGGTGTATCCTTCTTACCCTTCAAGTGGACTGGGAGGCGATGCTGACACCCACAGTGGATGACTTTATATCGAGGATGTCAGAGTGGATTTATCCTTCCATTGTTGATGCGAAAAGAGTCCACAGCTTGCCTGGCATCCACCAGGTTTTCCCTACTGTAGAGTCAGTGCTAAAGATGATGGCTGATGTCTAGATAAATGCTTGTAGGTATTAAGTGTCACAGTGGATATATCCTTCCATTGTTGATGAAAAAGGCTTCCACAGCTTGCCTGGCATCCACCAGGCATTCCCCACTGTAGAGTCAGTGCTAAAGATGATGGCTGATGTTTAGACAAATACCGGTACTTGTAGGTATAAGGTCAGGACTGGACTCGACCCGGCATGGGCAAAAACCTGGCTATTTAGACCGGGTCGTGACAGGTCGACCGGTCGACCCCACCCGGCCGGACCTCAAGCTCAAACATATACGCAACTGGGTTCTACCGCACAGCCAAAGGCGTTCCGTTGCCCGGACTTGAATCCGATACTCTCGGGTGAGAGCCGAGTATCCTAACTGACTAGACTACAATGGATATATTTATGGAACATTAAAACAACAACTATCTAGAAACATTGCACGTCCTGTGGTGCAGCTCTCATGGTGCTCCTCTTGTGATGCCCCTCTAATGCAGCAACTTCATATTTCTGTCACGATAATGCTATGCTCTTTCTGTTTACGTCGATCCCATTCATTCAGGTACCAAGCACTGCCCCTGTCGCCATGGTGGGATATGCCAGAATCCTCGGCCTCTTGTTGTGCTGTGGTGCTTCTTTAATGCAGAAATTTCTTATTATAAGCACAATTCTGTGTGTTTTACACTATCGTAACGCATTCATCCAGGTACCGGCGCAGCCCCTGTCGCGGACCCTGAGGGGGGAGGGGGTCTACCGGAGGGGGACCTGGAGCGAGGTCGAGCGGCGGGGGGGGGGGAGAGGGGCAGTGCGGTAGGGGAAGAGACGGTAAAAGGGAACCGACTCCTCAAACGTGACGTCCAGAGATGACAGAACACGACGCGAGGTGGGGTGGTAAAACTGCCAGCCAGGCGCGTCAGTGGGAAAGCCAAGGAAGACGCAGGGAATGGCGCGAGAGGAGAGCTTGTCCGCGGTGGTATCGCGGACAAAGGCACGAGAGCCCCAGACCCGGAACCGCGACGCATCGCCAACCTCCCCCGTCCAACGCAGTGTAGGCGAGGTCTCCGGCAAGGAGACACAGGGCCAGAGGTTGAGCTGATGCGCAGCGTACCAGACCGCAAACGGCCACATAAATGGGGGGCAGTCGCATGGATCATGGAGGTACGAGCCACCTCCATGACTTAGCCTATGCAGCGCTCAGCAATCCCATTCTGCTGTGGAGAGGCCGGAAGCGTGAACGACTGGAGGATGCCCTCCCCACGACAAAAGTCCCGCAGGAGGTGGGAGGAGAACTCACCACCTCTGTCAGAGTGCAGACGCGGGACAGGAAGGTCTTGGCGGAACCGCTCTCGGAGCTGGAGAAGCGCGGATCCAAGGGATCAAGACATCAGGGACCTCCCCCTTGCTGCGCAAGGGGAAGATCGTGGTGTAACGCGAGTAGTCGTCAACAACCAGCAGAAAGTATCGCTCGCATCCCTGTCCCTTGACGCGGGCTGGGCCCCACACGTCCATATGGAGAGTCTGCAGGGGAGCAATCGTCGGGGGAAACGAGGAGGAGTGAGGAGCGGCGCGCTGCCGCCTCTCGACGCAAGGAAGGCAGGGTGGCGCAGGCGAGGGCGGGAGGGGAGGCAGAGACCTGGGAAGACCAGAGACAAGGAGGCGGGGGTGCATGCCACGAAGGCGTGGCAAGGAGGGGTGACCAAGGCGGTGGTGACAAAGGAGAGTCTGGTGCGGCAGGCGGCGACACTCACAAGGGGCTGCTTCCGGACCTGACGGGGACACCTGAGCAGACGCAGCGACCTGAGGCGGCGCAGTAGTCAGTGTGTACAGGCTCGACCCAGGCCGACGGGTGAACGTGGCCAGGTGACGGCCCGTCTGTGCACACGTGCAGATCGCCACACGCTGTCCTCCAGGGGTAAAGGTATCAACCCCTGCATCCTGGAGGACTGCGTTGCTCACCAAGTTCGTCGAGAACGAGGGGAGGTGAAGACCTGACAGCGAGCCAGACGGAACCGCCGGACACGTGAGAATAATGGAGGAACGAGCAAGAACCGGGCCTCCTGAGGGGTCAACCAGAGTGACTGCAACAGGTGCAGGGAGTGGTGTGACTGTGGTACTGTCGCGAAAGAAGCAGCGGGAAGCACCTGAGTCAAGCGTGAAGGTGTGCGAGGCCTCAGCAGGCGAAGTACCAGAGAGAGAGCAGACGCGGTAGCACCTAGAGCAGCAGCCTCTATACCTGGGTCGGGCGGCACACACAGGTAACAGTCACCCTCAGCACTAACAGTCAAAGCATACATGCCAGCAAGGATAGCGTCATAGTCAATAGCAAAGATACTGTATCCACATTGTTCCTAAGCAGCTCTAGCCAGCGGGGGAGCTCAGCCTCGTCGATAAACTTTGCGCGTCAGGCGTCGTCAAGACGTGTGTGACCAACCTTCCCGCATGTCTGACCAGCGCGATCACCTGTGCGAATGACGTACGGGCAGCGAACACTACCCCCAGACGCCCCACGCTGAGCAAACCACTCACGAAGCTGCTGGGGCGTAAGGGTCTCGCGCAGACACTGTTGCTGCTGCCGCTGGCCACTGCCAGAACCTCCCCTCTGGACCGCTTCACCCCGACCACCACCACTCCCACTGCTGCCACCACCGCCGCCACCACTCCCACCGCTACCACCACCGCCGCCACCGACGCCTCCACCCCCACCATCACTCCCACCGCCACCACCGCCACCTCCACCGCATCCACCGCCTCCACCACCGTCTCCACCGCCGCCACCCCCACCACTCTTGCCTCCCTTGCCCTTGCCGCTGCGGCGCCTCCCACTAAGAGCAGACGTTGCCCCGACCTCCTCAGCACGAAGGAAGTCAACAGCAGCAGCAGAAGCGACAGAGGGGGCAAGGGGGGAGGGGGAACACCCCTCAAAGAAGGGAGTGCGAGGAGTGCCGCGAGAAGCAGCACCTACAGCGACTATGCTAGTCTCAGCTGCAAGGAGATGCTTCTCGAGCAGGTCGACAGTGAGGTCTGTGGGGTCAAGGGCGAGAAATTGGTCCGTGACTGCGCGAAGAGAGTCAGACGATGAAGTAGAGAGTGATGTACATTGGGGGGGGGGGGAGGGGGGGGTCGGGTCTTGTTTAGAAACTCGGATTTAAGCGCGGCGCGGTAGCAAATGTCGCTAGTGCGAAGGTGGGTGATGAGGTCGTCGACTGTGGAAAAGGCTGACAGCTCAGGAAAGAGGTAGGGCAGTATGAGTCGGCCTAGAGCAGCAGTGGCAGGGGAGGAGTAACGAGCAACTACAGCGTCAAACAGTGCTGTAGCGCGCGTTCGGCTAACGGCAGGTGGTTGCGAACGGCGAGGCGAGCAGTAGCGTCACGGGTAAGCCACTGTGAGCGAGTCGCACTGTCAGCTGTCTCGGGAGGAGCAAGAGAGGTCCCAGACGTGTGGTCAAACAAGGAGACGCCGTCCCTAGACTCGCTCTGTAGGTACAGCTGTAAGTCGTCTAGCCAGGTCTCAAACTGGATCGGACGGCCCTCAGAATCGAAGGTGAGAACACTAAGAGAGGACATAGCGAGCAGAGCAGGGTGGCGCGCGACCAGCAGGGCAGCACACAGGCAAGGTAGAGCGGCGCGCAGTAGCAGGACGGCGCGACGGGCAGGGTAGGGTGGCGCGCGGGCACTAGGGAGGCGCGCAAGGCAGGGCGGGATGGCGCACGGCCAGGGAAGGGCGGCGCGCGGCCAGGGCAGGGCGGCACGCTGCCAGCAGGGTGGCGCGCGGGCACGGGGGCGGCGCGACGGGCAGGTCAAGGCGGCGCGCGGGCCCTAGGGTGACGCAACGGGCAGGGCAGGTCGGCTCGCGGCCAGCAGGGCGGCGCGACGGGCAGGGCAGGGCGTGCGCGGGCGGCGCGACGCAGGGCAGGGCGTGCGCGGGGCAGCGCGACGCGGGGCAGGGCAGGGCGTGCGCGGGGCGGCGCGACGCAGGGCAGGGCGTGCGCGGGGCGGCGCGACGCAGGGCAGGGCGTGCGCGGGGCGGCGCGATGCAGGGCAGGGCGTGCGCGGGCGGCGCGTTGCAGGGCAGGGCATGCGCGGGGCGGCGCAACGGGCAGCAGGGCAGCGCGCGGCCAGTAGGGCGGCGCGACGGGCAGCAGGGCAGGGTGGCGCGGCCAGCAGGGCGGCGCGACGGGCAGCAGGGCAGTGCGCGGCCAGCAGGGCGGCGCGACGGGCAGGGCAGGGTGGCGCGACAGCCAACAGGGCGGCGCACGGGCAGGGCAGGGCAGTACGACTGGTGGGGCAGCGCGACGGGCAGGGTAGGGCGCTACGGACAGGGTAACGCGCTACGGGCAGGGAACTAGTTAGTGGGCCCCAAAAAAACGGTCCTGGAACAGGACCTGCTCTGAAACGATGTCAGAATACTGAACGAAAATGAATGCATTGAGAACAAGCTGAGTACAAGTACTAACCCTAATTGGGTTGTACCCCTAATGGGCTACCCCATTACACCCTACACAACACAAACATTATCATGTTTTGACAGAGCGATCAACTTTCGCTGGCGCTCACCAAAAGCAAACCCACGACTTATGTATTAACGGTATTGTTGAATACACTTGAAGAGAATATGCCATATGAAAACACCCGGGTTTCATAATTTTTTTTCCTTTGTTAAGACCCCCCCCCCCCCCCCCCCTATTTTTTCTACCGATATGCTGTCATAACACAGCGAATCAGACTGCTCGTGCTTTGCGATGCCCAAATTCGGCCAGTACAACAGAAAATACAGTCCTAGCCGCTGGGTGGCATAGGTCCTAGCTAACGAACCACAGCCAGCTCAGTTGAATTTGGTCGAGCCGCAGGGTGGCGTCTGTGCACGCTGGGTACCTGAATGATGGCGACGCGCCAAAATGCGAGATCACGGAGTTTCCAGTTTCAGGGTCGACCCCGATGCGACACTGACTCGTCAGTGTCCTCAAACACAAAACACTGAAAATTCAGAGTTCGAAATAAAAAAACACTGAAACATCAGGGTCATTAAAAAAAAAAAGGTTGATGCATCAGGGTCGTGATAAAAAATGAGGGTTAAACTTAAGGAATTCGGGGTAAATTTCCTGACTTCTGAGGCCCTGCCCTAGGGTCTTCTATCCGGGGAAATATGGTACTTTCTCCTGGGAGGGTTGCAGCGACGCGGCCAGGCACGCTTGGACTTCGTGGACTGAGAGGCCAACACTGCAGACATCTTCACCAAGGCTCTTCCGCCTGATGATCACCACAAGTTCTACCGTCATCGCCCGGATAGTAGACAGTGTTGAATAGTAGACAGGGGTTGTCTATTATCCGGGTGTCTCTTATAAACAGGCTAGCCTCATTATAAGACACCTATTTGTGTGTACGAGATAAGACATATATGTCTTATATTATATATCCGGGTTTTTCTTATAAACAGGGTAGTGTCTTCTAAACGATCCTTAGTTACTTCAAGGGGGTACATGCATACATTCATGGATCTCTACCTACCTAGCCCCCCTCAGTCACGGCCTCCTCACCTGCACTAACAGCATGCTCCCTAACACCGAGGTCTGGCACTCGCCAGGCATGCCTAGCCGTCTCCCTAGGCTCGATCATGCGGTCAGCCTCAGCTGCCGCTCCGCGGTAGTTGGGGGTCTCCCGGTACAGCACCTCCAGGTCGGTTGCCACGGCCACCTCCCTCACGCCCTCCGCCAGCATCTCCTCCTCCTCCTCCTCCTCCTCCTCCTCCTCCTCCTCCTCCTCCTCCTCCTCCTCCTCCTCCTCCTCCTCCTCCTCCTCCTCCTCCTCCTCCTCTGGAGCCTGCCCAAGCAGGTGCAGTACCAGAGAGAGCAGACTCACTAGCACCTAGAGCAGCAGCCTCTATACCTGGGTCAGGCGGCACACACAGGTAACAGTCACCCTCAGCACTAACAGTCAAAGCATACATGGCACCAAGGATAGCGTCATAGTCAAGAGCAAAGATATCAACACCAGACCTAAGCAGCTCCGCCCAGCGGAAAAGCTCTGCCTCGTCGCCAAACTCTGCGCGCCAAGCGTCGTCTAGGCAGGAGAAGCAGCGGTGCTGTTTGTGAAACTTCTCACATGTCTGACCAGCGCGGTCACCAGTGCGAATGATGTACGGGCACCAAGCACTACCCCCAGACGCCCCACGCTGAGCAAACCACTCACGAAGCTGCTGGGGCGAAGGGGTCTCACGCGGACGCTGCTGCTGCAACCTCTGAACGGCTCCAGCCCGACCACCACCACTGCCGCCGCCACCACTCCCACTGCCGCCACCACCGCCGCCACCACTCCCACTGCCGCCATGACAACCACCACCACCCCCACCGCTGCCGCCACCGCCGCCACCGACGCCCCCACTCCCGTACCACTCCCACCGCCACCTCCGCCACCTCCACCGCCTCCACCGCCTCCACCTCCACCCCCCCCCTCGCCGCCACTTCCACCACTCTTGCCTCCCTTGCCCTTGCCACTGCGGCGCTTCCCACTAGGGGCAGAAGGAGCACCGACCTCCTCCGCGCCAAGGAAGTCGACAGCAGCAGCAGAAGCAACAGAGGGGGCAAGGGGGGAGGGGGAACACCCCTCAAAGAAGGGCGTGAGAGGAATGCCACGAGCAGCACCTACAGCAACTATACTAGTCTCAGCCGCAAGGAGGCGCTCCTCGAGCAGGTCGACAGTGAGGTCTGTGGGGTCAAGGGCGAGAAAGTGGTCTCTGACAGCGCGAAGAGAGTCGAAGAGGCGTGTGACGATGAAATAGATAGTGATGTACATCGGGGGCGGGTTCTTGTCTAGGAACTCGGCTTTAAGCGCGACGCGGTACCGAGTCTCGCTAATGCGAAGGTGGGTGATGAGGTCCGCAACTGTAGCAAAGGAGGACAATTCGGGAAACAGGTAGGGCAGTATAAGGCGGCCGAGAGCAGTGGTTGGCAGGGGAGGAGTAACGAGCGACTACAGCGTCGTACAGGGCCTTAGCAGTCTTGTGCTGGCCAAAGTGAGCGCGTTCGGCTAACGGCAGGTGGTTGCGATAGGCGAGCAGCAGCATCACGGGTAAGCCACTGTGAGCGAGTCGCACTGTCAAACGTGTGGTCAAACAACGAAACGATGTCTCTAGAATCGCTCAGTAAAAACAGCTGTAAGTCATCAAGCCACGTATCGAACTGGATGGGACGGCCCTCATGATCGAACTCGAGAACGCTGAGTATAGCCATAGCTAGCAGAGCAGGGTGGCGCGTAGGGCAGGGCAGGGCAGTGCGCAGGCAGGGCAGAGCGGCGCGCGGGCAGAATGGCAGCGCACGGGCTGTAAAGGGCGGCGCGCGGGCAGGCAAGGGTGGCGCACGGGCTGCAAAACGGTGGCGCGGCAAGCGAGGCGGCGCGCGCGTCTGCACAGGGGTGTGCGCGGGCAGGCAAGGGCGGCGCGCGGCTGGCAAGGCAGCGCACGGGCAGAACACAAGCATCGCGCGGCCAGCAAGGCGGCGCGCAGGCAGGGCAGGGCGTGCGCGGGGCTGCGCGACGCAGGGCAGGGCGCGCGCGGGCGGCGCGACGCAGAGGAAGGTGGGCGCGGGCAGCGCGACGCGGGGCAAGGCGTGCGTGGGCGGCGCGATGGGCAGGGTAGGGCGTACGCGCGCGGCGCGACGCAGGCAAGGCGCGGCGCGACGCAGGGCAGGGCGCGAGCGGGCGGCACGACGTAGGCAGGGCGCACGCAGGGCGGCGCGACGCAGGGCAGGGCGTGCGCGGGCAGCGCGACGCAACGCAGGGCAGGGCAGGGCGTGCGCGGGGCGGCGCAACGCAGGGCAGGGCAGGGCACGTGCGCTTGGTGGGCAGCGCGACGGGCAGGGTACGATCGGGTGGGCCCTAACGAGAACGGTCCTGAAACAGTGTTGGAAACTAACAGGAACGAATGAATGCATTGAGCAGAAATGAGGTACAAATATGCCTAACCCTAATTGGGTTGTACCCCTTATGGGCTACCCCACTATAGCCTACACAATATATTTTGACACACCCCCATAGGCAAAGTGGGGGAGAACAGGCGGTCACAAGACCAGTCAAGAGAAACAAATAAAGCTCAAGGTGGATCACGAAGTCGCCACACATTCTGAGCACACGCAAAGGGCCACAAGGCCACTTCACATGAAGAGTTATATAAAGCACGGCAAGCAGTACAGTGATCACAACCTAGAAAATGTAAGCATGCAAGGATATTTCTAGATCATAGTAAAAACAAGGTCAAGAAGTGAGCAAGTGAGAAAACGTAGGCACGAGGCCTAGAGCAGTACAGAGACGCTGATGATCACCAGGCGAAAGTGCCTTGGTGAAGATATCAGCTGTGTTGGCCCGAGTGGCCACGTAAGCTAGACGAAGCTGGCCGCGCTGCTGTAACTCTCGAGAAATGAAGTAACGCAGAGCGATGTGCTTCGTTTTGTGCTCCAGTCTGTGCTCCTGACACAAGGCAATAGCGGCCTTGTTGTCGACGTACAGAACTGGAGGAGAACTAGGCCGCTCTCCCAAGTCGGTCAGCAGGTAGGTGAGCCAGCGTAACTCTTGTGCAGCCATGGCTGCGGCGTAGATCTCAGCCTCACAACTGGAGCTGAGAACAGAAGACGAGCGGGTAGACCGCCAAGAAACAGAGCCGGAACCAAGGCTGAAGGTGTAACCCTGTGACGACCGCTGTGTAGCCAGGTCGTCAACCCAAGAGGCGTCTGAGTGTCCAGTGAGGACAACGTCACCCCAAGCCCACAAGCTCTGGATACGGGCCACTCGGCTCTACGGACTCGTCCGAAGGTGGAGCTGAGAGCGAGTGACCGGTAGGCAGAGGAGTGGACTGTGGTGAGGAGAACTGGAAGCCGAAGCGCTGAAGGACCTGCTGCACCATGTGTGACTGAGTCAGGGTGATGGTGCGGCGTGCTCTGTCCCGGGTGATCTGCAAGCCAAGATAGCTGCATCGCCAGGACGAAGTGCCATAGTGTGAGTACCTGGCACAGGAGGAGGACGCGGACGCGGGACACGACGAGCACGGCGAACAGTGCGAACAGGGGAGGCAGGACGAGATGCAGGCTCACGACGCTCTGTAAGGGAGACCGGCTGCTCAGAGTAACGAGACAGGGCAGGCAGCGGTGAGTCCGGAGGAAGGGCAGTGGACGAAGGAAGACTAAGAACCTGACGCAGTACCGACTCGGGCGGAAGCTCAGACAGCTGCGGCGGCGGCAAGAAAAACGGTCGCTACCACGCAAGGCCTCCAGCTCCAGCACCTCCAACGCCAGCACCCCCAGCGGCAAGGCCTCCAGCTCCCATGTCGGCAGCTCCATCACCACCTGCTCCAGTGCCGCGAGCTCTAGCGTCGCCAGCGTCAGTGTCGCCAGCTCCAGCACCTCTAGCTCCAGCGCCTCCAACGCCAGTACCTCCAGCTCCAGCGTCTCCAGCTCCAGTGCCTCCAGCTCCAGGTCCTCCAGCTCCAGAACCTCCAGCGCCAGCACCACCAGCAGCTCCAGCAGCGCCACTCCGAAGGCGGGTGCGCCGAGCAAACCACTCGCGCAGCTGCTGTGGTGAGAGAGGCCCCCGCTGGGGAGAGCGCAGCACCAAGGCGCCCGGAAGACCACCAGCTGACGTAGCACCTCCAGGCTCAGCACCCCCAGGCTCAGCACCCCCAGATGCAGCACCCCCAGGAATTTCACGCTCAGGCGCAGTACCCCCAGGCTCAGCACCCCCAGGCTCCACACGCTCAGGCCCAGCACCCGCAGGCTCAGCACCCCCAGACGCAGCACCCCGAGTAGCACCACCCCCAGCAGCACCTGAGTCACCAGTGACCTCGACAGGCTCAGCCAAGGGAAGTGGGTCTACCTGAGAGACACCTGAAGGAGCAGGACCCTGAGGGGGGAGGGGGTCTACCGGAGGGGGACCTGGAGCAAGGAAGAGCGGCGGGGAGAGGGGTAGTGCGGTAGAGAAAGAGACGGTAGAAGGGAACCGACTCGTCAAACGTGACGTCCTGAGAGGGCAAGACACGGCGCGAGGTAAGGTGGTAAAACTGCCAGCCAGGCGCGTCAGGAGGGAAGCCAAGGAAGACACAGAAAATGGTGCGGGAGGAGAGCTTGTCCGCGGAGGTATCGCGGACAAAGGCACGAGAGCCCCAGACCCGGAACCGCGACGCATCGCCAACCTCCCCCGTCCAACGAAGTGTAGGCGAGGTCTCCGGCAAGGAGACACGGGGCAAGAGGTTGAGCTGATGCGCAGCGTACCAGACCGCAAACGGCCACAGAAAATGGGGAGCAGCCGCATGGATCATGGAGGTACGAGCCACCTCCATGACTAAGCCAATGCAGCGCTCAGCAATCCCATTTTGCTGAGGGAAGGCTGTAAGCGTGAACGACTGGAGGATGCCCTCCCCCTGACAAAAGTCCCTCAAGAGGTCGGAGGAGAACTCACCACCTCTGTCAGAATGCAGACGCAGGACAGGAAGGTCCGTGCGGAACCGCTCGCGCAGCTGGAGACGGACAGCTCGGATCCAAGGGATCAAAACAGCAGGGACCTCCCCCTTGCTGCGCAAGGGGAAGACCGTGGTGTAACGCGAGTAGTCGTCGACAACCAGCAGAAAGTATCGCTCGCGGCCTAATCCACGGACGCGGGCGGGGCCCCACACGTCCATGTGGAGAGTCTGCAGAGGAGCAGTCGTCGGGGGAAACGAGGAGGAGTGAGGAGCGGCGCGTTGCCGCCCCTCGACGCAAGGAATGCAGGGCGGGGCAGGCGAGGGAGGGAGGGCAGGTAGAGACCTGGGAAGACCAGAGACAAGGAGGCGGGAGTGCATGCCACGGAGGCGTGGCAGGGAGGGGTGACCAAGGCGGTGGTGCCACAGGAGAGTCTGGTGCGACAGGAGGCGACACGAACAGGGGGCTGCTACCTGACCTGACGCGGACACATGAGCAGATGCAACGACCTGAGGCGGCGCAGTAGTCAGTGTGTACAGACTCGACCCAGGCCGACGGGTGAACATGGCCAGGTGACGGCACTCCGGGAGCACGTGCAGATAGCCACACGCTGCCCTCCAGGGGTGAAGGTATCAACCTCTGCATCCTGCAGGACAGCGGTGCTCACCAAGTTCGTCGAGAACGAGGGGAGGTGGAGACTTTACAGTGAACCGGACGGAACCGCCGGACACGGGAGCACAGTGGAGGAACGTGCAAGAAGTGGGCCCCTAGAGGGGTTAGCTAGAGAGACTGCAACAGGTGCAGGGAGTGGTGTGACTGTGGTACTGTCACGAAAGAAACAGCGAGAAGCACCTGAGTCAAGCGTGAATGTGTGCAAGGCCTCAGCAGGATCAGTACGAAAGAGAGCAGACTCACTAGCACCTAGGGCAGCAGCCTCTATACCTGGGTCAAGCGGCACACACAAGTAACAGTCACCCTCAGCACTAACGATCAGAGCATACATGGCAGCAATAATAGCATCAAAGTCAAGAGCAAATATATCAACACCAGACTTAAGCAGCTCTGCCCAGCAGGGCATCTCAATCTCCTAGCCAAACTCTGCGCGCCAAGCGTCGTCAAGGCGGGAGAAGCAGCGGTGCTGGGTGTGAAACTTCCCGCACGTCTGACCAGCACGGTCACTTGTGCGAATGACGTACGGGCAGCGACCACTACTCCCAGGCGCCCCGCGTTGCAAAAGCCACTCACGAAGCTACTGGGGCGTAAGGGTCTCACGGGGACGCTCCTGCTGCTGCCGCTGAACGGCTCCACCGCGACCACCACCACTGCCGCCGCCTTCACTCCCGACGCCACCACCACTTCCGGCACCTCGCCCACCGCCGCCACGACGACCACCACCACCACTGCTGCCTCCACCTCCGCCACCGATGCCCCCACTCCCGCCACCACTCCCACCGCCACCTCCGCCACCTCCTCCAACCCCACCGCCTCCACCACTACCCCACCCCCCGCCGCCACCCCCACCACTCTTGCCTCCCTTGCCCTTGCCGCTGCGGCGCTTCCCACTAGGAGCAGAAGCAGCACCAACCTCCTTAGCACCAAGGAAGTCGACAGCAGCAGCAGAAGCAACAGAGGGGGCAAGGGGGGAGGGGGAGCACCCCTCAAAGAAGGGCGTGCGAGGAGTGCCACGAGTAGCACCTACAGCGACTATGTTGGTCTCAGCTGCAAGTAGGTGCTTCTTGAGCAGGTCGATGGTGAGATCTGTGGGGCGAAGGACGAGAAGAGTGTCCCTGACTGCGCTAAGAGAGTCAGGGAGGCGTGTGACTATAAAGTAGAGAGTGATGTAAATCGGGGGCTCGTTCTTGGGGAGAAAATAGTTCGGGAGGGCAGCACGGTAGCGAGCGTCCATAGCGCGGAGGTGGGTGATGAGGTCGTCTACCGTGGTGAAGGAGGACAGCTTTGGAAAAAGATAGGGGAGCATGAGGCGGCTGAGAACTGCAGTGGTAGGGAAGAGTAGCGGGCAACTACAGCGTCGTACAGGGCCTTAGCAGTTTTGGCCTGGTCAAAGTGCTTGCGTTCGGCTATCAGCAGGTGGTTACGAACGGCTAAGCGGGCGGCAGCGTCGCGGGTACGCCACTTTGAGCGAGTCGCACTGTCAGCAGTGTCAGGAGGGGCAGCACAGGCTCCTGACGTGAGGTCATACAGTGAAACATCGTCTGTAGAGTCGCTCAGTAGGTACAGCTGTAGATCCTGGAGCCAAGTTTCGAACTTAATAGGGCAGCTGTGAGGATCAAACTCGAGAATACTGAGAGCGGCCATAGCGCAACAGTGCAGCGTGGTGCGTAGGGCATTGGGCGGGCAGTGCGCGGGCAAGGCAGGGCCAGGGCACGCAAGGAGGGCAGGGCCGGGCGCGCGAGCAGGGCAGGGCTGGGCACGCGGGCAGGGCAGGGCCGGACGCACGGGCAGGACAGAGGCAGCGCGCAGGGCTGCAGAGGGCAGCGCGCGGGCTGCAGGGGGGGCAGCGCAAGGGCTGCAGGAGCGGCGCGCGGGGCGGCAGAGGCAGTGCGCGGGCTGCAAAGGCGGTGCGCGGGGCTGCAGAGGCAGCGCGAGGGCTGCAGGGGCGGCGCGCGGGGCGGCAGAGGCAGCTCGCGGGCTGCAGGGGCGGCGCGAGGGGCTGCAAAGGCAGCGCGAGGGCTGCAGAAGCGGCGCGCAGGGCGGCAAAGGCAGCGCGCGGGCGGCAGGGGCAGCGCGCGGGGCTGCAGAGGCAGCGCGCGGGTGGCAAAGGCGGCGCGCGGGGCTGCAGGCAGGCGGCGCGCGAGGGTGGCGCAGGGCAGGGCTGTGCGTGGGGCAGCACGGTAACCGCAGACGGTCACTACGGTGGGCCCGAAAAAAAAAAAAAAAAAAAAAAAAAAAAAAAGAGTCATACGGACCTACTGCTCTGAAACCATGTTGGAAACTAACAGGAACGAATGAATGCATTGAGCAGAAATGAAGTACAAATATGCCCAACCCTAATTGGGTTGTACTGTTAAACTATTATGATGTTTGTTGTTTGTAGGCTGTAGTGGGGTAGCTTACATGGGGTACAACACTTTCTAGGGTTTCTACTTGTATCCCAACTTTTCTAGTCCACTTCACTATTTGCTCATCGGATTGTAGCATGGTTTCAGAGCAGTAGGCCCGTAGGACCGTTTTTTTGCGGGCCCACCATGAGCTTAGTGACCGACTGCGGTTACCGCGCTACCCCACGCCCTGCCCTGCCCTGTGCCGCCCGCGCGCGCTGCCTCTGCAGCCCCGCGCGCCGCCCCTGCAGCCCTCGCGCTGCCTCTGCAGCCCCGCACGCAGCCCTTGCAGCCCGCGCGCTGCCTCTGCAGCCCCGCGCGCCGCCCCTGCAGCCCTCGCGCTGCCTCTGCCCTGCCCGTGCGCCCTGCCCTGCCCTACCCACGCGCCTGGCCCTGCCCTGCCCGCGCGTTCGCCTCTGCCCTGCCCGCGCGGCCTGCCCTGCCCTGTGCACGCCCTGCCCTGCCGCGCGCTGCGTCGCTCGTGCGCGCTGCTCCAGCCGGCTGCATCGCCCGTACGCCCTGCCCTGGCCAGTCGCGTCGCCCGTGCGGGCTGCCCCAGCCCGTCGCGTCGCTCGTGCGCGCTGCTCCAGCCTGCCGCGTCGCCCGTACGCCGTGCCCTGGCCCGTCGCGTCGCCCGTGCGGGCTACCCCAGCCCGAGCGTCACCCGTACGCGCTGCCCTCCCCTGCGTCGCGCCGCCCGCGCTCGCCCTTGCAGCCCGCGCTCACCCCTGTAGCCGCGCTCGCCCCTGCAGCCCGCGCTCGCCCCTGCAACCCGCGCTCGCCCCTGCAGTCGCGCTCGCCCCTGAAGCCCGCGCTCGCCCCTGCAGCCCGCGCTCGCCCCTGTAGCCCGCGCTCGCCCCTGCAGCCCGCGCTCGCCCCTGCAGCCGCGCTCGCCCCTGTAGCCCGCACTAGCCCCTGCCGTCGCGCCGCCCTCTGCAGCCCACGCTCAGCCCCGCTGACCGACCGCCGCCCTAGTTGGCCGCGCACCGCCCTTCTCTGGCCGTACGCCGCCCTGCCCTACCCTACACGCTACCCTAGTGTCTGCTCGCCGCCCTGCCTTCTCTGAGTGCTGCCCTGCTGGTCGCACACCTCCTCGGTTTGCCCGCTATGAATTCTCTTTGTGGTAGCGGTGGGATTGATGGCGGCGGTGGTGGCAGCAGTGAGAGTGGTGGCAGCAGCCGTAATGGCAGTCGTGGTGGAGCTGTTCGGGGAGTTTCTGTCGGTGGCCAGGTGCAGCTGCAGCGACGTCCGCGCGAGACCCTTGCGCCACAGCAGCTGCGCGAGTGGTACGCTAGGCGCAACTGCATTCTGAGTGACGCTGCTGGAGTTGGAGGCACTGAAGGTGGAGGCGCTGGAGCTGGCGGTGGCCAGGTGCATCTGCAGCGGCGTCCGCGCGAGACCCTTACGCCCCAGCAGCTTTGTGAGTGGTACGTTCAACGAGGCACGTCTCAGAGTACTGCTCGCTGCCCGTACGTCATTCGCACAGGTGCTCGGGCTGGTCAGACTTGCGGGACAGTTGGCCACTCACAGTTCCGCTGCTTAACCTATCTGAGCGACGCCTGGCGCGCAGAGATTGGCGACGAGCCTGATCTCCCCCGCTGGCTACAGCTGCTACGACACAGAGTGGATATATTTTCTCTAGACTATGATGCTATCCTTACTGCCATGTATGCTTTGACTGTTGGTACTGAGGGTGACTGTTACTTGTGTGTGCCGCCCGACCCAGGTATAGAGGTTGCTGCTCTAGGTGCTAGTGAGTCTGCTCCCTCTGGTACTGCGCCTGCTAAGGCCTTGCACACCTTCACGCTTGACTCAGGTGCTTCCCGCTGTTTCTTTCGCGATAGTACCACACTCACACCGCTCCCTAGACCGGTTGCGGTCTCCCTGGCTGACCCCTCTGGGGGTCCGGTTCTTGCACGTTCCTCCACTGTGCTCCCGTGTCCGGCGGTTCCATCTGTCAGGTCTCCACCTCCCCTCGTTCTCGACGAACCTGGTGAGTACCGCGGCTCTTCAGGATGAGTGGGTTGATACCTTTACCCCTGGAGGCCAGCGTGTGGCGACGTGCACGTGCTCCCGGACGGGCCGCCACCTGGCCACGTTCACCCGTCGGCCTGGGTCGAGTCTGTACACACTGACTACTGAGCCTCCTCAGGTTGCTACGTCTGGTCAGGTGGCCGCGTCAGGTCAGGTAGCTCCCCCCTGCGAGTGTCGTCACCTGTCGCACCAGACTCTCCTGTGGCACCACCGCCTTGGTCATCCCTCCCTGCCACGCCTCCGTGGCATGCACTCCCGCCTCCTTGTCTCTGGTCTTCCCAGGTCTCTGCCTTCCCTCCCACCCTCGCCTGCCCTGCCCTGCATTCCTTGCGTCGAGGGGCGGCAGCGCGCCGCTCCTCACTCCTCCTCGTTCCCCCTGACGACTACTCCCTTGTATGGGGCCCAGCCCGCGTCCGTGGAATGGGCCACGAGCGGTACTTTCTGCTGGTTGTTGACGACTACTCGCGTTACACCACAGTCTTCCCCTTGCGCAGCAAGGGGGAGGTCCCTGCTGTCTTGATCCCTTGGATCCGAGCTGTTCGTCTCCAGCTGCGCGAGCGGTTCCGCACGGACCTCCCTGTCCTGCGTCTGCACTCTGACAGAGGTGGTGAGTTTTCCTCCGACCTCTTGAGGGGCTTTCTTTAGGAGGAGGGCATCCTCCAGTCGTTCACACTTCCGGCCTCCCCGCAGCAGAATGGGGTTGTTGAGCGCCGCATTGGCCTAGTCATGGAGGTCGCTCGTACCTCCATGATCCATGCAGCTGCTCCCCATTTTCTGTGGCCGTTTGCGGTTCGGTACGCGGCACATCAGCTCAACCTCTGGCCCCGTGTCTCCTTGCCGGAAACCTCGCCTACACTGCGTTGGACGGGGGAGGTTGGCGATGCGTCGCGGTTCCGGGTCTGGGGTTCTCGTGCCTTTGTCCGTGATACCACCGCGGACAAGCTCTCCGCTCGCGCCGTTCCCTGCGTCTTCCTTGGCTTTCCCACTAACGCGCCTGGCTGGCAGTTTTACCACCCCACCTCGCGCCGGGTCTTCCCCTCTCAGGACGTCACGTTTGACGAGTCGGTTCCCTTTTACCGTCTCTTCCCCTCCTGCACTGCCCCTCCCCCCCTTCCGCCACTCTTCCTCGCTCCAGGTCCCCCCCCGGTAGACCCCCTCCCCCCTCAGGGTCCTGCTCTTGCAGGTGTCTCTGAGGTAGATCCGCTTCCCTTAGCTGAGCCTGTCGAGGTCACTGGTGACTCTGGTGCTGCTGGGGGTGGTGCTGCTCGGGGTGCTGCGTCTGGGGGTGCTGAGCCTGAGCGTGTGGAGCCTGGGGGTGCTGAGCCTGCGGGTGCGGAGCCTGGGGGTGCTGAGCCTAGGGGTGCTGCGTCTTGGGGTGCTGAGCTTGCTGGTGCTGAATCTGGGGGTCCTGTGCCTGGTAGTGCTGCGTCTGCTTGAGGTCTTCAGAGTGCCTCGCCGCAGCGGCCTGGCCAGCGGGAGCCTCTCTCACCACAGCAGCTGCGCGAGTGGTTTTCTCGGCGCACACGCCTTCGGAGTCGTGCCGCTGGTGACTCAGGTGCTGCTGGGGGTGGTGCTGCTCGGGGTACTGCGTCTGGTCGTGGTGAGCCAGCGGGTGCGGAGCCTGGGGGTGTCGAGCCTGAGCGTGCGGAGCCTAGGGGTGCTAAGCCTGTGCGTACAAAGACTGAGCGTGCGGAGCCTGGGGGTGCTGAGCCTGGGGGTGCTGCTTCTGGGGGTGCTGAGCCTGGGGTTGCTGCTTCCGGGGATGTTGAGCCTGGTGGTACTGCTCCTGCTGGTGGTCTTCCGGGTGCCTCGCCGCAGCGGACTCGCCAGCGAGAGCCCCTCTCACCACAGCAGCTGCGCGAGTGGTTTGCTCAGCGCACCCGCCTTCGGAGTCGCGCTGCTGGAGCTGGAGGCGCTGGAGCTGGAGGCGCTGGAACTGGAAGCGCCAGAGCTGGAGGCGCTGGAGCTGGAGGTGCTGGAGCTGGAGGTGCTACCACTGGAGGTGCTGGAGCTGGAGGTGCTGGAGCTGGAGGCGCTGGAGCCGGAGGCGCTGAAGCTGGAGACACTAGGGCTGGAGGTGCTGGAGCTGGAGGTGCTCGATCTGGAGGCGTTGGAGCTGGAGGCACTGGAGCTGGAGGCGCTGGAGCTGGAGGCACTAGAGCTGGAGGTGCTGGAGCTGGAGGTGCTGACGCTGGAGGTGCTGGAGCTGGAGGCGCTGGAGCTGGAGGCGCTGGAGCTGGAGGCGCTGAAGCTGGAGGCGCTGGAGCTGGAGGTGCTAGAGCTGGAGGTGCTGGAGCTGGAGGCCCTGTGCAGCAGCGACCGTTTTTCTTGCCGCCGCCGCAGCTGTCCGAGCTTCCGCCCGAGTCGGTGCTCCGTCAGGTTCTTAGTCTTCCTTCGTCCACTGCCCTTCCTCCGGACTCACCGCTGCCTGCCCCGTCTCGTTACACTGAGCAGCCGGTCTCCCTTACAGAGCGTCGTGAGCCTGCATCTCGTCCTGCCTCCCCTGTTCGCACTGTTCGCCGTGCTCGTCGTGTCCCGCGTCCGCGTCCTCCTCCTGTGCCAGGTACTCACACTATGGCACTTCGTCCTTCCTCTGTTCCACAGCGCGTCCCTCTGCCGTCTCCTCCTGCGTCCTCTCTTCCTGACGTTCCGGACCCTGAGTCTGACTTGGTTCGTGCTGCTAGTCCCACTGTCACGCGTCTCCTCGCTACTGTCGTTACTGACCCGTCGTTTGAGTCTACTGCTGTGTCTGCCTTAGTTGCTGAGCTTGTGGACTTTGCTGCTGCGTGTCGTCTAGACTACGCCACTAGTCTTGTTGCTGAGTCTGAGTCTGTCTGTCCTCCGTCCGTCGAGGGTGAGTGTGCTCTTTGCACGGACGTCCTTGAGGACAGGCAGGAGGACTTTGAGTGTCTTGCGGCAGGAGGACTTTGAGTGTACCTGGACATCCCGACCTCTTACGCAGAGGCGATTACGGGTCCCTACTCCTCTCAGTGGCAGACATCCATGGACGCAGAGATGGCATCCTAGAAGTCCACAGGCACTTACGTCGACGCAGTTCCCCCTCCTGGGCCGAGCATAGTCGATGGCATGTGGATTTTCAGGGTGAAGCGGCCGCCGGGTTCTCCTCCTGTCTTCAAGGCTCGTTACGTTGCTCGAGGCTTCAGTCAGCGACAGGGAGTTGACTACTTCCAGACCTTCTCCCCTACCCCGAAGATGACCACTCTTCGGGTGCTGCTGCACGTTGCTGCTCAGCATGACTACGAGCTTCACTCTCTTGACTTCAGCACAGCTTTCTTGCATGGCAGCCTGCACGAGGAGATCTGGCTGCGCCGCCCACCTGGCTTCACTAGGTCGTTTCCTGCAGGTACCCAGTGGAGCCTCCGGCGGCCAATCTACGGTCTCCGCCAGGCGCCTCATGAGTGGCACGACACACTGAGGACTACACTTGCGGCCCTTGGGTTTGCTCCTTCCACTGCTGACCCGTCGTTGTTTCTGCGCACCGACACTTCGCTGCCGCCGTTCTACATCCTCGTGTACGTCAACGACTTGGTTTTTGCCACTGCTGACACTGAGGCACTGGCCCTTGTGAAGTCGGAGCTGCAGAAGAGACACACGTACACAGACCTGGGTGAGCTGCGCAGCTACCTTGGCTTGCAGATCACCCGGGACAGAGCACGCCGCACCATCACCCTGACTCAGTCACACATGGTGCACCAGGTCCTTCAGCGCTTCGGCTTCCAGTTCTCCTCACCACAGTCCACTCCTCTGCCTACCGGTCACTCGCTCTCAGCTCCACCTTCGGACGAGTCCGTAGAGCCGAGTGGCCCGTACCCAGAGCTTGTGGGCTGCCTCATGTACCTGATCACCTGCACTCGACCTGACCTTGCGTACCCTCTTAGCATCCTGGCTCGCTACGTTGCACCTGGGAGACACAGGCGAGAGCACTGGGAGGCTGCTAAGAGGGTGCTGCGCTACTTGTGCAGTACATCAGGCATGGGGCTGGTGCTTGGAGGACAGGGTCGAGTTGTCCTCACTGGACACTCAGACGCGTCTTGGGTTGACGACCTGGCTACGCAGCGGTCGTCTCAGGGTTACACCTTCAGCCTTGGTTCCGGCTCTATTTCTTGGTGATCTACCCGCTCTTCTTCTGTTCTCAGCTCCAGTTGTGAGGGTGAGATCTACACAGGAGCCATGGCCGCACAGTAGTTACGCTGGCTCACATACCTGCTGACCGACTTGGGAGAGCGGCCTAGTTCTCCTCCAGTTTTGTACGTAGACAACAAGGTTGGTATTGCCTTGTGTCAAGAGCAGAGACTGGAGCACAGAACGAAGCACATCGCTCTACGCTACTTCCTGGCTCGAGAGTTGCAGCAGCGTGGCCAGCTTCGTCTTGCTTACGTGGCCACTCGGGCCAACACAACTAGTATCCTCACCAACGCACCTTCGCCTGGTGATCATCAGCGTCTGTGTACTGCTTTAGGCCTTGTGCCTACGTTTGCTCACTTGCTCACTTCGTGACCTTGCTTGTACTGTGATCCATATGTATACCTGCATGCTTACACTTGCTAGGTTGTGATCACTGAACTGTTTGCTTTGTTTTATATTACTCAGCATGTGAACTGACCTTGTGGCCATTTGCTTGTGCTCGGAGTGTGTGGTGACGTTGTGATCCACCCTGAGCTTGCTTTGCTTTTCTTGACTGGTCTTGTGACCACTGGTTCTCCCCCACTTTGCCTATGGGGGTGTGTTAAACTATTATGCTGTTTGTTGTTTGTAGGCTGTAGTGGGGTAGCTTACATGGGGTACAACACTTTCTAGGGTTTCTACTTGTATCCCAACTTTTCTAGTCCACTGCACTCTCTGCTCATCAGTTTCTAACATGTACCCCTTATGGGCCTGCACAATACTGTATTCCCCAGGATACAACACCCCTGGGTACCTAATATGGGGGGGGGGTACTTTATTAAACCTCGATTTCGTTATAAGACCCCCCTTCCCCCTATAAGGGGGTTTTCTATGTACTTTTCCTTTGTGTCATTTGAAAATGAAACATTCTATCGTGCGAAATTGGCAGTCGGGGGCTGAATTCCCGTCTCAAGGGGTTGATTTGCTGCGTCAGAGGGCGAGTTTGCTGCGTCAGGGGGCGAATTTGCTGCGTCAGGTGGCGAAATTGTTGTGTCAGCAAGCGAAATTGATGTGTCAGAGGGGCGAATTTTACTGTGATAGGCGAATTCGTTGTGACTGGTCAATCGATCAACTTTCGCTGGCTTGGTGCTCACCAAAAGCATGCCCACAACTTCTGTATTAACTGGTCGTGTTGAAAACACTAAAAAAAAACCATATGAAAAGACCCGGGTATTATATTTTTTTTTCCTTTGTTAAGACCCCCCCCCCCCCCCCCCCCATTTTTTTTAGGGATTTAGCATAAGACCCTAGGGTCTTAAATCCGGGGGAATACGGTATATTTTGACAAACAGGATCTGCTCTGAAACCATGTTAGAATCTAGCAGCAGGAAATGAATGAACTATGAAATTGTTTTGGTACAAGTACTAACCCTAACTGGGTTGTACCCCATATTGGCTACCCCACTACAGCCTACGTATCACAGCAACGATTGGCTTCAGCAGCGCTGTCACAACAATGATTGGCCCGTGATATCAGCGCTGGAACGGGCTTCAGCCACGAATGGCCAGAATAGCATTTTGGGCAAACAGCAGTGCGCTGATCGTCAATCACACTGGCGTGCTATGCTGATGCCAGATCGGCACGTATGGGGTTTGTTACAGCATGGCAGTGGGGTACCAACAGTACACATTATACGAGCCGAATATTGATCCACATACACGTCCTAATTTTTCCGACAGACATTTTCAAGATTCAAAATTGATGCAAACAGAATTTCACGAATTGTGACAAATAATGGCCATATCGGATCACATGCAAGAAATTGCCTACGCTTGGGGAGGTACATGAGGAATTATCAATGTTTGTACAATAAACATTCAATAGAATATTCAGACTGAACTTTGATAGTATCGTATGTCATAAATTACATATAAATATATATAAATAATTGTTATGATAAGTATATACGGTGGACATATCTATGCATACATTCGTTCGGTATTAGAATTTAGGTTCCACTTACATGATTCACGATAGTGTCGAATCCCGTCATGAAGCGAGATGTACCGCGCATTTTTTTTCCCCGGCGTAGTACCCAGCCACCGACACGGTACAGCGCTAGTCACGGCCCGAGAGCATCGTCCTTCCTTTGACTGATAAGGACGGGGGAACTTGAGTGTTGAGCCATTTGATTCGAAGGAGAAGGTGCGTGGGCCGGTATCACGGCCGTTCACCGCCTGTTGAGAGGGTTGGGAAGATGTTCTCGTTGCGGATATAATTTACACAACGGAAGCTAGACTACGGGGAAGGCACGGGTGTGTGAGGGTGATCGCTGCGTTCCTTTGTTGTTTGCTCGTATTCACACTGATTGCGCGTTCAAGGGAGATTTGGCAAGAGTTTTACTAGCAAAAGATCACAACAATGGTACACAAGGGCAAAGCAACAATGACTACATCAGATGCTAGCATGCAAGCTGGTCGACGGCCCCGCGCAGCACGGTTTATTTTACCTCTATTTCTTCACACAGCTCCCTAGTACATCCTATTCCCTAGCCATAGGAACTGATTTCATCTCGTTAGCACAACTACGCAGCTCGTGGCGCATGTTTGTGCGTTTGCTGGCCTGAATCTGTGCAAGGATAGGCCTATGTGCAACATGTCACTGCGCCAACGTTTGCATGCCTTTTTTACCACTATTTCTTCATACCGTCTCTACTACATCCTATTCCCTAGCCATAGGAACTGATTTCAAAGCGTTAGAACAACCAGGCAGCTCGTGGCGCATGTTTGTGCGTTTGCTGGCCTGAATCTGTGCAAGGATAGGCCTGTGCGCAACATGTCACTGCGCCAACATCTGAATGCCTTTTTTGCCACTATTTCTTCATACTGGTCCCTACTACATCCTATTCCCTAGCCATAGGAACTGATTTCATCTCGTTAGCACAACTACGCAGCTCGTGGCGCATGTTTGTGCGTTTGCTGGCCTGAATCTGTGCAAGGATAGGCCTGTGCGCAACATGTCACTGCGCCAACGTCTGAATGCCTTTTTGACAACTATTTCTTCACACAGTTCTCTACTACATCCTATTCCCTAGCCATAGGAACTGATTTCATCTCGTTAGCACAACTACGCAGCTCGTGGCGCATGTTTGTGCGTTTGCTGGCCTGAATCTGTGCAAGGATAGGCCTGTGCGCAACATGTCACTTCGCCAACGCCTGAATGGCTTTTTTACCACATATTTCTTCACAGAGGTCTCTACTACATCCTATTCCCTAGCCATAGGAACTGATTTCATCTCGTTAGCACAACTACGCAGCTCGTGGCGCATGTTTGTGCGTTTGCTGGCCTGAATCTGTGCAAGGATAGGCATGTGCGCAACATGTCAGCTCGCCAACGTCTGGATGCTTGTTTTACCAATATTTCTTCACACATTTCCCTACTACATCATATTACCCAGCCATTGGAAGTGGTTTGACCTCGTTCGCACAACTATGCAGCACGTGGCACATGTTTGTGCGTTTTATGGGTGTTGCTGTGCAAGGATAGGCCTGTGCGCAACATGTCACTGTTTCAACGTCTGGGTGTTGTTTTTACCTCTATTTCTTCACACAGTTCCTTACTACATCCTATAACCTAGCCATAGGAACTGGTTTGACCTCGTTCGCACAACTACGCAGCACGTGACGCATGTTTGTGGATCTGCTGGCCCGAAACTGTGCAAGAATAGGCATGTGCGCAACATATCACTATTTCAACGTCTGGGTGTTGTTTTTACCTCTATTTATTCACACAATTCCCTAGTCCATCCTATTTCCTAGCCATAGGAACTGGTTTGACCTCGTTCGCACAACTAAGCAGCACGTGGTGGGCCCTTCTGACCTCAGGTCGGAGTGAATTTAAATGACTGAGATGATTAAAACACGCAAATACAACCGTTTATATTAGAGTACAAGGGAATACGAAACGACCTAGACTAGCCATGTACTCTAACGGGTACATTCTCTTATTGCAGCGAATCCCAATCGATCCGAACAGTTACGAACGTGTTCCCGCCACAATCCTGGCCACTGCAACTGCCCGATGCTTCTGTTCCGACGGTCCATATGCTGCGTAACCTGACGCAACTCTTCGTGTCATTCCGTCTTTTCGCCTTCGTACTCCTTACTGCATGCTTCACTTGCTACTGATGGAGTGCACCGTCCTTTCACAATTCATTATTCGTAACAGATCTTGCCTAAGATCACCTCAGGAAGGTTCGCGCAGAGTAAATTGCAGCGGAATTATTAATCTGATGCTAGAGTGAATATAAAATGATTGAGATTATTATAACAAGCACATAAATAGGCTTATACAATGGGAATGCACAAATCTATTTATGTCGTAATTTCCGTAATGACTGAACTAACAAGGAAGGCAGTACAAATAGTAAACCCTAGAGATCTGTACCCCATATGGTCTAACCCACTGTAGCCTAACAACAACCAACACATATAATGTTTGACACACCCCCATAGGCAAAGTGGGGGAGACCTAGGGGTCACAAGACCAGTCAAGGCAAAGCGGTGCAAACAAGCTCAGGGTGGATCTCGAGGATTCCACACAAATTCCGAGCACAAGCTAGTGGTCACAAGACCAGTTCACATGCAGGTTTATAACAGAGCAAGAGATACAGTGATCACAACCTAGCAAGAGTAAACATGCAGGTATATATATATATATAGTGATCACAGTACAAGCAAAGTCAAGAGGTAAGCAAGTGAGGTCCAGTAGGCACAAGGCCTAGTAGAGTGCAGAAACGCTGATGGTCACGAGGCTGAAGCGCCTTGGTGAACACATCAGCAGTGTTGGCCTCAGTGGCCACGTAGCGAATACAAAGCTGACCGCGCTGCTGCAGCTCTCGAGCAAGGAAGTACCGCAGAGCGATGTGTTTCGTTCTGTGCTCCAGTCTGTGCTCCTCACACAAGGCAATGGCAGCCTTGTTGTCGACGTACAGCACTGGAGGAGAACGAGGCCGCTCTCCGAGGTCGGTCAGCAGATAGGTCAGCCAGCGTAGCTCCTGGGCAGCCATGGCTGTGGCGTAGATCTCAGCCTCGCAACTGGAGCCGAGAACAGAAGAAGAGCGCGTAGAGCGCCAAGAAACTGAGCCAGAGCCAAGGCTGAAGGTGTAACCCTGAGACGACCGCTGAGTAGCCTGGTCGTCTGCCCAAGAAGCGTCTGAGTGCCCTGTGAGAACAACTCGGTCTCGCCCTCCAAGCACAAGCCCCATGCCCGACGTACTGCACAAGTAGCGTAACACCCTCTTAGCGGCATCCATGTGCTCCTTCCTGTGACGGCCAGGAGCGACATAGCGTGCAAGGATGCTAAGAGGGTATGCAAGGTCAGGTCGAGTGCAGGTCATCAGGTACATGAGGCAGCCCACAAGCTCTGGATACGGGCCACTCGGCTCTACGGACTCATCCGAAGGCAGAGCTGAGAGCGAGTGACCGGTAGGCAGAGGAGTGGACTGAGGCGAGGAGTACGTGAAGCGGAAGCGCTGGAGAACCTGCTGCACCATGTGTGACTGAGTCAGGGTGATGGTGCGCCGTGCTCTGTCCCGGGTGATCCGCAAGCCAAGATAGCTTGTTAGCTCACCCAGGTCTGTGCACGTGTGTCTCCTCTGCAGCTCCGACTTCACGTAGGCGAGTCCTGCAGTGTCAGCAGTGGCAAAGACCAAGTCGTCGACGTACACGAGGATGTAGAACGGCGGCAGCGAAGTGTCGGTGCGCAGGAACAGCGACGGGTCAGCTGTAGAAGGCGCGAACCCAAGAGCCGCAAGTGTAGTCCTCAGTGTGTCGTGCCACTCACGCGGAGCCTGGCGGAGACCGTAGACCGGCCGCTGAAGCCTCCACTGGGTACCAGGAGGAAACGACCCAATGAAGCCAGGTGGGCGGCGCAGCCAGATCTCCTCGTGCAGGCTGCCCTGCAAGAAAGCAGTGCTGAAGTCAAGCGAGTGAAGCTCGTAGTCGCGGTGAGCGGCTATGTGCAGCAGTACCCGAA
The DNA here is from genome assembly GCA_947470075.1 of Closterium sp. Yama58-4. Lineage (NCBI taxonomy): Eukaryota > Viridiplantae > Streptophyta > Zygnematophyceae > Desmidiales > Closteriaceae > Closterium > Closterium sp. Yama58-4. Next base: position 1,373,856 of record CANIUD010000695.1, on the reverse strand, counting down.
GAGTAGTCATCTTCGGGGTGGGGGAGAAGGTCTGGAAGAAGTCAACTCCCTCTCGCTGACTGAAGCCTCGAGCCACGTAACGCGCCTTGAAGACAGGTGGAGAACCCGGCGGCTGCTTCACCCTGAAAATCCACATGCCACTGACGATGTTCGCCCCAGGAGGGGGAACCTCGTCGACGTAGGTGCGTGTGGACTTCCAGGAAGCCATCTCGGCGTCCATGGCTGTCTGCCACTGAGAGGAGTAGGGACCCGCCATCGCCTCAGCGTAAGTGCGCGGGGTCGGGATGTCTGGTGCATCCGGGTCTCCCTCAGGGGCAACTAGCAAGGACACGAGACGGGGCAAAGCAGCAGCAAGACACTGGAACTCCTCCTGTCTGTCCTCAAGGACGTCCGTGCCAAGAGCACACTCACCCCCGACGGACGGAGGACAGACAGACTCAGACTCAGACTCAGCAACAAGGCTAGCAACGTAGTCTAGACGACAGGCAGCAGCAAAGTCAACCAACTCAGCGACCAGAGCAGACGCAGCCGAGGACTCAAAGGTAGGGTCAGTGACAACAGTAGCAAGGAAACGCGTGACAGTAGGGTGCTCAGCACGATACCGGTCAGACTCAGGGTCCGGAACGTCAGGCAAAGAGGACGCAGGAGGAGACGGTAGAGGGACACGCTGAGGAGCAGTAGAGGGACGCAGAGTCATGTAGTGAGTGCCTGGGACAGGAGGAGGACGCTCACGACGGACACGACTACCAGTGCGAGCAGGACGAACAGGCGACGCAGGACGAGACTCAGGCTCACGACGCTCTGTAAGACCTCCCGTGGGACCAGTGTAAGGAGAGGGAGCAGGGAGAGGCGAGGTAGGCGGTAACTGTGACTGCGGCTGGACAGGCGGAGGACACTCTACGGAGGGAGGAGGACAAGGAGGAGGAGTCTGCCCAAGAACCTGCTGAAGGAGCGGCACGAAGTACGGCCGCGGCCGCGCAGCGTCTCCAGAAGCAGAAGAGACTCCAGCGGCCGGGTCCTCAGTACCAGTAGGAGCTCCAGCGTCCGGGTCCACAGCACCAGCAGCAGCTCCACCGGCCGGGTCCTCAGCACCAGTAGTAGCTCCAACGCCCGGGTCCTCAGCAGCAGCAGCAGCGCCACCGCTCGGGTCCTCAGCTCCAGTAGCAGCTCCACCGTCCGAGTCCTCAGCACCAGCAGCAGCTCCACCGCCCGGGTCCTCAGCACCAGTAGCAGCTCCAACGTCCGGGTCCTCAGCACCAGCAGCAGCGCCACCGCCCGGGTCCTCAGCTCCAGCAGCAGCTCCACCAGGCGGGTCCGCAGCACCAGCAGCAGCTCCAACGTCCGGGTCCTCAGCACCAGCAGCAGCGCCACCCCCAGGGTCCGCAGCACCAGGAGCACCACTCCGAAGACTGCAGCGCCGTGTGTACCACTCGCGGATCTGCTGAATGGGGGGGAGCTCCTGGGTAGGAGGGGAAGTACCGGGACGAGCTCCAGCAGCACCTCTCCGGAGGCGGCAGTACTCGAGGTACCTCTCCTGCAGCTGCTGGGAGGAGAGGGCTCCTCCAAGTGTAGCACGCTCAGGCTCAGCACCCCCAGACTCAGCACCCCCAGGCTCAGCACCTCCAGGCTCCGCACCTCCAGGCTCCGCACCTCCAGGCTCAGCACCCCCAGGCTCCGCACCCCCAGGCTCAGCACTCCCAGGCTCAGCACCCCCAGACGCAGCACCCCCAGGCTCAGCACCCCCAGACGCAGCACCCCCAGGCTCAGCACCCCTAGCAGGACGAGAGTCAACAGCTACCTCGACAGGCTCACCCGGGTCTACCTGGGACACACCTGAGGGAGCGGCACCCTGAGGGGGGAGGGGGTCTGGTACCTCAGCACCTGGAGCGAGGAAGAGAGGCGGGGGGGGGGAGCGGGGCAGTGCGGTAGGGGAAGAGGCGGTAGTAGGGGACGGACTCGTCAAAAGTGACGTCCTGAGAGGCCAGGACACGACGCGAGGTGGGGTGGTAGAACTGCCAACCAGGGGCATCCGGGACAAAGCCAAGGAAGACGCAGGGGACAGCGCGACGGGAGAGCTTGTCCGCGGACGTGTCGCGGACAAAAGCTCGGGATCCCCAGACCCGAAAACGCGACGCATCGCCAGCCTCTCCCGTCCAACGCAGTGTCGGAGAAGTCTCGGGCAAGGAGACACGGGGCCAGAGGTTGAGCTGATGCGCAGCGTATCGGACTGCAAACGGCCACAGAAAATGGGGGGCAGCCGCATGGCTCAAGGAGGTACGAGCGACCTCCATGACCAGACCAATGCGGCGCTCAGCAACCCCATTCTGCTGTGGAGAGGCCGGAAGCGTGTACGACTGCTCAATGCCCTCCTGCTGACAGAAGGCCTCCAATAGGCCAGAGGAAAACTCCCCACCTCTGTCAGAGTGCAGACGCAGGACAGGGAAGTCGGAGCGGAAACGCTCACTGAGCTGGAGACGAGATCTGCGGATCCAAGGGATCAAGACATCAGGGACGTCACCCTTGGCGCGCAAGGGGAAGACCGTGGTGTAGCGCGAGAAGTCGTCAACAACAATCAGGAAGTACCTCTCCTGACCCTGACCACGGACGCGGGCTGGGCCCCACACGTCCATGTGGAGCGTCTGCAAGGGAGCAGTCGTCGGGGGAAAGGAGGAGGAGTGAGGAGCGGCGCGCTGCCGTCCCTCGACACAGGGAATACAGGGAGGAGCAGGCGAGTCGGGAAGGGGAGGGAGCACCCTGGGAAGACCAGCAACAAGGTCCCGTTTGTGCATGGCCCGAAGGCGCTGCACAGACGGGTGACCAAGGCGGTGGTGCCAAAGGACAGTCTCATGCGCCAGAGAGCGACACGAGCAGGGGGCGGACAGCTGACCTGACGTAGACGCAGACGCGGACGCAGCTACCTGAGGGGACTCAGTGGTCAGTGTGTAAAGGTCCGACCCCGGCTCCCGAGTGAAGGTAGCCAGGTGGCGACCCGTCCGAGCACACGTGCAGTGTGTCACGCGCTCGTAGGTAGGGGTGAACTGGTGAACACCCCCGTCCTGGAGCTCTCGGCCTGCCACCAAGTTCGTAGAGAACGAGGGGAGGTAGAGACCTGACAGCGTGCCGGACGGGACCGCCGGACAAGGAAGGACAGTGGAGGAGGTGGCAATGACCGGACCCCCAGAGGGGTCAGCAAGGGAGACAGCAACTGGTCGAGCGAGTGGCTCAAGGACAGTGCGGTCACGAAAGAAGGAGCGAGAAGCACCTGAGTCCAGTGTGAAGGTGTGCAGTGCTGCAGTCGACTCAGTACCAGGGGGCACAGACGCACTAGCACCTAGGGCAGCAGCCTCACCAGGACCTGTGGGAGCGGACGCACTAGCACCTAGAGCGGCAGCCGGACTGGCCTGAATGCCCGGGTCGGGCGGAACACGCAAGTACTGAGCACCCTCTCCACTAATAGACATCGCATACATAGCAGTGAGAATAGCATCAAAGTCTAAAGCCCAAATATCAACGCCCCTCTTTTCCAGATCAGCCCAGCGCGGCAGCTCAGTGGCAGCAGGAAACTGGGTGCGCCACGTGTCGTTAAGGCGCGCGAAGCAACGCTGCGTGGGGTGCGGCCTCCCACACTGCTGGCCGCTGCGGTCACCTGTGCGAATGACGTACGTGCAGGTAACGCCACGCTGCGCATACCACTCACGGGCGGCCTGAAGCGTCGGGGTGGGCTGCTGACTCTGCCCTCCGCCAGTGCCTCCACGACCACCACCCCCACCGCCGCCGCCCCGGCCACCTCCACCCCTGCCGCCGCCACGACCACCTCCGCCTCCGCTGCCGCCTCCGCCACCACTCCCACCGCTGCTGTCTCCTCCCCCACTGCCGCCACTAGTCTCCCCAGCCGCGCCTCCACTCCCACCGCCTCCACCCCCACCTCCTCCGCCGCCACCCCCACCCCTGCCCCCCTTGTTCCTGCGGCGCCCGCTCGAAGCAGACGCGGTCCCGACCTTCTCAGCACCAAGAAGGTCGACAGCAGCAGCAGAGGCGACAGAGGGGAGGAGGGGGGAAGGGGAACACCCCTCAAAGAACGGGGTGCGGGGGTCGCCACGAGAGGTGCCTACAGCGACGATGCTCGCCTCAGCTGCAAGCAGTTCCTTCTCGAGGAGGGCAACAGTGAGCTCAGTGGGGGAGCGAGAGAGGAAGTGGTCCCTGACTGCGCGCAGAGAGTCAGGGAGGCGGGTGACGATGTGGTAGAGAGTGATCCAGAGTGGGGGGGGGTTGCTAGTGAGAAACTCGGCAGGCATAGCAGCGCGAAAGCGGGCCTCACTAGTCTTAAGGTGGGTGATGAGGTCTGCGACAGTGTGAAAGGAGGCTAGGTCGGGGAACAGGTAGGGGAGAGTGAGGCGGCCTAGCGTGGCAGAAGCGGGTGAAGAGTAGCGGGCAACTACAGTGGTGTAGAGGTCCTTAGCAGTCTTGCACTGGCCGAAGTGCTCGCGCTCGTCTAGCGGCAGGGAGTTGCGAATAGCAAAGCGAGCATGCGCATCACGGGTCTGCCACTGGGAACGCAGAGTGCTGTCAGCAGTCGAGTCAGGGGCAGTGGCATGGCCTAGGGCGTGGTCGTACAGTGAGATATCTTCCTTGGCAGTGAGCTGTAGGAACAGGTGCAGGTCATCTAGCCAGGTTTCGAACTTCACCGGACGGCCCTCGGCATCGAAAGCTAGAACGGCAGGACTAGCCATAGCGACAGTAGCAGTAGCAGTAGTAGTAGGAATCAGGCCGCTGGAAAGGTGTGCGGAGGGTCAACGGGGCCGGCGGGGCCGCTAGGTAAGGCGCGGGCGGGGTCGACTGTCCGTAGGGGCAGCGGTGCGCAAGCAGCAGCGGAAGCAGCGGCGTGCAAGCGGCTGCGGGCAGCGGGGCGTGCGCGAGCAGGCGACGGGCGGCTGCGGGGCGTGTGCGAGCAGGCGACGGGCGGCTGCGGGCGGGCGGCCGCTGCGACGGCGGGCTGCGGGCCTGCGGGGCGTGCGCGAGCAGGCGACGGGCGGCTGCGGGGCGTGCGCGAGCAGGCGACGGGCAGTAGCGGCGCACGGCAGTGGCTGCGGCGGCGGCAGCGAGCACGGCAGCAGCAGCAGCAGCAGTGCACGGGCGGTAGTAGCGGCGGCAGCGGCTGCGGGCACGGCAGAAACGCGGGAGCGGCAGCGGGCGACTCGCGGGCAGCAGCGGCAGCAGCAGCGGGGGACCGGCGGGCGGCAGCTGCAGCGGTGCAAATCGCGGGCCGGCGGGGCCGCGGCGGGCTGTGCGCTAGCGACGCAAAGGCGTGCGAGCAGTGCGCGGGCAGTGCGACGGGGCCGGCAGCGGGCAGCACGCAGGCCGCGGGGGTAAAATGCGGGCTGCGTGCGCGGTGCGCGGGCCGTTAGGGGCGATCGCAAGGCCGACGGGGCCGCTAAGGGGCGAGCGGCGGGGTCGTTCGAGGCGCTAAGGGGCGGCGCGACGGGGCCGTGAGGGGCCTCTAGGTCAAATGCGACGGGGCCGCGGGGCCTCTAGACGGGGCTCGATCGACGGGGCCAGCGGGGCCGAATAAAAAATAATGAAGCGCTCGAGGGCGCTACGGGGGAGGCGCTAAGAACGCGCTCCGGTAGTAGGTAGGTAGTTAGGTAGCGAACGGTGGGCCCTTAGGAACGGTCCTAGAGAAGGACCTGCTCTGAAACCATGTCGTAATAACAGACTGGAATGACTGAACTAACAAGGAAGGCAGTACAAATAGTAAACCCTAGAGATCTGTACCCCATATGGTCTAACCCACTGTAGCCTAACAACAACCAACACATATAATGTTTGACAAATTACTATTCCTAACAACCATTGTGTGACTGGACCACAATTCATTGAAATTAATCTGGCAAATCATTGATTGACAAAAGGTATTAAGTGAGTTCAGTATACAACACAGTATACAGATGGCAAATATTAACTTAACGAATTGTACAGCATTCTACAAATGATTCACGAGGCTGGTTCGAAGCTCGGCTTAGAAAGGCTCGGGAGGTTCGGATTGGCTAGCTGGAAACCTACGTTCCGCAACTTCAAGCTCGAACCTTGGGCTGGTTGCGCGTCAGCTTCGTAACCTGCCCTCAACCTGCGCTCAAGTTGCAGCAACGTACCGCGCACCTACGCTCGACTTACCCTAAACCTGCGCCATAGCAATGAGGTGCAAACGTAGGCTTTTCAGAACCTATGTCACACACCTCACCATTTTTGGGATGCAATTCCGCTGACTATAAGAAACTTGCACCCATTAGAATCCATTCAAGCACAGAGTAATGCTATTCTACCTGGCCAACACTCCAGCAACGTTACAAATGACCACGAATGAAGCCTTCAGACCGATTTCAATCATTTTCAAACTTAATCCCACGCTGGCAGTCCTTCCCAATAGTGCTAAAAAACATAAAATCCCCTGTAACTGTATAAGACTTTTTCGCCTTGCGCGCAGGCTTCACGACCATCTTGGCAACGTCCTTGGTATTGCAGTTTTCAAATGAAGTGAAGCTGGAAGGGGTAGCGACGCTGTGCTTGGGGCCAAAGATGCAGTCCAGGAAGCGTTTGTTGCCCCACTTGAAGACTGCAGACAGGAAGGGGAAGAACCAAACGCACATCAGTATGCAGCAAGGCAATGCGCACTGGTCTACATATCAAGAAAAAGCAGGCAAGGGATATCATTTAAAAGGCGACAAACGGTCACAAGAGTTAGGACATTCAAATGCGAGATCGATTATAATGTGACAGAGTCCTTTTGTTGGATCTCGTCGTGGAAAAAAAAAAGATAACACAAACCTAGAACATCATTAACACTTATTGACGGTACGGTCCAAGACTTGACGCCAGGCCAGCCCTTCTTGCCGCCAACCACGTATGTTGCGGCATGCTGCATGGACAGAGCGGAGTGAGAGCAACAAGGCGGTTGAGAAAAATAGTGAGAAGTAGTAGACGCCTCGTACCAGCCTGACTTTGCAGAAACAGACACATCGAACCATCATGGTTGAGATTCATAAAGTGGGCGCCATGCTGACGTGACGGTACGTCAGCTAAGGGGGTGCACAGGGCACTTACCGCAACTGCAGGGGAGGTTGCACCCGGACAATACAACTCGTTGAACGAGCAACCTGCACATCAGCAGCCCGATGACAGGGCATCGCATCACAATATCGCGCCACAGAAGCGCACAACACCAGGTGGAACACGCAGCATGACACACTTCAAGCCAAGTGAGCAAACGCGACAAAACGCGACAAAACGCGACATCCCGTCTTGCCCTAGTAATACTACCGAGGACTAACAGAATCTTAACGGACGACTAATCCTAAAATACGTACCAGCAAACAGCAGCAGCAGCACCAGGCACAGTCGACTCATGATGTCTACGGGATACTAGGGAATGTCTGCAAATTCGTAGACAAGTTACAGTATTGGCGTCCCCTTGCAAGAATGACCGGGGCCCAGTACAGTACAGTATATCGTACAGGCCGAGACGATAGATCTTGAGTGAATTGAATGGTGGCGGAGCCTGGGCAATAGTTGGACTGGCTGTCAATGGCGGTGCTTAGTGTTCGGATCGAACGGTCAATGATCCAACAGAAGCACAGTTGGGCAGGTCAGACGGTTAAGATTGAGGATTACCATAGGTACACCTCTCGCTGACCACGTCAGTCACCGCGTTTTACGTCGGGCCAACGTCGGCCTTGTTCGGGAGCACCACAGCCCTAAAGAAAAAAACAACACCACACCACTTGCAAAATTGTACAGTCACAACAGCTGGACACTTTGATTCGACAGCTTTACAAACTGACAGGAGTGTGCATAGTCAACGCCCAATGTTCGGCAAAAACGACAACCATCACGCGACGGGGGTCAAGATGCCAAATGTCAACACCACTTCGAAAACTTCCTCAACTTCCCAAATCCTTTCCTCTCCAAAACATATTTTTCGAAACGTGGCAACCCTTGCAAAACTCCCATGAATATAAAATACACGAACCAGCGTGAACGTCCCAGGTTTCGCCCTGGGTAATCGAGAAATAGACACTCGGATGCCCAACAAAATTTCAAGACGAGTGATCCTCACTTTGCCCTCGCCAGAGCATGGCGAGGGGAAAGTGAGGCAACTTTTGCCTGTGATTTTTGTGCAGTTTATGGGCGGTAGGGGCAGCGCTTCGAGCCGCTGATGAGGTCAAATGAGGACGTGTCTCGGTTTGCCTCGGGTTGCCTCGATCAGACACGATCAATAACTTCCAGGAAGTTAAAGATGCGATTTCATGCAATCAGGGGCAATCACTTGATCGCGATCAGCTGATCGCCCCAACTCGATTAACCTCGAAAACAGCCCAATCGAACACAATCGCAGACAATCACCGACGATCACTTGATTGCATTTGATTGGGTTACTACACGACGCTGGCGAACAGTTACATCGGTTGGCAAGGATTCGTTAAACCCTCGCGAATACCCCGCTGTGGCAAGAACATTCTGGAGGTGCCATCATTTCGCCGCTGAAAAACTAAAAATTCGCGACATTACAGGGAAACACTAAAAATTCGCTAAATCCATCACGAGGGGTTCGCAGTCGCCAAAGTGGGCCCAAAGATGGCAGGAAAATCTTTTCTGATCGGGCGGCGCGAGCTATCAAAACAAATGCACCCCGATCAGATCAACCCCGACCAGATCACAGCCGACCAGAGGCGAACCGAGACAAATCCTGAGGAGCTGTTTCCAAACCTTCAGGTTTGGTCACGTTGGAGGTCGCATGGGGTCGCACGCGATTTTTGGGCTTCCGAGCCTAGTACTATTCATCCTCATCCTCATATAGCCCTCATACTCAAGTTCTCCCGAACAAGGCCGTAGCATGCAAAAGAGTCTGGTAACCCTATGCAAAACCCTTGATACCTCAGTTTCAGAGTTAAGGCCGCAGTGCAGATATCGGGGGCTACAGTTCAAAGTATTATAGCTTGAAAGCCGCGTAACCCAGAATACACAGGAAAGTGAGCAGGCAGAGGTTTCTGCCAGCGGGGGAGGGGTGTGCGGAAAAGTGCTCCGCAGTATGATGTGTGGGGGGAAAGCGGGGGAGGGCTCTGGGAAAAGCTCCGCACAACAAGATGAGGAAGAGCGCAGGTCGCAAACTTGAAAATTCGAACTTGAACTCAAAACAACTCAAACTCGGCAAACTCCCACGCTTGAACTACCGTCTTACTAACTTGAAGTGTGTTATCCGAGCTACGCAGAGCCCGCAGGCGACGATTTCTCGCGCCCCATAGTCTCTTGATGGGCGCACGAATATCTGCGCATTTTTGTACCTCGTAGTCGCCTTTCGGGTATACGCTGAGCGCATTGTGCTCGGATTCCTCCTCTGCCGTCCTTATTCCTCTCCCGCCCCTCCATTCCTCACGTCCCTGCGGTTTAGGGCTGGAATAGCGGTAGCGACAGGCAGGAATGGGTGCGACGGTGGCGAGCAGCGGGGCGACGGTATGATTTTCTCGCAACGACGACAGCGAGCAGCAGGGCGACGATGGTGACCAGCCGGGCGACGAACTGAGCAGCTGTGCGACTGTAGCGAGCACCATTGTGACGGAACAGAGCATCGGGACGACGGTAGCACGCATCGAGACGACGAAAGCGAGCAGCGGGACGACGGTAGCGAGCAGCGGGGCGACGGTAGCGAGCAGCGGGACGACGGCATTGAGCAGCGGGACGACGGTAGCGAGCAGCGGGGCGACCGTAGCGAGCAGCTGTTCCCCACACCCCTCTCATAAACCACGGGTGTTGTTCACCCTTTCGCCCCGCTCCCCTCCCCCCTTCACCCTCAAACTGCACTGACTTCCGAATCTCCAACTCCTCGGCCCTGAAGAGAAAGAGAGAGGCAGGGAAAATAAAATGGGAGCAGCGGCAAGGTGCTGGCCGAAAGGCTACGAAACGCGGGGAGATGCGAAGATAGGGGGAGGCGAGATGCAAAGACAGGGGGAGGCGACATGCAAAGACAGGGGGAGGCGAGATGCAAAGACAGGGGGCGGCGCGATGCGAAGACAGGAGGAGGCGAGATGCGAAGACAGGGGGAGGCGACATGCAAAGACAGGGGGCGGCGCGATGCGAAGACAGGGGGAGGCGAGATGCGAAGACAGGGGGAGGCGAGATGCGAAGACAGGGGGAGGCGACATGCAAAGACAAGGGGCGGCGCGATGCGAAGACAGGGGGAGGCGAGATGCGAAGACAGGGGGAGGCGACATGCAAAGACAGGGGGCGGCGCGATGCGAAGACAGGGGGAGGCGAGATGCAAAGACAGGGGGAGGCGAGATGCGAAGATAGGGGGAGGCGAGATGCGAAGACAGAGGGATGTGAAGACCGGCGAACACGCGAAGACATCATCTCCCTTCCCCCCCCCCGCCATCACCTCCGTTCCCCCACGCCATCACATCCCTTCCTCCCCTGCCAAGCTCTCCCTTCCCCCCTTGCCATTCCCTCCTTTCCCGCACGCTCATCCGAAAAAACGTGGGCTCAAAATCCTACGCAAAAGATACTTTCGAAGTTGCTTTCAGGTGTGTGTTTCGAAAGTATGTTCAGGAATGCCGGGCATGATGCTTTTTGAGCGGACCGCGCGTGAGTCTCTCCCAAAACTTTCGGAACCAATCGTCGAGAACCGAATGTTTGGTTCGGAAATTACTCTGATTGGCCGAGCGCTCAGTTTATTTCGTTTGGGCTGGTCGTACATTCGTTTCCTAACTTTGAGGGATGAGATGTAATTGGCTGGTGTACTCCACACGAGCGAACAGTTCGCCCGATAAACCACATCAATAGGAGTGACTGTAGCAATAATTCGTATATGATGCGAATACACTTTGTGCTCCTTCGTCCTTGCGTTGTCATCATAGCTGGCTATAAAACAATTTTAATTAAACCTGAAATAAAATTCCGTAATTTTATTGAATATTTTACTACCCGTTATTATAGCGAATCCAAATTACATTTATGGGCAGAAACTTACATACAGCTTGCTTGTATTGTTAGTGAATTCTTAAAATCCTACACTTTTGATATACCTGATTTTCAATTCATATATATTTACTCAAAATACATGAACTATGCACCCGTCCAGAAACAGTGAGATCTAATCAGAAATCAGGATCCTAAGTGGTACCCGCTTGGCAAGGAAGAACATCCGCTGCTCAAATAACTAACTGCGGGGCCTCCACAATAAAGTTGCAATATCAAAAAATCACCAGCAACAACCGTCATTGTTAAGAAAAACAGACGTCCTGCAAGAAAAACAAGCAAACAGAAATCGAATGGACTTCATACCAACGTAGTAGCGATCATGCTCGGCTGATGGAACGCCCGAGCGCTAACGGGCCTGGAACAATACAAACACACGCAAACAACATGGTGACAACATGAGCGGAATAAAAGAAAAACAGGGAAGGACCAAGGCCAACAATGCATTATAATCTGCATCGAGCAGCAAGGCTCGCAGTAGGCGGTTACCACGGTTACTCACATTGAAATGTCGTGAAGAAACGGTGAGCTGGCTTCGCAATAGGCGCCAGACACGCCAAACGTTCTTAAATAAGCAGTTACACGAAGGAATAAAAACCAAACGGGGATAGGAAAAGTAGTAAGCACTTGGACCTAGCGACGGTTCGCGACTGCAGCGGGAGGGAACAAACAGTAAAAAAGGTGACTACCGTAGTGCACTAACAGCGAGTCGATGAAAATAGCAATAACTCGAAGCATAAGAAGTAAGCACCTGCGAGACGAAGATAGCTGGGTGCCAGCACCTCACCTCACCTAGCGACAAAATAAACGAAGCAACCCGCCTGCGTGGCGTCGGAGTTGCTGATTTGGCTCTGCTTGACTATTCTGTAGGTAGGGCGCGAAGGGAGAGATAGAGGGACGCGCGAGACCAGGCAACATTACTCAACGCGAATAACACTCGCAAGTAGACGAACAAGGCAGATCATGACGAAGCAAGTGGTGATCGCCTCACCCAACGCTCGGGTGTACGCAGCAATAATGATATGAGAGGACCGGCCGCAGTTGCTTACATTGAAACGACGTTGTGAGAAACTGGCGCAGACACTTGGAGATGAACTTTACTGCAGGCACAGGACACGACATACTATTTGAAACGCGGACTTAAGAGTTACTCTAGAGGAAACACAGGAAAAAAGCGACGAACAAAAGCTACTGCGGTTACAAAAGCGAGAAATCGCACCCTAGTAACAGCTCGCCGATCAGAACTAACGAGTACTGTCACGGAACACCCGTAATAACGACTACGAGATGACGAAGAAGCAGGTGACTCGATGCATCTCACCTGCGAAGCCTAGCGACAACGCCTGCCACTGGGGTACCAGCGAGGCAACCGCCAGCGTGGTGTCGCCGAAGCTGATTTGGTCCCTCAGCGAGTCAGCAGCGGCTACTGTATCTCTCGTGGTGTTTGCGCGACCATTGGTGATTACCATCAGCAGCGCTGTTACAGACTTCGACAACGATTGGTCCCAAATGCATTTTGGCGAACAGCACTACTCCGCTCGTCAATCGTACTGGCGCGCTGTGTTGTTGCCAGCTCGACAAGTGTGGTGGTTGTAACAGCATGGCATATTTCACGAGCCAACAGTTCATCTTATTCAAGCCGAAAATTGAACCACTTACAATCCCAGTTTTATCAATGACCAAATTTGGTGGCTAAATGAATAACAAAATCCTGTCACAAATTCTAACAAATAGACCTGAAATTTGACCACAAGCACAAAAAAGATGGCAAGTTGAGTTTGATGACTAGATGGTTCATATTTTGTAAACAAACGTATGTTAGATGCTAATATGAAACACAACAACTGTTTTATGTGTATATATATACAGATAGTATGTTGGTTGCTTATCCTTGAACGGATTTGTAAGAAACATGTCACCGTTTGATCGTATGGATTTTTTTTAGCCCTCCTATTTTTCCTCAAATTCATGTATTCTATCTCAATATCTAGCCATTGGAGCTGATTTTAGCTCATTCGCACAATTACGCTGCACGTGACGCTTGTTTGTGCGTTTGATGGCATGCAACCGTGCAAAGATAGGCATGTACGCAACATCTCGCCGTTTGATCATCTGGGTGATTTTTTTAGCCCTATTTCTCCTCACATTCAATTATTACATCCTATTACCTAGTCATTGGAACTAATTTTGGCTCATTCGCACAACTACGCTGCACGTGACGCTTGTTTGTGCGTTTGATGACATAAAACTATGCAAGGATAGGCATGTACGCAACATGTCACCGTTTAATCATCTGGATGTTTTTTTTAGCCATATTTCTTCTCACATTCAGGTATTACACCTTAATTCCTAGCCATAGGAACTGGTTTGAGATCATTCGCACAACTAGGCAGCACCTGACGGTTGTTTGTGGGTTTGATGGCATGAAACTGTGCAAGGATAGGCATGTATGCAATATGTTACCGTTTAATCACCTAGATGTTTTTTTTGGCCATATTTCTTCTCCCATTCAGGTAGTATACCCTATTATCTAGCCATAGGAACTGGTTTGAGATCATTCGCACAACTACGCAGCACGTGACGCTTGTTTGTGTGTTTGATGGCATGAAACTATGCGAGGATAGGCATGCACGTAACATATTACCGTATAATCATCTGCAAGTTTTTTAAATATTTTTTCTCGTCATTTTCAGGTATTACATCATATTCCCTAGCCATAGGAACTGGTTTGAGATCATTCGCACAACTACGCAGCACGTGACGCTTGTTTGCGCGTTTGATGGTATGAAACTATGCAAGGATAGGTATGTACGCAACATGTCACCGTTTTGTCATCCGGATGTTTTTTAAAACGATTTGTCTCCTCACATTCAGGTAGTGCATCCTATTGCCAAGTCATTGGAACTGGTTTTAGCTCATTCGCTCAACTACGCTGCACGTGACGCTTGTTAGTGCGTTTGATGGCATGAAACCGTGCAAGGATAGGCATGTGAGCAACACGTCACCATTTAATCAACTGGATGTTTTTCAAACCCCTATTTCTCCTCACATGCAGGTAGTACATCCTATTACCTAGCCATTGGAATTAATTTTAGCTCATTCGCACAACTACGCTGCACGTGACGCTTGTCTGTGCGCTTGATGGCATGAAACCGTCCAAGGATAGGCATGTACGCAACATGTCACCGTTTTATCGCCTAGATGTTTTTTTAAATCGTATTTCTTCTCACATTCAGGTATTACATCCTATTTTCTAGCCATTGGAACTGATTTTAGCTCATTCGCACAACTTCTGAGCACGTGACGCTCGTTTGTGCGTTTGATGTCATGAAACCGTGCAAGGATAGGCATGTACGCAACATGTCACCGTTTGATCGTCCGGATGTTTTTTTAAGCACTATTTCTCCTCACATTCAGGTAGTACATCCTACTATCTAGCCATTGAAACAAATTTGAGCTCATTCGCACAACTACGCTGCACGTGACTCTTGTCTGTGCGCTTGATGGCATGAAACCGTCCAAGGATAGGCATGTACGCAACATGTCACCGTTTATCGTCTAGATGTTTTTTTAAATCGTTTTCTCCTCACATTCAGGTATTACATCCTATTTTCTAGCCATTGGAACTGATTTTAGCTCATTCGCACAACTTCTGAGCACGTGACGCTCGTTTGTGCGTTTGATGTCATGAAACCGTGCAAGGATAGGCATGTACGCAACATGTCACCGTTTGATCGTCCAGATGTTTTTTTAAGCACTATTTCTCCTCACATTCAGGTAGTACATCCTATTATCTAGCCATTGAAACAAATTTGAGCTCATTCGCACAACTACGCTGCACGTGACGCTTGTTTGTGCGTTTGATTGCTCTGTCTCTCACTCTCTCTTCTCTCTCTCTCTCTCTCTCTCTCTCTCTCTCTCTCTCTCTCTCTCTCTCTCTCTCTCTCTCTCTCTCTCTCTCTCTCTCTCTCTCTCTCTCTCTCTCTCTCTCTCTTTGCATCTACGATATGTTGATGAGATAAAGCCTCGCCTTCGCTTAAGCAAGCCGCCTCCCAGCTGCATAGATGTTGTAAACATTCGAGTATTCAGAATCCGTAGTGGGGAGTAATACATTCATTCGAAAAATCTATTATGACGGAAAATATATTGATGACTTTTTAGATCATGCTGAAACTCAAGTTTCAGATAATGTTTATGATAATGGAAGACCATCGTAATCAAGATGCAGCATTATTGAAAATTCAGAATTAGATGCCTAATAAAACCCTTTACAGGTATACAATTCCATATTTTATGTTTTTTGACACTGTAATGATATACGATTTATCGGAAGCTAGCACAACAATTTTGTGCGGGGCCCAGGTAACCGTCTATTCTGATTGACAACAAAAATAATTATTAGGATTATGGAACCAGATGTCTAATACATCTCAAAACATGTTTAACATTCATTAGTCAACATACCAATATTTGAGCACACTTGTAGTAAAAATGTATTCATTTTCACATATCAATGTATTCAGACAGTGTAAATATTCCATTTTATCCAATGCCAGCACATCAATTTCGTACGGGACCCACCGCCAATGGGAGGCAGGAGCCTTGTTCCCGCCATTCCTGAAGGGTACCGAGGCTGAAAATTACTGCCGAAGCTGCTACCCAACTGCTCAACCAATCGGGTAGTTTTCGAAGCTGCCACGCTTTCTGCCCAAGCAGTTTCGAGAGTTCCGAGCCTGCTTGGGCTGATTTCGTTTCGACGCGATGCGTCGATAGTAGCTTTTCCCACTCAAATCAAATTGTTACTTCAGACATACCCCCCGAAACCCTACTTTTCGGGGGCCCCATTTTTGGGATGCTCATTCCGCTCACCATTTCATACCTTCGCCAGCGACTTCGGATTCCACCTCACCGTGACGCCCTTTTTTCCCTCCTCTCCCTGTCCCTTCCCTTACCCACCCCCCCACACTTATTTCACCTTTTTCTCCACCCTGCGTTTCCCCCTTGCCCTTCTCCCCCTTTCCCCCTGCCCTTCTCTCCCTTCCTTCCGGTTCTTCTCATCTCCTTCCCCCCTGTCCTTCTCCTTTCCCACTGTCCTACTCCCCCTTCCCCCCTGTCCTTCTTCTCCTTTCCTACTGTCCTACTCCCCCTTTCCCCCTGTCCTTCTCTCCCTTACCCCTTGCCATTCTCTCCCTTCCCCCTTGCCATTCTCTCCCTTCCCCCCTGTCTTTCCCTCCCTTTCCCCCTGCCTTTCCCTCCCTTTCCCCCTGTCTTTCGCTCCCTTTCCCCCTGTCTTTCGCTCCCTTCCCCCTGTCTTTCGCTCCTTTCCCCCTGTCTTTCTCCCACTTTTCCCACATTCTCCCCCTCTCCCCCTGTCCTTCTCTCCCTTCCCTCCAGTTCTTCTCATCTCCCTTTCCCCCTGTCCTTCCCGCACTTTCTCCCATGTCTTTCCCCCCATTTCCCCCTGTCCTTCTCCCCATTTCCCCCGGTCTTTCTCTCCCTTTCCCCCTGTACTTCTCTCCCTTCCCTCCTGTTCTTCTCAGCCCCTTCCCCCTTGTCCTTCTTCTCCTTTCCTACTGTCCTACTCCCCCTTTCCCCCCTGTCCTTCTCTCCCTTCCCCCATGTTATTTTCTCCCTTCTTCTCAGCTCCCTTTCCCCCTGTCCTTTTCTCCTTTTACCCCCTGTCCTTCTCTCCCTTTCCATTCGCCCACAACTCCCTTTCCCCATTTCCCCTGATGCCCGTCTCCCCATTTCCCCTGATGCTCGTCTCCCCATTCCCCGTCCTTCTCCCCTTTTCCCCCTGTCCTTCTCTCCCTTCCCCCCGTTCTTTTCTCCCTTCTTCTCAGCTCCCTTTCCCCCTGTCCATCTCCCCAGGCTCGGTCCGAGCTGCCAAGGCCAGGGCCGAGGCTGGGGGGGAGGGTCGGAAGGGGGTGGTGGAGGAGAGGGTAGTGGTGGTGCATCACAAAAATGTGTGCGTCTGGAAAATATTTGACCTTTTTTTTTTAAAGCAAGTGTTAAAAAAACGTTTGACAATCATCCAGGAATCATCTATATATCATTCGTATAGCATTTTTGTCAAACCAAATGCTTTGCTGATGTTTTAGTAATGGTTTAGCAATGTTTCAATAGTATGTTTGTCAGATGTTTGTTGTTAAAAGAATAATAAGGTTGCATAAATGTGTGTTTCACAATCAATATAAGTTATGGTTGATCGACATAGTTACAATTTAATATGCATCACCAGATGAACCTGTTGAGCAGCTTCACATCAAAGTCTTTGCAGCAGGGGACAACATGCACTGCAAAATATTGAATTGTGCTACCAAAATTTCTGATTAGTAAGTTAAGTGTGGAGCATTATGATACCTCAATTTTGAGACGCAATAAGGTGAAAAACGTACTTAAGGAGAGAATCTCCTCTGTCTTCAAGCAATCAACCACCAATCAACATTCATTTGAGAGACAAGTAACTGATTGCACTACAACAACTGCTTCTTGATTGTGTGATAACAATATTGTCCAGTTTGAACGCGCATTTGCCAAACCCCAATCACACTTTCCCAACCAACCCTAACCAGCCCAGAAATCGATCCAACCAATCTGGGCTGCCTGATTCAATCCAGCTCAGAATATCACATCGCCCAACCAATCCGAGCCGCCCATTTAATCCACCTCGACAATTTCCAGCTCAACCACCTTATCGGCCCAAGAGTCCCCTAGCTCCCACAACCACTCAGCACTCAACCCATCACGCCAGCACAAGAGTGGAACTGGCTTCCTGTGATGTTATTATTCCTAAGCAGCCGTGACTTCGTTCGTTTTGTTAGCAGGCTTCTCCTTCTCCTAGCTTCTACCGCCACCATAGCTCCTAGTTTCTACCGCCGCCATAGCGTTTAGTTTCTACCGCCGCCATAGCGCTTAGTTTCTACCGCCGCCATAGCTCCTAGTTTCTACCGCCGCCATAACCCTGTCTGATTTGCAGCGCAACAACCAGCGAACCGCAGTTACCGTATTTTTTTTCTTAAGAAGGCCAGTTACTTAGTGTATTGAGGATATTTCTGACCTCGTCTTGATTATTTTTCTTCATGAGCGTGTGCAGGTCGCCGCGTCAATCTGCCCTTGCTTATCACTTATGGCTGTGTGTTCTTATTGAGGGCGTCACATCCTATTCATGCTTTACTCTGACTCGATATCTACTTTAACCTTCTCATCCTGTTCGTTATGTCTCTAGAAGGCGTGCACTACAAGATCTTTTAATTTAAATACCGTAAAGTGCCACCTATAGGACCCGGGGGACTCTCTACAAATGCTTGAAAAAGTGCTAGGGGGACCCTCTGGCGGATGCAAAATTTTAAGACCCGGGGTACACCATGGCATGGCATGGCGTCGCATCACCCACTGTATACCTGCCTTATACACCATGGCATGGCGTCGCATCACCCACTGTATACCTGCCTTATACACCATGGCATGGCGTCGCATCACCCACTGTATACCTGCCTTATACACCATGGCATGGCGCGGCGTTGCATTGCAGGAGGGGGTGATCAAGGAGGGCACGAGAGCAGCGGAGGGAATGCCAGCAGCAGACATGGAGAAGAGGAAGAGGTAGGTAGGGGAAAGAGGTGGGTTGGGGAAAGAGGTGGGTTGGGGAAAGAGGTGGGTAGGGGAAAGAGGTGGGTTGGGGAAAGAGGTGGGTTGGGGAAAGAGGTGGGCTGGGGAAAGAGGTGGGTTCAGGAAAGAGGTGGGTTGGGGAAAGAGGTGGGTTGGGGAAAGAGGTGGGTTGGATGAAAAATGATATGGTGACTGCAAAGGGGTAATTTATGTTTCTTTTCCTGCCTGCCAGCTCATCGTTATGATGTCCAATTGAGCCCCACAATGAGCCGACCCAAGAAGTCACCTCTTTTTCTTGCCTGCCAGCTCATCGATCTCATCTTATCTCAACTAAAGCTGAGCAATACCCTAGCCCCTGCCAGCTCATCGTTCTCATGTTATCTCATTGCATCCCATCCCAACTAAAGCTGAGCAGTCCCAAGTTTTCCTTGTATCCCCCCAACCCCAGGCTACAGCGTGAGAAGCTGATGAAGCTAAGGAGCCCCAACTTTGCAGTGTTGTTGATGCGATCGCTTTTGAGGGTCATGCTGATGTCCTATCCACCAAACCCCCACCCTCCCCCCCCCACCACCCTCTCCCCCACCCCGTCCCCTTCCAGGCTGCAAAGTGAGAAGCTGATGAAGCTACGAAGCCCCAAATTCTCTATGTCGCTGATGCAGCTGCTCTTGGGGCGTTATGAGAGTGATTTTCCTGTCCACCCGACCCTCCCAGGCTGCAACGTGAGAATCGCATGAAGCTACGAAGCCCCAACTTCGCTGTGTCGCTGACGCGGCTGGCGGTGCACAACGTGCCGCAGGAGATGGATGAGAAGCAGCTGAAGCAGGTGTTTGTGGAAGCCCTTCTACCCCTTCCCCACTTCCTTCTCTCCCTTTAATTGCCTTCCTCTCAGCACCCTTTCCCCCTGTCCTTCTCCCCCTTTCCCCCTATCCTTCTCTCCCTTCATTTGCCTTCTTCTCACCTCCCTTTCCCCCTGTCTTTCTCCCCTTCGCCCCCCTGCCCTTCTTTCAATTTTGTATGCTTTATCCCCATTCCTAGGGACGGATGGTGGTCGCAAAGCTTGACACGTTGGGTATGAAGGGATTCACTTGGCATGCGTCCTCTGAAATTTGTATCTTTTTATGAATGCATAGAATTCAATGACAAGTACCAGATGAATAGTTACGTATATGATCGCAAGAATGCATGATGACACAGATACCGTAAGAGATGCAAGATGTCCTATATAAAAGCACAACTAATGTTCTAGGGAACCCCTTTTGGCATGTAACTTTTGCTTCACTACAGTACGGTAAGGGTACCAACAGGCATGAACCTCTCATGCATAATATATCACTGTAGGTACAAAATGTCAGAATATTATGCTCTAGCCTGTAGTGGGGTGCTCTGTAGCGAGTACAACCCTTCTAGGGTTTGCTATTTGTATCCCCATTCTTGCTAGTTCAGTCCTCTCTTTTTTGCCTAATTCTTCTCAACATGCTATCAGAGCAGGACGATCCTGTTGGGTCGATCCTGTGGGTGGGCCCACCACCAAATGCTTCCGCTGCTGTTCTACTGTTCGCGCGACGACTTCTTCCTGCCTAAACCCGAATTTCTTTTTCTAGGGTTTCGGCGGTTTTCATCCCGCCGTGCGCTCGGGGCGCGCGGCGGTTTTCTGCCCGCCGTGCGCCCCGAGGCGCGCGGCGGTTTCCCACCGTCGAAGCGCCCTCCCCCCGTCGCCGTCGACCCCCCGCGTCGCCCCGCAGCCCCGCGCGTCGCCCCCGACGTCTCGTCGCGACACCTTGGGGAGCCGCGCGCGGCCCCCCGCTACCTCGTCGCGATGCCGTGGGGAGCTACGCGCGGCCCCCGCTGCCTCGTCGCGACGCCTTAGGGAGCCGCGCGCGGCCCCCCGCTGCCCCGTCGAGGCGCCCTGGGGAGCCGCGCGCGGCCCCCGCTGCCCAGAGGTGGCGCCCTGGGGGTCGCGCGCCTTCCCCCTCGCCGTCCCCCGCGCTCCTTCTCCCTTTCGCCCGTTTTAGGGTTTGGGGGTGGGGAGTGTGGGGGTGGCGGCTGTGGGGGTGTCGGTTGTGCGTTACTCTACCTACTCCTCCTCCTCCCTAGTCTCCCTCTACTGCAGCTGCCGCTGAGGGGGGTGGTGTGTGGGAGTCTAGGGTTTGGGGTTTAAGGGGGGGTACCGTGGGAGTGGAGCTAGGGGTGAAGCAAGGGGTGTGTGTCGAGGGGTGTGGGACTGTTGGGGGAGGTTGAGCGGAGACTGCCGTCGTGTCGTCCGCAGCACCTGTATTCCGGGGTTCCGCGGACCTCCGGTAGCTCAGAGAGCCGGCTGCACCTGTCGCCCGTGGGTCCGCTGCACCCTCCGCAGCGACTATTACCCCTGTAGTCCGGGGCTCTGCTTCCGGTAGCCACTAGCGTTGCGCCAGAGCCGTCTGATGCCCGTGTGTCTGCAGCTTCAGTCGTCGCCTCCACTCCTTTCTCCTCTCGCCAGCCCTCCTCCTCCTCATTTGTCCTCTGTGACCGCCTCTAGCTTTGCTCATAACTTATAAACTATTACTTCTTGCTTGTGCTCAGAATGTGTGGTGACATCGTGATCCACCCTGAGCTTGTACTGCTTTGTTTCCTCTGCTGATTACACCCCACTTTGGCTATGGGGGTGTGTCAGAATATTATGCTCTAGCCTGTAGTGGGGTGCTCTGTAGCGAGTACAACCCTTCTAGGGTTTGCTATTTGTATCCCCATTCTTGCTAGTTCAGTCCTCTCTTTTTTGCCTAATTCTTCTCAACACAAAAAGGTTAAGGTATAACACATATGGTATAAGGTAAAAAGTATAAATATGGTATAACACATGAGGTGCACCACATGGCTTTTTCGGACGACTCCGCACAGGTCCGCGCAGTGCTGAAACTTCTGACGTGGCAGTTTCTTCGTTAGAAAGTCGGCTGTCATTTCGCCAGTTGGACAGTAGGTGTGTTGGACCTTGCCCTCGTCAATTTCGTCTTTGACGAAGATGTAACGCAGGGCGATGTGTTTTGTGCGGTTGACCCGTTAATTTGCGCTCTGGTTGTCGCATTGTAACTTGAATGACCCGTTAATCACCGTTTTCATTTCCTGTAGGAGCTCCGTGAGGTAGAGTCCATTGCTAAATGCTGTACTTGTTGCGATGAATTCCGCTTCTGCTGTCGAAAGGGCGATGAGCTCCTGCTTCTGCGAGTTTTAGGAGATGGTTCCTGCAGGTTCAGATTTGAAGATGAAGCCTGTGCGGGATCTCCTGTTGTCTACATGTTAGAATCTAGAAGCAGGAATGAATGCATTGAATGAGAGTTGGGTACAAGTATCAAACCCTAAAGGGGTTGTACTCCATATTGGCTACCCCACTACAGCCTACACAAATATAGCATGCATATAGTTTGACACACCCCCATAGGCAAAGTGGGGGAGAAAAAGGGGTCACAAGACCAGTCAAGAAAAGCAAAGCAAGCTCAGGGTGGATCACAACGTCACCACACATTCTGAGCGCAAGCAAAGGGCCACAAGGCCAGTTCACATGCAGAGACATATATGCAACAACAACAGTACAGTGATCACTACCTAGCAAGAGCAAACATGCAGGCATATATATATATCACAGTACAAGCAGAGACTACAGAAAGTGTGGAAACGTAGGCACAAGGCCCAACAAAGTACAAAAGCGCTGATGGTCACCAGACGGAAGTGCCTTGGTGAATATATCAGCAGTGTTGGCCTGAGTGGCCACGTGAGCAAGACGAAGCTGACCACGCTGTTGCAACTCTCGAGCCAGGAAGTAACGCAGAGCGATGTGCTTCGTTCTGTGCTCCAGTCTGTGCTCCCGACACAAGGCAATGGCGACCTTGTTGTCGACGTACAGAACTGGAGGAGAACGAGGCCTCTCTCCCAAGTCAGTCAGCAGGTAGGTAAGCCAGCGTAACTCCTGTGCAGCCATGGCTGTGGCGTAGATCCCAGCCTCACAACTGGAGCCGAGAACAGAAGAGGAGCGAATAGACCGCCAAGAAACAGAGCCAGAGCCAAGGCTGAAGGTGTAACCCTGTCACGACCGCTGCGTAGCCAGGTCGTCAACCCAAGAAGCGTCTGAGTGCCCAATGAGGACAACTGGACTCCGCCCTCCAAGCACGAGCCCCATGCCCGATGTACTGCACAAGTAGCGCAGTACCCTCTTTGCAGCATCCATGTGCACCTTTCGGTGCCGACCAGGAGCCACGTAGCGAGCCAGAAGGCCAAGAGGGTACGCAAGGTCAGGACGAGTGCAGGTCATCAGGTACATGAGGCAGCCCACTAGCTCTGGGTAAGGACCACTCAGCTCTACGGACTCGTCCGAAGGTAGAGCTGAGAGCGAGTGACCTGTAGCCAGAGGAGTGGACTGTGGCGAGGACCAGGTGAAGCCGAAGCGCTGAAGGACCTGCTGCACCATGTGTGACTGAGTCAGTGTGATGGTGCGGCGTGCTCGGTCCCGGGTGATCTGCAAGCCGAGATAACTGCACAGCTCACCCAGGTCTGCGCACGTGTGTCTCTTCTGCAGCTCCGACTTCACCAGGGCGAGAGCCTCAGTGTCAACAGTGGCAAAGACCAAGTCGTCGACGTACACGAGGATGTAGAACGGCGGCAGCAAAGTGTCGGTGCGCAGAAACAGCGACGGGTCAGCAGTCGAAGGAGCAAACCCAAGTGCCGCATGTGTAGGTCCTCCTCAGTGTGTCGTGCCACTCACGAGGCGCCTGGCGGAGACCGTAGACTGGCCGCCGGAGGCTCCACTGGGTACTAGGAGGGAACGTCCCAGTGAAGCCAGGTGGGTGGCGCAGCCAGATCTCCTCGTGCAGGCTACCCTGTAAGAAGGCTGTGCTAAAGTCCAGAGAGTGAAGCTCGTAGTCACGCTGAGCGGCAACGTGCAGCAGCACCCAAAGAGTAGTCATCTTCGGGGTGGGGGAGAAGGTCTGGAAGAAGTCAACTCCCTCTCGCTGACTAAAGCCTCGTGCAACGTAACGAGCCTTGAAGACAGGCGGAGAGCCCGGCGGCCGCTTCACCCTGAAAATCCACATGCCATCGATGATGTTCGCCCCAAGGGGGGGAACCTCGTCGACGTAAGTGTCTGTGGACTTCCAGGATGCCATCTCTGCGTCCATGGCTGTCTGCCACTGAGAGGAGTAGGGACCCGCGATCGCCTCAGCGTAAGATCGCGGGGTAGGGATGTCTGGTGCATCCGGGTCTCCCTCAGGGGCAAGCAGCATGGCCACGAGATGAGGCGCAGCGGCCGCAAGACACTCAAGGTCCTCCTGTCTGTCCTCAAGGACGTCCGTGCCAAGAGCACACTCACCCCCGACGGACGGAGGACAGACAGACGCAGACTCAGCAACAAGACTAGCAGCGTAGTCTAGATGACAGGCAGCAGCAAAGTCCACAAGCTCAGCGACCAAGGCAGACGCAGCAGCAGACTCAAACGACGGGTCAGTGAAAACAGTGGCTAACAGACGCGTGACAGTAGGGTGCTCAGCACGAAACCGGTCAGACTCAGGGTTCGGAACGTCAGGCAGAGAGGACTCAGGAGGAGACGGCAGAGGAACACGCTGCGGAGCAGAGGACGGACGACGGACAACGAGGTGCACGCCGTAGACAGCCGGCGAACGCGGACGAGCAACAGGACGACTGGTACGACCAGAACAAACAGGCGAGACAGGACGCGACGCAGGCTCACGACGCTCAGCAAGACCCCCTGGCTGCTCGGTGTAAGGAGAAGGAGCAGGCAGCGGTGAGCCAGGCAGTAACGGAAGACCAGTAGAAGACGGGAGGCTAAGAACCTGGCGAAGCACAGAGTCAGGCTGTGGCGGAGACGACGGAGACGGCGGAGCGAAGAACAGTCTCGGCTGCGCCGTGCCACCAGTACCAGCAGCTCCAGCACCTCCAGCAGCTCCAGCGCCCCCAGTAGCTCCAGAACCTCCAGCGCCAGCGCCTCCTTGACCAGCTCCACCAGCAGCAGCACCCCCAGACACAGCACCTCCAGTCCCAGCAGCTCCAATACTGCCAGTAGGAATTTTTGGGACCAGCAACACTAGCACCTCCAGTAGACAAAGTACCAGCACCACTCCCAGCTCCAGTGGCGTCAGCAGAAGCACCTCCAGCGGCAGAGCCCCGAGCTCCAGCAGCGCGAACCTGACGGCGACCGTACCAGTCGTGCAGCTGCTGTGAGGTGAGAGGCACACGCGGACGAAGGCGGCCACTCCAAGGAGACCGCGCACCAGCAGTCTCAGTACCCTCAGGCGCCGCACCCCCAGACTCAGCACCCCCAGACTCCTCACGTACAGGCTCAGCACCCCCAGACTCAGCACTCCCAAGCTCCTTACGCTCAGGCTCTGCACCCCCAGGCTCCGCACCCCCAGGGACAGCGCCGGCTCCAGTGCCTCCAACACTAGCGCCTCCAACACCAGCGCCTCCCGCAGCAGGGCCCCCAGCTCCAGCAGCTCGACCCTGACGGCTAACGTACCACTCACGCAGCTGCTGTGGGGAGAGAGGGAGACGACGACGAGAGGGCAGCGGCGAGGCACCAGCGGAGCGGCTACGGAGACGGTCGCTCCAGGGAGACTGCTCACCAGACACCCCAGCGCCCCCATGTGCAGCACCCCCAGACGCAGTACCCCCAGGCTCAGCACCCCCAGGCTCCGTACCCCCAGGCTCAGCACCCCCAGGCTCCGCACCCCCAGGCTCAGCACCCCTAGAAGCAGCACCCCGAGCAGGACCACCCTCAGCAGGACCTGAGTCACCAGTGACCTCAACCGGCACAGTCAAGGGAGGAGGGTCTACCTGAGACACACCTGAAGGAGCAGGACCGGGAGCGGGGAGGGGGTCTACCTGGGGAGCACCTGGAGCGAGGAAGAGCGGCGGGGGGGGGAGAGGGGCAGTGCGGTAGGGGAAGAGACGGTAAAAGGGAACCGACTCGTCGAACGTGACGTCCTGAGAGGGGAAGACACGGCGCGAGGTGGGGTGGTAAAACTGCCAACCAGGCGCGTCAGGGACAAAGCCAAGGAAGACACAGGGAACAGCGCGGGCGGAGAGCTTGTCCGCGGTGGTATCGCGGACAAAGGCACGAGAACCCCAGACCCGGAACACCGACGCATCGCCAACCTCTCCCGTCCACCGCAGTGTGGGCGAGGTCTCCAGCAAGGACCTCTGTCAGAGTGCAGACGCAGGACGGGAAACTCCGTCCCGAACCGCTCGCGGAGCTGGAGACGGGCAGCGCGGATCCAAGGGATCAAAACATCAGGGACCTCACCCTTGGTGCGCAAGGGGAAGACCGTGGTGTAACGCGAGTAGTCGTCGACAACCAGCAGAAAGTACCGCTCGCGGCCCTGTCCAGTGACGCGGGCTGGGCCCCACACGTCCATGTGCAGGGTCTGCAGGGGAGCAGTCGTCGGGGGAAACGAGGAGGAGTGAGGAGCGGCGCGCTGCCGCCCCTCGACACAGGGAAGACAGGGAGGAGCAGGCGAGGGTGGGAGGGGAGGGAGAACCCTGGGAAGACCAGAGACAAGGACCCGGCGGTGCATGCTACGAAGGCGCTGCACCGAGGGGTGACCAAGACGGTGGTGCCAAAGGAGGGTCTGGTGCGACAAAGCGCGACACGAGCAGGGGGGCGCTAGCTGACCTGACGCAGACGCAGACGCAGACGCAGCGACCTGAGGGGACACAGTAGTCAGTGTGTACAGACTCGAGCCAGGCGCACGGGTAAACGTGGCCAGGTGCCGGCCCGTCCGGGAGCACGTACAGTGGGTCACGCGCTGACCTCCAGGAGTGAACTGGTCAACCCACTGGTCCTGGAGGTCAGCACCACTCACCAAGTTCGTAGAGAACGAGGGGAGGTAAAGACCCGACAGGGAGCCAGACGGGACCGCCGGACACGGCAGGACCGTGGAGGAGTGCGCAAGGACTGGACCCCCAGAGGGGTCTGCCAGGGAGACTGCAACCGGCCGACTGAGCGGCGTGAGGGTGGTGCTGTCGCGAAAGAAGGAGCGGGAAGCACCTGAGTCAAGCGTGAAGGTGTACAAGGCCTCAGCAGGCGCAGTACCAGAGAGAGCAGACTCACCAGCACCTAGAGCAGCAGCCTCACCAGCACCTAGAGCAGGAGACGCACTAGCACCTAGAGCAGCAACCTCACCAGCACCTAGAGCAGCAGGCTCTATACCTGGGTCAGGCGGTACGCACAGGTAACAGGCACCGTCAGCACTAGTAGGCAATGCATACATGGCAGTGAGAATAACATCATAGTCAAGAGCAAAGATATCTACCCTCTGCCTAAGCAGCTCTAGCCAGGTGGGGAGCTCAGCCTCGTCGCCAAACTCGGTACGCCAGGCGTCGCTCAGACGGGCGAAGCAGCGGGACTGTGTGTGACCAAGCGTCCCGCAAGCCTGACCAGCCCGAGCACCTGTGCGAATGACGTACGGGCAGCGAACGGTACTCCGAGACCCTCTACTCTGAGCGTACCACTCATGAAGCTGCTGGGGCGTAAGTGTCTCGCGCGGACGCCGCTGCAGCTGCAGCTGGCCACTGCCAGACGCTCCCGACTGACCAGCTCCAGGGCGACAGCCACGACGGCTACCGCCACAACCCCAACTAGCGTACCACTCACTAAGCTGCTGGGGCGTGAGAGACTCGCGCGGACGTCGCTGGAGCTGCATCTGGCCACTGCCAGTAGCAGCAGTAGCAGTAGTAGCAGCAGTAGCAGCAGCAGCAGCCTAGCAGCGGTAACAGAAGTAGCAGCAGTAGCAGCAGCAGTAGCGCGGGCAGGGCAGGCGCGGCAGGCAGGCAGGCAGGCAGGCAGGCAGGCAGATGGCGCGGCAGCGCGCTAACAAGGCAGGCGCGCGGGAAGCGCGGTAGGGCAGGTGCTCACCAGTGGCGGGGAGGGCAGGCGCTTGCCAAGCGAGCAGGGCCGGCGCTCGGCTGGCAGCGGCAGGGTAGGCGCACGACGGCGGCGACGGCGGGGCCGCAAAAGCGGCTGCAGAGTAGGGCCGCGTCAGCTGCAGGGCTGGGGCCACGACAGCGGCAGGGCAGGGCCACGGCAGCTGCTGCAGGGCGGGGCCGTGTCGGCGGCAGGGCGGGGCCAGGCGGGGCCGCGTCGGCGGCAGGGCGGGGCCGCGCCAGCGGCAGGGCGGGGCCGCGACAGCGACCTGGCGGGGCCGCGTCGGCGGCGTGGCGGGGCCGCGTCGGCTGCTGCAGGGCGGGGCCGCGACAGCGGTAGGGCGGGGCCACGACAGCGACCTGGCGGGCAGGTGGGCTCTGGGGCGGCGCACGGCAAGGGCGGGGGCCGCGTGCAGGCCCTGGGGCGGCGCGACGGGCAGGCAGGGGCAGCACGCTGGCTCTAGGGCGGCGCGACGGGCAGGCAGGAGGGGCGCGCGGGCTCTGGGGCGGCGCACGGCAAGGGCAGGGGCCGCGCGCAGGCTCTGGGGCGGCGTGACGGGAAGGCAGGAGCGGCGCGCGGGCTCTGGGGCGGCGCGCGGCAAGAACAGGGGCCGTGCGCAGGCTCTGGGGCGGCGCACGGCAAGGGAAGGGGCCGCGCACGAGCTCTGGGGCGGCGCACGGCAAGGGCAGGGGGGGGGGGGGGGGGGGGGGGGGGGGGGGGGGGGGGGGGGGGGGGGGGGGGGGGGCGCACGGGCTCTAGGGCCGCTCACGGCAAGGCAAGGTAGGGCAGGGCGCGCGCTGGCGGCGCGACGCAGAACAGGGCGTGGGGCAGCACGGTAACCGCAGACGGTCACTAGCGAAGGGTGGGCCCGAAAAAAACGGTCCTACGGACCTACTGCTCTGAAACCATGTTAGAATCTAGAAGCAGGAATGAATGCATTGAATGAGAGTTGGGTACAAGTATCAAACCCTAAAGGGGTTGTACCCCATATTGGCTACCCCACTACAGCCTACACAAATATAGCACGCATATAGTTTGACACTACCTCCGCAGCATGATCGGTGTCCACGTAGCCCGTAAGCTGTAGATTAACCGTAAGTCTGCTTTGTAGGTGAGGCCGACGTCGGGTGTAGAGACGAAGTATTGCAGGGCGCGTCGCAGGTCCGCCATATTCCCCTTCGGGTCGGTGCAGGTACTGGGCGAGCTGGCTGGCGATGTATGATAGGTCCGGGCGGCATGTGACGCGGCAAAAAGTAGACACCCGAGCTGCTACTGGTAGAGGCGATGATTGGCGGGAGATAGCGGTGTGGTGTCAGGCTCGTGATTAGGTGGAGGAATGCGGAAGGGGGTTGTGACGCCGACAGGAGCGATGCCGAATTTCTTAGCGAGGGTCTCGACGTATACGGCGGAGAGGTGAATCGTGTTGGCCGATTGCGTCACGTTGAGACCTAGAAACTGGGTGACGTTGTGATTCACCATCACCTCGAGCTTCTGCTTGATGTCGTTCTCGAAGCGGTCGAGCAGCTCGACGTTGTCCCCGGTGTAGAGGAGGTCATATACGTAGGCGACGAGCAAGATGAAGTGATCGCGGGACTCCAGGCGGTACATCCCCTGATCGTGGGGAAGCTGCTGAAAGTCGAGCTCAAGAAGCACGGTGTCGAGGTACTGTTGCCATAGGCGCGGTGCCTGCTTGATCCCGTAGAGGGATTTCTGGAGAAGAGAGAGTGCATCCCCATCCTCTTCAAATGCGTGCGTTTGCTCGATGTAGATTATTGAGTCGACGATCACGTAGAGGAAATCGTTGGAGACGTCGATCTGGCGAAGGGGGCGCTGCTTCACAGTTGTGACGCAGATGAGGATGCGGACGGAAGTATGTCGTCTGACGGGATCGTAAGTTTTGTCAAAGTCCACGAATTGTGTTTGCTCGAATCCACGAACGAGCAATCGTGCCTTGTATTTGTCAATGGCGACATCCGCGAGCGTTTTGATTGTGAAGACCCATTTCCGTGAGAATCATTCTCCCCTTTGCGAGTCGCTGCGACACCAGCTTCTTCTGCGGCCACGCCTTTGAAGTGCAGCGACTTCTGCGGCTATGGCTGCTCTCCACTTCTCAGCATCGGGTCCGCTGAGAGCCTGGCGAACAGTGGTGGGTTCAACTTGCTGCTGGTTACCCCAGGTGGCGATGGCAAGACCGAGGATGCGAAGGCCGGTGGGGTTGGATTCAGATGCATTTGTAACTTCGATCACGTCGTCGTCACTAGGAACGTCACGAACAGAGTCGTGAGAAGAATCGCGAGCGGGATCTTCCTCCATGGGTGAGTGCATTTCTGCACTTATGTAATCATGTTGTGCCTGTACTGCTTCGTGTTGATCAGGTTCGGTGTCGCTGTGCCGAACTCCTCTGTAACGGGTACGAAAGGTGCCTCCCCTTCAGTTGGTTCATCTGGCTGCGCTCCTGACACGTCATCTTTGTTCTGATCGTTGGCGTAGTAGTGCTCCCCGTGGAAAATGTTGTCCGGTGCATTCTGTGCAGTGCGGTGCTGTCGGTACAGTGGCAAGGTCAGCCTTTCGTAGAAGATGCAATCACGTAAACACGTGACTTGGTGGGTGGCGGAGTCGAGGATGGTCCAAGCGTGAAACTCCGATTCGATTCCGATATGAATTCCCCAGCGGGGCACGGTATCATGCACTTGAAAAACCGAAGCATGCGTGTGTCGGGATTTCTGCCGATCCACTCCTTGAACGGCGAGTTATTGTTGGACAGGGCCTTTGAAGAGAGTATGTTGTGCAGACGAACAGCATGCACCATCGCGAAGGGCCAATACTTGGTTGGCACAGGTGAGTGCTTCATGAGGGCTAACATTTCTATCGCGAGGCTCCTGTTGGTCCGCTCCGCCAGTTCATGAGTCCTCTTGAGCGTAGGGGAGAGAAATCATCCTCTGGATCCCTCTTGCTGCAAAGAGGGTTTTAGCCATAGTGCTCCGTGCTCCGTCGGTTTGGAAGGCTTTCAGCTTCTTGCCTTCGCTCTGCGTCTCCGCCATGTTAAGCCATAGATAGAAGCAATGATGGGCGAGGTAGCGGTTGCTGATGTTCACAGCCTAGACGAAGCGCGTGGCAGCGTCGATGAAGGTGAGGGTGTACTGTTCCCCTCCCAGTCCCTTTGCCGTGAGTATCAGGAAATCGAGCGGCTTGTATTTTTCAGCTCCAGGTATCTTCTTGGCGAATGGAGTGTGATGCAGCGTAGCTGACGGTGCAATTGGGTAAGTCAGTTCTTGGCTTCAGTCATTTTCCATCTGGTAGCAACAGTGCGTCTTCCGCAAACACCTTTGCGTTGATGCAGTTGTTGAGCACCTCAATTGATGGGTGTCCAAGGCGTTTGTGTCACATGTCGGGATTAGCCCAATATTCCCGTGTGCATGCGTACAGCTCTTTCTCTTGCGCCAAAATTTTCTCTGCAGTTTCCCTTCCCACTTGCTCCGCAAATTCTTCTGGTATGGCGATGTGGATTGCTGCTCCGTGGAGTGTCGCTGGTATCGCCAATGGTGTTGGTGTCGATCGTCACGGGAAGCTCCAGTGGCCTTTCAAGAGGTGTTGGCATGACTCTCGGGCGGCGATCTTCGGGTTGCGTAACTTCTCCTTCCTCGAAGTCGCTGTCGCCAATCGCAGCTCCCCTTGTCTCGACGCGGAGGTGGCCCCTTCCGTCGGTGGTGATGGGAAGAAGATGAGGTCCATATTCTATCGCCGATTTTTCCTCCGCTGCTTTTGGAGCCTCCTGGGTGACCTCGGGTACTTCTTCTGTTCTTGCAGGTACTATGGCTTCTCCCAGTGCTGTATTGTGAGTGACCCAAGCGACATCAGCTACATCCCATCCTTCGGGCGTGTTCCAGCCGGTAGGTTGTTGAACCTTGGACCATGTTGCTTGTTCAGAGCTTTCTACGACGTTTTTCTCCGAGCAGATTTTCTCCCCTTCTTCCACTGCTTGTGGTATGGTGTCTGCACGATTTGTGGTTGAAGCGACGAGGACAGCGAGAGCGCGGAAGGTTCCGTCAAGACCCGGGCGCTTGTCATCCGCATTCTCCAGATGACTCCACCTGGGTGGTGACGGATGTCAGGAGGATCGAGGACGATAATGTGTTCGTTGTCACATGAGTTCTTGGGCGATTCAAAGTCGAGCACAAACACTCCATTCTCGTTCTTCACTTTTCCGAGAAGATTCCCCTCGTATATTAAGTGAAAGTTGTTCTCGGTTATGTGCAGGTCGACGCCACACTGCATCAGCTGAGCGGTTGACAAGAGGTTAAACTAGAGCCCGGCACGACGAGGACATCGCTGATGTGGATGGAATACTCAGTGTCGTTCAACTCCAGCTGGATCTGCCCGTGAATTTTCGCGTAGATTGCCTGGCTATTGGCGATGGTGATCTTGTTGAAGAGTTCCAGGTACCAATTGTTAACCTCCTTCTTGGCCTTGGCGAAGTTTGCGAGTGTCAGAGTTAGATGATGGTCCATGTCGTGGTCGTTTTCGTAATTATACCCCTTATCGTCATGTGCGATGCGTGCAGGTGCCAACTCTTAAATCCACTGCGGCATTTGACAGTCATGCTTCATGCAGCCAATCGTCAACTCGTCGTAGGTCGGGTCATTCTCTTCTTCTTCTTCGACCGAACCTTCAGGTCTCTCTTGAGGTGGATCTGCAACCATGTCTTCCCAGCTGGGAAAGCGGTAGCCACGATTGATTCAAGGTGGTCCGTGTCACACCATGCACGTTAACACCTTGTTCTTTCCCTTGTCGTTTGCGTTTGAAGGGAGACGTGCCGGGACTTGAGAAGTGTTGGCGACGGCAGGCGGGGACACAGTCTGACTGCGCACTTGGGCTCCTGCGGGTTGCTGGTAAGATGCTCCTCCTCTCTGCCCGTAATTGTTGTTGGTGCCGTTCAGATTCCAGCATTCCTTGATTGTATGTTTTGTCTTTTTGCAGTATTTTCAGAAGAGTCGCTTCTTGTCAGGTGGCGCTTGTGTGTTTGTGTAAAACACAATCTTTTCCTTCTTGTTGCCTCTCTCGTTGTACAAGTCAATCCCCTGTTGCTCGACGAGAAGCGAGGCGCAGAGTAAAGTTTCGTTGAGTGCTCCTTGGGTGCGAAGGAGTGACTTGCAGTGGCGCGATTCCGGACTCAACGCGGCAAGGATGATGGTGACGAACATGTCATCAGGGAAGTGACCGCCACTTTTCTTGAATTGGTCTCTCAGATTTCTGCAGCGGTTGATGTATGGTCCTGCCATTTCTTCGGGAAAATTCTCACGTTGTTCAGTTTATTTAGCAGGTGACTGAGTGTCACTGAATCTGTTGCCATGAAGCAGGTGCGCAGGTGTTCCCAAGACCGTTGCGCGGGCGCCCACTCGTTCTTGAAGGAGCGGATGTTGAGCTGCTCCTAAGGCGTCAGATTCCGGATAAGGACGGTGAAGGCAAGTAACGACTCGTTGTAATATTTGGTCTTCTCTTGAGGTGAGCCGTTGACTGGGAATGGTAATGAGACGTCGTAGTACATCAAGATCTGTGCGCTTTGTGCCAGGAGCTCGAAGCTCCAGATGCAAAAGTCATTTCCGTCGAAAAGCTTGGTCGTTCTAAGCTTCGATGTTGAGAAAAACTTGCTTTGTATTGAAGCCATTGCCTCGTAGTGTGCTTGTTGTGCTTGCGCAGATCCTTCTGCGCCGCGATTGTTGAAGGTGAACGACCGCTTGGAGATTGCTCCTTGTGGATCGGGAAGTCTGCGGGCGTAGCTAGAACCATCAATGCTCATTGGCTGATGGCTTTCCAGTGCATTGATGCAGCTTATGAGCTGCTCGATGAGCGCTGGGTCCACTGTTGTCGTTCCAGAGGCGATATTAGTGGATGGATTTTCTGGATGCTCTCCAGATTCACCGCAGTCTGCGCCTAGCATAACGCTTGCCCTGATTGTAAGAATGATTAATAATGAAGACTGCTTTGAGTGAAAGACTTGGCAATTCCTATTATCCAAGCTAGCTCTCATACCATGTTAGCATGATGATCTTGGATAAGATAGGTTTGCCTGAGAGAGACTTGGTAGCGGAAGCCTTGTGGTAGGAACCTTCTACATAATGAAAATAAATGGCAAGTTTGAATGTAAAATCACACACAATAAAAAGATCTAGCTAGTCATGTACTCTAAGGGGTACATTCCCTTATAATAACCATTTAAAGGCATTTCTACAGTGACTCTGACTATTGCTCTTCTCCTGTTATCGAGTTGTTGCGTGTAACTATATGGACGATTACGCCTATTGCCATTCTTCGCTGGTGGGTCGTTTGGTCCAGATGGTCAACAGTCGGCGACAGTTGACCTTTGGGACAGTTGACCTTCCTGCCCTTGTACGGGCTGATCCGATACTGCTACTAGCGTTGCTTCGATAGTGACGAGTGCAATACAACTGCACCTACGGGAATGCTTAACTCGATTCCCTTCTTACTCCAACAGCTTGCACAATTCTCTCGCTACTCACCAAACCCTCGGTATGGCTCTTACTCTAAGCTACTATTCTTAACAGAAGCACTAACCAACTGCTACACTAAACTGATAATAGGGAAAGTGTTGGAGATAATTGGTGAGTCATGCATTTCCGTACGTTTGGAACAGTTAGTATACTATTAGTTCTACAGTAAGTAGCACAATCTGAGTACCGAGTCAACGCAGTGACGACAGTGTACCGTTTCGTCACGCGAATATTCACATCCCTCTACAGTGACGAATAGGTACAATGTTGTTTATACGACCAAATAGGTACATTTTCTAGGTATATAAACCTATGTAATGCTACTGTATTATCATTATTGTCTTTACACACTCAGTGTGCTCATGTTCAGCCTTCGACCACTACACATTTACATGTGCTCAGTCAAGCTTCTACAATACCCTAAGAGCTCGGTTCCAGTGTCTACGATCCTAAAACGCTTCCGCAATGCTATTAAACGCAAATACAACAACAATATTTCCAACAGAAGGAACGTGACTTGCATCTGCTGCTTGAAAAGGAGATTCATGCAGTGCATAAGTTGGCGTGGTGGTAACACGTCTCCAATGGCGATATGACTCACACCACCATGCGGTTTCTGTAGGTCGGCGAGGTTCGCAGCAGTGTAGAAAGGCATGACTGTAGGTAGATCACTTTGCAGTCAGTTTTGGAAGACGTGAAGGATAGAAGGGTAGTAGCAGCAGTAGCAGCAGTAGCAGCAGCAGCAGCCTAGCAGCGGTAACAGAAGTAGCAGCAGTAGCAGAAGTAGTAGCGCGGGCAGGGCAGGCACGGCAGGCAGGCAGGCAGACAGACAGGCAGACAGATGGCGCGGTAGCGCGCTAACAAGGCAGGCGAGCGGGAAGCGCGGTAAGGCAGGTGCTCACCAGTGGCGGGGAGGGCAGGCGCTTGCCAAGCGAGCAGGGCCGGCGCTCGGCTGGCAGCGGCAGGGTAGGCGCACGACGGCGGCGACGGCGGGGCCGCAAAAGCGGCTGCAGAGTAGGGCCGCGTCAGCTGCAGGGCTGGGGCCACGACAGCGGCAGGGCAGGGCCACGGCAGCTGCTGCAGGGCGGGGCCGTGTCGGCGGCAGGGCGGGGCCAGGCGGGGCCGCGTCGGCGGCAGGGCGGGGCCGCGCCAGCGGCAGGGCGGGGCCGCGACAGCGACCTGGCGGGGCCGCGTCGGCGGCGTGGCGGGGCCGCGTCGGCTGCTGCAGGGCGGGGCCGCGACAGCGGTAGGGCGGGGCCACGACAGCGACCTGGCGGGCAGGTGGGCTCTGGGGCGGCGCACGGCAAGGGCGGGGGCCGCGTGCAGGCCCTGGGGCGGCGCGACGGGCAGGCAGGGGCAGCACGCTGGCTCTAGGGCGGCGCGACGGGCAGGCAGGAGGGGCGCGCGGGCTCTGGGGCGGCGCACGGCAAGGGCAGGGGCCGCGCGCAGGCTCTGGGGCGGCGTGACGGGAAGGCAGGAGCGGCGCGCGGGCTCTGGGGCGGCGCGCGGCAAGAACAGGGGCCGTGCGCAGGCTCTGGGGCGGCGCACGGCAAGGGAAGGGGCCGCGCACGAGCTCTGGGGCGGCGCACGGCAAGGGCAGGGGGGGGGGGGGGGGGGGGGGGGGGGGGGGAGGGGGGCGCACGGGCTCTAGGGCCGCTCACGGCAAGGCAAGGTAGGGCAGGGCGCGCGCTGGCGGCGCGACGCAGAACAGGGCGTGGGGCAGCACGGTAACCGCAGACGGTCACTAGCGAAGGGTGGGCCCGAAAAAAACGGTCCTACGGACCTACTGCTCTGAAACCATGTTAGAATCTAGAAGCAGGAATGAATGCATTGAATGAGAGTTGGGTACAAGTATCAAACCCTAAAGGGGTTGTACCCCATATTGGCTACCCCACTACAGCCTACACAAATATAGCACGCATATAGTTTGACACTACCTCCGCAGCATGATCGGTGTCCACGTAGCCCGTAAGCTGTAGATTAACCGTAAGTCTGCTTTGTAGGTGAGGCCGACGTCGGGTGTAGAGACGAAGTATTGCAGGGCGCGTCGCAGGTCCGCCATATTCCCCTTCGGGTCGGTGCAGGTACTGGGCGAGCTGGCTGGCGATGTATGATAGGTCCGGGCGGCATGTGACGGCGGCAAAAAGTAGACACCCGAGCTGCTACTGGTAGAGGCGATGATTGGCGGGAGATAGCGGTGTGGTGTCAGGCTCGTGATTAGGTGGAGGAATGCGGAAGGGGGTTGTGACGCCGACAGGAGCGATGCCGAATTTCTTAGCGAGGGTCTCGACGTATACGGCGGAGAGGTGAATCGTGTTGGCCGATTGCGTCACGTTGAGACCTAGAAACTGGGTGACGTTGTGATTCACCATCACCTCGAGCTTCTGCTTGATGTCGTTCTCGAAGCGGTCGAGCAGCTCGACGTTGTCCCCGGTGTAGAGGAGGTCATATACGTAGGCGACGAGCAAGATGAAGTGATCGCGGGACTCCAGGCGGTACATCCCCTGATCGTGGGGAAGCTGCTGAAAGTCGAGCTCAAGAAGCACGGTGTCGAGGTACTGTTGCCATAGGCGCGGTGCCTGCTTGATCCCGTAGAGGGATTTCTGAAGAAGAGAGAGTGCATCCCCATCCTCTTCAAATGCGTGCGGTTGCTCGATGTAGATTATTGAGTCGACGATCACGTAGAGGAAATCGTTGGAGACGTCGATCTGGCGAAGGGGGCGCTGCTTCACAGTTGTGACGCAGATGAGGATGCGGACGGAAGTATGTCGTCTGACGGGATCGTAAGTTTTGTCAAAGTCCACGAATTGTGTTTGCTCGAATCCACGAACGAGCAATCGTGCCTTGTATTTGTCAATGGCGACATCCGCGAGCGTTTTGATTGTGAAGACCCATTTCCGTGAGAATCATTCTCCCCTTTGCGAGTCGCTGCGATACCAGCTTCTTCTACGGCCACGCCTTTGAAGTGCAGCGACTTCTGCGGCTATGGCTGCTCTCCACTTCTCAGCATCGGGTCCGCTGAGAGCCTGGCGAACAGTGGTGGGTTCAACTTGCTGCTGGTTACCCCAGGTGGCGATGGCGAGACCGAGGATGCGAAGGCCGGTGGGGTTGGATTCAGATGCATTTGTAACTTCGATCACGTCGTCGTCACTAGGAACGTCACGAACAGAGTCGTGAGAAGAATCGCGAGCGGGATCTTCCTCCATGGGTGAGTGCATTTCTGCACTTGTGTAATCATGTTGTGCCTGTACTGCTTCGTGTTGATCAGGTTCGGTGTCGCTGTGCCGAACTCCTCTGTAACGGGTACGAAAGGTGCCTCCCCTTCAGTTGGTTCATCTGGCTGCGCTCCTGACACGTCATCTTTGTTCTGATCGTTGGCGTAGTAGTGCTCCCCGTGGAAAATGTTGTCTGGTGCATTCTGTGCAGTGCGGTGCTGTCGGTACAGTGGCAAGGTCAGCCTTTCGTAGAAGATGCAATCACGTAAACACGTGACTTGGTGGGTGGCGGAGTCGAGGATGGTCCAAGCGTGAAACTCCGATTCGATTCCGATATGAATTCCCCAGCGGGGCACGGTATCATGCACTTGAAAAACCGAAGCATGCGTGTGTCGGGATTTCTGCCGATCCACTCCTTGAACGGCGAGTTATTGTTGGACAGGGCCTTTGAAGAGAGTATGTTGTGCAGACGAACAGCATGCACCATCGCGAAGGGCCAATACTTGGTTGGCACAGGTGAGTGCTTCATGAGGGCTAACATTTCTATCGCGAGGCTCCTGTTGGTCCGCTCCGCCAGTTCATGAGTCCTCTTGAGCGTAGGGGAGAGAAATCATCCTCTGGATCCCTCTTGCTGCAAAGAGGGTTTTAGCCATAGTGCTCCGTGCTCCGTCGGTTTGGAAGGCTTTCAGCTTCTTGCCTTCGCTCTGCGTCTCCGCCATGTTAAGCCATAGATAGAAGCAATGATGGGCGAGGTAGCGGTTGCTGATGTTCACAGCCTAGACGAAGCGCGTGGCAGCGTTGATGAAGGTGAGGGTGTACTGTTCCCCTCCCAGTCCCTTTGCCGTGAGTATCAGGAAATCGAGCGGCTTGTATTTTTCAGCTCCAGGTATCTTCTTGGCGAATGGAGTGTGATGCAGCGTAGCTGACGGTGCAATTGGGTAAGTCAGTTCTTGGCTTCAGTCATTTTCCATCTGGTAGCAACAGTGCGTCTTCCGCAAACACCTTTGCGTTGATGCAGTTGTTGAGCACCTCAATTGATGGGTGTCCAAGGCGTTTGTGTCACATGTCGGGATTAGCCCAATATTCCCGTGTGCATGCGTACAGCTCTTTCTCTTGCGCCAAAATTTTCTCTGCAGTTTCCCTTCCCACTTGCTCCGCAAATTCTTCTGGTATGGCGATGTGGATTGCTGCTCCGTGGAGTGTCGCTGGTATCGCCAATGGTGTTGGTGTCGATCGTCACGGGAAGCTCCAGTGGCCTTTCAAGAGGTGTTGGCATGACTCTCGGGCGGCGATCTTCGGGTTGCGTAACTTCTCCTTCCTCGAAGTCGCTGTCGCCAATCGCAGCTCCCCTTGTCTCGACGCGGAGGTGGTCCCTTCCGTCGGTGGTGATGGGAAGAAGATGAGGTCCATATTCTGTCGCCGATTTTTCCTCCGCTGCTTTTGGAGCCTCCTGGGTGACCTCGGGTACTTCTTCTGTTCTTGCAGGTACTATGGCTTCTCCCAGTGCTGTATTGTGAGTGACCCAAGCGACATCAGCTACATCCCATCCTTCGGGCGTGTTCCAGCCGGTAGGTTGTTGAACCTTGGACCATGTTGCTTGTTCAGAGCTTTCTACGACGTTTTTCTCCGAGCAGATTTTCTCCCCTTCTTCCACTGCTTGTGGTATGGTGTCTGCACGATTTGTGGTTGAAGCGACGAGGACAGCGAGAGCGCGGAAGGTTCCGTCAAGACCCGGGCGCTTGTCATCCGCATTCTCCAGATGACTCCACCTGGGTGGTGACGGATGTCAGGAGGATCGAGGACGATAATGTGTTCGTTGTCACATGAGTTCTTGGGCGATTCAAAGTCGAGCACAAACACTCCATTCTCGTTCTTCACTTTTCCGAGAAGATTCCCCTCGTATATTAAGTGAAAGTTGTTCTCGGTTATGTGCAGGTCGACGCCACACTGCATCAGCTGAGCGGTTGACAAGAGGTTAAACTAGAGCCCGGCACGACGAGGACATCGCTGATGTGGATGGAATACTCAGTGTCGTTCAACTCCAGCTGGATCTGCCCGTGAATTTTCGCGTAGATTGCCTGGCTATTGGCGATGGTGATCTTGTTGAAGAGTTCCAGGTACCAATTGTTAACCTCCTTCTTGGCCTTGGCGAAGTTTGCGAGTGTCAGAGTTAGATGATGGTCCATGTCGTGGTCGTTTTCGTAATTATACCCCTTATCGTCATGTGCGATGCGTGCAGGTGCCAACTCTTAAATCCACTGCGGCATTTGACAGTCATGCTTCATGCGGCCAATCGTCAACTCGTCGTAGGTCGGGTCATTCTCTTCTTCTTCTTCGACCGAACCTTCAGGTCTCTCTTGAGGTGGATCTGCAACCATGTCTTCCCAGCTGGGAAAGCGGTAGCCACGATTGATTCAAGGTGGTCCGTGTCACACCATGCACGTTAACACCTTGTTCTTTCCCTTGTCGTTTGCGTTTGAAGGGAGACGTGCCGGGACTTGAGAAGTGTTGGCGACGGCAGGCGGGGACACAGTCTGACTGCGCACTTGGGCTCCTGCGGGTTGCTGGTAAGATGCTCCTCCTCTCTGCCCGTAATTGTTGTTGGTGCCGTTCAGATTCCAGCATTCCTTGATTGTATGTTTTGTCTTTTTGCAGTATTTTCAGAAGAGTCGCTTCTTGTCAGGTGGCGCTTGTGTGTTTGTGTAAAACACAATCTTTTCCTTCTTGTTGCCTCTCTCGTTGTACAAGTCAATCCCCTGTTGCTCGACGAGAAGCGAGGCGCAGAGTAAAGTTTCGTTGAGCGCTCCTTGGGTGCGAAGGAGTGACTTGCAGTGGCGCGATTCCGGACTCAACGCGGCAAGGATGATGGTGACGAACATGTCATCAGGGAAGTGACCGCCACTTTTCTTGAATTGGTCTCTCAGATTTCTGCAGCGGTTGATGTATGGTCCTGCCATTTCTTCGGGAAAATTCTCACGTTGTTCAGTTTATTTAGCAGGCGACTGAGTGTCACTGAATCTGTTGCCATGAAGCAGGTGCGCAGGTGTTCCCAAGACCGTTGCGCGGGCGCCCACTCGTTCTTGAAGGAGCGGATGTTGAGCTGCTCCTAAGGCGTCAGATTCCGGATAAGGACGGTGAAGGCAAGTAACGACTCGTTGTAATATTTGGTCTTCTCTTGAGGTGAGCCGTTGACTGGGAATGGTAATGAGACGTCGTAGTACATCAAGATCTGTGCGCTTTGTGCCAGGAGCTCGAAGCTCCAGATGCAAAAGTCATTTCCGTCGAAAAGCTTGGTCGTTCTAAGCTTCGATGTTGAGAGAAACTTGCTTTGTATTGAAGCCATTGCCTCGTAGTGTGCTTGTTGTGCTTGCGCAGATCCTTCTGCGCCGCGATTGTTGAAGGTGAACGACCGCTCGGAGATTGCTCCTTGTGGATCGGGAAGTCTGCGGGCGTAGCTAGAACCATCAATGCTCATTGGCTGATGGCTTTCCAGTGCATTGATGCAGCTTATGAGCTGCTCGATGAGCGCTGGGTCCACTGTTGTCATTCCAGAGGCGATATTAGTGGATGGATTTTCTGGATGCTCTCCAGATTCACCGCAGTCTGCGCCTAGCATAACGCTTGCC
Source organism: Closterium sp. Yama58-4 (assembly GCA_947470075.1). Taxonomy (NCBI): domain Eukaryota; kingdom Viridiplantae; phylum Streptophyta; class Zygnematophyceae; order Desmidiales; family Closteriaceae; genus Closterium; species Closterium sp. Yama58-4. Next base: position 1,332,968 of record CANIUD010000695.1, on the reverse strand, counting down.
CTGATTGTAAGAATGATTAATAATGAAGACTGCTTTGAGTGAAAGACTTGGCAATTCCTATTATCCAAGCTAGCTCTCATACCATGTTAGCATGATGATCTTGGATAAGATAGGTTTGCCTGAGAGAGACTTGGTAGCGGAAGCCTTGTGGTAGGAACCTTCTACATAATGAAAATAAATGGCAAGTTTGAATGTAAAATCACACACAATAAAAAGATCTAGCTAGTCATGTACTCTAAGGGGTACATTCCCTTATAATAACCATTTAAAGGCATTTCTACAGTGACTCTGACTATTGCTCTTCTCCTGTTATCGAGTTGTTGCGTGTAACTATATGGACGATTACGCCTATTGCCATTCTTCGCTGGTGGGTCGTTTGGTCCAGATGGTCAACAGTCGGCGACAGTTGACCTTTGGGACAGTTGACCTTCCTGCCCTTGTACGGGCTGATCCGATACTGCTACTAGCGTTGCTTCGATAGTGACGAGTGCAATACAACTGCACCTACGGGAATGCTTAACTCGATTCCCTTCTTACTCCAACAGCTTGCACAATTCTCTCGCTACTCACCAAACCCTCGGTATGGCTCTTACTCTAAGCTACTATTCTTAACAGAAGCACTAACCAACTGCTACACTAAACTGATAATAGGGAAAGTGTTGGAGATAATTGGTGAGTCATGCATTTCCGTACGTTTGGAACAGTTAGTATACTATTAGTTCTACAGTAAGTAGCACAATCTGAGTACCGAGTCAACGCAGTGACGACAGTGTACCGTTTCGTCACGCGAATATTCACATCCCTCTACAGTGACGAATAGGTACAATGTTGTTTATACGACCAAATAGGTACATTTTCTAGGTATATAAACCTATGTAATGCTACTGTATTATCATTATTGTCTTTACACACTCAGTGTGCTCATGTTCAGCCTTCGACCACTACACATTTACATGTGCTCAGTCAAGCTTCTACAATACCCTAAGAGCTCGGTTCCAGTGTCTACGATCCTAAAACGCTTCCGCAATGCTATTAAACGCAAATACAACAACAATATTTCCAACAGAAGGAACGTGTCTTGCATCTGCTGCTTGAAAAGGAGATTCATGCAGTGCATAAGTTGGCGTGGTGGTAACACGTCTCCAATGGCGATATGACTCACACCACCATGCGGTTTCTGTAGGTCGGCGAGGTTCGCAGCAGTGTAGAAAGGCATGACTGTAGGTAGATCACTTTGCAGTCAGTTTTGGAAGACGTGAAGGATAGAAGGGAGATGCAGCTGGCTGGAGAGGAAGGTGTTCCAAAGGTGGTCAATAAACCACCCAGAGAGGGAGGCAGACTATAGGGCGGCATGGAGGCTAAGAAAGTTGTTTCCATAGAGATAGTGTCGTCTTTTCTTTCCTATAACTGCTACTACTTTGGATGTTAACATATCAATGGTTAGATCGGTTGTGGTTGCACATTAGGGCGCTTGTCTTTTGTTGTAGATGTCCGGACAAAAGGTTGAAGTTTTGCTGGTAACCTTTTTCACGAGTTTCGTTAGCGTAGTCGCTAGGTTATCGTGTGTCCTAGTTCAATCTATGTGAAAGAAGTTGGACACGAACTAGAGTCGACCTTGCATTCGGATTTTTACGTTTACGTGAATCCAATCGTGTGTTCTTTTGCCCACGCACGGACATTTGCGAGTTTTGCGACGGTAACGAGGTACAGCGTACAGTGTTACCAAAGCTGGATTCGGTCACGACAGCACTGCGAAACCAGGTAACCTTCGAAAATTTAGCGCGACTCGGGATTTACTGTTTGAAGTTGAACTGTGATAGTCAAACTTTTGTTGTTCCATGCGCGAATCGAGCTTGTTGACGCTTCTCCTCGACCACCAAAAGTCTAGATGGTGGAGCACAGGTCGACCAAAGTTCAAATGTGAAAGTTCGACAAAAATACATAAACTTCACCCAAATTTGCAAAAGACACGCGCCCTAAAATGTAGCATAGCTCTCCCACAAGTGTGCCAGCCGGGAATCGAACCCGGGTCTGCACCGAGCTCATGGCAAGGTGCTATTCTACCTCTTTATAATCTTTATAGTAAATGTACAACGCATACAAGGCAAATCAAGAGACCTAGTATAAGAAATACATGCAAATCAGACCCATACTGAGGCCCACAGATAGGCCTCTGTGTCGTCTCAGTGGTCCTCTCCCAAGTAAGCAAAGTCAGCCGCCGATAGAGAAGTCACCTCGGATGGTGTGGGGTTGATGCCCTCGGTGAAACGAATTTGTGCACGTCGACAAATAGTGCGAGCCTGCTCACGCTGGTGGACCAGAGAAATCCGCTTGTAGAAGTTGGTCTCAAACAGCTGGGGAAGAGAATCTGTGGCACCACTCAAGTCGCGAAATTATGAAGCCCCTCTGCGGCTGCATTGGCGAAGGAAGTTGTTGAGCGAAGAGCCGAAGCAACCGAAGGTTTCGATGACAAGGGGAAACAGTTTGACGTCTGGACGGTCACGAAGTGCTGCAGCATAGTGGGTAGTCTGCTAACTTTCACGAGTGGCTGCTGCTGAACCGATCACCGTAGCTGCGTTGGAGTGCGGAAACCCTTTTTGAGGATCAGCAATAGAAACATCCAAGACCCAGGTGGTACCAGAGCTGACGTCGCAGCACGTGATATCTGTTCGGCGGCCAGGCAGGAGATGTTGGTCTTCCATTTGCGTAGAGAACCCAAGCTCCAAAGCAATGCGATGAACTTTACGCTTGATTGCGTCGTGCACCTTGGTAGGTTCGTTGTTGCTAGGGCAGCGAAGGACGTGAGAATGGATCAAAGGGTCGGTGTATGGGGAGTTGCAGGTGCAGGTGTGGGAAGATGAAAGGTGAAGAATTGGAAGGCCTAAGCGGATAGCTGCTGCAATGCGCCACTCAGTCTCTGAAAGTTGCATGTGCGGGGAGGATGGAGCCACAGTGAGCCAGTCACCTGCATGCGGCCCTGCAAAGAGGTTAGGCGAGCAAGGCGAAGTGGGAACGTTACTGTGGCTCGAACCTTCTCCAACAAATCGGCTTCGAGGTGTTGGGAGAGGTGAGTAAAGAGTTTAGGAGGGTAGCCCGATTGTAGCACAGACCACGAGGGGAAACGATCACGAATGTCTTCGGGAAGCATGGTCAAGGTGGACGAGATTGAAAGGTCCAAGTGGTTAATGGAGTCTGTGGTAATGTAAGGGCGGAAAAGAGGAGCACCATCGGTGATGAAGTGGGTAGATAAGGTCGGAACTGCCTGCGCCCAACTGCAGAGGTAACTAAGGGGGGCGATGGATGCAGAGCTGCGAATGCCGAAGCCACTCAAACGGATAGGGAGCGAGGCTTGAAGTCGGGCCGATGTAGACTGTTCAGAGCTGGGATTCCAATACTCGGAGCCTAGGAGCTGAGAGAAGTGGCTGAAAATGGTGTTGTCCCATGAGGAGAGTAGCTCTTGGATTTCAGGAAAAGGTGCCAAAGTTCGGAGGAGGAAATAAGGTCGGGCAGTGATGCATAAGGACAGGATCCGTGAGGCAATCTGTGGGTCTTGCAGTTGATGCAGTAAGGGGAGGGAGGAAGTGAAAGAATAGAGTTTGTCACTAACTGCGGAAATGATGAAACCTTCTGAGCCGGTAGGCACGCCAGCGATAGTGAGGCCGTTTGCAACGATGGAAATACCAGGGGGCGGAATGCAGTGTCAAGGCAAGTCCACAGGGGCCCATAGAGAGCACTTAGAGGTTTGGACAGTAAGGCCGAGAGAGAGAAGGCGGGCGTTAAGGTCAATATATGCGGTAAAGACGTCTGAGGGAGGGCCGACCTGTCAGAAGTCTAGGCAGGAATGAATGAACTATCAGGAAGGTGGGTACAAATAGAAACCCTAACATTGGGCTGTACCCATATGGGCTACCCCACTACAGCCTACAGACTATACTACAGCATACATATATATATAGTTTGACACACCCCCATAGGCAAAGTGGGGGAGAACAAGGGGTCACAAGACCAGTCAAGAAAAGCAAAGCAAGCTCAGGGTGGATCACAACATCACCACACACACTGAGCACAAGCAAAAGGCCACAAGGCCAGTCCACATGCAGAGGTATATATGCAACAGGAACAGCACAGTGATCACTACCTAGCAAGAGCAAGCATGCAGGTATATGTATATAGATCACAGTACAAGCAAAGCCTACAGCAAGTGTGGAAACGTAGACACAAGGCAATGGCCGCCTTGTTGTCAACGTACAGAACTGGAGGAGAACGAGGCCGCTCTCCCAAGTCAGTCAGCGGGAACTCCTGTGCAGCCATGGCTGTGGCGTAGATCTCAGCCTCACAGCTGGAGCTGAGAACAGAAGACGAGCGTGTAGACCGCCAAGAAACATAGCCAGAGCCAAGGCTGAAAATATAACCCTGTGACGACCGCTGCGTAGCCTGGTCGTCAACCCAAGAAGCGTCGGAGTGTCCAGTGAGGACAACGTCACCCCGTCCTCCAAGCACGAGCCCCATGCCCGATGTACTGCACAGGTAGCGCAGTACCCTCTTAGCAGCATCCATGTGCACCTTATGGTGCCAACCAGGAGCCACGTAGCGAGCCAGAAGGCCAAGAGGGTACGCAAGGTCAGGTCGAGTGCAGGTGATCAGGTACATGAGGCAGCCCACTAGCTCTGGGTAAGGACCACTCGGCTCTACGAACTCGTCCGAAGGTGGAGCTGAGAGCGAGTGACCTATAGCCAGAGGAGTGGACTGTGGGGAGGACCAGGTGAAGCCGAAGCGCTGAAGGACCTGCTGCACCATGTGTGACTGAGTCAGTGTGATGGTGCGGCGTGCTCTGTCCCGGATGATCTGCAAGCCAAGGTAGCTGCGCAGCTCACCCAGGTCTGTGCACGTGTGTCTCTTCTGCAGCTCCGACTTCACCAGGGCGAGAGCCTCAGTGTCAGCAGTGGCAAAGACCAAGTCGTCGACGTACACGAGGATGTAGAATGGCGGCAGCGAAGTGTCGGTGCGCAGAAACAGCGACGGGTCAGCAGTCGAAGGAGCAAACCCAAGAGCCGCAAGTGTCGTCCTCAGTGTGTCGTGCCACTCACGAGGCGCCTGGCGGAGACCGTAGACTGGTCGGCGGAGGCTCCACTGGGTACCAGGAGGGAACGACCCAGTGAAGCCAGGTGGGCGGCGCAGCCAGATCTCCTCGTGCAGGCTGCCCTGTAAGAAGGCTGTGCTGAAGTCAAGAGAGTGAAGCTCGTAGTCACGCTGAGCGGCAACGTGCAGCAGCACCCAAAGAGTAGTCATCTTCGGGGTGGGGGAGAAGGTCTGGAAGAAGTCAACTCCCTCTCGCTGACTAAAGCCTCGTGCAACGTAACGAGCCTTGAAGACAGGCGGAGAGCCCGGCGGCCGCTTCACCCTGAAAATCCACATGCCATCGACGATGTTCGCCCCAGGGGGGGAACCTCGTCAACGTAAGTGCCTGTGGACTTCCAGGATGCCATCTCTGCGTCCATGGCTGCCTGCCACTGAGAGGAGTACTCACCCGCGATCGCCTCAGCATAAGAGCGCGGGGTCGGGATGTCTACAGCATCCGGGTCTCCCTCAGGGGCAAGCAGCATGGCCACGAGATGAGGCGCAACGGCTGCAAGACACTCAAGGTCCTCGTGCCTGTCCTCAAGGACGTCCGTGCCAAGAGCACACTCACCCCCGACGGACGGAGGACAGACAGTCTCAGACTCAGCAACAAGGCTAGCAGCGTAGTCTAGACGACAGGCAGCAGCAAAGTCAACAAGCTCAGCGACTAAGGCAGACGTAGTAGCAAACTCAAACGACGGGTCAGTGACAACAGTGGCTAGCAGACGCGTGACAGTAGGGTGCTCAGCACGAAACCGGTCAGACTCAGGGTCCGGAACGTCAGGCAAAGAAGACGCAGGAGGAGACGGCAGAGGAACACGCTGTGGAACAGAGGAAGGACGATATGCCATAATGTGCGTGCCAGGGACAGGAGGAGGACGCTCACGACTAACACGACCAGTGCGACCAGTGCGAACAGGCGAGACAGGACGGGACGCAGGCTCGCGACGCTCAGTAAGACCTCCTGTCTGCTCAGTGTAAGGAGAGGGAGCAGGCAGGGGGGAGCCTGGCTGTAACGGTAGGCCAGTGGAAGACGGCAGGCTAAGAACCTGGCGAAGCACTGTGTCAGGAGGCGGCAGAGACGACGGTGACGGCGGAGAGAAGAACAGTCGCTGCGCAGCAGTGCCACCAGCACCAGTAGCTCCAGTGCCTCCAGCAGCTCCAGAACCTCCAGCAGCTCCAGACCCTCCAGCTCCAGCTCCTCGAGCGCCAGCACCACCAGCAGCCGCAGAACCTCCAGCGCCAGCACCGCCAGTACCAGCGTCACCAGCAGCAGCACCCCCAGAACCGGCAACTCTAGTCCCAATGTCTCCAGCAGCAGCACCCCCAGACGCAGCACCTCCAGCCCCAGCAGCTCTAGTACCTCCAGTACGAGCACCTCCGGGTCTAGCGGCTCCAGCACCTCCAGCAGACAAAGTACCCGCAGTACTCCCAGCTCCAGTGTCAGCAGCTCCAACAGCACCTCCTGCGGCAGGGTCAGCAGTACCACCAGCTCCAGCGTCCTCAGGCCCAGCGGCTCCAGCGTCGTCGGCACCTCTCGCACCAGCCCCAGTACCCTCTGAACCGGCACCCCCAGCTCCAGGGACGTCAGCAGAAGCGCCTCCAGCGGCAGAGCCCCGAGCTCCAGCAGCGCGACCCTGACCGCGAACGTACCACTCGTGCAGCTGCTGTGGGGAGAGAGACGAACGCGGACGAAGGCGGCCACTCCAAGGAGACCGCGCACAAGCAGTCTCAGTACCCTCAGGCGCCGCACCCCCAGACTCAGCACCCCCAGGCTCCTCACGCTCAGGCTTAGCACCCCCAGACTCAGCACCGCCAGACGCAACACCCCCAGACGTAGTACCTCCAGTCTCCTCACGCTCAGGCTCAGCACCTCCAGGCCTCGCACGCTCAGGCTCAGCACCCCCAGACGCAGCACCCCCAGGCTCAGCACCCCCAGAGACAGCACCCCGAGCAGGACCACCCCCAGCAGGACCTGAGTCACCAGTGACCTCAACAGGCGCAGGCACGGGAGGGTCTACCTGAGAAACACCTGAAGGAGCAGGACCTGGCGCGGGGAGGGGGTCTACCTGGGGAGGACCTGGAGCGAGAAAGAGCGGAGGGGGGGGGCGAGCGGCAGTGCGGTAGGGAAAGAGACGGTAAAAGGGGACCGACTCGTCGAAGGTGACGTCCTGAGACGCAAAGACACGGCGCGAAGCGGGGTCGTAAAACTGCCAGCCAGGCGCGTCAGAAGGAAAACCAAGGAAGACGCAGGGAATGGCGCGAGCGGAGAGCTTGTCCGCGGTGGTATCGCGGACAAAGGCACGAGCACCCCAGACCCGGAAGCGCGACGCATCGCCAACCTCCCCCGTCCACAGTAGTGTGGGCGAGGTCTCCGGCAAGGAGACACGGGGCCAGAGGTTGAGCTGATGCGCGGCGTACCGGACCGCAAACGGCCACAGAAAATGGGGGGCAGCCGCATGGATCATGGAGGTACGAGCGACCTCCATGACTAAGCCAATGCGGCGCTCAGCAACCCCATTCTGCTGCGGAGAGGCCGGAAGCGTGAACGACTGGCGGATGCCGTGCTCCTCACAGAAAGCTCGCAAGAGGTCGGAGGTGAACTCACCACCTCTGTCAGAGTGCAGACGCAGGACAGGAAAGTCCGACTGGAACCGCTCGCGGAGCTGGAGACGAACAGCGCGGATCCAGGGGATCAAAACATCAGGGACCTGACCCTTGCTGCGCAAGGGGAAGACCGTGGTGTAACGCGTGTAGTCGTCGACGACCAGCAGGAAGTACCGCTCGCGGCCCTGCCCCTGGACGCGGGCTGGGCCCCACACGTCCAGGTGGAGAGTCTGCAGTGGAGCCTCTGTGGGAGGGAACGAGGAGGAGTGAGGAGCGGCGCGCTGCTGCCCCTCGACGCAAGGAATGCAGGGCGGCGCAGGCGAGGGAGGGAGGGAGGGCAGATACGTGGGAAGACCAGAGACCAGAAGGCGAGAGTGCATGCCACGAAGGCGAGGCAGGGAGGGGTGACCAAGGCGGTGGTGCCAAAGTAGAGTCTGGTGCGACAGGACCAGAACGGACGCGTACAGCTGAGGAGACACAGGGGTGTAGCGCGACACAGTGGTGAGGGTGTACAGACTGGACCCTGGCGCACGTGTGAACGTGGCAAGGTGGCGGCCAGCCCTAGAGCACGTACAGATCACCACACGCTGTCCTCCAGGAGTAAAGGTGTCAACCCAATGATCCTGAAGGACGGCGTTGCTCACCAGGTTCGTAGAGAACGAGGGGATGTGGAGACCTGACAGCTCACCGGACGGGACCGCCGGACACGGGAGCACAGTACTGGACCGTGCAAGCACTGGGCCCCCAGAGGGGTCAGCCAGTGAGACAGGGACAGGTGCAGGGAGGGGAGTGACTGTGGTGCTGTCGCGAAAGAAACAGCGGGAAGCACCTGAGTCAAGCGTGAAGGTGTGCAAAGCCTCAGCAGGCGCAGTACCAGGGAGAGCAGACTCACTAGCACCTAGGGCTGCAGTCTCTATACCTGGGTCAGGTGGCACACACAAGTAGCAGTCACCCTCAGCACTAACAGTCAATGCATACATAGCAGCAAGAATCGCATCATAGTCAAGATCAAAGATAGGAACATCACGCCTAAGCAGGTCTGCCCAGTTGGGGAACTCAGTAGCATCAGGAAACCTGGCGCTCCAGGTGTCGCTAAGCCTAGCGAAACAGCGGTACTCAGTGTGAAAACCGTTGCATGGGCGACCAGCGCGGGGACCGGCGCGAATGACATAGGGGCAGCGACCAGGACCCCCAGACGCCCCACGCTGAGCGTACCAGTCATGAAGCTGCTGAGACGTGGGGGTCTGGCGCTGACGCTGCTGCTGCTGCTGCTGCTCCTGGGCACCACTGGAGCTCCCCTTCGGGCCGGCTGCACTCCAGTCCCCACCTCCGCCACCACTACCGCTGCCTCCTCCCCCACTACCGCCGCTGCCTCCTCCACCGCCCCCGGTCCCACCGCCGCCCCACCCACCGCCTCCACCCCCACGGCCACCCCCACCACCTCCACCACCCCCGCCGCCTCCACCACCGCTCCGTCCACCGCCACCTCCACCACCCTTGCCACCCTTGCCGCCCTTGGTGCCGCTGCGCTTCCCACTAGGAGCGGAAGCAGCTGCGACCTTCTCAGCACCGAGGAGGTCGACGGCAGCAGCAGCAGAGGCGTAGGAGGGGGCAAGAGGGGAGGGGGAGCATCCCTCAAAGAGGGGAGTGCGAGGAGTGCCACGAGCAGCACCTACAGCGAGGATGTTCTTTTCTGCTGCTAGGAGCTGCTGCTCGAAGTCGGCTAGAGTGAGAGTGGTAGGGTCTTTGGCGAGGAAGTGGTCCCTGACTGAACTGAGAGTGTCAGGGAGGCGGGTGACGAGGATGTAGAGGGTAAAGTACAACGGGGGGGGGTTCTTGGCGAGGAAGTCGTCTGTAAGGGCGGCACGAAAGCGAGCGTCACTAGCGCGGAGGTGAGAGATAAGGTCCTCAGCGGTGGCAAACGAGGACAGGTCTGGGAACAGGTAGGGCAGGATGAGACGACCTACGGCTGCAGTGGCTGGGGACGAATAGCGCGCAACTACAGCGTCATACAGTGCCTTAGCAGTCTTGTGCTGGCTAAAATGCGCGCGCTCAGTGATCGGCAGATGGTTGCGAATAGCAAGGCGCGCAGCAGCATCGCGAGTCTGCCACTGTGAGCGGTCAAGAGCGGGAGCAGTGTCAGCAGGAGCAACGGCAGTGCCAGACGCGTGATCGAACAGTGAAACGCCGTCTTTTGCATCAGTCATAAGAAACAGTTGCAGGTCGTCGAGCCAAGTGGCAAACTCAATCGGGCGACCGTCAGGCTCAAACGCGAGAACATTAAGCGTCGCCATAATCGCAGCGTAGGCGAAGGCAGCAGGCAAAAGCAGTAGGCGAAGGCAGCAGGCACAGGCAGCAGGCACAGGCAGCAGGCAAAGGCAGCAAGCACTGGCAGTAGGCAAGGGCGGCGCGCAAAGCAGCCGCAAGCGGTGGGCAATGTGCTGGCAGCGCAGGCAGTGCGCGGAGCAGCAGCGGGCCGCGCGCAGGCTGCAGAGGCGCGGCGCGGGCAGGTAGGGCGGCGCGCGGGGCTGCAGCGGGCCGCGCGCGGGCTGCCACGGCGCGGCGCGAGCTGCGTAGGCGGCGCGCGGGGCTGCAGCGGGCCGCGCGCGGGCTGCCGTGGCTTGGCGCGGGCTGCGCAAGCGGCGCGCGGGGCAGCAGCGGGCCGCGCGTGAGCTGCCAGGGCGTGGCGCGAGCAGCTAGGGCGATGCGCGGGGCAGCAGCGAGCGAAGCGCGGGCTGCCGAGGCGCGACGCGAGCAGCGAGGGCGACGCGCGGGGCAAAAACGGGCAGCGCGCGGGAATCAGGGTTGCGCGCGCGAAGCAGCGGCAGACAGCTCAGACAGCAGACAACACGCAGTAGGCAGACGGCGCGCGCAGCGCAGCACGTCACAGTCACAGTCACAGTCGTGGGGTAGCGGTAGGTGGGCCCGAAAAAAAAAAAAAAGACGGTCCTACGGACCTACTGCTCTGAAACCATGTCAGAAGTCTAGGCAGGAATGAATGAACTATCAGGAAGGTGGGTACAAATAGAAACCCTAACATTGGGCTGTACCCCATATGGGCTACCCCACTACAGCCTACAGACTATACTACAGCATACATATATATATATATAGTTTTACACGACCAAGTAGGTATCGTCCGCGTATGAGGTAATGAAGATAGAGGGAGACTTAAAAACTTAACACCTCACAAATTATTTGGCAGTTTTATCTTTGAATTTCAGCAGATTGTCCACGATCTATTGCCACTATTGCTACATCATATACCGTGGGCCGATGGTTCGTGAGAAAACAATCTAATCACCGCCTTTCTTCATTTATCCGCTTAAGTAGGTCCTCAATATGATACTCCATTGCTGTTACCGTATTGCTCCACAATCTACCATGGGTCGTGCACTGGCGGATGGTTGATAGGAAGGCAATCACTCTAATCTAATCACCGCCTTTCTTCATTTATCCGCTTCAGCAGGTCCTCAATATGATACTCCATTGCTGTTACCGTATTGCTCCGCAATCTACCATGGGTCGTGCACTGACGGATGGTTGATAGGAAGGCAATCACTCTAATCTAATCACCGCCTTTCTTCATTTATCCGCTTAAGAAGGTCCTCAATACTGCACTCCATCGCCATTACTGCTGAGTCGTCTAACATGGCCCGATCACTGGCAGATACGGAAAAATGGGTGTTCATGGGGGAATAAGGTTTGGAAAAGAGGGAAACGGGGCAAGGAAATAATGAATGGGCGAGCCTATAAGTGCAGAATCATCTACCATGGCTTGGCTGCTGACAGATGAGCACAAAGAGGTAGCTCTACCAGTGGGAGAGAGGGGATAGGGGGTGGGGGACGAGGAAAGGAGGCAAAGAAAGGAAGGCAGGATGAACAAGTGGCTATACGGATGGGAACAGGCATGCACTGTTTGCAGGATGGCGGGACAACGTGAATGACCATGTGCACGACAACTACACAAGGGTTGCGATGGCTCACTCACTCATGCCGGCAAAGGGAGGAAGGCGGGATGAGCAAGTGGCTATACGGATGGGAACAGGCATGCACTGTTTGCAGGATGGCGGGACAACGTGAATGACCATGTGCACGACAACTACACAAGGGTTGCGATGGCTCACTCACTCATGCCGGCAAAGGGAGGAAGGCGGGATGAGCAAGTGGCTATACGGATGGGAACAGGCATGCACTGTTTGCAGGATGGCGGGACAACGTGAATGACCATGTGCACGACAACTACACAAGGGTTGCGATGGCTCACTCACTCATGCCGGCAAAGGGAGGAAGGCGGGATGAGCAAGTGGCTATACGGATGGGAACAGGCATGCACTGTTTGCAGGATGGCGGGACAACGTGAATGACCATGTGCACGACAACTACACAAGGGTTGCGATGGCTCACTCACTCATGCCGGCAAAGGGAGGAAGGCGGGATGAGCAAGTGGCTATACGGATGGGAACAGGCATGCACTGTTTGCAGGATGGCGGGACAACGTGAATGACCATGTGCACGACAACTACACAAGGGTTGCGATGGCTCACTCACTCATGCCGGCAAAGGGAGGAAGGCGGGATGAGCAAGTGGCTATACGGATGGGAACAGGCATGCACTGTTTGCAGGATGGCGGGACAACGTGAATGACCATGTGCACGACAACTACACAAGGGTTGCGATGGCTCACTCACTCATGCCGGCAAAGGGAGGAAGGCGGGATGAGCAAGTGGCTATACGGATGGGAACAGGCATGCACTGTTTGCAGGATGGCGGGACAACGTGAATGACCATGTGCACGACAACTACACAAGGGTTGCGATGGCTCACTCACTCATGCCGGCAAAGGGAGGAAGGCGGGATGAGCAAGTGGCTATACGGATGGGAACAGGCATGCACTGTTTGCAGGATGGCGGGACAACGTGAATGACCATGTGCACGACAACTACACAAGGGTTGCGATGGCTCACTCACTCATGCCGGCAAAGGGAGGAAGGCGGGATGAGCAAGTGGCTATACGGATGGGAACAGGCATGCACTGTTTGCAGGATGGCGGGACAACGTGAATGACCATGTGCACGACAACTACACAAGGGATGCGATGGCTCACTCACTCATGCTGGCAAAGGGAGGAAGGCGGGATGAGCAAGTGGCTATACGGATGGGAACAGGCATGCACTGTTTGCAGGATGGCGGGACAACGTGAATGACCATGTGCACGACAACTACACAAGGGATGCGATGGCTCACTCACTCATGCCGGCAAAGGGAGGAAGGCGGGATGAGCAAGTGGCTATACGGATGGGAACAGGCATGCACTGTTTGCAGGATGGCGGGACAACGTGAATGACCATGTGCACGACAACTACACAAGGGTTGCGATGGCTCACTCACTCATGCCGGCAAAGGGAGGAAGGCGGGATGAGCAAGTGGCTATACGGATGGGAACAGGCATGCACTGTTTGCAGGATGGCGGGACAACGTGAATGACCATGTGCACGACAACTACACAAGGGTTGCGATGGCTCACTCACTAATGCCGGCAAAGGGAGGAAGGCGGGATGAGCAAGTGGCTATGCGGATGGGAACAGGCATGCACTGTTTGCAGGATGGCGGGACAACGTGAATGACCATGTGCACGACAACTACACAAGGGTTGCGATGGCTCACTCACTCATGCCGGCAAAGGGAGGAAGGCGGGATGAGCAAGTGGCCATGCGGATGGGAACAGGCATGCACTGTTTGCAGGATGGCGGGACAACGTGAATGACCATGTGCACGACAACTACACAAGGGTTGCGATGGCTCACTCACTCATGCCGGCAAAGGGAGGAAGGCGGGATGAGCAAGTGGCTATGCGGATGGGAACAGGCATGCACTGTTTGCAGGATGGCGGGACAACGTGAATGACCATGTGCACGACAACTACACAAGGGTTGCGATGGCTCACTCACTCATGCCGGCAAAGGGAGGAAGGCGGGATGAGCAAGTGGCTATGCGGATGGGAACAGGCATGCACTGTTTGCAGGATGGCGGGACAACGTGAATGACCATGTGCACGACAACTACACAAGGGTTGCGATGGCTCACTCACTCATGCCGGCAAAGGGAGGAAGGCGGGATGAGCAAGTGGCTATGCGGATGGGAACAGGCATGCACTGTTTGCAGGATGGCGGGACAACGTGAATGACCATGTGCACGACAACTACACAAGGGTTGCGATGGCTCACTCACTCATGCCGGCAAAGGGAGGAAGGCGGGATGAGCAAGTGGCTATGCGGATGGGAACAGGCATGCACTGTTTGCAGGATGGCGGGACAACGTGAATGACCATGTGCACGACAACTACACAAGGGTTGCGATGGCTCACTCACTCATGCCGGCAAAGGGAGGAAGGCGGGATGAGCAAGTGGCTATGCGGATGGGAACAGGCATGCACTGTTTGCAGGATGGCGGGACAACGTGAATGACCATGTGCACGACAACTACACAAGGGTTGCGATGGCTCACTCACTCATGCCGGCAAAGGGAGGAAGGCGGGATGAGCAAGTGGCTATGCGGATGGGAACAGGCATGCACTGTTTGCAGGATGGCGGGACAACGTGAATGACCATGTGCACGACAACTACACAAGGGTTGCGATGGCTCACTCACTCATGCCGGCAAAGGGAGGAAGGCGGGATGAGCAAGTGGCTATGCGGATGGGAACAGGCATGCACTGTTTGCAGGATGGCGGGACAACGTGAATGACCATGTGCACGACAACTACACAAGGGTTGCGATGGCTCACTCACTCATGCCGGCAAAGGGAGGAAGGCGGGATGAGCAAGTGGCTATGCGGATGGGAACAGGCATGCACTGTTTGCAGGATGGCGGGACAACGTGAATGACCATGTGCACGACAACTACACAAGGGTTGCGATGGCTCACTCACTCATGCCGGCAAAGGGAGGAAGGCGGGATGAGCAAGTGGCTATGCGGATGGGAACAGGCATGCACTGTTTGCAGGATGGCGGGACAACGTGAATGACCATGTGCACGACAACTACACAAGGGTTGCGATGGCTCACTCACTCATGCCGGCAAAGGGAGGAAGGCGGGATGAGCAAGTGGCTATACGGATGGGAACAGGCATGCACTGTTTGCTGCGTTGCAGGACAACACTTACTATATATGCAAAAACAAGGGATCCAATGGATCACAAAGATTCAGCAAGACTCAGCACGCTGCGGAAACACGTGACGCGTGTGCTGAAATCAGCAAGACTCCATGGCGTGACTTTTAGAGTGCCTCTGAAATCACTGGCTCCATGGCACGCCAAGATTTGTTTTGCAGACGCCTTAGAAACAATTTACTAGAACGTGGCAAAACAAGGGCCCCAAAGGCACACTATGATTCAGCAAGACTCAGCAGAATGCAGCAACACATGGTGTGTGCATTAACCAAGGGTTCCAAATCCGCGCACACAAATAGAGCTCTTCCCACCAACAGAGCTCTTCCCACAAACAGAGCTCTTCCCACAAACAGAGCTCTTCCCACAAACAGAGCTCTTCCCACACAGAGCTCTTCCCACAAACAGATCTCTTCCCACAAACAGAGCTCTTCCCACAAACAGAGCTCTTCCCACAAACAGAGCTCTTTCCACAAACAGAGCTCTTCCCACAAACAGAGCTCTTCCCACAAACAGAGATCTTCCCACAAACAGAGCTCTTCCCACATACAGCCCACGTACAGTACAACTCCACAACATGGCATGCACACACCTACCAAGGACTGAAAGACCACACCTGTTGTGTATCGGCTCATGGTCTAGAGCTGAGCGCACCTTCTCTTTAAGGCTAAGTGCCAAGCAGGGGAGTCTAGGCCGCACCTGTTGTGAATGGGTTCATGGTCTACTGCTGAGCGCACCACATACAGAGCTCTCCCCACCATATCCCTCACATGCGCTAGCCCAAGCGTGCGGCTGTGTAGAGCCTCCTTAAGAAGACTGCACACCAGCCAATGATTGAAAGGCCAAACCTGTTGTGTATGGGTTCATGGTCCAGTGCTGAGCGCACCTGTTCTGTCAGAGCTAAGGAAAAAGGGCTAAGCAAGTTATAAGAAAACGCACCTGTTGTGTATGGGTTCGTGGTCCAGTGCTGAGCGCACCACGTACAGAGCTCTCCCCACCATGTCCCTCACGTGCACAGGACCAAGAGTGCGGCTGTCTAGGGCCTCCTGGGAGGGAGGAGACAGAGAGGAAAGGAGAGGAGGATACGGCAAGAAAAAGTTTTCAGACAAGAGGCAGAGAAGGAGTAGGAACTCTGGGGTGCTGTTCTTTCAAGTCTCACGTTCTCGGGACCAAGAGTGCGGCTGTCTGGGTCCTCCTGGGAGGGGGAGGAAATAGATGGAGTGAATGAGGGGGGAAAGATTTTGGGGAAGAGAAAAGGCAGTGAATGAGTGGGAGGTTAGAGGCTGCTGTCCTCTCAAGTCTCACGTGCATGGGACCAGGGGTGCAGCTGTCTGGGTCCTCCTGGGAGGGAGAGGAAATAGATGGAGTGAATGAAGGGGTAAGATTTTAGGGAAGAGAAAAGGCAGAGAATGAGTAGGGGGGTTCGGCGCTGCTGTCCTCTCAAGTCTCATGAGCACGGGACCAAGCGCGCGGCTGTCTAGGATCTCCTGGGAGGGAGAGAAATAGATGGAGTGAATGAAAGGGCAGAGATTTCTTAAGGAAAATTGAAGGAAAGGAACAGCCCAAAACCCTTGAAAACTTACATTCAGCATAACATGCCCCTACCATTCCCTCTTCCAGCATTGTTGGGGTTGCTTCTGACAAATTTCAAAAGCATTCAACATGCCCCTACCATTGCCTACTCCAGCAACTCTACGCACAGAGCCCTTCAACCCTAGCTGCTCCAATAACGTGACTTTTGAGCCGACTCAAAGTCACCTCGTTACAATGGCATTCAACATGCCCCTACCATTGCCCATCAACAAGCACCCAAAACTGGTCTTTCACTCTTGAACACACCTTTGCAGGAACAGCTGGGTCGTCTGCAAGCACCCAGAACTGCTTCTTCTCTATCCGGAACGGCGCATCCGACGGCTGAGATGACACCATCTCGTCTCCCTCAACGGCTGCGACTCGTCGAAAAACAACTGGGAATGGAGTGGCAGAGGCGGCAGGAGAAGCAGATGCAGAAGCAGACGCAGCAGAAACACGTTCTGGGTCGACTTGGAATCCCACAATGTCTCCAACGGAAACGGTGCTGCCACGGGGGAGAGCCACGGGGAATTGGGAAGGGTTTATAAGAAGAGGGGACACTTCTGTGTCAGACGTTCTGAGTCAGCTCAAAACGAAACGCGCGTGGGGCCGACTAGGAACCCCACCACGGCTCCAACGGAAACGGTGCTGCCACGGGGGAGAGCAAGAGGGGTTGAAAAGGGCTTATAAGGACAGGAGGTTGATTGTGGGGCGCCTCAAAAGCAGAAACACGCGTGGTGTGTGGACTAGGAACCCCACCACGGCTCCAACATAAACGGTGCTGCCAGGGGGGGAGAGCAAGGGGGACATAAAAAAAGACTTACAAAAGGAAACAGGGGGTTGGGTAGGCCTTATGAGAAAGCAATGGGCGGCACACTCAATGCCAAATGGGCGGCACACTCACTGCCAAATGGGCGGCACACTCACTAACTGCAATTTGGGGCGGCACACTCACAGCCAAGGGGGCGGCATTAGAAGCCGGCAGAGCACCCACTCATCCTTCCTCCCCCTTATAGTCGGCTTCATTGACTCGTCTCCTACCACAGAAGGCTTCAAAGACGTCATATATGATTTCTCATACTGCATCATCCTGTTGAGAGTCCACACAAGCTTGCCAATGGGGGGCAGCTGCCCTTGATGCTGCTCCATGTGGGTCTGACATGAGGCAGGGGGGATGGGCAGGAGCGAGGGAGAAAGCTATGTGAGGGCCAGTCAGCCTGGCAGGGGGAGAGGCGCCAGTAGGTTGCCAATGGTGCGGAATCTGTTCTTTGGGAATTCTCAAGAGGAGGGCGTCAGGGATGCCTGCCATCGATCAATGTGAGAGCTCTCTGGGAATTCTCATGCTGCACGATCCTGTTGAGAGCTCTCACTAGCTTGGTGATGGGGGCAGCTCCCATGTGGGTCTGGCATGTGGCACAGGAAGTGAGTAACAGAGAAGACTTCAGGGATGCCATCGATCATTTCTCACGCTGCACGATCCTGTTGAGAGCTCTCACTAGCTGCCCTTGATGCTGCTCCTGGGCTCCATGTGGGCCTGCAATAAGTCGAGAGGGAAATGAGCAAGAGCGTGGGCGAGAGGCATGGATCAACTGGCAAGAAAGCATGGAGGATAGAGTGATCTCAGCACTCACACGCACGAGCACTCGCACATCGTACTCACTCTCTCACACCAGCACTCACTCACACCAGCACTCACTCACACCAGCACTCACTCACAGCAGCACTCTCTCACGCCCGCACTCTCTCACACCCGCACTCTTTAACAGCATCAACTCTCTCACAGAATCACTCTCTCACCACAGCACTCACGCGCACGAGGAAGAAACTGTACAGGGAGCACTTTTGAGTCACGTATTTCAGCCGCATCAGCCATGACGCCATCGCGCCTTCTGCTCTGCTTTGCCCCGCTCCGCTCGCTCGCTCACACGGAAATGAACCCTCCTGTTACTAATACTGGCTTCGCTGCTCGTCAGGTCAGCTCGGGCTGGTGGTTACGCGTCGGCTGGTGGTTACACGTCGTCTGGTGGTTACACGTCGTCTTGTGGTTACACGTCGTCTGGTGGTTACACGTCGTCTGGTAGTTACACGTCGTCTGGTGGTTACACGTCGTCTGGTTGTTACGCGTCACCTGCTAATTCAAGACGGCAGCGGTTGAAACCGCTCAACGGAATGATCCTCGAATCGCATTCACGAGCACGCGAAAGCAGCAAGAGTAACTCTGCCGGATTCACGAGCACGCGAAAGCAGCGAAGCAGGCGACGCGGCTTCGACGCCGAGTGGCTCTAGTGCACTCTGTCGGATCTTACACTGTATCTGATCGTGCAACGTGTCTAATCGTATGAGTGAAAACCGCTAACCAATGTCGAGAACAAGCGATGTGACCACGATGATAACAGTGACGGCAAATCCTCGTGATAAAGAGTTGCTTCTGAGACGGCTCAAAGACGATACTGACGGCCAAGCCTCAGATTCTAGGGTTTCTACAGAGAAAGATTGGGTGACGATCGCGTGTTGCATCTACCCGCTACAAGAAACGAGCAGCGCGGATTGGGACTACTGCACCCCCCGCTACTCGAACAGCCAAGGACAGATGGAGAAGCGAGAGAGCATAGAAAGAGGTGTAAGGTGTTCTACCCTTTATCGTCCCCTCTTTCTAAGGTATGTGGATGGTGGGATGGCTGGAGGAGCCATGTCTACCTAGTTTGCTACGAATAGTAAGGAAAAATCTACCAGCGGATCGATGCGAGGGCGCGTTCATAATGTCATCCGGCTGTGGCGGTGTATTTCGTTGCAGTTGGAATTGGGGAGGCAACCCTCATTGTTCTCCTGGGAGTTTCGCAAATGACGGGTGGCAGGAAATGAGAGAGAATTTTGCTCAATCCCGCGGAAGCGCGGTTTAATTTATTTTTGCTAGGTGGCGAGCCTATGATCGCGTGAACCGCGATCTGTTTTATTGTTATCACAAACTTCAAGAGAAATTTAGTTAAGTTCTGTACTGCGCTGCCCGCGCGCAAAAATAAAACCCCTATAGGTAAGGCATGCGTTAGGGATGCATCAACCCTAAGGACGCGGCACCTGTTTGCATTTTGCCAAGATCGGGGGAAGATCGGGGCCTCACATCGATCCTGGCACATCGATCAGCACACCGATGTGCCCACACTGCAGATTTGCAGTGGGGTAGATACATCGAGCTTTAGGTGCCAGGATCGAAATCGCAGGATCGGGCAGGTTGGAGCCGCGTCGGAATGCACAAAAATACTGCAACGCGCAGCCAATCAGGGCAGAGCGTGGTTGGTCGCCCAGCAATTTCATTCGCAACGACTTGGGATTTTCTTGTCTGCGACCGTGGGCGACACTGATTGATTGCGGCTGTCACCTGTGGCGCGATTTGCTCTCCCGCCAACTTCAACGCAAGGTCGATGTGTCAACCATGGCACATCGATCGTGCGAGTTGTAGGTACCAGGCACTAACGACGTCGCAAATACACTGTAGAATCGGCACATCGACCCCCTCCAACGATCGATCCTGCTTTGGGGCAAACAGGTGCCGCGTCCTAAACACCTACAGGCAAGGTGTTTAGGGTTGATGCCTCCCTAACGCATGCCAGGCCCAAATGGGTTTTATTTTTGCCCGCGGGCAGCACAGTACAGAACTTAACTAATTTTTTGTTAAAGTTTGTGATAACAATAAAACAGATCGCGGTTCACGCGATCGAAGGCATGCCACGTGGCGATAATAAAACGAACCGTGATTTCGCGGGATTGAGCAAAACTCTCGAAATGAGAAGAAAGCCGGCAATAACGACGGTCGTGAAGGCTAATGTTCCTGCTTTACGAGCACGCTTACTCAAATTCTCGAAAATTGGCTCAAATTCGACACAGTTCGCTATATGGAAGTGCCCAAGGCCAGAGTGGAACAACGGACAAAGAACAAGGCCGTAGATTCGTTTCTCCAGTGAACCCGCATTACGAGTCGCAGCGGTGTACGGTAAGGTATGATTGTTTGTTCTGGGTTTTCAGGAGGCATTTCGGACGGCGTAAGGCAGATCTAGACCGCGTAGCCTGTGTGAGTCGCCGACCTGTGAACAATTTGACTGCCGACAACGTAGAGTGAGCGAGTAAGTAAGCTCGGAACCATCAAAGTTGTGACGACACCGAGCGAGCAGCGAGGGTTGCGCAGGGTGGAGCGAGTAAGAATGGCCGGAATGCCACGTGGCGCTGAGTTTAGAAGCTGGGCGCGCCGGTGCTGCGGGAGAGAGGAGCAGGAGCTTACGAGCCGCGAGCGAGTGGAGGTGGGTAGCGGCGGAGCAGAGATAGGGGGTGAGGGAGAAAGGGAGGGAGGGAGAAAGGGAGTGAGGGAGAAAGGGAGTGAGAGAGTGAGTGAGGAAGCTCTTGACGGAGCGCTCCAGAAAACACAAGACGACTGTTAGTGATGGAGAGACAGATTATGCTACGGTAGTATCTGAGGCGACAGTGTGTGCGGCCTGAGGTGGTCGTCGCGACTCGCGAGGACCACCGGCAGGAGGCGAGGCCTAGTAGTTCCTCCAGTCGGCGCACGTGCGATGCGTGAGGGATGCAACGTTTTGAGAATACCGCGACGGACCTTTGAGGCTCCTCGAATTTCGGTTGTGCACACTGCTGCTACACAGCAACGCATCAGTTACCGTACAACACCCAACCCAACCACACACGCACGTGTCCTCATGTAGATCCCTCCCGTTACAACCACTCCGTCACAATGGGTCCCCTCAGCGATCTAGAGTACCTTCTCGAACCTTCGTCGTTCGCGCTTGTCGCAACCGCGCTCGTCGTCGTCCTCCTCTCCGCGTTCCGCGCGCTCGCGCACGACCGCGAATCGGAGCGCCACCGCGACTTGTCCGCTTCCGCCATAACCCTAGACGCGAACCGCGCACTGCTGCTCCCGTTGGCGAGTTCTGCGTCGCTCGTGCTCATGTTTTACCTCGGTTTCGCAGCCTGGTTACCGCGTTCGCGCCGTCGCGTCCGCGACCTGTTTCGCGTTGTCCCCGTTAGTAGCGTGGTTGAATACGTCGCAAGGGCTGCAAGACCCACTGATTACTGTTCGTTTCCCGTCGTGTTCGCTATGGAGTGGCCAACGCAGCAACAACAGCAGCAACATCAAGAGCAGCATGGCGACGGTAGCAGCACCTCATTGCTAGGTGACAGCGTGAGAGGGCGAGGGACCCGAAGCAGCACAAACAGCAGTAGCAGCGACGGGAACAACAGGAGCAGAAGAAACTTTGCTGCTGGCATAACGACACCAGCCCAACCAGCACTGGCAGCAGCACCATCACCACCGGCACCACCAGCGGCACCAGCAGCAGCAACCCTATGTTTCCACCATCACCCCCAGCACTGACAGCAGCGACAACACGGTATTGGGAGCGGTGACTCGCACGGAGCTGCTGCTGGGAGCGCTGAGTGGCGTGCTGGTGCTCAGCTGGCTGGTGTCGGGGCGCTGGCTGCTCAACATCGCCCTCGGCGCCGCCATCTGTGTTGCTTTCGTGAGCCACGTGCGGCTTCCGAATGTGAAGGTGAGATGGTGATGCATTGCTATAGCAGCAGGATGGCAGGTAACAGGTAACAGCGTATCAACGCTGGTGCGGGGAGTGCCGAGTTGGGTGCTGGTGCTGGCGTCGTTGGTGTCGATCGGGGGCACTAGCTGCTCAACAACAAATATGGGTGGCATTTGGAAGCACTTGCACCTGACCAGGCCCGACCAGGACAGAGGACAGGAGGCCTTATTGTCAAGATAACAAGCAGGAATGAGTTCTGGGTACAAGTACTAACCCTAACATTGGGTTGTACCCCATATGGGCTACCCCACTATAGCCTACACATAACTAGCACAGATATAGTTTGACACACCCCCATAGGCAAAGTGGGGGAGAACAAGGGGTCACAAGACCAGTCAAGAAAAGCAAAGCAAGCTCAGGGTGGATCATAACGTCACCACACACTCCGAGCACAAGCAAAGGGCCACAAGGCCAGTTCACATGCAGAGGTATATATGCAACAACAACAATACAGTGATCACTACCTAGCAAGAGCAAGCATGCAGGTATATATATAAATCACAGTACAAGCAAAGTCACGAAGTGAGCAAGTGAGACGAAACAGGCACAAGGCCTAGCATAGTACAGAAGCGCTGATGGTCACCAGACGGAAGTGCCTTGGTGAATATATCAGCAGTGTTGGCCCGGGTGGCCACGTAAGCAACACGAAGCTGACCACGCTGCTGCAACTCTCGAGCAAGGAAGTAACGCAGAGCGATGTGCTTCGTTCTGTGCTCCAGTCTGTGCTCCTAACACAAGGTAACAACCACCTTGTTGTCTACGTACAGAACTGGAGGAGAACGAGGCCGCTCTCCCAAGTCGGTCAGCAGGTAGGTGAGCCAGCGTAACTCCTGTGCAGTCATGGCTGTGGCGTAGATCTCAGCCTCACAACTGGAGCTGAGAACAGAAGACGAGCGGGTAGACCGCCAAGAAACAGAGCCACAGCCAAGGCTGAAAATATAACCCTGTGACGACCGCTGCGTAGCCAGGTTGTCAACCCAAGACGCGTCCGAGTGTCCAGTGAGGACAACCTCACCCCGTCCTCCAAGCACGAGCCCCATGCCCGATGTACTGCACAAGTAGCGTAACACCCTCTTAGCAGCCTCCCAGTGCTCTCGCCGGTGTCTCCCAGGCGCAACGTAGCGAGCTAGGATGCTAAGGGGGTACGCAATGTCAGGTCGAGTGCAGGTCATCAGGTACATGAGGCAGCCCACAAGCTCTGGGTACGGGCCACTCGGCTCTACGGACTCATCCGAAGGCAGAGCTGAGAGCGAGTGACCAGTACGCAGAGGAGTGGACTATGGTGAGGAGAACTGGAAGCCGAAGTGCTGAAGGACCTGCTGTACCATGTGTGACTGAGTCAGGGTGATGGTGCGCCGTGCTCTGTCCCGGGTGATCTGCAAGCCAAGGTAGCTGCGCAGCTTACCCACGTCTGTACACGTGTGTCTCTTCTGCAGCTCCGACTTCACAAGGGCGAGTGCCTCAGTGTCAGCAGTGGCAAAGACCAAGCCGTCGACGTACACGAGGATGTAGAATGGCGGCAGCGAAGTGTCGGTGCGTAGAAACAGCGACGGGTCAGTAGTGGAAGGAGCAAACCCAAGAGCTGCAAGTGTCGTCCTCAGTGTGTCGTGCCACTCACGAGGTGCCTGACGGAGACCGTAGACTGGCCGGCGGAGGCTCCACTGGGTACCAGGAGGGAACGACCCAGTGAAGTCAGGTGGGCGGCGCAACCAGATCTCTTCGTGCAGACTGCCCTCTAAGAAAGCTCTGCTGAAGTCAAGAGAGTGAAGCTCGTAGTCATGCTGAGCGGCAACGTGCAGCAGCACCCGAAGAGTAGTCATCTTCGGGGTGGGGGAGAAGGTCTGGAAGAAGTCAACTCCCTGTCGCTGACTGAAGCCTCGTGCAACGTAACGAGCCTTGAAGACAGGCGGAGAACCCGGCGGCCGCTTCACCCTGAAAATCCACATGCCATCGACGATGTTCGCCCCAGGAGGGGGAACCTCATCGACGTAAGTGCCTGAGGACTTCTAGAATGTCATCTCCGCGTCCATGGCTGTCTGCCACTGAGAAGAGTAGGGACCCGTAATCGCCTCTGCGTAAGAGCGCGGGGTCGGGATGTCTGGTGCATCCGTGTCTCCCTCAGGGGCAAGCAGCATGGCCACGAGATGAGGTACAGCAGCCGCAAGACACTCAAAGTCCTCTTGCCTGTCCTCAAGGACGTCCGTGCCAAGAGCACACTCACCCCCGACGGACGGAGGACAGACAGACTCAGACTCAGACTCAGCAACTAGACTGGCAGCGTAGTCGAGACGACAAGCAGCAGCAAAGTCAACAAGCTCAGAGACTAAGGCAGACGCAGCAGCAGACTCAAACGACGGGTCAGTAACAACAGTGGCTAACAGACGCGTGACAGTAGGGTGAGCAGCACGAACCAGGTCAGACTCAGGGTCCGGAACGTGCGGAAGAGAGGACTCAGGAGGAGACGGCAGGGGAACACGCTGTGGAACAGAGGAAGGACGAAGTGCCATAGTGTGCGTGCGAAGGACAGGAGGCGGACGCTCACGATGAACACGACGACTAGTGCGACCAGTGCGAGCAGGCGAGGCAGGACGAGACGCAGGCTCACGACGCTCTGTAAGCGAGTCTGTCTGCTCAGTGTAAGGAGGAGGAGCAGGCAGTGGGGAGCCTGGCTGTAACGGGAGGCCAGTAGAAGACGGGAGGCTAAGAACCTGGCGAAGCACGGAGTCGGGCGGTGGCAGAGACGACGGTGACGGCGGAGCGAAGAACAGCCGCGGCTGAGCAGTGCCACCAGGACTAGTAGCTCCAGCGCCTACAGCAGCTCCAGAACCTCCAGCGCTAGCGCCTCCAACGCCAGCACCACCAGCTCCAGCACCACCAGCAGCAGCACCCCCAGAACCGGCACCTCCAGCTCCAGGGTCTTCAACCCCAGTACCTCCAGTAGCAGCACCCCCAGAACCGGCACCTCCAGCCCCAGGGTCTCCAGCCCCACTACGCCCAGCAGGAGCACCCCCAGAACCGGCACCTCCAGCTCCAGGGTCTCCAACTACAGGGTCGACAACACCGGCTCCAGTGCCTCCAGCTCCGGCACCTCCAGCAGCAGCATCGCCAGCTCCAGCAGCGCGACTCCGAAGGCGGGTGCGCGAAGCAAGCCACTCGCGCAGCTGCTGCGGCTAGAGAGGTGACTGCTGCGACGCGACACTAAGAGGACCTCTAGCAGACTCAGTACCCCTAGGCTCAGCACCAGCAGACTCGGAACCCCCCGCGCCAATACCACCAGGGCCAGCACCTCCAGCACCACTGTCTCCAGCTCCAGTGCCTCGAACACTAACACCACCAGTAGCAGTACTCCCAGATTTAGCACCACCAGCACCACCAGTCCCGGCAGCTCCAGTACCTCTGGTACGAGCACCTCCAGAACCAAAAACACCAGCACTCCCAGCGCCGGGGCCTCCAACTCCAGGGGCGACAGCACCAGCTCCAGGGCCTCCAGCCCCAGTACCTCCAGCAGTAGCACCCCCAGAACCGGCACCTCTAGATCCGGGGCCTCCAACTCTAGTAGTACCACCAGTCCTGGCAGCTCCAGTACCTCCAGTACGAGCACCTCCAGAACCAGAAACACCAGCACTCCCAGCGCCTCCACGACGAGCAGCACCAGCAGCTCCAACCGCAGCACCTCGAGCAGCCGTACCTCCAGCAGCAGGACCTCCAGCTCCAGCAACACGACTCCTCAGGCGGGTACGCCACGCAAGCCACTCTCGTAGCTGCTGTGGTGAGAGAGGTCCCCGCCGGGAAACGAGACCTGGAGGAACGCCAGCTGACTCAGCACCCCCCGACCCGGCACCCTCCAGCTCAGCACCCTCAGGCTCCGCACTCGTAGGCTCAGCACCCCCAGGCTCCACACCCCCCAGCACCTCACGCACAGGCTCAGCACCCCCAGACGCAGCACCCCAAGTAGCACCACCCCCAGCAGCACCAGAGTCAACAGTAACCGGCTGCAGAGGCGGCGAAGACGGTCGCGGCGGGAAACCCGGAGGGGTCTCCAAGCGTGGTGTGCGGCGGTAGGCCGCCGGGGCGTCAGCAGCAACGTCACCCCCCTCAGCTGGGCCAGAGGTGTCAGAAGTGACCTCCAAAGGCTCAGCCAAAAGGAGTGGGTCTACCTGAGACACACCTGAAGGAGCAGAACCCTGAGGGGGGAGGGAGTCTACCGGAGGGGGACCTGGAGGGAGGAAAAGCGGCGGGGGGGGAAGAGGGGCAGTGCGGTAGGGGAAGAGACGGTAGAAGGGAACCGACTCGTCAAAGGTGACGTCCTGAGAGGGGAAGACACGGCGCTAAGTGGGGTGGTAAAACTGCCTGTCAGGCGCGTCAGGGACAAAGCCAAGGAAGACACAGGGAATGGTGCGGGAGGAGAGCTTGTCCGCGGACGTATCGCGGACAAGGGCACGAGCACCCCAGACTCGGAAACGCGACGCATCGCCAACCTCTCCCGTCCAACGCAGTGTGGGCGAGGTGTCTGGCAAGGAGACACGGGGCCAGAGGTTGAGCTGATGCGCGGCGTACCGAACCGCAAACGGCCACAGAAAATGGGGAGCCGTCGCATGGATCAAGGAGGTACGAGCGATCTCCATGACCAAGCCAATGCGGCGCTCAGCAACCCCATTTTGCTGCGGTGAGCCCGGAAGCGTGAACGACTGCTCGATGCGCTCCCCGTGACAGAAGGCCCGCAAGAGGTCGGAGGTGAACTCACCACCTTTGTCAGAGTGCAGACGCAGGACAGGAAGGTCCGTACGGAACCTCCGGCGGAGCTGGAGACGAACTGCTCGGATCCAAGGGATCAGGACAGCAAGGACCTCACCCTTGGTGCGCAAGGGGAAGACCGTGGTGTAACGCGAGTAGTCGTCGACAACCAGCAGAAAGTACCGCTCACCGCCCTGTCCACGAACGCGGGCTGGGCCCCACACATCCAGGTGGAGGGTCTGCAGGGGAGCCTCTGTCGGGGGAAACGAGGAGTGAGGAGCGGCGCGCTGCCGCCCCTCGACGCAAGGAAGGCAGGGCGGCGCAGGCGAGGCAGGGAGGGGAGGGAGAGACCTGGGAAGACCAGACACAAGGAGGCGACGGTGCATGCCACGTAGACGAGGCAAGGAGGGGTGACCCAGACGGTGGTGCCAGAGAAGAGTCTGGTGCGACAGGGAGCGACACTCACAAGGGGAGGCTACCAGACCTGACGCAGACACCTGACTGACAGCAGCGACCTGAGGAGACACAGTCGTCAGTGTGTAAAGACTCGACCCTGGCCGACGAGTGAACGTGGCCAGGTGACGGCCAGTCCTGGAGCACGTACAGATCCCCACACACTCTCGTCCAGGGGTAAAGGTGTCAACCCACTGGTCCTGGAGAACTGCGTTGCTCACCAAGTTCGTAGAGAACGAGGGGAGGTGAAAACCTGACAGTGAGCCAGACGGAACCGCCGGGCACGGAAGCACAGTGGTGGACCGTGCAAGGACTGGGCCCCCTGAGGGGTCAGCCAGAGACACTGCAACAGGTGCATGGAGTGGTGTGAGGGCTGCACTGTCGCGAAAGAAACAACGGGAAGCACCTAAGTCAAGCGTCAAGGTGTGTAAGGTCTTATCAGGCGCAGTACCTGAGAGAGCAGACTCACTAGCACCTAAGGCAGCAGCCTCACTAGCACCTAGAGCAGCAGCCTCTATACCGGGGTCGTGCGGCACACACATGTAACAGTCACCCTCAGCACCACTAGGCAAAGCATACATGGCAGTCAGGATGGCGTCATAGTCTAACGCAAAGACATCAACGCCCGACCTAAGCAGCTCAATCCAGTGGGGGAGCTCAGCCTCGTCGCCAAACTCTGCGTGCCAGGCGTCACTCAAATAGGAGAAGCAGCGGGACTGTGCGTGACCAGGTGTCCCACAGGTCTGACCAGCCCGACGACCTGTGCGAATGACGTACGGGCTGCGAGCAGTACGAGGAGACTCCCCACGCTGGTAAAACCACTCACAAAGCTGCTGGGGCGTAAGTGTCGGACGTCGTAGTAGCTGCATCTGGCCACCGCCAGAAACTCCGCACCGAACAGCTCCACAGTGACTGCTACGACGACCGCCACCACTCCCAGGGCAGCCACCACCGCCGTCACCACTCCCTCCGCTACTACGAAGTGATGTCATAGCGTGCAAGCTAGGAGGAACGCGACCCCCAGGACAGTACGGAGTGAAGGCAGTAGCACGAGTAGCAGCGACAGCAGTAAGAGCAGCAGAGCGGTTCGGTGAGGCTAGGCTGTAGCACCTCCAGCACTCCTAGCAGCACCTCCACCATCAGCAGCAGTAGCACGAGCAGAAGGGCGGATCAGGTTGGGCAGGGCGGCTCGAGCTGGGCGACGCGGGTAGTAGGGCGTGCGCTGTGCAGGGTAGCACGGCGCGATACGCGGGCTGCAGAAGTGCGCGACGCGCGGGGCAGTAGGGCGCGACGCGCGGGCTGCAGCAGAGCGCGACGCGCGGGGCAGCAGAGCGCGACGCGCGGGCTGCGGTAGGGCGTGACGAGCGGGCTGCAGCAGGGCGCGACGCGCGGGGCAGCAGAGTGCGACGCACGGGCTGCCGTAGGCAGCGCGCGACGCGCGGGCTGCCGTAGGGCGCGACGCGCGGGCTGCAGCAGGGCGCGACGCGCGGGGCAGCAGAGCGCGACGCGCGGGCTGCTGTAGGGTGCGACGAGCGGGCTGCAGCAGGGCGCGATGCGCGGGGCAGCAGAGCGCGACGTGATGGGCTGCCTCAGGGCATGACGCGCAGGGCAGGGCGTGCGCGGGGCAGCGCGACGCAGGGCAGGGCAGGGCGTGCGCGGGGCAGCGCGACGCGGGGCAGGGCAGGGCGTGCGCGGGGCAGCGCGACGCGGGGCAGGGCAGGGCGTGCGCAACGCAGCGCGACGCGGGGCAGGGCGTACACGGG
The DNA here is from genome assembly GCA_947470075.1 of Closterium sp. Yama58-4. Taxonomy (NCBI): domain Eukaryota; kingdom Viridiplantae; phylum Streptophyta; class Zygnematophyceae; order Desmidiales; family Closteriaceae; genus Closterium; species Closterium sp. Yama58-4. The sequence continues at coordinate 1,303,959 of CANIUD010000695.1, read as the reverse complement.
AAGTGTGACGCAAGGCAAGGCAGGGCAGGGCATGCGCGGGCGGCGCGACGCAGGGTAGTGGGGTAACACGGTAACCGCAGGCGGTCGCTAAGTATGGTGGGCCCGAAAAAAACGGTCCTACGGACCTACTGCTCTAAAACCATGTCAAGATAACAAGCAGGAATGAGTGCATTGAATGAGTTCTGGGTACAAGTACTAACCCTAACATTGGGTTGTACCCCATATGGGCTACCCCACTATAGCCTACACATAACTAGCACAAATAGTTTGACACTTATCAGGTCAGAGAGGGCCAGATGAGACAAATTTAGGCCATACCAGTGAAGACACGGCCAGGCCAGACCAGGTCAAAGCATGTCACAACAGAGCAGTATATAACAGTCCTGATCAGGCCACAGCAACACGACGAATAGGCGTACCAGGCCCCAAACTATGCAAGACTACGCCCGACAAGACCAGACCAGGCCAGAAACAAGTTAGGATTGTCTTCAGATGTTTCCAGAAACCCCAGGGTATTAAGTGGCACAACACCCTGAAATCTCAGGGCTTGCACAATAGAATATAATGAAAGTGTAGGGCATACACATCAGTTACCCTAAAATATCAAGAATCAGCAACACCTACCAATACAAAAAAATCAACGGTTTTAAAGGGGTATACCTTAACATATGAGGGCATGGTTGGTGTGATCATTCAAAGCTAGAAGCCAGGACATTTTGATCGTGAAGTAAAAGGACTGGAAGGTAAATACCATGAAGAATATGCCATTTCTTGGAGGAGGTAGGTATGTTTTTTACACTAGACTAGACGTCCCACTATGATCACAAGTTCCATACATTATTGTACTTCATAAATCATGAGACAAACAAAGGAAGGTAGACACATAGTGTCATTTTTTTAATTCTCTAAATGCTACTACTTCGGAGGTGAACACAATGAGTAGAACAGAACTTGGTTGCACACCAGAGATGGCAAAAAAAAGTACAGCCCTCAAAGGACCTGTGCCAGCCGAGAATTGAACCCAGGTCTGCGCTAGGCAAATGGCAGGGTGCTATTCTACCGCCATAATGCTATTCTACCTCTGAATTAAAAACATTGTTAATGAACAATAAATACAACGGAAATCCAGAGAGTAGTCTAAGGAAAGATGTGCAAGCTAGACCTATAGTGAGGCCCACAGAGAGGCCACTGTTACGTCTCAGTGGTCCTCTCCCAAGTAAGCAAAGTCAGCCGCTGATAGAGAACTCACCTCGGGTGGAGTGTGGTTTACGCCGTCGATAAAACGAATTTGTGCACGTCGACAAACAGTCCGAGCCTGCTCACGCTGGTGGACCAGAGAAATACGCTTGTAGAAGTTAGTCTCAAACAGTTGGGGAAGGGAATCTATGGCACTGCTCAAGTCGCGAAGTTGTGACGCCCCTTTACGGCTCCATTGGCGAAGGAAGTTGGTGAAAGAAGAGCCGAAGCAACCGAAAGTTTCGATGACGAGGGGAAAGAGTTTGACGTCTGGATGGTCACGAAGTGCTGCAGCATAGTGGGTAGTCTTCTCACTTTCACGAGTGGCTGCTGCTGAACCGATTACCGTAGCTGCGTTGGAGTGCGGAAATTCCTTTTGAAGATCGGCAACAGAAACATCCAAGGCCTAGGTGGTAGCAGAGCTGACGTCGCGGCACGTGATGTCTGTTCGCGGCCAGGCAGGAGATGTTGGTCTTCCATTTGCGCAGAGAACCCAAGCTCCAAGGCAATGCGATAAACTTCTCGTTTAATTGTGTCGTGCACCTTAGTAGGCTCGTTGTTACTAGGGCAGCGAACGACATGAGAAGGGATCGAAGGATCGGTGAACGGGGAGCTGCAAGTGCAGGTGTGGGAAGATGAAAGGTGAGGGAAGATGAAAGGTGAGGGAGAGGAAGGCCTAAGCGGATAGCTGCTGCAATGCGCCACTCAGTCTCTGGCAGCTGCATGTGCGGGGAGTATGGAGCACAGTGAGCCAGTCACTTGCATGCGAGCCCTGCAAAGAGGTTAAGCGAGCAAGGCGAGGCGTGGACGTTACTGTGGCTCGAACCTTCTCCAGCAGATCGGCTTTGAGGTGTTGGGAGAGGTGAGTGAAGAGTTTAGGTTGGTAGCCCGATAGAAGCACAGGCCACGATGGGAAGCGATCGCGAATGTCTTGGGGAAGCATGGTCATGGTAGATGAGATTGAAGGGTCGAAGTGGTTAATGGAGTCTGTGGTAATGTAGGGGCGGAAAAAAGGAGCACCATCGGTGATGAAGTGGGTGGATAAGGTCGAAATTGTCTGCCCTCAGCTGCAAAGGTAACTAAGGGGGGCGATGGATGCAGAGCTGCGAATGCTGAAGCCACCCAAGCGGATAGGGAACGAGGCTTGGAGTCGGGCCGATGTGGAATGTTCAGAGTCGGGATTCCAGTATTCAGGGCCCAGGAGCTGAGAGAAGTGGTTGAAAATGGTGTTGTCCCACGAGGAGAGTAGTTCTTGGATTTCAGGAAAAGGTGCGAAAGTTCGGAGGAGGAAAAAAGGTCGGGCAGTGATGCATAAGGACAGGATCCGTGAGGCAATCTGTGGGTCTTGCAGTTGATGCAGTAAGGGGAGGGAGGAAGTGAAAGAATAGAGTTTGTCACGAACTGTGGAAATGATGAAACCTTCTGAGCCGGTAGGCACGCCAGCGATAGTGAGGCCGTTTGCAACGATGGAAATACCCGGGGCGGAATGCAGTGTCAAGGCAAGTCCACAGGGGCCCATAGAGAGGACTTAGAGGTTTGGACAGTAAGGCCGAAAGAGAGAAGGCGGGCGGTAAGGTCAGTATATGCGGTAAACACGTCTGAGGGAGGGCCGACCTGTCAGAAGTCTAGGCAGGAATGAATGAACTATCAGGAAGGTGGGTACAAATAGAAACCCTAACATTGGGTTGTACCCCACATGGGCTACCCCACTACAGCCTACAGACTACACTACAACATACTATATATATAGTTTGACACACCCCCATAGGCAAAGTGGGGGAGAACAAGGGGTCACAAGACCAGTCAAGAAAAGCAAAGCAAGCTCAGGGTGGATCACAACATCACCACACACACTGAGCACAAGCAAAGGGCCACAAGGCCACACCTAGCAAGAGCAAGCATGCAGGTATATGTATATAGATCACAGTACAAGCAAAGCCTACAGCAAGTGTCAGTTCGGAGGAGGAAAGAAGGTCGAGCAGTGATGCGTAAAAAAAGGATCCGTGAGGCAATCTGTGGGTCCTGCAGTTGTTGCAGTAAAGGGAGGGAGGAAGTGAAAGAGTCGAGTTTGTCACAGACTGTAGAGATGATATAACCGTCTGAGCCAGTACGAATGCCAGCGACAGTGAGACCGTTTGCAGCGATGGAAATGCTAGAGGGCGGAATGCAGTGTTCGGGCAAGTCTATAGGGCTAGACCATTGGCACGCTGGATGGAAAATTGTACAGCTTAAAAATATTATGTCCGTTTTTTCTCTCTGTTTCAGCAGATTATCCGCACTCTATTGCCATTACTTCAGCATCATCTACCGTGGGCCGATGATTCGTGAGAAAACGATCTAATCACTGCCTTCATTACTTTATCCGCTTCAGCAGGTCCTCAATATGATACTCCATTGCTGTTACCGTATTGCTCCGCAATCTACCATGGGTCGTGCACTGGTGGATGGTTGATAGGAAGGCAATCAGGGCCCAAAATTGGTTTAGGCCTACCCTTACAAATCAGGGTTCCAGCCCCTCCTTGAACAGACCCCTAGGGTAAAATTTTCCGTACCCTGTTTGCAGCGGGTAAATCAACCACTAGACTGATTTGAGCAGGGTAGTTTTAGGCTAAGCCTGTTTGGATTACCGTTTTGTGAGCTAAGTTCTTTATAAAAACATAATAACGTAGCACATCCAAAGTCTTTGAACTCTACAGAAGCCACACATTCACTAGACACCTACTCAGTGCCACCCCCACTGCCTACATCTTCTTCTACAAACTGAGTCTGCGAAGCTCTGGTGGGGTCGAACTCCCTGGTGGATCGCCCCAGCTTCTCTCCACGAAAGATAGCGACCACCTCAAACCAGTCGACATCGTACCGCAGCAGGGAGCAACGCATCAGATGCTCAAGGCTTGTGTCGCCAAGGCTGCCACGTCCCCAAGTCTTGATCAGATTCTGCTTCGAAAAGCCACGCTTGCATTCAACCGTGCTCAATGGCAGCACGGCCACTGACTGCCACATCCGCATGATGTTGGGGAAGGAGACACGCCATGCATCATCCCGCAGCATGTTCGTCAGCGCCTGATGGAATTCTTCACCGTTGTTGTGCTGGGCGAACATTGTGGATGTAAACATCCACAGCTCCTGCTGGGCTCTCTTGTAGTCGAACCCTGTGGTGGGGCGGGGTTGGGGTGAAAGCTTGGCCGATGCTCGCAGACACGGGTAGGGATGGGGGGCATTAGTCCAACAAGCAACAGTATGCAGTAAGTGCGTTGATCACCCTCATGTCAGACATCGTTGCGACAACACACATCATAACATGTGCAATCGCTGCACAAGGCTTACCTGGCAGCTTGTGGTGGTACAACTTGTGCAGCTGGCCGAGCCACTTCTTGAAGGTTTCTAGTCGCTTCGTGTCGTCGGACACGTACGACGCTGTGCGAAACAGCTTCGAACCTTCCAGCAGCTCCAGGTCGCGCATCCGCCACTCAAGCTCGGCATCGATGGCGCGCACATACTTAATCGACAGCTCGACGCACGCCGTGACATCGCCATCCGTTTCATGTCCTGGCAGCGGGCGCTCGTGCAGCGTGAACTCAAACGTGACGGGATTCCCGTCCCCGTCTACGCCCTCCGCCTTCATCTCGCGCTTATCCTTTGCCCCGTGCCTCTGAATGAACTCGGGAAGCTGCATTTTATCCCCGCTGCCGAAATGGTGTGCAGGGTCGCGGAGGGAATACCGCGACTTCAGACGCATCCTTGTCTGCTGCACGATGTGCGCAACAAGGGTAACGTCCACCTGCACAAGGGCATGACAGCGGGTTAGGTAGTACACGTGCTTGCATGCGACAACGTAGACGACAACAACAAAGGCCCTTACCTGCCGCTGCTGGAAGCGCTGGTTAAGGCAGTTAAGTTCCCAAAGCACATCCGCAACGAAACGGATGAGCCAGTGGAACTTGAACGAGGTAACCACCTCGTACAGATCCGCCTTGTAATCCTTCATCACCACTATGGCCGCAGGGAGCACGTCGAGCAGGAGCTGTATCGCTTCACCACGGGCGAGCCATCTTGTGTCGCTAATCCCCTGCGCCTCGAGGTTCGTCTGGCAGAAGATCTGCTGCATCTCTTGAAACTTCGCGCAGTCCACGCTGCTGCGGCCGATGTGGTCAGCGAAGGCGCGCACGACATCGTCGATCATTAGCAGCTCAGGTACCTCTTCAGCAGCATCACTGGCAGCGAGTGCCTCCCTGTATATAATGGCAACACGACAGATGGTTAGTCAACATCAATACTTGGTAAAACAGTAGCACGGAGCACACAACGGTGATGCTTACCGATGAGCGATACAATGTGTTGAGGCCAGATGCGGAATGCGCATGCGAAGCCGTGTCACGACTTCCTCGTAGAGAGAGACCCCCTCGTAGAGAACGAGAGGGGAGAGCGAGAGACCCTCTCGTAGAGAACGAGCCTCTGGCTGCCTCTCAAGGGCCGTTTCTTCCACGCGGCGGGAAGTGCATGGCCAGCAAGGCAGGACTACTGCTGCAATCTGTTGTTAAGGACAGCTTGAACCTGTCCTTGACAGCAAATTCTGCTGTGTTGGCGGTGGGCGTGGCGACGGGTGGCAAGATTCGAGTATGAGTTGGCAGCCCTGCGGGAGAAACAACAAATGAGGCAACATGGCGCGTTGCCGACAGCGAAGCAAGTTTTTTTGCGCGTGGTCACAAGCGACAATTGGTGTTTGTGGGGGTGTGGTACATTATGTCACCTTGCGGACTGTTGTCTGATTCGCGCTAGGAAAGTTTCGGTAAAAGGGTAGTGTACACCAAACCCTGATTCCGTCAGGCTAACCTAAAAACCAATCAGGGTGAAATAAAACATGCTCTTTCTAGAGAAGGGTAACTATCTCGCATTCCTGATTTTGGCAGGGTAATCCTGAAAAAACGGCCGGCCCCCAGGGTAATCAGGGCGTTTTACCCTGATATTTTGGGCCCTGAAGGCAATCACTCTAATCTAATCACCGCCTTTCTTCATTTATCCGCTTAAGAAGGTCCTCAATACTGCACTCTATTGCCATTACTGCTGAGTCGTCTAACATGGCCCGATCACTGGCAGATGCGGAAACATGGGTGTTCATGGGGAATAAGGTTTGGAAAAGAGGGAAACGGGGCAAGGAGATAATGAATGGGCGAGCCATGAAGTGCATCATCATCTACCATGGCTTGATTGCTGACAGATGAGCACAAAGAGGTAGTTCCACAGGTGGGAGAGAGTGGGAGAGGGGATAGGGGGTGGGGGACGAGGAAAGGAGGCAAAGAGAGGAAGGCAGGATGAACAAGTGGCTATACAGATGGGAGCAGGCATGCACTGTTTGCAGGATGGCGGGACAACGTGAATGACCATGTGCACGACAACTACACAAGGGATGCGATGGCTCACTCACTCATGCCGGCAAAAGGAGGAAGGCAGGATGAACAAGTGGCTATACGGATGGGAACAGGCATGCACTGTTTGCTGCGTTGCTGGACAGCACTTACCATATATGCTAAAAACAAGGGATCCAATGGATCACAAAGATTCCCACAAACTGAGCTCTTCCCACAAACAGAGCTCTTCCCACAAGCAGAGCTCTTACCACAACACAGCTGAGCGCACCTTCTCTTTAAGGCTAAGTGCCAAGCAGGGGAGTCAAGGCCGCACCCGTTGTGCATGGCTGCGCGGTCTAGTGCTGAGCGCACCACATACAGAGCTCTCCCCACCATGTCCCTCGTGTGCACGGGGCCAGGAGTGCGGCTGTCTAGGGCCTCCTGGAGGGAGGAGAGGCAGAGCACCTAACAAGGACTGTTTGTGGGAAGAGGTGGAAGGCCACATACCTGTTGTGGTGGAAGGCCACATACCTGTTGTGAATGGGTTCGTGGTCTAGTGCTGAGCGCACCACGTACAGAGCTCTCCCCACCATGTCCCTCACGTGCACGGGACCAAGAGTGCGGCTGTCTAGAGCCTCCTGGGAGGGAGGAGACAGAGAGGAAAGGAGAGGAGGATACGGCAAGAAAGAGACGAACTTTCAGACAAGAGGCAGAGAAGGAGTAGGAACTCTGGGGTGCTGTTCTTTCAAGTCTCACGTTCTCGGGATCAAGAGTGCGGCTGTCTGTCTGAGGCCTCCTGGAAGGAAGAGGAAATACTTTTGAGACGTCTCAAAAGAGGCCTCCTGGAAGGGAGAGGAAAAAGATGGAGTGAATAAATGGGAAAAGATTTTGGGGAAGAAAAAAGATAGAAAGAGAATGAAGGGGTAAAAATTTTGGGAAAGAGAGAAGGCAGTGAAGGAGTGGGAGGTTAGAGGCTGGTGTCCTATCAAGTCTCACGTGCATGGCACCAAGAATGCGGCTGTCTAGGGCTTCCTGGGAGAGCAGAGAAATAAAAGAACATTGAGAACGAACATTTGAGGAAAATGAACATTGTGTAGGAGAGAATAAGAGACGACATTTTAGTCGGCTCAAAAGGCGAATAGATCGAGGTGAATGAACATTGAGCAAGAGAGAATAAGAGACGGGCGAGGAAATCTGGGCAGAGACGGGGAATAAAAGGCTATTGCCCTCACTTTTAACGGGAGAATAAGAGACGGGCTTTTGGGAATTCTCACATGTGATTTGATTTCAACAAGGCTGGTGCCCTCTAATGCATCACGGGCACAGCCCCAAAGGGTGCGGCTCTTTACAGCCGCCTGGGAGAGAGGAGAGACAGAGAGAGAGAGAGAGAAGGGGGAGGAGCTTCAAGCAAGAGAAACGGCAGGGATAACGGCAAGTGCGGATTCTGCACAGGATCCCGCTGTGCTCAGCTCAGGCCAAGGCAGCTTTTGAGTCGAGTAAAAAGCCACCTCAAAAAACAAAGGCGGAGTTTGCACTGCACAGGCACCCGCCATGCTCGGGGCAAGGCAACCTGCAAAGCATCGCTTGCCTTTGCAGCACGTGCAACATGTGCTGCTAGCACCACCTGCCTTGGCAGCGACCGCAGCAGTGCAACATGTGCTAGCACCACCTGCCTTGGCAGCGACCGCAGCAGTGCAACATGTGGACTCATCACCCATGCTGGAACAGCACTGGTGCAAGTTGCGATTGCTGAGTTGGCACCAAGCAGCAATCACCCTGAGCATAAGTGAAGGAAAGGAGGTGACCGAATGAGGTGGCCGAATGAGGTGACTTTTGAGTCGACTCAAGAGTCACCTCGTGACAAAGGCATTCAACATGCCCCTACTCTTGCCCCTTGCAGCAATCCTATGCTCAGAACCCTTCAACACCAGCTGCCCAGAAGTTGCCCTTTCAAAGCCCTTTCAAAGCACCCTTGAGCATACCTTTGCAGGACCGGTTGGGTTGTCTGCAAGCAAGCACCCATTACTGGTCCTTCTCTCATTCAATTCAAGTACCCTCAAACGATCACATCACCCCCTTCAACATACCTTTCCCCTTCAACCTTTTACTATCCTCAAATGAACACCCTACTGAACGCACCTTTGCAGGAACAGCTGGGTCATGTGCAAGCACCCAGAACTGGTCCTCTTTCTTGATTTTGAGAATTCTCAAAAGCGACTCAGATTGGGTCACGTGCAAGCACCCAGAACGGTTCTGCAGCTGGGTCATGTGCAAGCACCCAGAACGGTTCTGCAGCTGGGTCATGTGCAAGCACCCAGAACGGTTCTGCAGCTGGGTCATCATGTGCAAGCACCCAGAACGGTTCTGCAGCTGGGTCATCATGTGCAAGCACCCAGAACTGGTCCTCTTTCTTGTGAGTTGGTTGTGAGAGTTCTCAACAACTGCCTGTTGCCTTTCCAAGCACCCTTGAGCATACCTTCGCAGGAACAGCTGGGTCAGGTGGGTTGGTTTAAGAGCTCTCATAACCAAACCTGTTGCCCCTTCAAAGCGCCACCCGTGAACACACCTTTGCAGGAACAGCTGGGTCATAAGCAAGCACCCAGAACTGGTCCTTCCTTTCTCCCTTTCAAGTACCATCAACCTCATCAAATGATCATCCCCCTTAAACATGCCTTTCCCCTTCAATTATCTTCAAATGAGCACCCTAGTGAACACACCTTTGCAGGAACAACCGGGTTGTCTGCAACCACCCAGAACTGGTCCTTGCCTATCCGAAACGGCTCATCAGACGGCTGAGATGACACCATCTCGTCTCCAGGAACGGCTGCGACTCGCCGAAAGATAACCGGAAATGAACTGCGTGCTGCTTTCGCCTTGGCAGTGGCTTCTGTGTTGGAACGTTCTGACTCGGAACCATCTGGGTTGGCTTTTTTAGTTGACTCAAAACTGGGTGCTGCTTTCGCCTTGGCAGTGGCTTCTGTGTTGGAATGATTTGAGTCAGAACTGGCTGGTTCAGCGCCCGCAGCAGCAGGAGATGCAGGAGAAGGAGAAGCAGGAGGAGCAGCAGCAGAAGAAGCAGGAGGAGCAGGAGGAGCAGGAGGAGCAGGAGGAGCAGGAGGAGCAGCTGCAGAAGCAGAGGCAGCGGGAGAAGCAGAAGCAGGAGAAGCAGCAGCGGGCGAAGCAGGAGAAGAAGAGGCAGAAGCAGACGCAGCAGAGACACGTGCTGGGTCGACGTGGAACCCAACAACGTCTCCAACGGAAACGGTGCTGCCATGCCAGGGGGAGAGCAAGGGGGGATTGGGAAAGGTTTATAAGAAAAGGGGGGTCTGAGTCAGCTCAAAAGAAACATGTTCTTGTTCGACTTGGTTTAGAACCCCACCATGGCACTGGCACGGGGGAGAGCAAGGGGGGGTGGAAAGGGCTTATAAGGAGGGTGGGCGTTGACAAGTTTTGAGTCGACTGGGAACCTCACCACGTCTTAAATGGAAACGGTACAATTGGAAATGGTTCACAGTTGTTGGCAGCGTCCTCTCTGTTTCTTTTGAGAGAACAGGTCGGCCGACGATAGAGTCAACAGCCAATCCACATTGCTGTGGCATGACAACTACCACATAAAGGGAGCACATATATTTTTGAGGCACCTCACAAATAAAGGGAGCAAGTCTTGAGACATTGCCACGACTAGACATGTGCATCGGACCGAGTCGAGTAAAACTCGACTCGGTCTGGCTCGAGCTCGAGTCGGGGAAAACTCGACCGAGCTTTTTTCTCAAGATGCTGGACTCGAGACTCGCCTAAATAGGGCTCGAGTTTTGAAAAAATCGACAGGCGTTTTTCTTACACTCGGTCGAGCCGAGTAAAACTCGACTCGGGGGGGGGGGGGGGGAGGAAGAGGGAGGGGGGGGTGGGGGGTTTTGCTGTGGAAACACCATACATTTTGGTACAAGGATATGTGTTGTATACCGCATGTAAGCACAACTTGGCCTGCCCCCACCTCCACACCCGCATGATTGCCATGGTGAGTTCCTCCTGTTCCACCTTTCCCGCTGTTTGGGTTCTTACTCACCCCTTGCTTAGATTTCGCCATAAAAAATAAACCAGATCTACCGTTAAATAGGTGCGATTCCGCCTCAGGAAACCCTAATCGGAAAACTGCACGTGTAAAAAACGCGACATTAACTAACTATAAACGTAGATCTAGGATTCCGTAAACCTAACTTAAGTTTAAGATGGAAAACCAGCCATGAGTTCGGCTGTCTAGGCTCAGGTTTCCACCTATGATAGGCTTAGGAAGAGGACTAACTGAAATCGCGATCTAAAAAGAACCCCAAAGTGAACATTTTACAATTTGTCCTTGCTGCCAATGTCGCGACCGAGTTTTTCGTAAACTCGCTCGAGCCCCAAAAGCTCGTCGAGTCTGCAGAAAACTCGATGTGGGGCCGAGCTTTCACCGAGTTTTTTTAAAACTCGACGGGTAAAACTCGACTCGACTCGGTCGAGTTTTTCCAGTGGTTTTGCGGACTCGACACTAGACCCGTGTCGAGTCCCCCGATCGAGTCGAGTCGAGAAACTCGACTCAATGCACATGTCTAGCCACGACTTCAAACAGGGAGTGGCACACTCAGTCACTGCCAAATGGGCGGCACACTCACTGCCAAACCGGCGGCGCACCACACTCACTCCAGAAGGGGCAGCACACTCACTCCAGAAGGGGCAGCACACTCACTCCAGAAGGGGCAGCACACTCACTCCAGAAGGGGCAGGACACTCACTCCAGAAGGGGCAGCACACTCACTCCAGAAGGGGCAGCACACTCACTCCAGAAGGGGCAGCACACTCACTCCAGAAGGGGCAGCACACTCACTCCAGAAGGGGCAGCACACTCACTCCAGAAGGGGCAGGACACTCACTCCAGAAGGGGCGGCACACTCACTCCAGAAGGGGCAGCACACTCACTCCAGAAGGGGCAGCACACTCACTCCAGAAGGGGCAGCACACTCACTCCAGAAGGGGCAGCACACTCACTCCAGAAGGGGCAGCACACTCACTCCAGAAGGGGCAGCACACTCACTCCAGAAGGGGCAGCACACTCACTCCAGAAGGGGCAGCACACTCACTCCAGAAGGGGCAGCACACTCACTCCAGAAGGGGCAGGACACTCACTCCAGAAGGGGCGGCACACTCACTCCAGAAGGGGCAGCACACTCACTCCAGAAGGGGCAGCACACTCACTCCAGAAGGGGCAGCACACTCACTCCAGAAGGGGCAGCACACTCACTCCAGAAGGGGCGGCACACTCACTCCAGAAGGGGCGGCACACTCACTCCAGAAGGGGCAGCACACTCACTCCAGAAGGGGCAGCACACTCACTCCAGAAGGGGCAGCACACTCACTCCAGAAGGGGCAGCACACTCACTCCAGAAGGGGCAGCACACTCACTCCAGAAGGGGCAGCACACTCACTCCAGAAGGGGCAGCACACTCACTCCAGAAGGGGCGGCACACTCACTCCAGAAGGGGCAGCACACTCACTCCAGAAGGGGCAGCACACTCACTCCAGAAGGGGCAGCACACTCACTCCAGAAGGGGCAGCACACTCACTCCAGAAGGGGCAGCACACTCACTCCAGAAGGGGCAGGACACTCACTCCAGAAGGGGCAGGACACTCACTCCAGAAGGGGCGGCACACTCACTCCAGAAGGGGCAGCACACTCACTCCAGAAGGGGCAGCACACTCACTCCAGAAGGGGCAGCACACTCACTCCAGAAGGGGCAGCACACTCACTCCAGAAGGGGCAGGACACTCACTCCAGAAGGGGCGGCACACTCACTCCAGAAGGGGCAGCACACTCACTCCAGAAGGGGCAGCACACTCACTCCAGAAGGGGCAGCACACTCACTCCAGAAGGGGCAGCACACTCACTCCAGAAGGGGCGGCACACTCACTCCAGAAGGGGCGGCACACTCACTCCAGAAGGGGCAGCACACTCACTCCAGAAGGGGCAGCACACTCACTCCAGAAGGGGCAGCACACTCACTCCAGAAGGGGCAGCACACTCACTCCAGAAGGGGCAGCACACTCACTCCAGAAGGGGCAGCACACTCACTCCAGAAGGGGCGGCACACTCACTCCAGAAGGGGCAGCACACTCACTCCAGAAGGGGCAGCACACTCACTCCAGAAGGGGCAGCACACTCACTCCAGAAGGGGCAGCACACTCACTCCAGAAGGGGCAGCACACTCACTCCAGAAGGGGCAGGACACTCACTCCAGAAGGGGCGGCACACTCACTCCAGAAGGGGCAGCACACTCACTCCAGAAGGGGCAGCACACTCACTCCAGAAGGGGCAGCACACTCACTCCAGAAGGGGCAGCACACTCACTCCAGAAGGGGCAGCACACTCACTCCAGAAGGGGCGGCACACTCACTCCAGAAGGGGCGGCACACTCACTCCAGAAGGGGCAGCACACTCACTCCAGAAGGGGCAGGACACTCACTCCAGAAGGGGCAGGACACTCACTCCAGAAGGGGCGGCACACTCACTCCAGAAGGGGCAGCACACTCACTCCAGAAGGGGCAGCACACTCACTCCAGAAGGGGCAGGACACTCACTCCAGAAGGGGCAGGACACTCACTCCAGAAGGGGCGGCACACTCACTCCAGAAGGGGCAGCACACTCACTCCAGAAGGGGCAGCACACTCACTCCAGAAGGGGCAGCACACTCACTCCAGAAGGGGCAGCACACTCACTCCAGAAGGGGCAGGACACTCACTCCAGAAGGGGCGGCACACTCACTCCAGAAGGGGCAGCACACTCACTCCAGAAGGGGCAGCACACTCACTCCAGAAGGGGCAGCACACTCACTCCAGAAGGGGCAGCACACTCACTCCAGAAGGGGCGGCACACTCACTCCAGAAGGGGCGGCACACTCACTCCAGAAGGGGCAGCACACTCACTCCAGAAGGGGCAGCACACTCACTCCAGAAGGGGCAGCACACTCACTCCAGAAGGGGCAGCACACTCACTCCAGAAGGGGCAGCACACTCACTCCAGAAGGGGCAGCACACTCACTCCAGAAGGGGCGGCACACTCACTCCAGAAGGGGCAGCACACTCACTCCAGAAGGGGCAGCACACTCACTCCAGAAGGGGCAGCACACTCACTCCAGAAGGGGCAGCACACTCACTCCAGAAGGGGCAGCACACTCACTCCAGAAGGGGCAGGACACTCACTCCAGAAGGGGCGGCACACTCACTCCAGAAGGGGCAGCACACTCACTCCAGAAGGGGCAGCACACTCACTCCAGAAGGGGCAGCACACTCACTCCAGAAGGGGCAGCACACTCACTCCAGAAGGGGCAGCACACTCACTCCAGAAGGGGCGGCACACTCACTCCAGAAGGGGCGGCACACTCACTCCAGAAGGGGCAGCACACTCACTCCAGAAGGGGCAGCACACTCACTCCAGAAGGGGCAGCACACTCACTCCAGAAGGGGCAGCACACTCACTCCAGAAGGGGCAGGACACTCACTCCAGAAGGGGCGGCACACTCACTCCAGAAGGGGCAGCACACTCACTCCAGAAGGGGCAGCACACTCACTCCAGAAGGGGCAGCACACTCACTCCAGAAGGGGCAGCACACTCACTCCAGAAGGGGCGGCACACTCACTCCAGAAGGGGCGGCACACTCACTCCAGAAGGGGCAGCACACTCACTCCAGAAGGGGCAGCACACTCACTCCAGAAGGGGCAGCACACTCACTCCAGAAGGGGCAGCACACTCACTCCAGAAGGGGCAGCACACTCACTCCAGAAGGGGCAGCACACTCACTCCAGAAGGGGCAGCACACTCACTCCAGAAGGGGCAGCACACTCACTCCAGAAGGGGCAGCACACTCACTCCAGAAGGGGCAGCACACTCACTCCAGAAGGGGCGGCACACTCACTCCAGAAGGGGCGGCACACTCACTCCAGAAGGGGCAGCACACTCACTCCAGAAGGGGCGGCACACTCACTCCAGAAGGGGCAGCACACTCACTCCAGAAGGGGCAGCACACTCACTCCAGAAGGGGCGGCACACTCACTCCAGAAGGGGCAGCACACTCACTCCAGAAGGGGCGGCACACTCACTCCAGAAGGGGCAGCACACTCACTCCAGAAGGGGCAGCACACTCACTCCAGAAGGGGCAGCACACTCACTCCAGAAGGGGCAGCACACTCACTCCAGAAGGGGCAGCACACTCACTCCAGAAGGGGCAGCACACTCACTCCAGAAGGGGCAGCACACTCACTCCAGAAGGGGCAGCACACTCACTCCAGAAGGGGCGGCACACTCACTCCAGAAGGGGCAGCACACTCACTTTAGAAGGGGCGGCACACTCACTCCAGAAGGGGCAGCACACTCACTCCAGAAGGGGCAGCACACTCACTCCAGAAGGGGCGGCACACTCACTCCAGAAGGGGCAGCACACTCACTCCAGAAGGGGCGGCACACTCACTCCAGAAGGGGCAGCACACTCACTCCAGAAGGGGCAGCACACTCACTCCAGAAGGGGCGGCACACTCACTCCAGAAGGGGCGGCACACTCACTCCAGAAGGGGCAGCACACTCACTCCAGAAGGGGCAGCACACTCACTCCAGAAGGGGCGGCACACTCACTCCAGAAGGGGCAGCACACTCACTCCAGAAGGGGCGGCACACTCACTCCAGAAGGGGCAGCACACTCACTCCAGAAGGGGCGGCACACTCACTCCAGAAGGGGCGGCACACTCACTCCAGAAGGGGCGGCACACTCACTCCAGAAGGGGCGGGACACTCACTCCAGAAGGGGCGGCACACTCACTCCAGAAGGGGCAGCACACTCACTCCAGAAGGGGCGGCACACTCACTCCAGAAGGGGCAGCACACTCACTCCAGAAGGGGCGGCACACTCACTCCAGAAGGGGCGGCACACTCACTCCAGAAGGGGCGGCACACTCACTCCAGAAGGGGCGGCACACTCACTCCAGAAGGGGCGGCACACTCACTCCAGAAGGGGCGGCACACTCACTCCAGAAGGGGCAGCACACTCACTCCAGAAGGGGCGGCACACTCACTCCAGAAGGGGCAGCACACTCACTCCAGAAGGGGCGGCACACTCACTCGCCAATGGGCGGCACACTCACTCCCAAGTGGGCAGCAACAGAAACCGGTAGAGCACCCACTCGTCCTTCATCCCCCTTATAGTCGGCTTCATGGACTCGTCTCGTAACAAAGAAGGCTGCAGATATGTCATATAGGATTTCTCGTGCTGCACGATCTTGTTCAACGCTCTCACTAGCTTGCCAATGGGGGGAAGCTCCCCTTGATGCTGCTCCATGTGCGTCTGCAAGGCAGGGAAAGGGGCAAGGGGAAAGGGGCAAGGGGAAAGGGGCAAGGGGAAAGGGGCAAGAGGAAAGGGGCAAGGGGAAAGGGGCAAGGGGAAAGGGGCAAGGGGAAAGGGGCAAGGGGAAAGGGGCAAGGGGAAAGGGGCAAGGGGAAAGGGGCAAGGGGAAAGGGGCAAGGGGAAAGGGGCAAGAGGAAAGGCTTTCAAGATGCCATATACGATTTCTCATTCTATTGAGATCCCTCACTAGGGTGGCAATGGGGGGATGGACAGGCAGGAGGAAGGGCGCCAGAACTGCCATGTGTGACGACGCCTCGTGCTGTGTGATGATGCCTCGTGCTGTGTGATGATGCCTCGTGCTGTGTGATGATGCCTCGTGCTGTGTGATGATGCCTCGTGCTGTGCGATGATGCCTCGTGCTGTGTGATGATGCCTCGTGCTGTGTGATGATGCCTCATGCTGTGCGATGATGCCTCGTGCTGTGCGATGATGCCTCGTGCTGTGCGATGATGCCTCGTGCTGTGCGATGATGCCTCGTGCTGTGTGATGATGCCTCGTGCTGCACGATCCCGTTGAGAAGTCTCATCTCATCTCACTACCTTGGCGATAGGGGGTAAGGGGGATAGAGCCTTTTCAGGCCCAATGACTCTATAAAGGAGGAGCAACATTCAGGGCAAGACACCAGCATCAGCACTCACACCAGCACCAGCATCAGCACTCACACCAGCACTCGAGCGCACGACCACGAAGCTGTACAGGAAGCACGTACCCTGTGCCCTGCTCGCCAGAATAACCCCTGCAGTCTCTCGTACCAGCATGCACTCACTCTCACCCCTCACACCAGCACTCACTCTCTCACACCCCTCACACCAGCACTCTCTCTCTCACACCCCTCACACCAGCACTCACTCTCTCACACCCCTCACACCAGCACTCACTCTCACACCCCTCACACCAGCACTCACTCTCACACCCCTCACACACCAGAACTCACTCTCACACCCCTCATACCAGCACTCACTCTCACACCCCTCACACCAGCACTCACGCGCACAAGCACGGCGCTGTACAGGAAGCACTTCTGAGTCAGGCATTCCAGGCGATACACCAAGAGCCACGAAGTTGTCATCATCAGAGCATTGTACCAAGAGATACACCAGCGCAGCACTCACGTGTATGAAGAAGTGGATTGAGACGTCTCAAAACATTCCAGGAGATACACCAGCGCAGCACTCATGCGCACCTTCCCTCACACCAGCACTCATGCGCACCTTCCCTCACACCAGCACTCACGCGCATGATCACGAAGCTGTACAGGTACACCGTACAGGGGCCACTTCGGAGTCACGATGACTTTTGAGAATTCCCAAGAGTCACACCAGCAACACCAGCACCAACGCCAGCACTCAGAACAGCACTCACACCAACACCATCTTTCACACCATAATGACTCACGCGCATGATCACGTAGCTGTACAGGGAGCACTTCTGAGTCACGTATTTCAGCCGCATCAGCCACGACGCCATCACGCCCGCTCTGCTCTGCTCTGCTCTGCTCTTCTCTGCTCTGCTCTGCTCTTCTCTGCTCTGCTCTGCTCTGCTCTGCTCTGCTCTGCACCGCTCCCACGAGCCTAACCGAAGCCTCCTGTTGCTGGCACTGCGTCAGCTGCTGGTCGTGTGAGGTGCCTCAAAAGCCGCTCGGCGCTCGCGCGGAACTGACCCCTCCTGTTGCTTGGGCTGGCTTAACTGCTCGTCTGGTGGTTACCCGTCGACTGGAGGTTACACGACGTCTGGTGGTTACCCGTCGTCTGCTATTTCAAGACAGCAGCGGTTGAAATCGCTCAACAATATGGTCCTCGAACCGCATTCACGAGCACGCGAAGCCGCAAGAGTAACAATACGGTCGGCAAAGAAGGCGACGCGGATTTGACGCCGAGTCGCTCTAGTGCGCTGTATCTGATCGTCAGAGTGAAAGCCGCCAACCAATGTCGAGAACGGGCGATGCGAGCACGATGATAACAGTGACGGCAAAAGCCTCGTGATAAAAGGTTGTTTCTGAGGCGTCTCGACGATACTGACGGCAAAGCCTCAGATTCTAGGGTTTTCTACAGAGAAGATACGCAGCAGCAGACGATTGCGAAGCAGATATGGCGATCATGCGACGATCGCGCGTTGAATCTACTCGCGAGAAAACGAGCAGCACGGATACGAGACTACTACACTCTCTGCTACTCGAACAACCAGGGGCAGATGGAGAAGCGAGAGACCATAGTAAGAGGTATAAGGTGTTCTATCCTTTATCGTCCCCTCTAAGGTATGCGGTTCGGATGGCTGGAGGAGCCATGTTTACCTAGTTGGCTACGAATTGGAAAAATCTACCATCAGATTGATGCGAGGGCGCGCTCATAAACAGCATGTCATTCTGCTCTGGCAGTATGCTTCGCTACAATTGGAAATGTTGAGGCAACCCACATTGTTCTTCTGGGTGTTTCGCAAATGACGGGTGGCAGGAAGTGAGAAGAAAGCCGGCAATAATGACGGTCGTGAAGGCTAATGAGCTGCTATGCGAGCATGTTTACTCAAATTCACGACACCTGGTTACTATAAAACACATTCGGCCCAGCTCGCTATCCGGAAGTGCCCAAGGCCAGAGTGGAACAACGGACCTGAGAACAAGGCTGTAGATTCGTTCCCCCAGTGAATCTCGCGCATCGCAGTACGGTTCTGCTACTGGAAGGTTGATAACTCGAAGGTGATAGTTTCAAGGAGTGTTGATCTGGGTTTTCGGGAGGCATTTCGGACGGCGTAAGGCAGGTCTAGGCCGCGTAGCCTGAGCGAGTCGCCTAACTGTGAACCATTTAACTGCCGACGACGTAGACTGATCGAGTAATTAAGTTCGGACCCATCAAGTTTGTGACTGACACCGAGCGAGCAGGCGAGCAGCGAGGGTTGCGCAGGGTGGAGAGAGTAAGCGTGGCCGGAATGCCACGTGACGCTGAGCCTGCGGGAGAGTCTAGAAGCTGAGCGCACTGGTGCTGCGGGAGAGGAGCTTGCTGCGACGAACCGCGAGCGGCTGGGGTTGGAGAGCGGAGCGGAGAAATGGAGTGAGGGAGTGAGTGAGGGACCGAGTGAGTGAGGGACTGAGGGAGGGAGTGAGGGAGTGAGTGAGGAAGTTCTTGACGGAGCGCTCCCAGAAAAACAAAGCGACTGTTAGTGAGCGAGGGAGTGACGGGTTATGCTACGCTAACACCCAGAGGCTGTCGGGTTCGCACTCAAGCGAAGCAACCACGGGTAGTGAAAAATCCAAGAATTCAGTCGACGAGAGGGGAGTCGCGACTCGCGGGTACTATCGGTAGGAGCCGAGGCCTAAATACTCCCATCGTAGCGCGCGACGCGTAACGGAAGCAACGCTTCGAGGATACGGCGACGGGATTCGGCGACGGGATAGGGCCTAAAATTGTAGGCCTAGTGCCTCCCAGTCGTCGAGAATACGGCGACGGTATGTAGTCGACTGAAGCGTGAGCAGGGCCGCAGATCACGGCTATACGGTATATACCGAGATATTAATATTGTTTCGATACTGGAATGCGCTTGTAAATAGTGATTGTTGGCGGGTTTAGGTCAAGCTTGAGGCTCATTCAGCCAATTAGTAGCCCTAGGTGTAGCGTAGCACACTGCTGTACAGCAACTGCAGCACACGCGTGCGTCCTCGTTTCAGTCCCTCCCGTTACGATCCCACTCCATCGCAATGGGTCCCCTCCGCGATCTACAGTACCTTCTCGAACCTTCCTCGCTCGCACTCATCGCAACCGCGCTCACGGTCGTCCTCCTCTCCGCGTTCCGCGCGCTCGTGCACGACCGCGAATCCGAGCGCCACCGCGATTTATCCGCTTCCGCCATAACCCTAGACGCGAACCGCGCGTTGCTGCTCCCGCTGGCCAGCTCCGCGTCGCTCCTGCTCATGTTTTACCTCTTCGCG
This sequence comes from Closterium sp. Yama58-4, assembly GCA_947470075.1. Lineage (NCBI taxonomy): Eukaryota > Viridiplantae > Streptophyta > Zygnematophyceae > Desmidiales > Closteriaceae > Closterium > Closterium sp. Yama58-4. Next base: position 1,284,031 of record CANIUD010000695.1, on the reverse strand, counting down.
ACGGTTTCGCAGCTGGTTACCGCGTTCGCCGCCGTCGCGTCCGCGTCCGCGACCTGCTTCGCGTTGTCCCCGTTAGTAGCGTGGTTGAATACGTATCTGGGGCTGCAGGACCCGTTGATTACTGTACATTTTCCATCGTTTTCGCTATGGAATGGCCAGCAGCAGCATCAACAGCAGCAGCAGCAGCAGCAGCAGCAGCAGTGGAAGCAGGGGTGAGAGTGGCAGCTCATTGCTAGGCGACGGCGTGAGAGGGCGAGAGAGCAGAAACGGCAGCGAAGGAAACAACAGGAACAGATCGAATTCCTCCTCTGGCAAAACCGCCACCAGCGCCACCACAACCAGCACTGGTAGCACAAACAGCAGCACCAGCAACGCCAACAACCCCAGCAACACCAACACCCCCAGCACTGACAGCAGCAGCAGCAGCACGGTGTTGGGAGCGGTGACTCGCACGCAGCTGCTGCTGGGAGCGGTCAGTGGAGCGCTGGTGCTGAGCTGGCTGGTGTTGGGGCACTGGCTGCTCAACAACGCCCTTGGTGCCGCTATATGTGTTGCTTTCGTCAGCCACGTGCGGCTTCCCAACGTCAAGGTGAGATGGTGTTAACCTTGTGGTGGCATAGCACCAGGAAAGCAGGCTTACAGTGTGACATGATAGCAAGCTTGCACGGTGTGTTAGCACGCTAACACTCTTCAGTGTCACCAGTATTTGAAGTGTAGTTTTGAGACGTCTCAAAAAAGGGTGCACCAGGAAAGCAGGCTGACAGTGTAAGATGATAGCAAGCTCGCACGGTGTGTTAGCACGATAGCAAAGTTCAGTGTCACCACTGTGCTGCTGCTGGGAGCAGTGAGCGCCCCCCTGGTGCGGGCGTGGCTGGTGTTCGTTCATGTATGCGGGTGACTTTTGAGGCGCCTCACAAGGAGCAGTGAGCGCCCCTTGGTGCTGGCGTGGCTGGTGTTCATTCATGTATGCGGGTGTCATGCCACAGTGCCACTTATAGCCACGTGAAGAAAGGAGTGTTTTGAGACGCCTTAAAAGACACTCCTTTCTTCCCCTGGTGCTGCTGGCGTGGCTGGTGTTCGTTCATGCCAGCCAGCCAGCACAGTAGCGGGTGTCATGGTGCTGGCAGCACAGTAGCGGGTGTCATGGTGCTGGCAGCACAGTAGCGGGTGTCATGGTGCTGGCAGCACAGTCGCGGGTGTCATGGTGCTGGCAGCACCTGTGTTGGAAAATACGCGACTCACGTACCAGTCGCGTACGTACTATACGCTCACGTACGTACGTGAGACGGACGATTTCAGCCCCACGATACGCTCGAAATACAGTCGTCCAGGCAGGGGAAAAAAAGTTCCCGGGCAGGGTAAAAAGGAATGGGGGGGTGAGTCACGTTGCCTATGTTCATTGTGACCTTGTGCAGTTTGGTTTTTCCCCATGTATGAAACTTTTTTTTCCCCATTACAAACATGCATTGCAAGTACACACATACTAGCAACTACTTGACGATACATCCCCTACCTCCCCTACTCCCCTACTCCCCTACTCCCCAAACCTTCATCTGCTTCTCCTCCTTTACTCCTCTTGCTTCTAAGCTCCTCAACCACTTACACTGCTGCTGCTGCCTTTCTTACTCCACGTACTCATCGGCCAGCACGGCTTCATCCCCCTCCCCCTCCTCCTCCTCCTCCCCTTCCTCCTCCTTGTTGTATCCCTCCGGCAGAGCAGGTTCAGGCATGTTGCCCGGAAGCACCGCCAGTGACTCACCCATCTTGTGGTACTTGTGGACCACACGCCAGTTGTGGGTCACAAAAACTAGGTCTCGGAGCTTCTCCGAGCCTAGCCTGTTGCGGCGGGCAGTGTGCACCGATTCGAACGATGCCCACCCGCGCTCACACGGCGACGCCGACACCGGCTGTGTCAGGGCACGGCACGCAAGGCTGGCCAGGTGGGGGTGGTCAGTCCCGTGCCATCCCCAGCACGCCACCATAGACTGCTTGCCTGCCTTCACGGCCTCCCTGTCGGCAATTGCCTCAGGAAGGCCGAAGGAACCTTCAAGGGTGAGGAAGGCCGTGAGCCCCTCCTGCAAAACAAGAGAGGCACGCCTCTCCTCACCGTCCTTGTTGGTGAACGTCTTACCGTCGTAGTGACGTGCGATGAAGGCCTTGAAGATGCGGGTACATTCCATGTCGTTGCGGAAAATACCCTCTTCCTTATTTGCCGGGTTGAGGATCCGCCCCACGACGTGAAGAGCGCATGCAAGGCTCTCGTCCCAACGGCGCCTAACAATCTTCCCAATGTCTGTCGCAACCGTCCGCGGCAGAATCTTCTCCCCCGCTTCCAGCTTGTCGTTCACGTCCTCGGTCAGCTGGAGCATTAGGTCGTAAATAGTCCCCATCATCCCTTTGGCGCTGCTGTCCGTGGCCCGCATCACCTTGAATGGAATCGCCAAGAGCTCCGCCAGGTAGGTAGCGTTCTTCCACCATGCATCGTCCATGACTTGGCCGCGGAACATATCCGCCGTCTGCTTCCTAGCCCCCGCCGACCAGTTGGCGAACTCCTCGCTCAGCACCATCTGCGACAATGTGGACCGCAGCTCGACGAGCCTGGAGAGGGCGATGTAGTTGGTGCCGAACCTGGTCCCCGCCGGCTTCACAAGCTGCTTCCCCTTTCCTCCCTTCACCTTCTCACTCCTCAGGTAGTTGCAGGTGAAATGGTGGTTGCGGACGTAGGTGATCATGTCTCCGCACAGATCCACAATATCTTTGCACCACGTGATCTTGCCCACGTCCTCCATGAGGAGGTCGAGCACGTGCGTAGCGCACGGCACGTACTCGATGTGGGGCCAATCCGCCATCAGCTCCTTGCAGGCGGCCCCGTAGTTGGAGCCTCTGTCCATGCAAAGAGCGACTACGTTTTCGGGCCCCACTTTCTCGATGATGGGGCGGAGGAGGGACGCGATATAGCCGCGGGTTTGGAATCCATGTTGCAGTCGATAGCCTCGACGAACACAGCTCCCGAATCGTTGACCAGCATGACGTTCGCTTGTGGCCTCCCGCACCGATCGGTCATCAAGTCGGAGGAGACGGTGACGCCATCCCTCTTCCAGCTCGCGGCGATTGGCTGAAGCCCCTTCTCGATGCTCGTGCGGCATTGCTTCAGCCCAGCTCCTCCCACGTACTTCCGTCCCGGCGCGACGTAACCGTGGGGTGCGTTGTTAATGGCGCTGACCATGTTGCGCCACAACGGGTTGTCGGCGTGGTGTTCGGGAATGCGACAGCCGGCGAAGAACAAACTGACGGCGTAGTCGGCCTCGCCCTTCGTGCATCGCGCCTCGTCGCCAATGAAGTCGGTGATGCGTCCTCTCTTCGCACCTCCCACGACAGCATTGAGCGCAGCATCCTCGGCCCGCCATTTTTCGTCGCGGTTGGACGCCTTCTTCTCGATATGCGCTTACCGCCGCTCGCACGTCGGGCGGAACCGTAGCGCACAGGCGGACGTCGCGAGAGCGCTGTCCCTTCCATTTCGCGAGATGCTGAGCGCATCGAAACTCACCACCCTTGAACTCGATGGCGCAATACTTGCAAACGCGGACAGTCCCCACTGTGTCGGGACGGATGGGAACCTTGAAATGCTTGAAGACGACATGCGTACTATCCTCCTCCAGCCATTGCGGACCGCAGTTGGTCGAGGCTGAAGGATAAGTAGGCTGAGTAGACGGACCAGAAGGCTGAGTGTGGTTAGAAGGGACTGGAGTAGACATAGCTCAACACTGAACAGGAATGACAAGTGGATGAGACATGTGTTGAGGTGGGGTCAATTATACTTACCACGAATTGGTTGGGGGGTGGGGGACGTGCCGTGGTTGGTCACGAGGTGTTGGGGGTGATTGGGCGCAATGTTGATGTACGTGGGGTGAACGTGGCGATTCGGTTTTACACGTCCCCTGGTTGGAAAAACGCGACCCGAAATGTCGGTATACGTGCGTACGGCAAAAGCGCGAACTTTTGTTTTCTGTTTTTTATTTTTGGGCCTGCCCGGATTTCCTTATCGCGTATTTGTCCCCGTTTCACGTTTTCACGTTTATACGTGCACGCATATACGTGAAACGTAAAATTTCAAAAGCGTATAGTGCAACATAGGGCAGCACAGTAGTGGGTGTCATGGTGCTGGCAGCACAGTAGCGGGTGTCATGGTGCTGGCAGCACAGTAGCGGGTGTCATGGTGCTGGCAGCACAGTAGCGGGTGTCATGGTGCTGGCAGCACAGTAGCGGGTGTCATGGTGCTGGCAGCACAGTAGCGGGTGTCATGGTGCTGGCAGCACAGTAGCGGGTGTCATGGTGCTGGCAGCACAGTAGCGGGTGTCATGGTGCTGGCAGCACAGTAGCGGGTGTCATGGTGCTGGCAGCACAGTAGCGGGTGTCATGGTGCTGGCAGCACAGTAGCGGGTGTCATGGTGCTGGCAGCACAGTAGCGGGTGTCATGGTGCTGGCAGCACAGTAGCGGGTGTCATGGTGCTGGCAGCACAGTAGCGGGTGTCATGGTGCTGGCAGCACAGTAGCGGGTGTCATGGTGCTGGCAGCACAGCAGCGGGTGTCATGGTGCTGGCAGCACAGCAGCGGGTGTCATGGTGCTGGCAGCACAGCAGCGGGTGTCATGGTGCTGGCAGCACAGTAGCGGGTGTCATGGTGCTGGCAGCACAGTAGCGGGTGTCATGGTGCTGGCAGCACAGTAGCGGGTGTCATGGTGCTGGCAGCACAGTAGCGGGTGTCATGGTGCTGACAGCACAGTAGCGGGTGTCATGGTGCTGGCAGCACAGTAGCGGGTGTCATGGTGCTGGCAGCACAGTAGCGGGTGTCATGGTGCTGGCAGCACAGTAGTGGGTGTCATGGTGCTGGCAGCACAGTAGCAGGTGTCATGGTGCTGGCAGCACAGTAGCGGGTGTCATGGTGCTGGCAGCACAGTAGCGGGTGTCATGGTGCTGGCAGCACAGTAGCGGGTGTCATGGTGCTGGCAGCACAGTAGCGGGTGTCATGGTGCTGGCAGCACAGTAGCTGGTGTCACGGTGCTGGCAGCACAGTAGCGGGTGTCACGGTGCTGGCAGCACAGTAGCGGGTGTCATGGTGCTGGCAGCACAGCAGCGGGTGTCATGGTGCTGGCAGCACAGCAGCGGGTGTCATGGTGCTGGCAGCACAGTAGCGGGTGTCATGGTGCTGGCAGCACAGTAGCGGGTGTCATGGTGCTGGCAGCACAGTAGCGTGTGTCATGGTGCTGGCAGCACAGTAGCGGGTGTCATGGTGCTGGCAGCACAGTAGCGGGTGTCATGGTGCTGGCAGCACAGTAGCGGGTGTCATGGTGCTGGCAGCACAGTAGCGGGTGTCATGGTGCTGGCAGCACAGTAGCGGGTGTCATGGTGCTGGCAGCACAGTAGCGGGTGTCATGGTGCTGGCAGCACAGTAGCGGGTGTCATGGTGCTGGCAGCACAGTAGCGGGTGTCATGGTGCTGGCAGCACAGTAGCGGGTGTCATGGTGCTGGCAGCACAGTAGCGGGTGTCATGGTGCTGGCAGCACAGTAGCGGGTGTCATGGTGCTGGCAGCACAGTAGCGGGTGTCATGGTGCTGGCAGCACAGCAGCGGGTGTCATGGTGCTGGCAGCACAGCAGCGGGTGTCATGGTGCTGGCAGCACAGCAGCGGGTGTCATGGTGCTGGCAGCACAGTAGCGGGTGTCATGGTGCTGGCAGCACAGTAGCGGGTGTCATGGTGCTGGCAGCACAGTAGCGGGTGTCATGGTGCTGGCAGCACAGTAGCGGGTGTCATGGTGCTGACAGCACAGTAGCGGGTGTCATGGTGCTGGCAGCACAGTAGCGGGTGTCATGGTGCTGGCAGCACAGTAGCGGGTGTCATGGTGCTGGCAGCACAGTAGTGGGTGTCATGGTGCTGGCAGCACAGTAGCAGGTGTCATGGTGCTGGCAGCACAGTAGCGGGTGTCATGGTGCTGGCAGCACAGTAGCGGGTGTCATGGTGCTGGCAGCACAGTAGCGGGTGTCATGGTGCTGGCAGCACAGTAGCGGGTGTCATGGTGCTGGCAGCACAGTAGCTGGTGTCACGGTGCTGGCAGCACAGTAGCGGGTGTCACGGTGCTGGCAGCACAGTAGCGGGTGTCATGGTGCTGGCAGCACAGCAGCGGGTGTCATGGTGCTGGCAGCACAGCAGCGGGTGTCATGGTGCTGGCAGCACAGTAGCGGGTGTCATGGTGCTGGCAGCACAGTAGCGGGTGTCATGGTGCTGGCAGCACAGTAGCGGGTGTCATGGTGCTGGCAGCACAGTAGCGGGTGTCATGGTGCTGGCAGCACAGTAGCGGGTGTCATGGTGCTGGCAGCACAGTAGCGGGTGTCATGGTGCTGGCAGCACAGTAGCGGGTGTCATGGTGCTGGCAGCACAGTAGCGGGTTTCATGGTGCTGGCAGCACAGTAGCGGGTGTCATGGTGCTGGCAGCACAGTAGCGGGTGTCATGGTGCTGGCAGCACAGTAGCGGGTGTCATGGTGCTGGCAGCACAGTAGCGGGTGTCATGGTGCTGGCAGCACAGTAGCGGGTGTCATGGTGCTGGCAGCACAGTAGCGGGTGTCATGGTGCTGGCAGCACAGTAGCGGGTGTCATGGTGCTGGCAGCACAGTAGCGGGTGTCATGGTGCTGGCAGCACAGCAGCGGGTGTCATGGTGCTGGCAGCACAGCAGCGGGTGTCATGGTGCTGGCAGCACAGTAGCGGGTGTCATGGTGCTGGTAGCACAGCAGCGGGTGTCATGGTGCTGGCAGCACAGTAGCGGGTGTCATGGTGCTGGCAGCACAGTAGCGGGTGTCATGGTGCTGGCAGCACAGTAGCGGGTGTCATGGTGCTGGCAGCACAGTAGCGGGTGTCATGGTGCTGGCAGCACAGTAGTGGGTGTCATGGTGCTGGCAGCACAGTAGCGGGTGTCATGGTGCTGGCAGCACAGTAGCGGGTGTCATGGTGCTGGCAGCACAGTAGCGGGTGTCATGGTGCTGGCAGCACAGTAGCGGGTGTCATGGTGCTGGCAGCACAGTAGCGGGTGTCATGGTGCTGGCAGCACAGTAGCGGGTGTCATGGTGCTGGCAGCACAGCATCGGGTGTCATGGTGCTGGCAGCACAGTAGCGGGTGTCATGGTGCTGGCAGCACAGTAGCGGGTGTCATGGTGCTGGCAGCACAGTAGCAGGTGTCATGGTGCTGGCAGCACAGTAGCGGGTGTCATGGTGCTGGCAGCACAGTAGCAGGTGTCATGGTGCTGGCAGCACAGTAGCGGGTGTCATGGTGCTGGCAGCACAGTAGCGGGTGTCATGGTGCTGGCAGCACAGTAGCGGGTGTCATGGTGCTGGCAGCACAGTAGCGGGTGTCATGGTGCTGGCAGCACAGTAGCGGGTGTCATGGTGCTGACAGCACAGTAGCGGGTGTCATGGTGCTGGCAGCACAGCATCGGGTGTCATGGTGCTGGCAGCACAGTAGCGGGTGTCATGGTGCTGGCAGCACAGCATCGGGTGTCATGGTGCTGGCAGCACAGTAGCGGGTGTCATGGTGCTGGCAGCACAGTAGCGGGTGTCATGGTGCTGGCAGCACAGTAGCAGGTGTCATGGTGCTGGCAGCACAGTAGCGGGTGTCATGGTGCTGGCAGCACAGTAGCGGGTGTCATGGTGCTGGCAGCACAGTAGCGGGTGTCATGGTGCTGGCAGCACAGTAGCGGGTGTCATGGTGCTGGCAGCACAGCATCGGGTGTCATGGTGCTGGCAGCACAGTAGCGGGTGTCATGGTGCTGGCAGCACAGCATCGGGTGTCATGGTGCTGGCAGCACAGTAGCGGGTGTCATGGTGCTGGCAGCACAGTAGCGGGTGTCATGGTGCTGGCAGCACAGTAGCAGGTGTCATGGTGCTGGCAGCACAGTAGTGTGTGTCATGGTGCTGGCAGCACAGTAGCGGGTGTCATGGTGCTGGCAGCACAGTAGCGGGTGTCATGGTGCTGGCAGCACAGTAGCGGGTGTCATGGTGCTGGCAGCACAGTAGCGGGTGTCATGGTGCTGGCAGCACAGTAGCGGGTGTCATGGTGCTGGCAGCACAGTAGCGGGTGTCATGGTGCTGACAGCACAGTAGCGGGTGTCATGGTGCTGGCAGCACAGTAGCGGGTGTCATGGTGCTGGCAGCACAGTAGCGGGTGTCATGGTGCTGGCAGCACAGTAGCGGGTGTCATGGTGCTGGCAGCACAGTAGCGGGTGTCATGGTGCTGGCAGCACAGTAGCGGGTGTCATGGTGCTGGCAGCACAGTGGCGTGGCTGGCAGCCTCCCCAGCACAGCACAGCACAGCAGCGGGTGTCACGCCACAGTGCCACTCGCTTGGTGCCGCGGTCTGTCACATGCGGTGTGGTGTGCTTGGAAACATGTGCAGCACCCAAGTGTGAAGGTGGGATGGTAACGCGTTGTATCAGGGCGGCATAGGAAGGGATAACACGGTAGCGCGGGAGAGGGTGGTAACCACGTAACAAGGAGAGGGATCTGGCAGTATGCCGGTATGACATTGTGGTGTGATGGCCTCACCTCTCTCCCTCTCCAGCTCTGCGATTTCCTCCTCGCATGTCTCTTCTTATACAACATCGTCTGGCTGTTTCGATGTGTGTGCGCGTCACATCTTCTCCCACCCACCCACCCACCCACACATATGTGCACTCCTCAACCCCATTCCATGCCCCCTCCCATGCCCCCTTCCATGCCCCCTCCCATGCCCCCTCCTATGCCCTCTCCTCTCCTCCCAGGTGTGCGCCCTGCTCCTCGCGTGTCTCTTCGCATTCGATGTCTTCTGGGTGTTCGTCTCACATCCGCACAGCCGTGCGCCCTGCCAACCACTGCACACTCAGTCACACCCATCCCCACCATTCTGGCACCCATTCCTACCCATTCACACCCCTACCCTCCCAGGCGTGTGCTCTCCTCCTGGCCTGTCTCTTCGCATACGGCATCTTCTGGGTCTTCTTCTCACACACATACTTACACTCGTACCCATCCCCACCCATTCACACCCCTCCCCTCCCAGGTGTGTGCACTCCTCCTGGCGTGTCTATTCTTGTACGACATCTTCTGGGTGTTCTTCTCCCACCGATTTTTCAAGCCCAACGTGATGCTCTCAGTGGCAACGCACCACGCCCACTACCCCCCCCACTCTCTCGCCCACTCAGTCTCCCAACCAGTTGCCTACTTGCTCCCACCTTCCCCCGTCGTTCTCCCGCCTCTCCCTTCCATCTTTACACCTCCCGCCCGTTGCCTTGTTCTCCCCTCCCCTCCCAGGTGTGCGCCCTGCTCCTGGCGTGTCTATTCTTGTACGACATCTTCTGGGTGTTCTTCTCACACCGCTTCTTCGGAGCCAACGTGATGCTCTCAGTGGCCACGCAGCATGCCCACAACCCTGCCCACTCCGTCGCTCACTCCCTCCGCCTGCCCTCTGCCGTAGCAAAGTCGATTGTGAGGGAGATAGAGCTGCCAGTGAAGCTGCTGTTCCCGAGGGACCTGTTTGGAGAGCTGAACGTGTTTGGAGCGAAAGGACAAGGAAGAGCGCGGGATTTCATGGTGCTGGGACTGGGCGATATGGTGAGTTGAGTTGTTGAAATCGTGTTTGCAAATATTCGTGCCTGGCAGCACTCCCTGCGCCTGCCCTCCGCTGTGGCGGGGTCCATCGTGAGGGAGATCGAGCTGCCAATGAAACTGCTGCTTGGTTCCGAGGAAGGACCTGTGTAGTGCGCTCAATGTGTTTGGTTCCGAGGAAGGACCTGTGTAGTGCGCTCAATGTGTTTGGTTTGGGGGGCGAGGACGAGAGAGAGCACGGGATTTCATGGTGCTGGGACTAGGCGGTATGGTGAGTTGTGCGGAAGGCATGATAGGAGGCCGAGCTCGCTGGACGGATGAGGATATGGTGAGTGTTGGCAGGCATGTTTGAGTGAGGCAGGGTGATGCAGTAGACGAAGTAATTTCTCATTCTTGTTCTTGGACTGCCCCCTCCTCCTCATCCGTTCCAGAGACGGCAGCAGCAGGAGGAGCAGCAGCAGCAGCAGCAAGGTTGGGCAGAGCACCGCATATGTTCCAATACCCTCTCCTCATCGACACCCCTCCCTTACTTGCCGGCCATACCAGGCATGCTGCTGGTCCTTGTGCTGTGTGTGGATCAGCACAAAAAGCGGCAGCAGCAGGAGGAGGAGCAAGAGGAGCAGGAGCACGAGCAGCAGCAAAGGTTGACAGGGAACCTTCTCACATCCACTACTCTTTCCCTCTCCTCCCCTGCAGGCCATACCAGGCATGCTGCTAGGCCTCGTGCTACAAGAGGCGGCAGTAGGAGGAGGAGCAGCAGCAGTAGCAATATGGCAGGGCAGGGCAGGGCAGGGTAGTGTATGATTGCTAGCAATCACTATACGTCCCACCTGTGCCGTGCTTGCAGGCTATACCAGGCATGCTGCTTGCTCTTGTTCTGTGCGTGGACCAGCACAAGGGGCGGCAGCAGCAGGAGGAGGAGCAAGAGGAGCAGGAGCAGCAGCAGCAGCAGCAGCAGCAAAGGTGGTCAGGGAACTGTCTCACGTCCACTACTCTTCCCCTCTTCCCCCCTGCAGGCCATACCAGGCATGCTACTGGCCCTCGTGCTGTGTATGGATCAGCACAAGAAGTGGCAGCAGCAGGAGGAGGAGCAAGAGGAGCAGGAGCACAAGATCACCAGCAGCAGCAAAGGTGGACAGGAAACTGTCTCACGTCCACTAATCTTTACCTCTCCTTCCCTGCAGGCTATACCAGGCATGCTGCTTGCTCTTGTTCTGTGCGTGGATCAGCACAAGAGGCGGCAGCAGCAGGAGGAGCAACAGCAGCGGGAGCTGGAGGTTCTAGAGGCAGGGAGGGGCGGGAAAGAACAGCAGCAAGAGCCGCATGAGCCTTCCCATTCACAACATTCTCAGAAACATTCTGAGCAGCACTCTCAGCAGCATTCTCAGCAGCAGCATCATTCTCAGGACAATTTGAGTCGCCCACTACTCGACTCGTTGCATTCAGTGAAGGAGCATGGGAAGGGGCAGCTGGGCTATGTGTGGGTGGCAGCAGTGGGTTATGCGGTGGGGCTCGTGGCTGCTCTCGCTGCTGGCGTGCTGACAAGGTCTCCCCAGCCCGCCCTACTATACCTGGTATGTTGCTCACACAACTGCTTGATGATTGATATGCTGAGCGCAATTCTCTCTGCTGGTTGGTACGTCGATATGCTGTGGGGGCAACCAAGTGGGTTATGCTGTGGGGCTTGTGGCTGCTGTGGCTGCTGGCGTGCTGACAAGGTCTCCCAGAGAAGGCTTGCAAAAGCCGAAACTAGTTTGCAATGTCCCTGATTCTTCAGTGAAGATCTGATCCACACTGGCTCTCTTAACAACGTTCTAAGCTAGCGTGTAACCGGACTCCTTTCCGCCATTTTTTCATGGAGTTTGTCTCGTTGTCCTAAAACAACAAGAGTTGATGGAAATAAGGCCTTTGCAGCCCATCTGTCTGCTTCTGACAGCTCCTGCTGTGGCTGCTGGCGTGCAGACCAAAGCATCTCAGCACAGGACACAACCCCCACGGCACAAGCCACAAGTGGGGTATGCCTAAGGGCTCAGCCTGCTCTGCTCAGCACAAACCACAAGTGGTGTGATTTCGCATTTCTCTGTGTTGGTGTGATTTGTTGGTATGTGTCGCAAGCCCTCGACTCTTACCCCCGTGTCGCTAGTGGCATGGAAAAGCTGGGAGATGAGACGGTGGATTTTCATGCTGCTTCGTGCTCCTCCCTCCCTCGCCCATTTTCAGCTGGCAGATCTGTGGGACGGCTCACCTGGCCTCATGCCGTTCGACCAGGACAAGCTGGAAACACTTGATGTCTGACTGGTGGATTGTCAAACACCATCTCCCCGTGTCGCTAGTGGCATGGAGAATAGAGGTGGCGTGGGATTCGCCAGGGCTGGCAGGTCTGTGGGACGGCTTGCCAGGCCTCATGCCCTTCGACCCGGCCAAGCTGGAAACCCTTGACGTCTGGCTGGTGGATTTTTAAGCACCATCTCCCCGTGTTGCTAGTGGCGTGGAGAAGAGGCGAGCTGGCAGACCCTTCCTTCACCTCTGCTTCACCTCCCACTCTCCCTCCCCCCAGGTGCCCTCCACGCTCGGCCCTGTGTCACTGGTGGCGTGGAGAAGAGGCGAGCTGGCAGATTTGTGGGACGGCTCGCCTGGCCTCATGCCGTTCGACCAGGACAAGCTTGAAACGCTGGATGTTTAAATGGCGAGTGGGATTTGAATCGAGTCGACAATACACAGGCTAGTTTTGAGACGTCTCAAAACTCGAGTGGGATTTGAATTGAGTCGACAAAGCACAGGCTCAATCACCATCTCCCTGTGTTTCTAGTGGCGTGAAAAAGAGCTGGCAAGGGATTTGCCAGGGCTGGCATGGCAGTCGTGTGGGTGGGACAGTCACCCGCTTGTTTGATGGGGACAAGCGCGATTGACAGTGCTTGGAACTTGGCCCATTCGCAACACTAAACGTGATTGATTTGGATGTATTTTTCCTGGCATAGTAATATCTAATATATGGTATATACAGTGTTCTCCACTTCCCATAGCACGAAAACATCATACGTTATGTAATACCCCAGATACGGTATGAGGGCGCATTCCGGGCTCTGGTCCAACCTCTGGTTTTCCGTGGTTCACCAAAAGTATGATAACAAGGTAGTGGGAGGCAGGCTGAACACTCTAGTGGGTTATGCAGGAGGCCATTCACCGTGGTGAAAAGATTCCGTTGCCGGGACTTGAACCCGGGTCTCTCGGGTGAGAGCCGAGTATCCTAACCGACTAGACTACAACGGATGTCGAAAAAATCAAATTTGTATTTATTGGAATTTTTAAAGTTACAACTAGGCAAAATGCTTTCTTTTCCCTTACAACTACGCAAAATACTTTTTTCCCGGAGAGGAAGTACCGTACATAAAATTGACAATTACCTGGTGAAATAACTTCGCTCAAAGAGTCTTCTGATTTTCTCTGCAATAAACTGCTTTAAAATGTCAAAAGAGCGGCCAGCAACACTCAGACCATCCTGGGCAAGCAAAGCCCCACCATCCTCACTAGACTGGCAACACTTGAGATGATGTGTTTGCAATGTTTCCAACCATGCGAATCAACTGGGCGGACATGCCCGCAGTGGTTGGACTGGACTGATCTTCACACCTCAAAACCGATGCTTGAGCTGCTGTTTGCAGCGGTTCACGTTGGTCATCTGGGAGGACTTGCCAGCAGCGGTTGGACTATTCTTGGCATGCAAGAGAACGCAGCAGGGGTGACAACAGCAGGGGTGACAACAGCAGGGGTGTGCTGTGATAGAAACAAGGTCTTTTGAAAAAAGGGAGATTGTAGATAGTGGGGCATGGTAGGCAGGCTGTCTCGGGCTTGCAGTGCAGCTGGTAACCGGGCTTGCTGAGTTTGATGTTCTATGCTTTGCAACACGTGTCCTGGGAGGGACGTGAAGGACCGCAAGTGTGCTGAGGCCTGCAGGTGTTGTGGGAATAGCGAGAGTTTACGGCTAGAGCTGAACGTCTGTGTGTCAAAGTGCCTCTGGTCCCCCACGCATCTGCTAACAGGGCTGCTGCTGCTTCTGCTGCTGCTTCCACCTAGGCCAAACATGGTGCTGAAACTTCTGCTACTGCTGCTGCTGATAGATCCACTGCTGCTGCTGCCATTGTTGCCGTTGCTGGCACTACTGCCACTGGCGTGCTGTCCTGCTGCTGTTGCACCACCTGCGTGCCTCGCAACAGACGCACTAGTACCCTCTGTTTCTCCCGCAATGTGCTTTGAAACGGTCCCAGTGGCCCCTGTGCAACCCCCTGGCACGGAACTATGGTTTGAATGAACACCTCCTGCTGAACCCCCCGGCATGTGTGGTCCATCCCCCCGGATGTGCGCCGAGGGCTTCATGCGGTCGAGGAAGCGGAGGAGGAAGTTCCCCACGGATCGACCAATCTCGATGTCCCTCTTCTGGATGGTCTCAACGGCTGTGAGCGCCACTCGGAACACTGCTCGCGTGCGCCTGGGGTAGAGCGCACGGGTGGAGAAGTAAGGGGGGAAGGGGAAGGGAGCGAGGGAGGTGAGCGGCAATGCCACCAAGTTGCAAGCTGCTGACAGTGCGCCCAATCTCGATGACCCTGTGCTGTATCGTCTCGACGGCTGTCAGTTCCACTATGAAAACTGCCATGGTGCACTTAGAAGGACGAGGGAGGCGAGAGACGCGAGTATGAGAGCGGAAAGAAGTGAGGGGGGTGGATAATTTGTGAGAGAGATTGAGAGAGCAAAGGAGGTTAGTAGCGAAGGAAGGAAAGAGAAGAGCTGCAGAATAGAACAACCCATCCCAACGGCCCAAAGCTGCATTGCTGTAAAAGGACGGGATGAAAAGGTTCAAAGGGGTAAGGCCAGACCCAGGATTCGACATGCGGAATCAGCCTGCCTTGTACTAGGTCTGGTTGGTAAAAGTCGGCACTTCATTCTGGAAACGCAGGATTGGTCAGATGGGACCACCGTGGGATCATTCCGTCGTAATCCGCGCGAATAGATCCGAAGACGACGGATCTGCGCGATAAGATCGGCCAGATGAGATCCGCCAGATCGGATCGGCGAGATCAGATCGGTTATCAAGCACAGCTCACCTCTTCGCGAAATCGCGAATCCCGGGTCGCGAGAGAAGCACTTTCTTCTGAATTCTGAGCGCCAAGCGGTACGTGCGCTTGAGCCCGAGGAAATACGCCGTCGCCAGCGTCAGCTCCCACAGCACCATCCTGATCGGCCTTTGATGGACCACGTGCTTGGTGTCTAAAACTTCTGAGAGGACTCAGAATACACAAGTTGGTCTGTATATCACGTGGTCTGGTTGGAGATTTACACGTCAGAAAAGGCAGCGGTGGAGTGAAGGAGTCTGACGGATCCTTCGCTGTACATGGGATTCTGGAAAGAACCTAAAACGAGATCTGCTTCTGAGACTTTTGTAAGAGTTCTTGGCACGGCATCGGCCTCTGTAGAGCTCTTAGCTCAGCATCGGCCTCAAGCGCGTTTTCGATCGCATTCTACGCTCTCTTGGCTCTCTTTATGATCTTTGTTGCAAAGCCGAGTGCCGCCCTGAAGTGTGTGTTTCCCGATCAGAGAAGAATCTGAAGGAACATCTGCTGTCTTCGCTGGAAGGCAAAGCAAGAAGGCGAAGGTGGGTTCAGCCAGACGAACGGAGTTGAAACCATGGCCATGGCCAGAAAGAAGCAAGGGGTATAGTGCGGTTGAAACGGATTTGGTGGAGAATATCAACCGAATAATAGCTCCTTTTGATGTTCGTAAACGGTTTCTGCTGAATCCGGCGGGGAAGCTGATTCCAATTTCGGATTCCTTTGATTCCTGTGAGTACGACGACAGGTAGGCGATAAACGAATAGAATGAGGAGAAAATGCACGGACGAGAATAAAAGATCGGAAATTGCGACCAATGACGACGCGGAAAACAAGTCGCAAATGAGTTCGGCATTTTCGTGAAGCTTGTTACAACACTGCTCTCTTCGTCAGACTGCCACGTGCTCCGTAGTTTCAGCATGCTTCAGAGACGCGTGTATCCCCGTGGCTCAGAAACCGACAGGTCAGCAACACCGCGTTCTCACGAAATCAACAAGACTTCGGTCAAACTCGCGAACTCGGCGTAACGTCGTTCTCGATTGCATGCCTGGAAGCATTTTTGGGTTCCGTGGCAACCTTCGGGAACGTTCTTGGCCGGTGTCAAGTTCCCTGACACAAGGCTACTGACGGCTGCGATCGCTCCACATCATCCTCAATCGAATCGAGACTCTTCGCAGCTTCGCGTCAGCCTGCCTGACACCGCCCAGGAACGTTCCCTTAGGGCGTGTAACCATTTTGTTTTTTTTTTTTTATTTTCCGGACCGTCCGTATAATTTAAAATGGACTGTCCTAATATCGAGAACCGGACCGTCCGATGTCACGTTTTGGAACCTTGCCACCGTCCGGAGAGAAATATGACAATTTTTACTAGCACTCCGATTTCGCGACTATTGTATTCTCGCGCAGTTCCCGCGACACTCGTAACCAAACACACAATCAGTCGCAAGAAATATTCGTTTGCAAAGTGAAATTCGCACGCCAACCCCTGCACATGTTTGCAGATTGAAATTCGCACGCCAATCCCTGCGCAGAACTGGCGGACCGTCCGTTGGGGTTTCGACCGTCCGAAATGCACATTTCGGACCGTTGGAAACGTGAAAAAGGTGTCATGACGGTTCGGAATGTTGGCGACGTCGCAAGGAGTTCAATGAACACATATGTGAAATGCAGCGACTTTAATAACTCATCGCTAAACCGGACGGTCCACATTTCGGACCGTCCGGAACAAAAATTGGCAAAATGGTTACACACCCTTATACATTCGGTTTCCCTTTTCGGGGAGCTGACGTGAACAGTGATTTTTTCCCTCCAAAATTTCTGGAAGAAAACACTGTTCACGTAAATTATCCTATATGAAACCAAATGTGTCCAATCATCCATAATTGTCGATAAGTGCGGCGAATGGAACAATTGGACAACAAATCTGGCACTAATGGTGACACCAAATGACACACGAACCGAAAGACACACAAATGGCCATAAAAACGAACGTGTACAAAAACCATCGTACATGTTTTTGAGGTGTTACAATCTGAAGTGAGAAAAAGGATCGTTCAGGGTTGATCGCGGGTTGTGTCGCAGCGGAAGTATTGAACTCAGCTCAGAGTGAATGTAAATGACTGGGATTGATAACAACATGCATACATTGGGTTTATATAGGAATACAAAGGAATGCGAAACGACCTAGACTAGCCATGTACTCTAAGGGGTACATTCCCTTATTGCAGCGAAATTCACAAAACTGTGCGGCGCGGGAATCGGTTTCAAACCTGTTCCCGCTCCTTTGATTTCGAATGCTTCTTCCTGCATCGCCCTTGGTCAGACGGTTGCTGTGTCGCTTCGATTCTTCTGACTCCTCGACTTCGTACTCGGTAGAGTCGGCTCCTGCAGCATACAGGAATGCCTTCTCATAAAATTTCGTATCGTAACATGAGGGGAATAAAAAATGCATCAATGCAGCAACTAAGATTGATATGGAATGGAAGAGGCGAGAAAAGTGGCCCCACCCACGATCACAGTCCCAGTTCCATACATGAGGCACTGAGCACCACACCTCGAAACAAGCACAGACGATAACATACAAGCTGGTACAAAAACAGAGGACGGACAACGATTGAGATAATGTTTCAAGCTGAACACTAAATGCATCAATGCAGCAACTGAGATTGATATGGTACGGAAGAGGCTAGCAAAGCTGCCCCACCGACGATCACAATCCAAGTTGCATTCACGAAGCACTTAGCACCACACCCTGAAACACACACAATATGCACGTATGCATGCACATGCACGCATTCACACATATGCATGCTCACATATACACACGCACACACAACAAAAAAACATACATCTACAGTTATCAGCATGCAAGCATAATGAATGAAGTTCAGCCTTGTACAAATCAACACTAGCCTAGCCTGTCCCCCATTCCCCTCCCTCCCTCCCTCATCTCCCTTCCCCCCCGTCCCTTTTCTCCACAAGAAACAAATGTTGCAACTTAAATCCCTGCACAGAAAAGAAGAAACAGTGAATACAACCCACTCCCTGCACAAGAATAAAAAAATCCACACACACAACTTGCATGAGTTGCACAAGAAAACAAGATCGATGCAGTAAAAAACAAAGTAAGCGCAACAGAAATTGGCGCTGAAGAATGCAATATACAAACAAAAGATGAGTGATGAAAACAGTTAAATTTTACATCTTACAAATGTGATTTGATAGTAGACAATATGGCACATGCAATACCTAGCAGCCACCCTTGCATTCACCTTCACATTCACCCTTACCCTCATCCTCACAAATGCACGCACTCACACTTGGAATCGTACTTGCACTCGCCTTTGCACTCACCACTGCAATCACACCCGCACCATCGCGTTCAGCCTTACACACATAACCGCACTCACACTCGCATTCGCCTTTGCACTCACACCAGCACTCTCACGCGCTCTCTCGCGCTCTCTCTTGCGTACACTCTAGCGCACTCTCACCAGGGCTCTCGTTATCAGGGTAAAATACCCCTTTTTCCCTTTCTGGCAGCCGCTTTTTTTTAGTTACCCTTTTCCAAGAAGGGTAATGGGAATTTTACCCTAGGCCTGAAATTGTAAGTTTTTTGTACCCTTTTCAAAACAGTGTAAGGAACTTGCTGCTCTGACTGTACAAGGTACGATCACAATAACATTGATACCGATTGCTCCGTAGCGAGGCGAAACGCTATGCGGGCCCCTACAAAATGCTTCCAACAACGAGATTCAAACATGTGACCTTTATGATGTGATGCGAAATCTTACCAACTGAGCCAGTAAGGGTTAAAATGAGCCTACTTTGGCAATTACTCATAAATAAGAATTAAAATTACCCTTCCCCAACAAACTTATAGTTTTTTTTACCTTGCATTTGCCAGGGAAAAATTTTACCCTACGCATCAGGGTTGACTATACCTGGAACCCTGATGACTAAGGATGGGCGAAAACGAAACTGAAGCCCTGGCTCTCTCACACACACTCTTACGTGCCCTCATTCGCACTCTCACGCGCTCCCTCACGCGCTCCCTTATGGGCTCCCTCACGCGCAAACTCGCGCGCTCTCTCGCGTGCTTGCTCGTGCGCTCCCTCGTGCGAACTCTCACGCGCTCTCCCGCACGCTCTTTCTCGCGCACTTTCACGCGGTCGATCACACGCTCCCTCGCACGAACTTTCGCGCACTCTCCCACGCTCTCTCACGCGTACTCTAGAGCGCACTTTCACGTGCTCACGCTTGCGCTCTCTCACGCGCTGTCTCAGGCGCTCTCTCACGTGATCTTTTACACGATCTTTCACGCGCACTCTCACTCATGCGCTCCCTTGCACGCTCTTTCTGGCACACTCTCACACGCACTCTAGCGCGCACTCTCGCACGTTCTCTCAGGCGCGCTCTCATGCGCTCCATCACGCGTGCTCTCATGCACTCTTACGGGCACTCTCCCGTGCTCCCTTGCGCGCACTCTTGCGTGCACTCTCGTGCGCACTCTCTCGTGCACTCTCGCGTGCTCTCTCGCGCGCTCTCTCACGCGTACTCTCACGCGCACTCTTACGCGCACTGTCACACGCTATCTCACGCGCTACCTCACACGCTCTCTCACGCGCTCACACACACTCTCTCACACGCTCTCACTCGCTCTCACTCACTCACTCTCACACATTCTCTCTTGTGCGTGCGCTCCCGTGCACACGCTCTCCCTCGCGCTCCGCGTCTCTCCCTTTCTTCACGAAGAGAGCTACGCAAGAGGAGACCAATAGACACAAAATTTTCAAAGAGAACAAACAAAAAAAAAAAGTAGAAATGTCAGAGGGGGAAGGGAGGATGAAAGGACCGGAAACACACCTGATAATCACGATAACTACAAAAAACAACCCGCGCTCGCGCACCAACCCGCGCTCGCGCACCAACCCGCGCTCGCGCACCAACTCGCGCTTGCGCTCGTGCACATGTCGCCGGAGGCAACGGCGGGGAGGAGGGAGAGGCGACCACGGGGAGGAGAAGGAGGCGACGGCAGGGAGGAGGGAGAGGCGACGGCAGGGAGGGAGGGGAGGCGACGGCGAGGAGGAGGGAGAGGCGACGACGGGGAGGAGGGAGATGCGACGGCGGGGAGGAGAAGAGGCGCGGGGAGGAGGAGATGTGACAGCGGGGAGGAGGAGGGGTGACGGCGGGGAGGAGGGAGAGGCAACGACGGGGAGGAGGGAGAGGTGACGGTGGGGAGGAGGGAGAGGCGACGGCGGGGAGGAGGGAGAGGCGACGGCGGGGAGGAGGAGATGCGACAGCGGGGAGGAGAGGCGACAGCGGGGAGGAGGAGAGGCGACGGCGAAGAGGAGGGAGAGGCGACGGCGAGGAGTTAAGGGAGAGGCGGCGGAGGGGAACGGAGAGGCAACGGCGGGGAGGAGGAGATGCGACAGCGGGGAGGAGGAGAAGCGACGGCCGGGAGGAGGGAGGCGACAGCTGGGAGGAGGGAGAGGCGACGGCAGGGAGGTAAGGGAGAGGAGATGGTGGGGTGGATGGGACAGAGTGATTGTGAGGTGGGTTGGAGAGGTAAAGGCGGGTAGTGAGGGAGAGGATACGGCTGGATGGGAGCGAGAGTGACGGCTGGGTGGGAGAAGAATTAGCGAGAAATTGGGGTGGGGGGGAGGAAAATGAGTAAGGAGCAGAGCAGGTGCTTGTCGAGAGGAACCAAGAACAAGAACCAATAAAAGAAAGTGCCGAATTCGAGCTATGAAAGAGACGGATGCCAGCGCAGGTTGAGAAAATTTCTGCCAGCGCAGAACGAGGAAATTTATGCCAGCGCAGATTGAGGACATTCGGTGATGCCACCCAATGCTATCCGACTAGCTGACACATCAGATACACCCAACCCACTATAATAACATGATTTAACAATGAAGTTAAGTTGTTGGTGAACACAATTCATGTTTATTGAAATCACAATAAGAGCATAAATTTCCAAAAATTTCCACAATCAATTAACACCGAAAACAATTTTGAGGGAAGCAACATCTACAAAACTTTTTTTTTTCTTCATAATAGGGAACTATCAAGCTTGTCATGTTTTAAGTAAAAATGAAGAACTTAATGAATTGCTTCTATAAGCAAAATATAATTATAATGTACTCTATCATTATGTTTCTAACACAACTTGTTTCACAACTTGAGCCAATTAGCTTTTCCGGATTGATTACGGTGGACTTTGAAGAATTTCTTGTCACTTGGGATACAGCTGTATTAGCTGATGTCATTTCCTCCCACAATCGTCATGTGTATCATTTAAAAGCTACTCACTGCCATACTTGAAATGAACACGATTTACTTTAAACTTGTACGATACCTGATGCGAAGCCATCTAATGGCAGAGGTGTTGGAAATAATAGGTCACTAGAGCGCAGCGAGGGTAGGCCGGACACAAGGTTCATAATTATGTATTAAGAGACATGCAATACATTCAGTTCTATAGGAAACACACAAGGCAGGCAGTTACCAAGGCGCAACTTGTCAGAATCCCAGCCACTAACCACTGGGATAAAAGGGCTTGTTTGTGTAGCGAGTGAGTGCGCGCATATCCCCCCAGGCCAACGTACCTGTAACCCTTCCCTAGGATCAATCGGGGATCACCAGTGAACCTCTGACACTCCCCCACACTGGGATGCTCGAGATGCATGCACTGGGATTCGAACCCGAGACCTTCACTCTAATATTATGTCAAAATCCCAGCCACTAACCACTGGGATAAAAGGGCTTGTTTGTGTAGTGGGTGAGTGCGCCCATAACCCCCCAAGCCAACGTGCCTGTAACCCTTCCCTAGGATCAATCGGGGATCACCAGTGGACCTCTGACACAACTGTATAACAGTTGCGCCACGTCGCTTGGGTTGCCTTGTTATAGTCGTGATGGCAAGAATGTTCAGCTTCGGCAAGAGCGCGGTATTCTGCCACGCCCTGCAGGGCAGTTTCGCGTACAGTACACGCGACTGCTTGTAAAATTCAACTCTTCAGCTGCCACGTGAGTCGCAACCACTGTGCGTGGTTGCGCCCCCGCAGCTCGATAATTGGGTCAATACCCTCGATATTGAGAGCTTCGATTCTACACTTCGAACCGTGCAGTACATAGAAATATTCCGTAAAAACCATATCATAACAAAACGAAGTTGGGATTGGCATGTTGCGCGCGACCCTCATAGTGCTGCCGGCTACATACAAAGCTAGTCTCGCCCCATCTCTTAGTACGCAGCATGCCTATACTCCTCCATCAATCGCCCATCAAGTGGCAAAGGAAGTAGAGACCAACATGTTGTGGACGGCCCGCATGGTGCTGCACGCAAGATCCATCAACCGAAGCCACTCGTTCGCCCCATCCACCATATTTTGAAATAAGTCCGATATGGTAGTAGCACAAGGAAGCAACGTCGGAATGGGGACGGAAAGGGGGTAAGCTTAGGGTTTTTCATCCATTATGCCATTCAGGTGGCATGCAAGATACTTCATATGCCCATCAACTAGATTCTAAAATAAGGACAAGTATGACAGTGCCACAAAGAAGAACAGTGGGAGTGGGAAGGAAAAAGGGGTAGGCTTAGGCTTGTTTGTTTTAAATGCCATTTTGGCAGCGGAGAGGAAGATGCTGCTCGCAATATCCAGCACATGAAGCCACTTGATTTTGAACAAGTATCAATAAGACAGACAATTGTACAAGGATGGAGGGAGAGGGAGAAGGAGTAAGCTAGGGGTCATTTGTCTTTAATGTTGTTGAGATAGCAAAGTGAAAAGCATATAAGGCATATGCAGCAGCTGAAGCTGCTCATTTGCTCCATCCACCAGAATCCGAACCAAGTATCAGTATGACAGGCAGTGGCACAAGGAAAGAGGGAGTGGTAAAGAAGAAGGAAGAAGGGGTTAAATGAAGGAGGGCCATAATAAGGGCCTTGGTGCTATGCCGGCTGCAGATGGGAAGATGCTACTACGCATGCTAATTGTTCGGCTTATAAGTCAGGCCATTACAATGTTACACAGGGGTAGTCGTGGGGTTGTTTGGCCTTGATGCCCTTCAGGCGGCAGGTTAAACGATGCTGCTGCCATGCGCACCTCTAACATTCCCCGTCCAGTAAAGCTAGAGAAGTTAATTAGTACAATACATTATTATACTCTTTTCCCCAAAACTGCCTTCTTACAAAGGAAGATGGAAAGAAACGGACATGCAAAAGATAAGAAATTTACAACACTGGTTGTGCAATCTAAGGAGGCTAACAACACTGTGTACAAGATCCCACGAACGCAGTATTATTTTAAGCAAGCTCCCAGCGGTTCTGCAAACTCGGTGCAAGATCAACGCACCCTTCATGATGCTCGGGGCCGCAGCATCCGTCCGCGGGGTCATCGTGGAACGTGAAGGTGAATGACGAGGGTCGGCCGTCAGAGTCGACCCTCTCCACAGTCATGTTGCGGTTCTTTCCAGGGTTGTGTCGCTCGAGAAAGGGCGAGAGCCAACGGCTCAAGCCACCGCCAGAATCATCCCCATAGTCGACGTATCGACTCTCAATGTGTGATGTGGTGCGCTTGATCTGAGCGTGCAGGGAGACAAGGTCCAGCTGCGAACGTGCAAAAGGAAAAAATCACCAGTATCAGTATGGTAAAGCAAAATCCACAACTAATATTAACCTTCATAGCATAAAACCCTTACATGTCGCTACTCGAAGGTCTTGGTAAGGATGTTTAATTGCTCAAGCACAAGAGCCAGAAAGTACATGAAGAAGAAAGTACATAAGTACAAATGGCGAGCACATACATCGCAAAATGGAATTGTTTGAGAAACACGATCATAGCAGGAAACACTGCAAGGATGCAATGGATGGCAACCCCCTCCGAGACACCCACCGAATCTGGTGTATGCACATGCTAGTCGCGGTGAAGAGCTCTTGGAGGTCCATGAAACGCTGGTGCTTCGGGCCAGATCAACCCAGAAGGTCAGTGACCACGCGGACGAGGTCCTCAACCATGTCAAAGAGTGGTAGAGCTTCTCCGGCTTCCTTAGCGGCAAGCGCCTCCCTACAATGAAACACATAACGGAAATATAAGGAAAAAAAATGGGGAAGAAAAAATGTAACCAGGGGAAATGGCAATTGCACACACACCTGTGGGCGATGATGAGACACGAGACGAGGTGTGGAATCCTCTTTTGTAGCCAAACCACCAATCCACCTCGATGCCCTATCATCACCCCAGCAACGTTGGTGCCGGGTCAACACTAACAGCCTGCAAGTAAGAAAATAGAAGACCCAGAAGGGTGGACGCGTCCGTTTTTTCCACATATATCAGTTGCATTAACTTTGTCACGAGAATGTTGTTGCGAATGAATGAGGCGTTAAATATCAGATGCTTCCTCATGTAGCATTATGTACTTTCATCGATGCAGATGCTAATGAAATGGCTTCTAGGAATATGCTCTAGTTGGGTCATCTGGAGCCAGGTTGCAAGTGACTGCGTAAGTTCGCAATAGCCATACATGCCATTCAACAAAAAGAAATTACTAGCGTAACCGCGGATGTAAATATAACAACACAAAGGAAATCGTCGCCATACTCACGGAGTGTAGTAGGTGTCAGAATATTATGCTCTAGCCTGCAGTGGGGTACTCTATAGCGAGTACAACCCAATTAGGGTTTCCTATATGTATGCCAACTGCTGCTAGTGCAAACCCTCCTTTCTTCATTCTTACTTTCTACAGCTAGTTCTGACATGGTATCAGAGCGAAGGTCTCGGGTTCGAATCCCGGTGTGTGCACCTCGGGCATCCCAGTGCGGGGGGGTGTCAGAGGTCCACTGGTGATCCCCGATTGATCCTAGGGAAGGGTTACAGGCACGGCGGCCTGGGGGGTTATGGGCGCACTCACCCGCTACACAAACAAGCCCTTTTATCCCAGTGGTTAGTGGCTGGGATTCTGACATGCTATCAGAGCAGGTCGACCCTCCTGGGTCGATCCTGTGGGTGGGCCCACCACCTAAGCCTTCCGCTGCTACTGCTACTGCTACTGCTACTCTGTGTGTCGCACGCCTCGTGGCGTGCGACGGATTTTTCATCCCGCCGTGCGCCCCGAGGTGTGCGGCGGTTTTCTGCCCGCCGTGCGCCCCGAGGCGCGCGGCGGTTTTCTCCCCCCGTCGCCCGCCGAAGCGCCCCCGGGGACCCGCGCGTCGCCCCCGTCGCCCGTGCGCGGCCCGTACTGCACGAGCGCGGCCCGTACAGGCTGCGCCAGGCCCGCGCGCGGCCTGTCCTGCACGCGCGCGGCCCGTACGGGCTGCGCCAGGCCCGCGCGCGGCCCGTACAACCCGCGCGCTGCTCGTACGGGCTGCGCCAGGCCCGCGCGCGGCCCGTACGGCCTGCGCCAGGCCCGCGCGCGGTTCGTACGGGCTGCGCCTGGCCCGCGCGCGCCTCGGGCCGCCTGCGCGCGGTTCGTACGGGCTGCGCCTGGCCCGCGGGCGCCCGGTCTCCTCTCCCACTGAGCTGCACGCCGTCCCTCGCGCTTCTGACGGCGCCCCACCCCTGCTGCTGCCCGTACTCCTGAATTAGGGTTTGGGGGTGGAGCGTATGGGGGTGCCGTCTCTGTCAGCCGTCCCCTGCTCCTCCTCCTCCTCCGTCTCCCACTGCTGCAGCTGCTGCTCAGGGGGGTGGGTGTGTGGGAGCCGAGGGTTTAGGGTTTAAGGGGGGTGCCATGGGAGTGGAGCTAGGGTTTCAGCAGGGGGTGTGTGTTGGGGGGTGTGGGACAGTTGGAGGAGGTTGGGTGGAGGCAGCCGTCGTGTCGTCTGCAGCGCCTGTATTCCGGGGTTCTGATAGCCACCGGTAGCTCAGAGAGCCGGTTGCACCTGTCGCCCGTGGGTCCGTTGCTCCTGTCGCTGCTGATCAGACGCAGAGCCTGTTACTCCTGTATTCCGGGGCCCTTGCTCCCGGTAGCCACTAGAGTTGCACCAGAGCCGTCTGTTGCCCGTGTGTCTGCAGCTTCAGTCGTCGCCTCCACTCTTCTCTCCTCTCGCCAGCCCTCCTCCTCCTCACTTGCCCTCTGTAACTGCCTCTAGCTTTGCTCATAATTGTGCACTTTAAACTATTGCTTCTTAAACTTGTGCTCAGAATGTGTGGTGACTTGTGCTCAGAATGTGTGGTGACATTGTGATCCACCCTGAGCTTGTACTGCTTTGCTTTCTCTGCTGATTACACCCCACTTTGGCTATGGGGGTGTGTCAGAATATTATGCTCTAGCCTGCAGTGGGGTACTCTATAGCGAGTACAACCCAATTAGGGTTTCCTATATGTATGCCAACTGCTGCTAGTGCAAACCCTCCTTTCTTCATTCTTACTTTCTACAGCTAGTTCTGACAGTAGGTCCCGTAACCTTTCTTGGGAAATCCTTGAACGCCCTTCCGCGCAAGATACTGCACCAACTTCACCCATGTCCCCATGGGTGCGTCGCACTGACTGACGAACAGAAGCACGCCGAACAATGGCAAAACCCGAGTCTGCTCAGCATTGACATCTGCACGATGCTCGTCGATGCTTGGCTGCTTAGACGTGGTAGTCAGCAAGGCCTCCTGCTTCTCCTACTTTCTCGTCCTGGCGTGTTTGCAAAACGCCAGCGTCTGGACGTCGGTCGCACCTTTGCCTGTCCTACCACTATGTCCCCTAACACCAGCGTGCTTGGAGCCGCCACTACATTTGAAAGCAAGAAAACCACGTGCAGTTTTGGTTAGTATAAGCCAAGGAAAACGCTCTAACAACTTGGTTTTTGTACTTCTCCAATGCATTGGCATAGACTGCATCAATGAGTTTTTGAACGTTGAGGTTAAGAGAAGGGCGAGTGGTGGATTCGTTTACGAGAGCTTCCAAGACTGCAACGCTTGATGATGCCTTCCCGAAACTCAGCCTCTGATGCTTGAGCTTGATTTTGCGCGGAGCTGTCGACTTCGATGTAGAAGCCCCAATAAGAACGGTGTCGGAAACACCAGCCGGCGCAAGAGTGTCAGCCCGGATAGAACCCAGCCTTGAAGGCTCGTCTGGTTTCTTAGGCACGATAGGAACTGGACTGAGTTAGGCGGCGTTGGTGGTTGTAAATGGCGGCCTAGGGATTGAAGAAGAATATCTAGACCCGTACGAGCTTCTTGATGGTGTTGACATCCGCGTCGTCTAAATCGACAGTGCCATCATCGTCAGAAAGGGCATTGCCATGGCCAACCATGGCGGAACAGTGACGATAGAGCGTGTCGAGCACTGTTTAGAGCTAGAGGTGAATGAACTGAAACCATGGAGAGGATGGGTGTGGGATGGGTCTACAGTAGCTGGCTGGGGGTATTCAAGAAGGAGTTGGGAAAGGAGGAATATGTGGTCACCATCTGATGCCATGATGCAAGGCAAAACTTCATTCGACATCATGCACGTACATAGTTGCAGATCGTGGGTGGGTGAAGTGGAGGGGGGGGGGGGGGGGGGGGGGGGGGGGGGGGGGGGGGGGGGGGGGGTTCCTTTTCGCGCGCACCAGTGCAATGTGGTGTGGTGGCAATGTTCGAGTGCCTGTGTTCCTGTGCACCAGTGTTCTGCCGGATAACCCCGCATACAAGAGGAACGAAGCTCATCCGGATCCAAGGCTCACCATCGGGAAGCCAAAACAGCCAGTGATTTCAGCAATGGAGAAGATCCACTGGGTCCGCATGCTGCTGGACAACAATCTCTCTGTTCGTGAGGTGGCGAGGCGCGCTTCGGTGCAACCGATTTGCATTCGTCAGTGGCGTAGGGACCACGAGCGTCTGAAGAAAGCCGTGTCCGGTAGGAAGAGGCTTGTTGGTGCTGGTCGAACCCCCAAGTGGCCGGATATGGAGGAGAGGCTCTGCCGACGCTTTCCTCCACAAGCGGAGCCAAGGGTTGCCGGTCCCTATTTCCTTGCTGCAGGTCTGGAGCCACATGCACATGAAGTAGCACCACCCCTCCGTCGACAGGAAGGGTTCCAACCGCTGGAGTTTCAGGTTTCGTGACTGTTGAGGCCTTACCTTCCGCGTGAAGATGAAAATCGGGCAGAAATTAGCTTATGGTGAGATTGATTTTCTTCTTTATGCCTTGTTGCGATCTCTGGCTGTGATATGCCACTGAACTACAGTAAATCGTTTTCACTTCCCATGTAGTCCTTCTGGCGCTTCACTCGTCATATGTTGTGAAGTGGAACATTCCGCTCGACAACGTGGTGAATGCCGACCAGGCACCCTTGTTCATCGAGATGCCGTGCAAGTGTACGCTAGAGAGGCAGGGGACGCGGACAATTCATGTGCGGACGGCTGGATACCAGAAAGAACGCCTTACAGTCATGATGGCATGCATCGCTACGGGGAAGAAGCTACCCCCGTATGTGATTTTCAAGCACCTCACCGTGCCCAAGATAGGAGTCCCGCCAAGCACGTTCTAGATTCAGTTGTGACCTATGTGCTGCTTTGACCACACATTATCCATTCGTGTTGCTTTGAAGACGCCGTACGCCCCATGTATTGTTTAAAACATGTGGACAGTTTCTGAATGTCTTTGCCTTGATGCAGGTGTCGTCATCAGGCCCTATGCAATGGGATGGATGGACGAGAAGCTCGTCCAGGATTGGACGACCAAGGTACTCGCCCCAAGCATGCGGCCACGGGGGTCGCCAACAACCTCACCCATTCTTCTCGTTGCGGATTCATACCGCGGCCATCTGACGGCTTCTGTCAAGCGCACCTTCAACCTGTTGCACGTCATCCCATCAATCATGCCGAGCGGTTGCACCTCACTGGTGCAACCCTTGGATGTCAGGATCAACAAGAGCGCGAATGCTTTGGTCAGGAACCAGTATCAAACATGGTTCGCTGACAAAGGCATCACGAGCTTCACAAAAAGAGGTGAGCTCCACTTGATTTCATTGCATGTGTCGACTTTCAAGCCTAGGTAATCTCACCCCCTTGCTCTCAGTGCTGTCCTTCATACAGGCAACCTGAAAAAGCCTCATGCTGACGAGGTTCTCAAGTGGATTGCTCGAGGATGGGAAGATGTGTCCGCGGATGTGGTGCGCCGTGCCTTCAAGACCTATGGCATTAGCATGGCTGAGGATGGAAGCGAGAATCATCTTGCTCTCGCTCACCTGAGGACGGGCCCGGAGGTGGACTTCTATGATGACGTCCGCAGTGCCGGCCCTGCATGGAAGAACAACTCCCTTGAAGCTCGCGTCTCATATTTCTTGTTTCCAACCAAGTGTTAAACGCTAGGAACTGGGTAATAGACAACTTTGTCGCAAAGTTGTTCTTGGCAAGGTTTCGGATGGGGAAGTGTAGGTTGGGTGGTGTAAGGTTGCAACGTGCCATATGATTGGATGGGCAGATAAGCCAAAGCAGGTTGGTTTGGCAAATTCACCGGAGCGACACCACAACAGGTGTACAATCCATCGTGCGAAAACCAGACCGTCGCCCTCTCCAGCCTGCACAACAAGCGTTTTACACCAGCACGGAAATATGAGACACAGAACTCGTCAATCCTGCAAAAGGCACTCCGCACCAAGTGTTTCACCCTCGAAACGCCCGTCTTACTCTAGAGTTCTCTCACATAAATCCCACTAGGTCATTCGCACGAACCGGAAGGCAATGACTTAGTGCGGAGGAGCTACTTAAGGCACAGGAAGCATGGGACCGCAAGGACAAGCAAGCGTTCCAGTACCTGTGTTGGGCTTTGGAAGGCCAACTAGAGCTCCTAAAGATGCTGATTGACCTGAAGGGGAAGCAAGGAGCAGCTGCCCAAGCATGGAAGAGAGTTCAAGATCGGCACTTGCAAAAAGGGCTGCTAAGCATACTCACCTGGAGGAAGCGGTTCTACACCATGGAACGCAACTATAGCGATGGGGAGACCATGGTGCAGTATCTCCAGAGGGTGGATGAGTATGTGAGAGCCTTAGAGGAGTTGAACTACACTGTAGATGAGAAGGAGATCATCTGCACTGCACTCCAGGGGCTGGACCAAGAGGCGAACGAGGCCCTACTATAGTTTCTTCATCTTGAGCAGCAGAAATGGACCAAGGCCTGGATATGGGAGGTGTTGGTCTCTGATGAGGCTCGCAAAAGGGATGCTGGTAGAGGAGTTGAAGGGGGAATGGGGGCAGGTGATAGGGCTGCCTCCAAGAAATACCAGCAGCGGCAAGGAGGTGGGGGGAAGAAGAAGGAGCTCGACAAGTGCCTCGTCCCTGGATGCAACCGGAAGCACTCGTGGAAGGAGTGTTGGAGCCGGCCAGATGGGTGGAAGCCTCAAGGCTACCCAGGAGAGGCTCCACCTGTCACTAGGCCTAAGAGGGTGGAGAAGAGGATGAAGAATGGAGCCTGGAACAAGAAGGGCAGCAAAGGAAAAGCGGCGGCAGCAGCGGCAAATGATGGTGGGAATGGAAAGGAGGAGTCTTCGGATGACGGTTTCTCCTTCCTTACCTTGGAGAAGGAGACGGCGCTTGCTGGTCGTGTGTTGGCTGACCCCGATCACCTCGTTCTAGACTCAGGTGCCACTTGTGGAATGGTACCACGGCGTGACCTCTTCACTACATATCACTCCCTCCCACCTAACACAAGAAATGTGATCGTGGGGAGCGGAGATACGCTGCAAGCAATCGGCATCAGCACCATCACCATCAAGGGGAAGGAGGGGGAGGTGTGAAGGGTGTGCTTCATGTTCCTGGATTGGCAGCCAACCTACTCTCATGCTCTCAGCTTGCTATACAAGGGTACATATGCACTTTCACTTTGGGAGGGTGCACGGTTCGCAAGGGTGGAGCTGTGGTGATGGAGGCCAAGTTAGAGAAGGGTTTATACCTTGTTCCAGTGTGTGTGCCTCACATGGAGAAGGCACATGGAGTTGAAGCCGAGGACGCTACTTGCATCACCCGTTGGAAGGATGTGGAGCAGGTGACGGCAGATTTGCTGCACCTACGCATGGGGCACGCGGGAAAGCAACAGCTTGTGGAGTGTGTGAAGAAGGGGGAGCTGAAGGGTGTGGAGATCAAGGAGGGTGGTGGGCAGCCAAGCAAGTGCCCTGATTGCACGACCGGGAAGCTGCCAAGGACCTCTTTCCCTACCTCCACCACTAGAGCCTCCGCACCTCTTGAGTTGGTGCACACGGATGTGTGTGGCCCCATGCAAACACCGGATAGGGAGAAGGGCAGCAAATACTTCATCACCTTCTTGGATGACTTCAACCTCCTAAGTTGGGTTACCTTGGTGAAAACCAAGGATGAGGTGGCCAAGGTCTTCAAGCGTTGGATACGCTATGCGGAGAGGGAAGCCGGGGCCAAGGTGAAAATACTTAGGTCTGATCGGGGTGGAGAGTACGTGGGGAAGGATCTGGAGTCTTTCCTTGAAGACAAGGGAATCACCCACCAGCTTTCAGTTGCCTACACGCCGCAGCAAAATGGGGCAGCAGAGCGGCTTAACCGGACCCTCATTGACCTTGCTCGAGCCATGCTTGCTCATGCACAGCTGGACCATACTTGGTGGGGGGCAGCAGTGCAATATGCCAACTGGGTTAAGAACCGGATGGGCAGCAAGGGGCTAGGGGGCAAGAGCCCATACTTCATGTGGACCAGGAAGGTGCCTAGTGTGTCCATGGCACGAGTGTGGGGGTGCATGGCGCAGTACGAAGTGCCCGACCAGCAACGGAGGAAGCTGGATCCCAAGGCACAATGGGGCATTTTTGTTGGGGTGTCAGAGAGGAGCAAGGCATGGGTGTTGTGGAGTGTGGCAGATCAGCGGGTGGTGGAAAGCCGGGACGTGGTTTTCCACGAGGGGCTGAGCTACAAGGGGTGGAAGGAGCATGGCACTAGTACAGCTAGGAGCTCCCTCCAAGATCCCTACACCTCTTCTATTTTTTAGGGGACATGGGAGGACCCTGGAGAGGAGGTAGAGGAGCAGCAAGAGGAACAAAAGGCAGCTGCGCCTCACCATGAGGAGTCACCAAATGCTGGTTCTACCCCTGACCCTAACGCACCAGCCCATGACCAGGAGCAGCCACAGGGGCAGCAGCAGCAACAAGAGAAGCCGCAGCAGCCACCGCAGCAGCATACACCGCCTGTTCCTGTGGGTAGGTGGCAGCAACAACTTCAGCAGCAGCTGTCCAAGTCACCACGGTCCCCCATGAAGAGAGTGACTTGGAAGGAGAAGCTGCAAAGTTTGGAGCAGGGGGAGGCATCACCTCTGCGCCGCACCACACGCATCTCCCGGCCACCTGAAAAGCTCACACCAAGTGCACAGTATGCTTGCATGCATGATCATGAGGTGCATGATTTGGAGGAGTGCATGTTTGTGGATTCTGAAAGGGGTGAGCTTGGGCTTGATTTCTGTCTCATGGGTCAGGTGCATGAGCCTAAGTCGGTCAAGGAGGCCTTGTCCCGTCCTGAGTGGGTCGAGTCTATGCGTGAGGAGCTTGAGTCTCATAGGGTGAACGAGTCCTTTGAGCTGGTTGATCCAGCTTGCACCTGGAATGGAGGTCTTGAGGTGTCAGTGGGTGTGGAAGTATAAACACATGGCTGATGGGAGTATTGAGAGGCCTAAGTCCAGGTTGGTGGCCATGGGAAACACTCAAACACGATGTGTTCACTATGACCAGGTACATGCCCCGGTGGGTAAACCTACTACCCTGAGAGGTTCCCTTGGGATGGCAGCATCTTCGGGGTTTCACATCCATCATATGGATGTGACCACTGCCTATCTTCACGGGGTCTTGAAGGAGGAGCTTTACATGAGGCAGCTCCCTGGTTTTGATGAAGGGTCCGGCAAGGTTTGCCGACTTCGAAAGTCAATCTATGGGCTAAAGCAAGCTCCAAGGCAGTGGTACCTCAAGTTTGATGAGGCGCTGATGGATTTTGGTTTTGAGAGGTCGGAGTGTGACCCCGCCTTGTACCACTTGGTGAGGCGTGAGGGCAGATTGTCCTTTTACCTCTATGTGGATGACATTCTGCTCTTGTCTTCGAACATGGCCTTGCTGGACGAGGTCAAGGGTCTCTTGTTCTCTTGTTTCCGCATGAAGGACCTGGGGGAGGCTAAATACTATTTGGGGGTGCAGATTGAGCGTGATGAGAGTGGCATCTTGATTCATCAGGAGAGGTACATTCTCAACATGCTTGAGTCCTTTGGCCTTTCTGAGGCTAACCCCGTGCGTACCCCTCTCCCTACAGGGTTCGATGTGCATGCACATGCTGAGGAGCCCTTGCTGAGAGATGAGCTGGTTCAGCTCTATCAAAGCATTGTGGGGTCTCTCATGTATGCAAGCACGACCACACAGCCAGAGATTGCTTATGCAGTGTCACAGCTGTCCAAGGTGGTGTCTTGTCCCAAGGCATTTCACCTGCAGGCTGCTAAGAGAGTGCTAAGGTACCTGAAAGGTTGTGTCAAGTCAGGTATCTTCTACCCCGCGCACACTGAGCCTAAGGTCGAGTTGGTGGGCTTTAGTGATGCTGATTATGCTGGAGATTCAGCTGATCGCAAGAGTCACACCGGCTATGTCTATTGCCTCAATGGTGCCGCCATCTCTTGGCAGAGCAAGAGGCAGCCGGTGGTTGCATTGTCCACCACTGAGAGTGAGTACATTAGTCTGTGTCAGTGCATTCAAGAGGGTGTGTGGCTGAAGCGTTTGTTTGGGGAGTTTGGGCATGAGTTTGCTGGTGGTGTGCCTGTGTTTGTGGACAACCAGTCTGCCATTGCCCTTGCACAGAATGCATGCTTGCATGGCCGCACCAAGCACATGCAGGTTCGGTGGCATTTCATCAGGGAGATGGTGGCAAGCGGCGAGGTGATCCTCCGGTGGTGCCCAACCAACCGTAAAGCAACGGACATACTCACCAAACCCCTCCCCTTTAAGCGGCATGGTGTGTGCATGTCCTTGATGGGGATGCAGCCCCATGTTGGCATGGTGCCTGAGCAGGATGTGGGAGGGCTGGTGCTTCTCTGCCTTGACGACATCATGCTGTGGATGGCGCCCCTCCCTGGGCAAGGGGGAGTGGAGTGAAGGATTTTGCCCAGTGGTGTTCAGCCACCTCCAGCACGAGCAAGGGGGAATGTTGATTGTGTAGGTGGTTGTAGTATTTTGCTCTAGCTGGTTGTGGGCTAAGGGTTTGGGCAAAATGTGGTGGTTAGACTTGTTGCGGGCTGGAATTGATCTCGCACCCAACAAGCACCAACAAACCTTTGCTATTCACTACAACACCTTTGGTGTTGCTAGGGTGGCATTTTGGGTTGTTGGGGATTGTTGTAGGGCGAGGTTTGGTTTGGTAGGGTTTGACAAACTCGTCACTTTTCAGATCTGAACTCTTGCTTAAACGACTCCTAGATCTAATCCATGGCTGCCAAGTAATTCCGCCAGGATACCCCGTCGCACTTAAATCGCGATAGCGATCGGCCTAGATCTTGGTTGAAGGCGTGCTTTATCATTCTGGAACGTAGAGATTAAGACCTTTCCAACGCGTACCTGCTCATATTTTTAGGTTACGTGAGCTGCACGCAATGGTTCGCCGAAGTCGGCAGACTTAATCTCTTGTTACGCTCTCCAGATTCGCACGCTTTCCATCAGACCCCACCACAGCTTACCAACGAGACGCGCTGGAGCACCCCTCCCAAAGGCCCTCACATTCATTCCCTCTATGCCCTCACATTCATTCCCTCGCTGCCCTCACAGTCATTTCCTCTATGCCCTCACAGTTATTTCCTCCCTGCCCTCATAGTCATTTCCTCTCTGCCCTCACGGTCATTTCCTCTCTGCCCTCACATTCATACCCTCTCTGCCCTCACATTCATTCCCTTTCTGCTCTCACATTCATTTCCTTTCTGCCCTCACATTCATTCCCTCTCTGCTCTCACATTCATTCCCTCTCTGCCCTCACATTCATTCCCTTTCTGCCCTCACATTCATTTCCTCTCTGCTCTCACATTCATTCCCTCTCTACCCTCACATTCATTCCCTTTCTGCCCTCACATTCATTCCCTCTCTGCCCTCACATTCATTCTCTCTATGCCCTCACATTCATTCCCTCTCTGCCCTCACAGTCATTCCCTCTCTACCCTCACATTCATTCCCTTTCTGCCCTCACATTTATTCCCTTTCTACTCTCACATTCATTCCCTTTCTGCCCTCACATTCATTCCCTCTCTGCTCTCACATTCATTCCCTCTCTGCCCTCACATTCATTCCCTTTTTGCCCTCACATTCATTCCCTCTCTGCTCTCACATTCATTCCCTCTCTGCCCTCACATTCATTCCCTTTCTGCTCTCACATTCATTCCCTCTCTGCTCTCACATTCATTCCCTCTCAACCCTCACATTCATTCCCTCTCCGCCCTCACATTCATTCCCTCTCTGCCCTCACATTCATTCCCTCTCTGCCCTCACATTCATTCCCTCTCCGCCCTCACATTCATTCTCACTATGCCCTCACATTCATTCCCTCTCTGCCCTCACAGTCATTCCCTCTTTGCCCTCACATTCATTCCCTCTCTGCCCTCACATTTATTCCCTCTCTGCTATTTTGTAGATTTGTAGGGTGTGTGATTTTGTTCAAAATCTTTTCTAGCTTGATTGGGTTTTATGCTTGCATAATCATCCATTCAATAAACTCTCGATAAAAAGGCCTGATTGATTCAAAACTTTTACCACATTTACTCTTCGACCCCACCATGGCTTACCAGCGAGACGTGCTGGAGCACCCCTCCCAAAGGCCCTTGCTCGTTCCTGGCCTTTGTCGGCCAAAGCTGCCGCAACTAGCCTCAAAGGGGCGGTATGTCTGTTAGATCCCATCGTATTGCTACAATTATTCATGAGTCTGGGAGTGGTCTGCTGTCAAGCGACCGCGTGAAAGGGTTCGTTGGTCGTGCGATCATGCAAGATGACGTGGGTGACGTTGGGAGTCTTGTGGGTCTGTGATACTTGTGGCAAGACTATACAGTTTTGGTCTACTGAAAGGGCAAAGTCATAAGGGGTTTAGGCAAGCAGGGCCTAAAGACATCCTTGCTATTCCCGCGGTTCTTGGGTGCATTTGTTATGGCGCGAATAGGCTTCCAGCAGATGTCTGAGGTTAGTCGGACCCTTGGGTTTAAGTCTATCGGGAGAGAGACCTTCTATCGTTACATGCGACGACCGTACGATTTGTGGGAGGCTATCATTGTCCATGGCGACGAGAGCATGGCTAGAGCTCGACGGGACATGCAGCTGCGCAAGCATGGAGATGAGTACATTTCCGTTGATGGGCGTTGGTGACAGGCACGGGAGGCGCAGTGGTGCACAGTCACTTTCATGGATCCACGGTCACGAAAAAATTTGTTGACAGTTACGGTATATAAAAAGGACGAGGGAAAAAATCGATAGAGTTAGAAGGGGTTGCATTCAAGCTTGTTTTGAAGAAGTTGAGGGAGTGGGGGTTCAATGTGACCGGGATCATAAGCGACGATGGAGCGTCTTTCAAGAAGGAGTTCGTTGGTACGGGTATCAACCACCAGATGGACGTTTGGCACAAAGGTCGAGCATTGACGAGGCTGTTTGTGAAAGATTTTGTGGAGGCACATGTGGGTACTATGACAGTGGAAAAGGCCAAGTTATGTTCCGAGTTGTGGTTGGTTTTACAGAAAGACTTGTGGGAGTGGCTGAAGGTAAACTGGGGTGCGGAAAAAGGCGTGAGTTCGCGGTCTGCTAAAAAAACACTGATCAGCCATGTGTGTGCGAAATTGGGGAGGATTCTGTTTGATGAATCGGCAAAGGCTGCTAAAAAATGGGCATTCTTGGAGATGCGGAAGGTGCTGAAAGTCAGGGCTAAGCCGGTTGAACCACCGGCCAAGCGGGCGAAGGGGCTTGGAGCGAGAGGGGGGGGATGGAAGTGCCGCATGTGCGTCGGGGAGGGGGGGGGAGAGAACGGCAACGTCGATTCATCACCTCTTGATATGGGTGCTTCGGGTGGTATAGCGGACGAGTTCTCACGAATTCTGGAGATCAAGTGGGCCGACAACGATACGCCTTTTGACTTTGATCCACATCCCTCGCATGTCGGCCGGGACGACATCACCCACGATTTCATTATGGAGTCGGCCGCGTCTATGTTCCACCTTGATGACATCGACAATATGACTCGTGGTGAGGCTCTATTCCAAACTCATTAAAGTCTGGTTTCCGTTGATGTAAAAACATGCGTCTCTAATATGTTACTCATTTTCTTGGGCACTTTCAGCTGAACTGGAGTCGGGTCTAGAGATGGGGCGAGATCAGCAGGCGGAGGCGCCTGTAGTGGCGGGGGAGCTTGGAGTGGCGGGGGAGTCTGGAGTGCCGGGGGAGGGTGGAGAGGTGGGGGAGCCTGGGGTGGCAGGGAAGCCTGGAGTGGTAGTGGAGCCTGGAGTGGCAGGGGAGCGTGGAGTGGCAGGGGAGCCTGTATTGGCGTAAGAGCCTAGGGTGGCGGGAAAGCTTGGAGTAGTGGAGGAGACTGGAATGGCGGGGGAGCCTACAACTGTGGGCGAGGGTGGAGTGGTGGTGGAGCCTGGAGTGGCGGGGGAGTCAGGAGTAGCAGGGGAGCCTGAAGTGGAGGGGGAGCAAGAAGTGGCGGGGGAGCCAGAAAGTGGCGGGGGAGCCTGGAGTGGCGGGGGATGATGTTGTGAGTCGTACCCCGAGGTGGCAGGAGAGAAAGATTGGAAAGCGGAAACGTACTGATGAGGGGTCTAGCAGCGACAACGCGGAGGGTGAAGAGGCGGAGGTGTCTGTTGGTCAGCGCTTCTGCATTCATTTCCACCATTGCATGACGCGTGCAGCAACCAAGGCAGAAGCAGGTCATCCAATGACTCCTCAAGGAGTGGCCGATGAGATTGGCGGGTGCGGAGACCATTGGGCAGGCATACACATTGGTTGTCAGCGAGATGGCGTGGTCCCACGTTGTGTTAGGGAAGGGTGGGGGAAGGAGAGTGCACTGTATGAACCGGGTTCGGCGACTCACTTGGCGTTCAAAAAGTGGCTGTCGGTCAACTGTGGCCCAGGTCCCATGGCCGCATACGTTAGAGGGGCATCAAACTGGTTGAACGAGTCATTTCACTCGTTGATCACGAAGTACGCGCCGAAACGTATAGCGTTTCTTGGCAGTATGGAGGCTCGGGTGGCTTTGAGTGTGCTTCATTGGAATCACGCGGTAGAGAGGGTTGTCAGGGAGTGGCGAACACGCGTACGCAAGGTAACGGGAGTGCGTCGTGGGATGAAAGATAGGGTGCTCGGCCCAATGGATTGGCGTTGGGTGGATGAGGTCTTGGAGCGATGGGGAAAGATAAGGGAGTGTGGGAGCAAAGCAGGGATCGTTGGATCCGAGGAGCAAGGGGGAAGGGAAGTGAATGCGGGGGGGGAGGTGGAAGACGAGGTGGAGGACGTGGTGGAGGACGGGGTGGGGGATGGCGAAGAGGACGGGGTAGGAGTCGAGGTGGTTCTCGACGAAGTAGTGGAGGCTGCGGTGAGGTTGGGAGCGCCTCTAGGGGATGAGAACGAGGCGCCCCATATTAACTCCAATCCCATTCGACTTCCCTCAATGCCATCCCGCGCCGGCAGTTGCGCTCAGGTGCGCACGCCATTTTCACCGCCGACCCCAACATCCGATGCATTCGTGTTCACGAGCCCTGCAAGCATGCGTGATTCCGCTTCGGGGGCACATACACAACGTCGTACCCGCAGCAATGCGCGCCCCAATCGAGTCCGGCGGACGCTACCGCTTGGTTAGTGTTGGGGCGTCTAATCAGTACGGTTTTGTTTTTTTCATGTGGATGCATATCTACATCATTATGTTTCGTAAGATGGTGTTTGATTTTTGTGGTCTGTGATCATACCGTCCCCAATTCAGTCGACCCATCCCAACCGCCGCAAGCATGAAGTCAGTGTACGAGATGATCGAGTTCCGTGCAAAAGACAACGCAAAATTTTCTCGCGGTATGGCCATATTGGGCTTGTTGTGGGAATTCTTCTTGTTCAAAGGAGGTTTCTATATTTGTTTTCCCATTCCTAACTTATGGCTTGTTGTAGAGTCTCTTCTTGTTCAAAGGAGTATTCTACAGTTGTTTTCCCATTCCTAACGTTTTTTTACTTCGACAGATTTGTGGACTTCAAGTATGATATTGGAACCTAACCTCAAGCCGGCATCACCCTATTTGGCACTATGGTTTCGATCAGTAAGTCTTTCAAACTCCCACCTGGAAGCTGCCTTGACGCTTCCATCACGAAACGTTTCCCCCCCTACGTGCCTTCCATCTCCCCCCGTTCCCATCATCTCATCCAACTTGCAATATCGACCCATCTAGCCTTGCCATCATCATTCATGTCCTTTTGTCATCACCAGACACATCCTCTCATCATCCGGCAAGGCCCAAGGCGTCAAGGCAGCAGAGTGGCGGCCCTGCAAGGCGCTTCTCCGTCAGCAGGGGGTTATCTTGGAAGCCGCCCTCTGCGCCGCCCTTCTCGTCGAACAAAGGGATATGGATCAGCAGCGACCAGTCCCGCGACGAGACCGGGAATGCCTCGCGTTCTACGTGGACAACACAGAGGAGCGGCAGCTGCGGCGCTTTTACAACAAAATTTGCAGAAACCTCGGGCACTTGGCAGATCGATTGGTTTCATCTGAGCACCAGGTCTGGCCGATAAGACGCACGAATCGATATGCACCTAGCCTAGGGGTACCAGCCCCCATCGTGCAACCTGAACCCAGCGGTTCAGCATCAGCAGTAGAAGCCGTCACAATTTCAGTGACAACGACAATCAGGACTGGAATCTCCCAATCCCATTGCTTGAAAGCCCCCCGCACGTACCTGATTCACGGGTGGCACCGATCAATTGGATCTCGCGCGAACAATTCCTCAAGTTCGACACACCGCACATCGTCACACCGCGATTGGCGCTGCTCGCGCCCGGCGACAACAGGCGCTGCAACATGTAGTACCTGGACAGCTGCTGTGCGCAGCATATGGTGGGCTCCGAGCGTTACATATCCAACGCCATCCCCGCCCCCACGGTCACTTACGTCACCGTGGCAAACAACACACGACTGTGCGCAAGCGCGCAAGGCATCCTTGTACTCAAGCACGAAGGAGCAGGACGCATATCACGCTGAGCAAGTGCTGATCGTGCAGAACCTGCTTTTCCATTTCCCTCGGCTGCGCAACTCATGGATTGCGGAGTTGATCTCAGCACCGACCCCGAGACGCACGGCATCCTACGCACTATACCGCGCCGAGAAAGCCGCGCAAGCTGTGCAAGGAGATCGGACGAGCACACTTTGAAAATAGAGTGTACATCCTCAACTCAATATTCCTGACTGCAGCGGCGACTCAAACGAGCTAATTGACCTCATTCCACTGCGATTCGAGCATATTCACCGCTTGGACTGGAAGCACCCTGATGGCAGGCCATGGGTGCCACATCACCCGCACCCACGTGAACTGGCGCTACGCGAACCTGACCCATACGACATTTGCAGGAACTGTCACATGCCCACCGCTTCATCGAGAGCCATCGTCGGCCGTTATCTCACCGCCATCGCCAAAGCTGAACGAGCCGCGCCTCCAGAAGAAGGCATGTCGGCGTGGCTAAAGTAGCTACTCAGCGCATTTTCGGCCCCAAACAGAACCCACTTTGCGGGTTACCCCTCCCAGCGGCTCGAAAACACCTTGTGTGGACAGCGCCGCGGAACTTTCGACGTGCGCGGAGTAGCGCGCCCCTACACAAAAGAAACATTTCTTGAGCTGTATCCCCACTGGTGCGATCCCACAACGCCACTCACTGTGGAACAAGAAGAGGAGCTACCAACGCCCTAACAACGCCCTACCAACGCCGCGAAGCCGAAGAAATTCGCCAAAAAAACATCGCCGAAGCACGCGAGACGTTTGCCTGCGCTGCTTGGGGAGCGGAGGAAGAGAGCGCCTCCAATGAAGGGGGGTGGGGGAGCGCTGGTGGATGGGGAACGAGCGACACTGGCGGCTTGGGCGCCGCAACTGGCGGTGGCACAAGCAGATGGGGCACTTTCGGTGAAGGCTGGAGTGCCTGGCGAGGAGAACAATGGGGGGAAGAAGTGCCTGCAGAAGCCGAACCACGCGTTGTTCCCCTCGGCCGTCCTCCACGCCTTCCCGCACCTTCGCTGCCCCCGCCTGACATCCGGCCGCACCGCGACCCCTGGGACACCATCGACTGGGGCAACGAACCATCCACTCCGCGCCGCACAGTCTACGGACCTGACCCAAAGCCGCACGAGCCCACCTTCGTCCCTGGCACGATTACCGGCACCAGCATTCCCCTCTCCGTGATTCTCGACAGAGATTTTTTTTGCGCTGATACTTACAACGGTGAACGACGTAGAAGAAAAAGCCAAAGAAGCAGCAGCAGAACCAACCCCGGCACTAGAAGAAGACCCTGAGGTAGTGCCCGCGTGCTAC
This sequence comes from Closterium sp. Yama58-4, assembly GCA_947470075.1. Taxonomy (NCBI): domain Eukaryota; kingdom Viridiplantae; phylum Streptophyta; class Zygnematophyceae; order Desmidiales; family Closteriaceae; genus Closterium; species Closterium sp. Yama58-4. The sequence goes on along the minus strand of CANIUD010000695.1, from coordinate 1,242,837 downwards.
ATACGCACCTCTGGATTATGCACAAACAACGACCTCTGGCACCAGCGCCTCGATCACCCCTCGCGCGCAACACTGAAAAACGACATCAACGCGGGCGTATTCGCACCTGGCGCTCTCCTGCGCCCTGACGGCTCCGAAGTTAGGAGCACGTCACAGCCGAGGAACTGCACCGACTGCCCTGAAGCTGCGCTATGCCACCAACCCTTCCCCCTTCTGGAGCCGGGAACTAACCGCTACCCAATCTGCACAAAATGTACAGCGATTTCCTCGTCGTTGGCCACTGCGGGCTGAATGACGAGCAGTTCACTCTCACGTTCGTTGTCACAAGAACCCGCTATGTGTGGGTAGTTAACATCAAACTCTGCAGCAGGGCGTATGAATTATTCCGCCTCTGGCTGGCGCACGCGCAGAGGCAATCTGGGAAGAATCTGGAGATTTGGCAGTCGGACTACGCATCAGAATTCCGCAGTAAGGAGCTGCAAGAAAGGCATTGAGCACCACATCTCTCTCCCCTATGTACACCCACAACAAGGTGTCGCCGAGCGCACCTGCACGCTCATGACAAAAGTGCGCGTGCTCCTGAAACAGTCAAAACTTCTGTCAACATACTGAACGTCTGCGATGCACCACGCCGTGCGGGTGCACAACCTTCTATCAGCTACCGCCATCACCGGCAACCTGTCCCCGCACCTGAAATAGACGGGTACAAAGGGCGACACGTCAATGCTCCGCGTCTGGGGGTGCATGGTGCAATATCCCCCACCGACATCAACCATCGACAAATTCGCAAGTCTCGCGCACCAGGGAATCCACCTTAGCATCAGCCATGAATATAAGGAGTGGCTCATCCTGGACCAAGTCAGCCAGAAGATCACAAACATGCACGATGTAATCTTCTACAAACGACTCTTCCTCGAGCAGTTCCGCGAACACGAGCGAACAAACACGAATCACGTTTACACCAACGACGGGCACAGCTACGCAATGCCCAAGGACGACGCCGTTGCAACCATCCTTGAGCAAGACACCAGAGGCGAGTTCGGAGGAGGAGATTGCCACAGAAGTGAAAATGACGATGAAGACCCCTCAGGAGGAGGAGCCGGCGGAGCAGGAGGAAGCAGCAGAGGCGTAGCGCCACCACCACCGCCTCCTGAACCAGAGAGTGACGACGATGACGTGCAGGAGGTCATCCCGCAGCATCGCCACGACATCACCGTCTCAGGGCTGCAGCTGCTAGGGCTCCACGACGCCGCCACTTCAACAGTGCCACGTGTCATCGAGCCCAAGAACCCACGCCAAGCACTCACGAGACCACACAAGGAATGGCGCGAGGCAATGGATGTAGAAATTAGGGCGCTCGAGTCCCGCGACACCTGGGTGCTTATCGATCACGCAGCAATCAAGGGGAGAAGATTGCAAATAGGTCTTCCGCGTGAAGACCGCAGCGGACGGCACAATCAAGCACTTCAAGGCACGGTGGTTCGTGCGCAGCTACGATCATAGGCACGGCATCGACTTTGACCAGGCGTTCGCGCCTGTCAGCCGTCACACCTCCATCAGAATCTTAATTGCCATCGCCGCTGCAAGACACTTGCCGCTCCGTCAAATCGACGTGAAGAACGCATTTCTCTATGCGTCAGTGGATGCGGTAATTTATGCGGAGCAGCCGCACACGTACGGCAAAGGGGACTCGCGTGTGTGCTAGCTATGAAACTCCCTCTACGGGATCAAACAGGCGCCAAGGCTCTAGCTGCGGCATCTGCACAACATCTTACTTGAGATAGGCTTCAAGCAACTGCCCCACAATTCTGGGATGCACCGCCGTGATTTCCGCAGCGACTACATCCTGCTCGCGGTTTACGTCGACGATCTACTTTGCACAGGGTCAAGCAACGAGCTACTCGAGCAATTCGAAAAGAACCTAGCAGGGCGCGTCGACATAACCTGCAACCACGACGTGAAGCAGTTCCTATGCCTCAATATCTCCTATGCGCCAGAAGCCATTCACCTTTTAGCAGCCAAGTATGCAGAGGAACTTGGAAAACGCTTCAACATCGCGCCTGCACCACTCTCCACCCCTTACCGCACTCCCAGACCGAATCACAAACCTGACAACAAAGCCCTATCCCCTGCTGGAATTCAAACTTACCAACAGAAGCCGGGATGCGTGCTCTTCGCCTCTGTTACCTGCAGGCCCGACCTTTCCTACATCGCGAGCCAACTGGCTCAGTAATCCTGCAAACTAACAGCTGAGAACCTTCTGGATCTGCAGCGCGCTCTACAAGTCTTCATCTCCACGCCCAAGATTGGGCTCTGCTACTCAACAGTGCCAACCCCATCCTTCAACCTCATCGGCTACATGGACGCCGATCACACAGCAGACCCGCCATGTCACCTGTTGAGCAGTAGGTCAAGTCCACCTTTCCCTTGTCCACTTCGTCTTTGAAGAAGAAAGTACCGCATCACAATGTGTTTGGGGCGATTGATGAACTCGGGCTTATTCGCGATCCAGATCGCGCTCCGGTTGTCGCAGTACAGGTGAAAAGTCGGCGAGGCTGGAATTTTTGCCTCTTGTAGGAGTTCCTGCAGGTGCCTTCGCAAACTGTTGCTGTTGCGGCGATGAATTCAACTTCGGCCAATGACAGGGCAACCAGCTTCTACTTACTGAGAAAGCGACTGTCACGTCAGCAGTACGAGCACTGCTCTGAACTCAGCGGAATAGTCAAGCGGGTCAAGTCGAGCTACGGTTAGGAGTGAAGGGGGGTGCTACGAATGATAAATTAAGCAAAGACACCGTGCACTCTTGACAGCAGCTAATGACTCAAAGTGACACAGACAATATCGGGGCACGAGACGAAGAGTCAGAAATGACTCAAAGTGACGCTGACAATTAGAATGCATCTGGACCGTCGGAGCAGACGACATTGGGCGGCTGCAGGAGCGAGGGAATTGGCGGGAACCGTTTCGTAATTGTACGTGCCGCACAGTTGGGCTTGAATTTGAATAAGAAAATATACCCCTTCGAGTACATGGCTAGTTAGGACGATTGGTATTCCCTTCTACTACTATTTATATGCCAGTATATACTGCGATTGGCATGTTTTAATTCATCTCAATTATTTAACATTCACTTTGATTTGAGGTCAAGATCAACCACTACCATACACTCTGTGTGAACGTTCTCGAGGTGATCCTGCGCTACGATCAACTTCTGATCGCAACACATCTTTACTCGTACACACGCATAGGTCCTTTTCGCTATATTACATTACATTTTCGGTTTACTGTCCATTTATAAAAATCTATGCTCATTAAAAACACAGCTATCAGGGCCTCATAAGTCAGGAAAAAAAGGCTGATTAGGGTTAAAATGGCAGAGTTTTCAGTGCTTGGGAGATAGTAGGGCTGATTTGACAATTTTAGTGTGTGGGCTAAATTTTTACCCTAATCCCCCACATTATAGAGCACCCATGGGTGTTCTATTATGGTGGGTGTACTCATAAATACACCTGTTAGAATACCCCACCCCCCCCCCCCCCCCCCCCCTTTTTTTTCATAGTTTTGAGTACACCCACCATCGTTTCCTTGTTTCCAAAAGATTCGGAAATTCAAGCATTTTCACACAATCATTGTCACTAGCATGTCAATACCGTACAGAACTTTCACAGCTCCCATGAGGCATGCCACTCTTCCACCCCATCATCCTGTCCCTCTTAGATCACCACCACCTCCTCCTCGGACTCTGCATCAGCACTTGCTTCTGGCTCTGGCTCCGTTCTGTCATCCAGGCCCTCATTAAAGCTCGCGTCTCCAATTTTCTAACGTTTAACACTAGGTTGGAAACGCGCCTCAGTGATTGGGTGACGAGGGACGAAATTTTTTACGAGCTGGCGAAAACAAACACGGCGAAACCACCAACAGTAGAGGCCGAAACAAACCTGGGGGTGGAGGTTTGGGTGGAAGTCGAGCCTGAAGGGAAAGGTTTGGGCCTGATTGAGACCTGTGCGACCCAATTCGCCGACGCAAGCAATTTGTGGGTTTGACATAGAATGAGTGCCCAACCCAGCAACCTTCCTCCCGTCGCCGAGCATTAGGAAATTCGTCAGCCCAAAGCCAGGTAAGCATTCTTACCACCTGGTACGAGTCGTATGAGAATAACTGCCATGATCTCGGTGGAATGAGAGTGGTAAGCGCGGAATAAGCCACAAGAAGGGTTGATTGAGACTACGACGGGCTGAATGAGAGTTGAGATGTGCGGAATGAGTTTAGCAGGCGCGGAATGATTTTAGGAGGTGCGGAATCTGATTAGGAACGTCGAAAACAATTAGCAAGGGCGGTGTGTTAGGAAGAAGGGTATAGGGAGAGAATGAACGGCGCGACGAGGGGAAGAGGGGCGGAATGAGTGGAAGAAGTGCGGAAAGAGAGGAGTAAGGGCGGAATGCGAGGAACAAGGGCGGAATGATAGTTGGTAGGGCAGTGAGAGAGTACGAAGGGCGGAACGACATTATGATGGGCCGAAAGTCCGTATGAAGAGCGGAATGATATTAGGGATGGGCGAAAGGCAAGTAGTTATAACGGAATGAGATTCGGTAAGGGCGGAATGAGATTAGGGGTGGTGGGAATGATAGTAGAAAGGGCGGAACGCGAGTAGTTATGGCGGAATGAGATAAGGGATGGGCGGACTGAGATTAGTGATGGGCGGAAGGGTAGGCATGGGCGGAATAAGGCGCGGGCTGAATGATTGTTATGGGGAGGGGAAATGGTGGGGGAGAGCATGATGTTCCAGACGGTGAAGAGAGATGTCGTCTATTCCAGGGTTTAGAGGAGAGAGGCACGTGGGGAAAGGATGTTATGGGGACGGGAAATAGAGCTGCTGTCCGAGGGGGAAGGGAGATGGGCGCACGCACGAGCGACAGGGAGGTGAGTGCAGGGGGGAGGGGAGGAGGGAGGCGCGTTGGGAAAGGATGTTATGGGGAGGGGAAATAGAGATGCTGTCCGAGGGGGAAGGGAGATGGGCGCACGCGCGAGCGACAGGGAGGTGAGTGCAGGGGGGAGGGGAGGAGGGAGGCGCATGGGGAAAGGATGTTATGGGGAGGGGAAATAGAGATGCTGTCCGAGGGGGAAGGGAGATGGGCGCACGCACGAGCGACAGGGAGGTGAGTGCAGGGGGGAGGGGAGGAGGGAGGCGCATGGGGAAAGGATGTTATGGGGAGGGGAAATAGAGATGCTGTCCGAGGGGGAAGGGAGATGGGCGCACGCACGAGCGACAGGGAGGTGAGTGCAGGGGGGAGGGGAGGAGGGAGGCGCATGGGGAAAGGATGTTATGGGGAGGGGAAATAGAGATGCTGTCCGAGGGGGAAGGGAGATGGGCGCACGCACGAGCGACAGGGAGGTGAGTGCAGGGGGGAGGGGAGGAGGGAGGCGCGTTGGGAAAGGATGTTATGGGGAGGGGAAATAGAGATGCTGTCCGAGGGGGAAGGGAGATGGGCGCATGCGCGAGCGACAGGGAGGTGAGTGCAGGGGGGAGGGGAGGAGGGAGGCGCATGGGGAAAGGATGTTATGGGGAGGGGAAATAGAGATGCTGTCCGAGGGGGAAGGGAGATGGGCGCACGCACGAGCGACAGGGAGGTGAGTGCAGGGGGGAGGGGAGGAGGGAGGCGCATGGGGAAAGGATGTTATGGGGAGGGGAAATAGAGATGCTGTCCGAGGGGGAAGGGAGATGGGCGCACGCACGAGCGACAGGGAGGTGAGTGCAGGGGGGAGGGGAGGAGGGAGGCGCATGGGGAAAGGATGTTATGGGGAGGGGAAATAGAGATGCTGTCCGAGGGGGAAGGGAGATGGGCGCACGCACGAGCGACAGGGAGGTGAGTGCAGGGGGGAGGGGAGGAGGGAGGCGCATGGGGAAAGGATGTTATGGGGAGGGGAAATAGAGATGCTGTCCGAGGGGGAAGGGAGATGGGCGCACGCACGAGCGACAGGGAGGTGAGTGCAGGGGGGAGGGGAGGAGGGAGGCGCGTTGGGAAAGGATGTTATGGGGAGGGGAAATAGAGATGCTGTCCGAGGGGGAAGGGAGATGGGCGCACGCGCGAGCGACAGGGAGGTGAGTGCAGGGGGGAGGGGAGGAGGGAGGCGCATGGGGAAAGGATGTTATGGGGAGGGGAAATAGAGATGCTGTCCGAGGGGGAAGGGAGATGGGCGCACGCACGAGCGACAGGGAGGTGAGTGCAGGGGGGAGGGGAGGAGGGAGGCGCATGGGGAAAGGATGTTATGGGGAGGGGAAATAGAGATGCTGTCCGAGGGGGAAGGGGAGTGATGGGGAGGGGGAAAGGAGGTGCTGTCCTAGGGGGAAGGGAGCTGTCGTCCCAACCGAAAGGGAGGTGAGTGCATGGGGGAGGGGAAAAGGCGGCCAGGGGGGAAGGGGAGTGACGGGGAGGGGGAAAGGAGGTGCTGTCCTAGGGGAAGGGAGCTGTCGTCCCAACGGAAAGGGAGGTGAGTGCATGGGGGAGGGGAAGAGGCGGCCAGGGGGGGAAGGGGAGTGACGGGGAGGGGGAAAGGAGGTGCTTTCCTAGGGGGAAGGGAGCTGTCGTCCCAACCGAAAGGGAGGTGAGTGCATGGGGGAGGGGAAGAGGCGGCCAGGGGGGGAAGGGGAGTGACGCGGAGGGGGAAAGGAGGTGCTTTCCTAGGGGGAAGGGAGCTGTCGTCCCAACCGAAAGGGAGGTGAGTACATGGGGGAGGGGAAGAGGCGGCCAGGGGGGGAAGGGGAGTGATGGGGAGGGGGAAAGGAGGTGCTGTCCTAGGGGGAAGGGAGCTGTCGTCCCAACCGAAAGGCATAGTTGATGGGTTTAGGGCATAGTTGATGGGTTTAGGGGAAAGGGAGGTGCTGAAATGAGGGGAAAGAGAGCAGATGGCATGAGGTGAACGGGCGGAGATGGCATCGAAGGAAAGGGAGGAGATGGAAACGGGCCAGATGGAAAGGGTTGAATGGAACTTAGGGCAAAAGGGTGGAAGGGATGTGAAGGCATGGAGGAAGGGATCATATTGCACAGCTAAAAGGATAAATTGAAAGAGGGGGAATGGAGGACAGGTCCAAGGGGGGAGGGAGGACAGTTCAGCGGGGAAGTTTACTCAGCTCAGCGGGGGGAGAGGAGGTGAGTTCAGCGGGGGAGGGGAAGGAGGTCAGGAAAGAGGAGGGAAAGTAGGGTGGTTCAAGAGAGGGAATGGAGGTGAGGTCAGAGTGGAAATGACTGTGAGGGCAGCGAGGAAGTGAATGGGATGGCAGAGAGGGAATGAACGTGAGGGCAGAGAGGGAATGAATGTGAGGGCAAAGAGGGAATGAATGTGAGGGCAGAGAGGGAATGAATGTGAGGGCATAGAGGGAATGAATGTGAGGGCAGAGAGGGAATGAATGTGAGGGCAGAGAGGGAATGAATGTGAGGGCAGAGAGGGAATGAATGTGAGGGTAGAGAGGGAATGAATGTGAGAGCAGAGAGGGAATGAATGTGAGGGCAGAAGGTTAGGGAATGACTGTGAGGGCTAAGAGTGAATGAATCCCGCCATCCACTTCAATCACCTCCCTACCCCGCTCTCTTCCCAACCTAACCACCCACTCAGTCATACCTACCTCTGCCCCGCGCTATGTCCACGTCTGTAGGTCCAAGGAAGATGTATCGCTGGGATTCTCGACCGCGTCGTCGTGTCCGGCTTGGGTTTAGGATGGGAGTTGAAGGAGAGGAGGATGACGAGGACGGTATGGAGGGACAGGCAGGGTCGACCTCCTCCGACCCATCCCGAACCGCAAGGAACAGCAATGGTGTACCTGGTCGCTCAGTGGTTGCCAGCAGTTGGTGGCCCGTTCGAAGGGTGACCCGACGTAGGGTGGTACAGCCGACTGGGTTGCCTCCACAACTTTTTTATCCTAAGGAATGTTGGTCCCTGTCAGAGTTTGCTATCGAATATCCGAAGCAAAGCTATGTGCTTGAACAGTGGGCCATGAATGAGCTCGGTCTGGGGCAGGAAAGTGGCGATACGGACGAAAGGGTTACGGTTGAGAGTGTCCTGCGTATCTGTCTTGGAAAGAACATGACGGAGGATGCGGATGGACATCCAATAGTAGCTAAAAATCATCGCTTTCGTTGCTACATCGAGTACTCCAAATTGTTAGGGGGCCACTCATTTGCCCACGTTACATTGCCATGGCTGGTATACGTTGTCATAGGGTCACCCTATCCGGAGCTTACTGATGAAGGTTACGTGGGGTGTAGCCAGACAGATGTAGATTGGTTGCCGTCTTGGACAATCCCCAGCGAGATCGACTTCACCATGAGCAGCCCACCTGTGAGCGTGGCGGAGACGACCATGGTCGAGACACAAGAGTCGCGAGTTGGGTGAATATGCATGTTGTACTCATTGTGTTTGTATATGCTCTCCATCACGTTTACTTGCCAATCAACCACCTGCTCGAATATAAACTCGGTGTATTCACACATGCTTATCCGACTATACATAACATGGGATACAATGATGTTCTGCCATCTGTTTGCTTAGGTTTTGACTGTTGAAAGGTAGCAAGGCCTATTCTAAGAGGGTTCTAATAAATTGTGGCACAGAATCATCACACCAAAAGCTAACAAAGAATGCTTGCTACATGCGTAGCCTCTGTAAGTCTCACCCCCATGATATATAGCGCAACGCGTCGCACTCTTCCCCAAAGGGTTATTAGTAGCGCCACAAAACCCATGTCGAAGCCTGTACCACATAGAATTATAACTGGCTTAGCAGCCCCCTTCCCGCAGGTTGTAAAACATCAACCGTACTTGGAGCCGTATTTTACCCGTATCGGCCCTCCTTCCATACTCTCTTCCATGCCGTTCTTTGCTACTCGACACTCCGCTGCCGTCACACGTCAGCTGCCTCGCACTCTACCGATCAACACTCTGCCGCCGTGGGAGGTGATGACTGCGGGCTCAAAACCGCACTTGGTGAGAAGCTGGCCATGAAGGACCTTGGGAAGCTGACGAACTATCTGGGAATGGAAATCACACGTGATCGCACAGCCCGCACCATCACCCTCTCGCAAAAGTTTTATATCAACAACGTTCTGACGAGGTTCAAGATGCAGGAAGCAACATCAATGCCCACCCCACTCTCTCTGCAGCACCAACTCACTGCACCCTCTGTTCCCTCACCTGAGCCCTGTGACGAGCCTTACCCCGAGCTCGTGGGACCCTGAGCTCGTACGCGATGATGTGCACTCGACCAGACTTAGCCAATCCAGTCAGTGTACTGTCCCGCTACGTTGCACCTGGTCGCTTCACTCGCCACCACTGGTCTGCCGCCAAGCGGGTTCTTCGCTATCTCAAAGGCACACAGGATTTTGTGCTCACACTTGGCGGCTCTTTCCCTGTTCGCCTTGAGGGGTACAGTGACTCATCCTATGCTGATGACCAGAGTGATCGGCGCTCTTCCCAAGGGTATTACTTTACCCTTGGCAGTGGGGTTGTAAGTTGGCGCTCCACTCGGTCCTCCTCAGTCTCACTGTCGACCTGTGAGGCAGAGCTGTATGCTGGGACCATGGCTGCCCAGGAGGCTCGTTGGCTCTCCTTCCTGCTGACAGAACTGGGGTATCCCCAACCAACCCCAACGCTTTGGTGTGACAACGAGAGCACCATTCATCTCACCAAGGACCCCGTTTTCCACGGCCGCACCAAGCACATTGAAGTCCGTCACTACTTTCTTCGTGAGCTGGTGCAAGCGCGAGCAGCGGAAGGCTGAACACATTGCCTCCGACTGCAACCTTGCTGACCTGTTTACCAAGTCGCTTGTTCGTGAGGATCATTACCCGCCTCCTCTCGGCCATGGGTGTTGGACCTCCTTGTGGCTGATGTGTTGCAGCCTAGGGGGTGTGTTAGAATTAGGCTGTCAACACTTTGTGTACTATATTCTGTATCGCGTAGGTCATTTGTGGGTTGGGTGTAGTTTGTAATCCCAACCCTATCTGGTTGGGATTCCCTCGTAATCCTGCAAATCTGCCAACTCACCAATTGGAGATTTGCTGGGATTCCCATCCCATCCTTTCCCTAGCCTTGCCCAACCCAACCTCGTTTGTACTTAAGGCCTAGTGCCTTCTTTACTAATCAATCAGTTGAGCTTCGTTTCTATCAAATCTGACTTGCCTCAAAGCCTGATGAGCGAAATGGGAAAGCCTTCACACAACAAGGGCGTCAGTGTGGGCCGCCCGCACAAATATCAACCCCATGCTCTATCTCTGTTCATCCCATACCCATTTCCATACTGTGTGTCTGTCCGGTACCACTCCTCTCCTCCCCTGCAGCCCTGAGCTCTACCCCAGAAGTTGCTCTTGTCCACAGAAGCTGCTCCTGTCCACAGAAGAAGCTGCTCCTGTCCACAGAAGAAGCTGCTCCTGTCCACAGAAGAAGCTGCTCCTGTCCACAGAAGAAGCTGCTCCTGTCCACCTTTCAAGGTGATAATTCTTGACGAGCTGACTTCTGAGTCAACTCAAAAGTCAGCTCAGTGATGATTCGTGACGAGGCCCACTTCACGACAGAGGAGGATACTTGTTGCTTGTGGCGGATGGCACTCCACCGACCCGCTTCCCCTTGCCCACCATAATTTCTTCACCCCTTGCTTCCAGCGGCTACCCCTGTTTGCCGTTCAAGGTGATCATTCGTGATGAGGTCCACTCCATGACTGAGGTGAGGAGGATGATTGTTGCTCGAGGCACTCCCCTTTGCTTCAAGAATTCTCAAAAGGTGCTCCTCTGCTGCTTACCCATTATCCCACCCCCCTCCACAGCGGCTACCCGTGCCCTCTGTTCAAAGTGATCATTCTTGATGAGGCCGATTCTATGACTGAAGATGCTCAGGTGGGGAAATGAGCGGCGGGGGGGGGGGGGGGGGGGGGGGGGGGGGGGGGGGGGGGGGGGGAGAGGGGGGGAAGGGAGGGAGATGGGGAAGGGCGGACGGAAGAGGAAAAAGGTGATCATTCTTGATGAAGCCTATTCCATGGCGGAGGATGCGCAGGTGTGTTGCGATGGGGGAGGGGGAGAGAAAGGATGAGGGAAAAGGGAGTGGGGGGGAGGGAGCGAGGTAGAGGAAAGAGGAGAGGGAGGGGAGAACAGGGGAGGGAATGCGTGAGGGTGAGAGTGTTATTTGGAGGTGGACGGGTCAGAGTGGTTAGGATGAGGATTAAGAGATGGCAAAAATTGGGTAGAATGGGGCGGAACAGTTGGTATGGTTTGTGATGGTCAGAATGGGTGGAATAGTGCTTGCTGAACATTGTGCGTGTCATCTTTGCGAAGCAGTCTTTTCTCCCCTCCCCTCCTCACGTCTCTCTCTCCCTCGCCCTCCCCTCGTCTCCTCCTCTCCCCTTCTCTCCTCTCCTCACTTTTCCTGTCCTCTCCTCTTCTCTCCTCTCCTCTCCTCTCCTCTTCTCTCCTCTCCTCTCCTCTCCTCTTCTCTCCTCTCCTCTCCTCTCCTCTCCTCTTCTCTCCTCTCCTCTCCTCTCCTCTCCTCTCCTCTTCTCTCCTCTCCTCTCCTCTCCTCTCCTCTCCTCTCCTCTCCTCTCCTCTCCTCTCCTCTCCTCTCCTCTCCTCTCCTCTCCTCACCTCTTCTCTCGTCACCTCCCCTCTCTCCGCTGTTTCGCTCTCCTCTCCCCTCCCCTCATCCTTCCCCTCCTCTCCTCACCTCTCTCGTCCCCCCTCCCCTACACTCCTCACCTCTCTCTTCTCACCTCACCCCTCCCTCCCACTACTTCCCCCCCTTCTCCTCTCCTCTCCTCTCCTCTCCTCTCCTCTCCTCTCCTCTCCTCTCCTCTCCTCTCCTCTCCTCTCCTCTCCTCCAACCAGAACGCTCTTCGCCGGACAATGGAGCTCCACTCGCTCGTCACAAGATTTGTCTTCATCTGCAATTACATCAGCAGGTCACTCATTACCTTGGTGGGCAAGGATTGTCCTTTTTTGCTATCCATAATTTTCTGTGCATCAGGCCAACAGTGAGAATAGCAAAAAAAAATCTTGTAGTGGAGTGTCGGACGGACTTGCTTCCATTTTGGCGGATAGAGAACCTGCTCTGTGCTTTACTCTGGTGGAACACCTATCGTTCTTCAATGATGTGAGCACTTCACTTGATAACGTGCGCAGGATTGACTTCTGAGTCGACTCAAAAGTCACCTTGTGAGTACTTAACTTGAGAACGTGCGCTGGAGTGTCCGATGTGCTTCCATACTGGAGAGTCTTCAATCTGCCATTTGTATTGTGTTCTTCCTCTGTGCTGCCCATTCACTGCCCTAAACTCATACCAAATCTCCTCGCCCCCTGCTCCCCACCAACTCACATCAGATTTATAAGTCAGCAACAGGTGTTCGCTTTGAGGCGTCTAAAAGGTGTATTCTCCCCTCTCTCCTCCCCTCCTGCCCTCCGCCGATGCGCATCAGAATCATTGAGCCGCTGGCCTCTCGCTGTGCCAAGTTCCGTTTCCGGCCGCTGGTGGGGCAGGTGATGACGGACCGGCTCTGACACATCGCCGACTGCGAGCACCTGTCGCTGAGTGATGAGGTGCGTTACAATTGCTGTTTGCCGTGGTGACCTGGTGTGGGGCTGGTGACCTGGTGCTAGTGGGGCATGTGATGTCTGACCGGCTCCAACACCTTACCGACTGTGAACACCTCACGCTGTCAGATGGAGCCCCAGGTTGGAGCCATCTCTTTACATGGCAGCGACTTTGTTTAGTTAAAAGGTAGAAGGTTGTGTGCTTCGACACATTACCGACTGTGAACACCTCACGCTGTCAGAGGAGGTAAGCTGCACTCTGTGTTCATGCATTGCTGGTATCTTGCACTTGAGGTGGGCTGCTGGTGGGGCAGGTGATGTCTGACTGGCTGAGACAGCCACCAGCGAACACCTAACGCTGTTAGGGGAGGTAAGGCAAGGTGGGCTGGGGTGGGGTGAGGTTCTGGTGGGGCAGGTGATGATTGGCAGGCTCCGCCACATTGCCGACCGTGAACACGTGACGCTTTTATACGAGAGGGTGGGTTGCTGGTGGGGCAAGAGGGCGACTGACAGGCTCAGACACATTGCGGACTGCAAACGTTGTTTTCCCATGCCATGTAAACTCGATCTCTGCTGAGCTGGCGTCACACTAACAAACATTCCCGTGAGAGCATCCACTGTCTTCTCAGATAAGGTGCCTGCCTGCTAGGTGGGCTGTTAGGCTGCTGGGCTGCTGGGCTGCTGGGCTGGCACAAGAGGTAACTGAAAAACCAGACACAAGTTGAAATGGAATCATCACAGTCCCATTCAAGCTGGACTCTTAATATAGTTGACTGCCTGCCGGGCGAGCATTGTTGGGGACAGGAGGTGACTGACAGGCTCAGACTAGGGAGGGAAAAATAATAATAATACACTTAGAGGGGGACGTGAATATATCGCCAGGGTAGGGTGGAGGAGATGAGCGGTAGCAATGTGAAATGCATAAGACACTGCCTCAGCAGAGGATCGTACTCTGAACCTTTCGCTAACGAACGAACGCACTACCACTGTGCTACTAGGGCTGAAAATTTCATCATGTAAAATTTTTTTTTTTCTTGTGTCTCATATGCTGCAGGCCTTTGAGGCGTTGAGCCAAGTGTCCGAGGGCGACCTCAGGCGAGCCATCACAGCGCTGCAGGTGGGTGTGGGTGTGCAGAAGGGAGGGAGGGATGATATGAGATGTTCGCATGATTCCATAAGAATGTTGGTGTTTTGAGAAATCTCCAGACTTGACATGAGCTGGTAATTGGGTGTCAGAGGGCGATCGCATGCGAGCTATTACGACCCTGCAGGTGGGTGCAAGGTAGAGGAGTGGACTGAGGTGGAGTGGAGTAGTGAGGTGGAGTGGAGGAGGGATGGTGTGCTAGTGATGGTGTCATGTCACGACTCACGACTTGACATGAGCTGGGAGTTGGGTGTCAGAGGGTGAATTCAGGCATCGCTAATATCACTCTGACCTTCCCTTCCCTGTCTCGCGTCTCCTCTGCCCTGCCACCTCTCCCGTCCTCCCAACTTGCCTTGCTTGCAGCACATAATTGAGATCTCACCTTTATGGAAGGGATGCCCTCCTCGTCTGTCCCCTCTTCCCTGCTCCTACTGTGTCGTGCCATGCCATGACTGCAGAGAGCGGCCAGGCTGTACGGCTCGTCCATTTCGGCGCAGCACATCATTGAGATCTCACCTTTATGGAAGGGATGCCCCCCTCGTCTGTCCCCTCTTCCCTGCTCCTACTGTGTCGTGCCATGCCATGACTGCAGAGTGCGGCCAGGCTGTACGGCTCGTCCATTTCGGCGCAGCACATCATTGAGATCTCACCTTTATGGAAGGGATGCCCCCCTCCTCTGTCCCCTCTTCCCTGCTCCTACTGTGTCGTGCCATGCCATGACTGCAGAGTGCGGCCAGGCTGTACGGCTCGTCCATTTCGGCACAGCACATCATTGAGATCTCGCCTTTATGGAAGGGATGCCTCCCTCGTCTGTCCCCTCTTCCCTGCTCCTACTGTGTCGTGCCATGCCATGACTGCAGAGTGCGGCCAGGCTGTACGGCTCGTCCATCTCGGCGCAACACATAATTGAGATCTCGCCTTTATGGAAGGGATGCCTCCCTCATCTGTCCCCTCTTCCCTGCTCCTACTGTGTCGTGCCATTGTCAGAGGTCCACTGGAGATCCCCGATGATCCTAGGGAAGGGTTACAGGCACGTCGGCCTGGGGGGTTATGGGCGCACTCACCCGCTATATAAACAAGCCCTTTTATCCCAGTGGTTAGTGACTGGGATTCTGACATGGTATCAGAGCGAAGGTCTCGGGTTCGATTCCCGGTGTGTGCACTTCGGGCATCCCAGTGCGGGGGGGTGTCAGAGGTCCACTGGAGATCCCCGATGATCCTAGGGAAGGGTTACAGGCACGTCGGCCTGGGGGGTTATGGGCGCACTCACCCGCTATATAAACAAGCCCTTTTATCCCAGTGGTTAGTGACTGGGATTCTGACAGCCATGTCATGACTGCAGAGTGCGGCCAGGCTGTAAGGCTCGTCCATCTCGGCGCAACACATCATCGAGGTGTCAGGGGTATGTAATTAGATAGTTTCTCCGCTGTTGCTATGCATGCGTGCCATAATTCTTTCCTACCACGGTGTAATAGAATGTGGGAGCATTGTTGCTGGATATGTCAAGTAAACGAGGAGTGGGTTGAAGAAAAGGAAAGGAAACGATAAAATCGGCATCCAATCAGAATTGAAAATTTTGCACCCACACAGCAGATTGGCAACTTCATATTGAATATAGTACATGTTAGTTAACATAACAGCCTCATTCCACCAGTCAATAGCTGCCTCAGATATCACCTCCCCTTGATGAATCTGCCTTTTTTGGCGTGTACTTTCCTTCACACTTCCTTCCTTCTTCACTTCCTCCCTTCTTTCCTCCCCATATTTCACCTTCCCTCTCACACTGCATTCTTCCTGCTGGTCTCCTTTCTCTCCCCATGCAGATCGTGCCTGCATCAGTTGTCACCCATGGCAAGTCATTTCCCTTGTCCCTGTTTTTTCCCACCCACCCACCATTTCTCCGTCTCCCTTTTCGTGCAGGTGGTACCTGCCTCAATTGTCACCTCCCTCCTCGAGGCCTGCAGGGGAGGTGCTTTTGAAGCTGTTCAGTCTGTTGTCACTGCCGCTGTTGCTGATGGGTACCCTGCTGCGCAAATACTCTCCCAGGTAAATCATTCTCAGAGGTTACAACCACTGAAACTTTACCACTTTCTAGGCTGCTGTCACTGCCGCTATTACTGATGCCTACCCTGCTGCGCAGACACTTCCGAAAAAAATCAATTTCTTCCAGTTGCAACCTTTCAGTGTTACAAAATAATGCTACCACCAGTGTCTCTACCACTTTCCAGTCTGCCATCACTACCACAGTTTCTGGCGGCTACCCTGCTGCGCAAAGCTCTCCCCAGGTAACACAGCATAGGGTTACCACCATCATCTTCTCCAAAGTTCAGCCTGCTGTCACTGCTTCTGTTACTGACGGCTAACCTTCTGCCCAAATACTCTGGTGTTACAATCTAGTGTAACCAACTATCACTTTCTTTGCCACTTTCCAGTCTGCTGTCACTGACGCTCCTCCTGACAGCTAACTTGCTGTATACTCTCCCCAATTAGCTTCCTTTTTTCCCTCTTCTTTAGCTCTTTTTTCCTCTCGTTCGTTCTTTCTGGGCAAACATGTCCCCCCCGGCTTGGTTCTCCTCTCTTTCCTCCCGCTTTCTTTCGCCCCTCTCCACCTTCCAACCACTGTCTCTTTATCCCTTCAGTGCAGCTACCTTTGCGTGCAGCCTCACAGCCCAACCCAGTGCAAGGCTCAAATGCCCCTTGCCCCCTCTCTTACCCCCACTTTCCCCGCTTCCTTCCCCCTGTCACGCAATGTGAAGGCAGGCACGCATTGCCTTCTCCCCCTGTCTCACTCCCCTCTCAGCTGTTTGATGCAGCCAGCCATGGCAGGAGAGGACCTCAGCGTCGAGCACAACTTGAAATCTCCCTTCTCCTCCCTGCCCACATTTTGAAGGCTCTGCATCTACTACCTTCCACTTTTTTTCATTTTTCCTTCTACTATCTTCCTTCTCCCCTGTCCCACTCTCCCCGCAGTTATAAGATTGAGCCATGGCAGCAGAGGACCGCACAGGTGAGCACAAGGCGACGCCTATACCATTGGCTCACCTCTTCTCTTGCCACCCATCTTTCCCGCTATGTTTCCCATCCCACCCACTCTCCCCGCACTTGAAGGATGGAGCCACGGCAGCAGAGCAGAGGACTGCACTGACGAGCCACGGCAGCAGAGGACTGCACTGACGAGCACAAGGCCACGCCCACTCAGATCGGACACACGTCCACACCTACTCTTTCGACCCATCTTTCCCTCTACTTTCCTCGCTCTCCTGTTGGCGTTGCCCCATTCTCGCGTTGCCCCGTTCTCACGTTGCCCTCTCAGCTGTTTGATGCAGCCACTGCAGCAGACGACCTCACAGACGAGCAGAAGGTGCGCATCTGTGCCACCATTGCTGCTGCTGACAAGGTAAATGCAGCTCTGGGTTACTGTACGCCCTATAGGATGATTCATATGTAGAAGGCGCGCATCTGTGCCACCATTGCTGCTGCTGACAAGGTAAATGCAGCTCTGGGTTACTGTACGCCCTATAGGGTGATTCATATGTAGAAGGCGCGCATCTGTGCCACCATTGTTGCTGCTGACAAGATAAATGCAGCTCTGGGTTACTGTACGCCCTATAGGGTGATTCATATGTAGAAGGCGCGCATCTGTGCCACCATTGCTGCTGCTGACAAGGTAAATGCAGCTCTGGGTTACTGTACGCCCTATAGGGTGATTCATATGTAGAAGGCGCGCATCTGTGCCACCATTGTTGCTGCTGACAAGATAAATGCAGCTCTGGGTTACTGTACGCCCTATAGGGTGATTCATATGTAGAAGGCGCGCATCTGTGCCACCATTGCCGCCGCTGGCAAGGTAAGGTGTGCTTGGGATCGTATACGCCCTAGAAGATGTTTCATTTGTAAAAGGCGCGCATCTATGCCACCATTGCCCTAGCTGAAGGTACAAGCAAGTACCCTCCATCATGCGTCTATCCAATGGTGCCGTCAAGTAAACTCATGGCACCTCAACGCTGCCTTGTAGGGTGCTTCATATCTAGAAAGCTGACTTCTGAGTCAACTCAAAAATCAGTACTGTACTGAACTGTACTTGCATTGGGAATCTGTACGCCTTACTAGGTGTTGTGTTTCTAGAAGGCGCACATTTGTGCCACCATCGCTGCTGCTGACAAGGTAACTGCGTCTCTTGGGTACCGTACTGTACTGTACTGTACTGTGCTGTACTTTGCTGTCCTGTGCCTTGGGAATCTGTACGATTCCTCCCCATTCCCGTTCCCGGTTCCACTGACGTACTCAGTAGGGCGTGTATAATTGGTGTCGAACTTTGGCCAAGGTTCGAACTTTTAGTGGGGTTGTACACAGTATAATACAATTGAGAAACTTGCCGTCACGGTGCAAAGCGGTTAGAGTTCAAAGTTAGAAAATTTTCGCCAAATTACGCGCGCCCTTATATTCAAGATCTGGTGGATGGGGCGTACGAGTGAATACAGCTGCTGTATGTGTCCTTGATACAACCTAGTGGATGGAACGGACAAGTGTCTCGCGGTCGCTTCCCATCCTGCTGCCTGAACGACAAAAAGGACAGACACGACAAGCTTTAGCTTAACCCCTTCTCCCTCCCCATTCCCTCGTTTCGTGTGCCGTTGTCGTACATACCATTGTTCAAGTATTGTTGATTCTTGCTTCAGAATCTGGTGGATGCGGCGGACGAGTGGCTTCAGTTGCTGTACGTTGCAAGCAGCACCATGAGGGTCGTGCACAATATGCCGGTCACACAGCCTCCTTTGCCACAGCAAACCCACGCCTACCCCCGTCCCCATTCCCATCCTCCTTGTACCGCTGTTTGTCTTGCTTCAGAATCTAGTTGATGGGGCGGACGAGTGGCTTCAGCTGCTGGACGTTGCCAGCAGCACCATGAGAGCTATGCACAACATGCCACTCTCAGCTTCCTTTGCCACTTGATGGGTGATTCTAGGCTGAATGATGGGTACTTCGCTTGGGGACTGTCTGATGCCATGCACCTGGGGACTCAACTGCTTCATGGGGACATAAGGCATACTGAGGGTACTCAGACGTGGCAATAACTCTGACATGATGGATCGTCAGCAGCACCATGAGGGTTGTACACAGCATGCCACTCTCAACTTCCTTTGCCACTTGACGGGCGATGCATGGGGGTGTGTAGGCAAGCAGAGGAGTGTCAATGAGACTGCTTAAAACATTGCAAGCACCACCATGCGGGTCTTGCACAACATGCCACTCTCGGCTTCCTTTGCCACTTGATGGGCGATTAATAGCCATGTGGATGTGCTCGAGTTGCTTAACATGTGAATGAGAGAGGCCAGCTTTATGGATCTATATCAGGCCCTATTTTATCAGAATAATTAATACAGATAACCCTGATTTCTGATCAGGGCTCAGGTGCTAGAGCTGAAAGATCCAGTATTCTCTACTTTATGCACACTGATGTTTCGGTATAAAGGTGTATCACAAGCACCAATGATTCATGATTGTGTTGAAAATCACACTAGAATGCCAGGATAATGGGTATTACAACCCAAATACGTCCAAATCTATTGCAACAACAGTACTTCAGCAAGGATGTTCTGATTCTGGTGTGTCACTGTCAACAACATCCTCACAAAGAGCAGAAAGCCAGACATCAAGCATGGCCAGTGTGACAGGCCAAGAGTAATGGGTGCTGTCAGTGCACCTGTCACCTCTAGGAAGGGTTAACGCTTGAAGGTCCACGAAATGCCCAAACTTTGTCTCATAAGACACCCTGAAGACAGAACGGCAGCAACACAACAGGAAAGAACACATTCAGGCCTGAACAAAGGAGCATAAACACCTTAGACTTGCTACAGTAGTTGCAAAGTCCTACGGTACTCACCTGGCTAGACTGTCATCGAACGTGAACCCTCTGACGTTGTTGCTCTTATGGAGATATCTTTGCGGCTTTCTCTTCTCTTGCGCTGCCCAGATGCCAAAGAAGGTGACCCCGTCCGGATCGCGAACCAACGACTGGAGTGAAGGCAGAAACACCGACTCTGCAGCATTGGTAGGGACACGTTGGGCACAGGACACGTTGGGCACAGGACACGTTGGGCACAGGACACGTTGGGCACAGGACATGTTGGGCACAGGACATGTTGGGCACAGGACATGTTGGGCAGCGACTCAGACCTATTCATATGGCCGTGCTTGAAGTGTGGTCATTGCAACAAGGCCTGAAGAAAGATAGAGAGGGCGCAGAAGGGCAGGGCAAGATGGAGAGGGACTCACTGAACGCGTGTGCCATCTCCGATGCATTGCTCTTGCGTGATGAAGGCTCGATAGGGGATGTCCTATCAGCCGAAACATGATAGAAGCAACAAAGCTAGATGGAGAGGGACTCACTGAAGGGCAAGATAGAGAGGGACTCACTGAAGGCCTCTGCCATCTCCGATGCATTGCTCTTGCGCGTGATGTCATGCAGGCCAAAGGACGCTGCCACCACGTCGAATGGCGCAAAGTGAGTGGCGATGGGGCCGCCTGTGAGATTGCTGGCGGAGCGCCAGTCGTCAAAGACAGGGGCGTCTGAGTCCAGGTGCGTGGCATACGTGAAGTTGAAGGTGAACGCACGGCCGCGGCGCCGCACTGGATGCACGAGCACCCTGGTGCCGGGCAGGGCGGCAGGGGAGGGGAGAGGCACGCAGTGGCAGACGCGAGCAGCAGTATGCAAGGTGGAAAAAAACGATTGCGGAAAAAAACGACGTTTTTTTTGTTAGACAGAAAAAGTAAAACAACAATATATATATATATATATATATATATATATATATATATCAGAACAAAACAAAACAAATAACAACAATCACCATTCACACATACAACAAATATGTGTACGAGAAAAATTACATTGGAAACATAGTTTATTAATGAAACCGAACATATAGAATAGGAGTGTATCAAGTGAACTGATTAAATAAAAATCGCTGTCATCTTCACTAAGACAAAATGTGAGCGAGTGGATGAAAAATATGGCACATTTTTTTTTTTTTTCATGCTTTTGTAGGTTTGGTAAACCAGCACAGTTAAAAACATGTTAATTACAAAGTAAGGGCGTATTCGTAGCTTTGGGTCATCCCGGCTTCATGTCATCCGAAATTTGCGGCACCCAATCAAAAAATTCAAATTTCGAACCGCGGGTTTTCCGATTGGCTACCTCAATTTTCGGATGACACAAACACCGGATGACCCAAAGCTACGAATACGCCCTACAGGTAAGCATAAAAAAGTGGTTTGAACAAAACGATCGAAAAAAACAATCGTTTTTTTTTCAGCCATTTTTTTTTCCTGACCGTTTTTTATCGTTTTATACGATGGTATGGTACGATATCGATTAAAACGGCCAAATTCTGAAAAAAAAACGTCGCTTTTTGCACCTTGGCAGTATGTGAGACGCAAGCAGCAGTATGTGAGAGGCAAGCAGCAGTATGTGAGAGGCAAGCAGCACAGTGTATTCGCAGCAATACGTGAGAGGCTAGGCTAGCGCTCTTATGAGATGCAGAGCGAGGCAGAATTGACAGCAGAGCGCTCATTCTCAAGCAAGGGATGGAGACCACCGGCAGAAGCGAGTGAGGGTAAATACAAGCTATGAGTAATAGTCCCACTAGTGCAAGCTATTAATACGGCGAGGAGGAGCATGTGTGCATACTGCGGAAGCACTCACTGCTGCAGGGCGAAGCCGCTCCAGAAATTTCCCCAGTAGGTGGTGTGACCGCAGTAGGTGGTGTAGTTGACAGCGAAGGCCATGCCACTACTGGGGTCCAGAGGCGGGCCCTCCTTGAACACCACGTTCCTCACCCGCACTCGGTGCACCTCCTGCCACTTGCCACGCCACCACGCAGGCCAACAAGGTGAGTCAAGAGCACCCATAACGTGAAGGGATGCATGAAAAGCTGAGAGCAGGAGAGGCGTGGGATGAGATCTGAAGGCCATGAGCAGATATGAGCACATCAAACGGTTTCCTCATCCTGAGCTGCCCGCACCACCTCACCCTGAGCTGCCCGCACCACCTCACCCTGAGCTGCCCGCACCGCCTCACCCTGAGCTGCCCGCACCGCCTCACCCTGAGCTGCCCGCACCGCCTCACCCTGAGCTGCCCGCACCGCCTCACCCTGAGCTGCCCGCACCGCCTCACCCTGAGCTGCCCGCACCGCCTCACCCTGAGCTGCCCGCACCGCCTCACCCTGAGCTGCCCGCACCGCCTCACCCTGAGCTGCCCGCACCGCCTCACCCTGAGCTGCCCGCACCGCCTCACCCTGAGCTGCCTGCACCACGTTGGGTCCTCGCCCTGTCCTCCCCCCACCGCCTCACCCTGGGCTGGCGGCGGTAGCGCTTGAGGTAGCGGCAGCGTGTGCGGTAGTGCAGAAACATCTGCAGGTTGCCAAACAGGTAGCGCATCTCCGAGTCCCCTGCACAAATGTAGCACGGTGAGTTTTAAGACGTCTCAATAAGCATCTCCGAGTCCCCTGCAATGCACACATGCAGCACACTCTTGAGACGTCTCAAAATCATCTCCGAGTCCCCTGCAATGCACACATGCAGCACACTCTTGAGACGTCTCAAAATCATCTCCGAGTCCCCTGCAATGCACACATGCAGCACACTCTTGAGACGTCTCAAAATCATCTCCGAGTCCCCTGCAATGCACACATGCAGCACACTCTTGAGACGTCTCAAAATCATCTCCGAGTCCCCTGCAATGCACACGTGCAGCAGCGGGCAGGCGGTGGTGGCACACAGCGCGGTGCCATGGCAGACTTGAGGGGCACGTCACTAATGCGTCCACAGCCACACCCACACCCACAGCCACAGCCACAGCCACAGCCACAGCCACAGCCACAGCCACAGCCACAGCCACAGCCACAGCCACAGCCACAGCCACAGCCACAGCCACAGCCACAGCCACAGCCACAGCCACAGCCACAGCCACAGCCACAGCCACACCCACACTCGCCACTGCACAGCGCAGATGTGAACTCATGCACGCACGCACGTGCATGCATGGTACAGGTAGGGGTGAGCAAGGGGCGAACACAAACGTGTTCGTGTTCGCCCCAGCACGAACACAGCCGTTCACGTTCGGTTCGGCGAACTCTTTTAGAAAAAAAGGGTGTTCGGTGTTCGCCTGTGAAGGCGTGTTCGGGCGAACCTCGAACACGTTCGTGTTCGACGCGGGGCAAATTGCAGCAGCGGCCCGAACACGAACGTGTTCGGGCGAACCTCAAACACGTTTGTCACGAACACTTTAAGCAAAAAAACAAACCTGTTCGGTTCGCCTCGAACACGTTCGAGGCGAACCGAACAGGTGTTCGTTTCTTTGCTCAGCCCTGGGTACAGGCATTGTGCACGCACGTGCATGCATGGTACTGGCATTGTGCACGGATGCACGGATGCATGGATGCATGGATGCACGGATGCATGCATGCATGGATGCACGGATGCATGGATGCACGGATGCATGGATGCACGGATGCATGGATGCATGGATGCACGGTGTCGTGATGCACTTCCCGGCTGGACCTGTCCCCCTTTGAAGCCTCCTCTCAAGGGCTACTTCTCCCTTCTTCCTTCCACTTTACTCTCCCTTCCCTCCTGCAGGTGAACCACCCTGACCCTTGTTCCTCCTGGCATATGTGATGAGCTGGCATATTTTTCCCCTGTTGATCCTCCAACACCAACACTCCTGACCCTTGCACTTCCTTCACCTTCCACCGTTCAGGACCTACGGCCAAATCCAGTGTATCCCTTTTTGCCTTCTTCAGGTATACTTCCTGTCCTGCTGCTATACCTTCTCGCTGCCTCCCGTTACCCTCTTCCTTGCGCTGCTGATACCGACGTGCATCTCTCAGCTGTGCCACGTGCAGATTATCCAAGGCTGCTGGCGTCAACTCCTTCAGGTACTGTGCCCTCTTCTGTGCTACCTCGGCCCATAGACTAGGATCATCCGCATCCACTGCAACTGACAACAGCTTCGGTGCATCAACTGGTAAGACGGGGTCGCGGCCATACAGTAGATGGTAGGGTGACAGATTCTTCAGAGCAGCTTGCTTAGCAAACCTATATCCCGCCAGAATCCAGGGGAGCTCCTTGTCCCAATTCCTTTTGTTATTCTCCCCGTATGCCCGCAGCCCCTTCTTCAGAGTCTGTACCATCCGTTCTGTCAACCCATCTGACTGCGGGTGGTACCTTGAAGTCACCCGATGGGTAATCCGCATCTCTTTCAGCATCTCCTCGAAGCTACCTTGAAATTCCGTCCCCTGGTCAGTCAGAACCTCGCCGCAAGCTCCGTACCTGGTGAGCACCTCTTGCACGAAGGCCTCTGCAATCAAGCCGCTATTCTTACTAGGCAAGGCCCTGGCCTCCACCCACTTGTTGGTATGCTCTGTCATCACCAGAATGTATTGCTTCCCTTTAGTGGATAGGGGTAGTTCCCCTGCCAAATCCAATAACCATCTGTATCCCAAACCCCTGATCGGTAGGGACTGCAGCTCATCTCTTTCCCTCTCCAATGCAGCCTTGTTTCGCTGGCAGGCTTCGCATGCTGCCACCATTGCTGCCACGTCCTTCCTCATGTTCGCCCACCAGTACATAGTGCTCAGTAGCTGCCGTGTCCTGGTGATACCGTAATGCCCCAGCTTCCCATGAACCTTTAGCATGATCTTCTCCCTCTCCTGAGGCTGTGATACCACTCGCCATCCTTCTCTAGTGCGCAGCTGCAGCTGATCCTGAAACCATCGGTAATGCTGCCCCCTGGCCCTAGCTCGCTCGCTTACTCCCGAGTCATCTAACGGCTCCCCTCTTATCCACCCCATGGTCTCCAGATCCTCCCACACATCCACCCGCCGCTGTTTTCCCTTCTCCTGCCCCCAAGTTGCCTCTGCCACCTGTGCTAACGCTATCAGCTGCGCCACTGGCTGCATCAGAGGTGGGTTCCTTGACAACCCGTCCGCGTGTTGCAGTGTTTTACCCGGTCGATGGCGAATATTGAAATCGAATCCCAGCAGTTTGATTGCCCACCTGGCGTTCCTGCCCGTCAGCTCTTGACTCTTCATCAACCAGAGCAATGGCTGATGATCGGTCACTAGTGTGAAATGCCGGCCTTGCAGGTACACTTTGAAGTGGGTGATGCCCCACACGGCGATCAGTCCCTCCCCTTCGTATGAGCTGTAGTTAGCTTCGGTAGGGCTGCAGCTGCGGCTAGCGAATGCTACTGCGCGCTCCCCCCCATCTATTTCTTGGCAGAGTACTGCCCCCATCCCCATACTGCTCCAGTCGGTGTAAAGAACGAATGGCGCGTCTGCCCGAGGTATCTGCAGCAAGGTGCCCGTCTTCACCGCTTCCAACAAATCCTGCCTAGCTGCTTCTTCCGTTTCCCCCCACTACCAAATCTTTCCCTCTCTAAGCAGCTGGTTCAAGGCATGGGCGCGACGACTGAAATTCGGCACAAACTTCCTGTAGTAGTTCAGGAAGTCGAGAAGCGCTCGTAACACCGATTTGTCCTTCGGTGCAGCCAGATCTTCCAGTACCTTGACTTTAGCTTCCTGTATTGCTAACCTGCCTCCCTTCACTTCGAACCCCAGATATGCCACCGTGCGTCGGGCTATCTTGCATTTATCCGGATGGCACGTCAGTCCCGCGGCTGCTATCGCCTCCAAGGTCTGCTTCAGATCCCGCACGTGCAGTTCGTCACTTTCACTGAAGATGAGCGCATCTTCGATGTAGCAAGCTGCAGCTGTGATTCCCTTCAGCACCTAATCCATAGCCCGTTGAAACACTGCTGGAGCGTTGCGCAACCCGAAGGGCATCACGTTGTATTCATACAGCCCGTCCACTCCGTGGAAGGCTGTTTTCCGCTTGTCCTCCTCCTTGATAGCGATTTGATTAAATCCCTGTCGTAGGTCCAGCGTGGAGAAGGTTGTCGCTCCCTCTAATCTATCGAAGATATCTTCTGCAGTCGGCATGGGATATAGGTCCGGGCTGGTGATCTTGTTCAAGACCCTAAAATCCCCGCACATCCGTTTTGCTAGCACCTTTCCCGTGATATCTTTCCGAGCAGCTACCACCGTGGCCGCTGCATAACTCGACTCTGACGGGCGTATTATCCCTGCTGCTAGCAGCTCCTCACATTTCTCCTTGCAAATAGCCGCATCTTCTGCATTCATACGCCTCCTGCGCTGGTAGGTGGGCAGCTCTGTGGTGAGGTTTATCTCCAGCTCTCTCCCTTTGTACCTTCCCAACTCCTGCAGGTTGTATGCAAAAGTGCCTCTCTGCTGCTGCAGTACTTGTCTGATTGCCTCCGCTGCCCCCTCATTTATGTCCGCTCCCATCTCCCACTCCTTGCTTGATTCTGCTTCCTTGTCCCCCGCTTGCGCCTCCATAGTGCCTCCGTTAGTGGTTGGCTTCTCGACTGCTGCGTATGCTGCCTGCCCCCCTTTCCTTTCCTGCTTCCCTCCCTGTTGCCCAGGTCCTTTCCTCATCTTGGTTATCAGCCATCTTAGCGAGTGTTGATTTATGGCTCTGCCCAAGGCTGCTCTGCGTACCTCCTCCCCTACTCCCTCTGCAGCAGTTGCTCCCGGAAGGTACCCCATGGCCAGCTCGCGTTCCAAGGCTGTTGGCTCCTCCCACTTCCCCTTTCGGTATTCATACACCATCCCTGGGCCGGGGTTTCCATCCTGCTCGGTAAAGCCTCGTGCCCTTGAGTAAGCCACCAGCGTTGGCCAGGCTCTTCGCGCTTCCCCTACCCTATTGCATTGGTACTGCAAGGGGTGATCCGGTTTGTTCACTGGTGCGGCTACTCTCCCTGGCTCGAGAATATCTTCCACAATTCTCGTCTCATCTCTTTCTATCTTTGCCAACCGAGCTCGCAGCTCTCCCTCTGGCAGGACATTTTGCCAGAACCGTCTAACCTGATGAGTTCGTGCCCCCAGCTGCGCCCCATCACAGCTAACCCCCTTCCCCAATTCTGCTTCCACCAGCTCGCGCACTGCCCGAACCGGCTCCCTTGCGTCACCCCTCATATCGACATGCTCTAGAATGTAAGCGTATTCTCCTCCTACCTCCCTCGTCCATCTCATGATCTCTAGCAACTTTGTCACTAATCTAGTGCGCTCATCTTGCATTCCCCTTCCCTTCCCTGCTCTATAAGTACCCTGACACTCCCATCCGGCTACTAGCAGATCCACCTTTCCCCACTTCTCTACGTCCTCCTTGGTAATCTGGTTCACATCCCATTTCTTGCTCTGCATGGCCTCCTTTACCACGTCTTTCCTCAGCTGGGCAGGGTACCGCTGCTGCAGCACCTGCGCGTGTTTCCAAGCCATCCTCCGCACTTCCGGATCTATCTCCACATAGAGTCACTTCTTCACCCTCAGGCCGGCCTCCAGTGCCGCTGCTAATCCTGCTCCCAACCCCCCGAACAGCTCCACTAGCGTGACACTGTACTGGTCTTGTCTTGCTCCAGCCTTGACTTCCATGGCAGTCCTACCTCGTTTACCTTCTTCCCTTCCCATGCCTCCTGCCCTCCAGGCTTTCTTTGATTCAGTCTTGATGAACCGCACCGGCAACTCACTCAGCTCCTTCCCTTCCTCCCAGAAATCTGAGCGTAGTGCTTCCTCCTGCCGGGTGCATATAGTGGTTCTTACCCTGTACAGCAGCTCCATCCCCAGCAAAATGTCGTAGTCGTCTGATTCCGTCAATCCGCACTGCACCCTTATCTTCGTTTCTCCCTCCCATCCTGGCTGCAGTGTAATCTCAATCGGTTCCTTAGTGCAAGGCATCCACTTCGGGGCCCCTCCTTCAGCGGTTATGATCAGTATTCCCCGATTCACTGTCTCCCAATTTCCTTGCGCCCGTAGCTGCTCGGTCAGCTTCCTTCCCAGCAATACACTCTGTGCGCCTGTGTCCACCACAGCATTCTCTACTAGTATCCCTCGTACCGCCACTGCTTTCGGTTCCACCACCAAAGCCGTATGTTGGCAAACCAATCTCTCTTCTGGATGCCGTTGAGCTGTCTTGGGCTTGCTGGTCCCCTCAGTTGGCTTAGGAGTTCTCCTCACCGGCTGCTTCTGCTCCACTCTGTCGTCCTTCCCTCCACTCCGCAACCCCAAACTCTCAAGCGGTCCTTGTATTAGCAAGCAGAAAAGTACAGACATGCACGGAAGAAGAAGAAGAAGAAGGCACCTGGAACGTGTATCGTAGGTACTAACCCCGCCCCTTCATCCCCCTCTCCCTACCGCTCCACCTAAGGGAGCTCCAGTGCCGGCTCCAGGATTGCAAAGCAATCCCCGAGGGACATGCCCTCTCCCGGCATCCCCACAGGTGGGTTTTCCACCTGTGCCGCGAAATGCATTTCGTCATGAAGCTCACCGACTGAGCACGCTGCAGCGCCACGGACCAATGCTGACGGAACTGATGCAGCAGCTTCGTGGCCTGGTAAGAGGAAGGGGGGGCGTTGAAGTGCCTGCGGGCAGCGGAGTCAGCAAGGAGTTTGAGGAATGCGGGGACTTCCGCGCACGGGCATCCGTAAGTCTCGACGGCCAGTGGGAAGAATCCAACCCATGAGGCCGTCGAACCGTCATAGTCGGATATTTTCTTGTCTGCCGCTTCGCGTGCCGCCCAGCCCCTCCCTTTGATCGCATTGGGGTCACGGGTGCTAATGGGGTCCGTGATTGTCACGTCCCCGATCCAAACGGCTCCGGACGAGCGGTCCCGTATGGCGATGTCGGCTTTCTTCCTGGTGACTGGGCAGAACGCTGTTGTTTCGCTGTGGGTCATAAAGCCCGCGTCTTCCGCCATGCGTACACACTCATCACGCAGTTCGTTGTGAGTATTGGTCCGCCCCCCTCCTGTGTCGCAGCGGAGCAGGTGTTTGGGCAGCCTCCTGTCGGTGATTTCTACTTCTCTGCGGCAGTCACAGGCACCTGGGGCCGAGGAAGGTAAGCCCATCCGAAACTGCAGCGCGTGGGCAAAGTGGGCCGGGGCGAGGCGTAGCGAGGAGTTGAAAGGGACCGCGTGCAGCCAGTCCCCTGCCCCGTATCCCGAGAGGGAGAGCATGCGCTGGGTGTGGCCACTGAGGGGGTTGAGCTGCATCGCGCGCGTGTCTTAGACCTACTCGGCGTAGCGCAGCCCGTGGACTGCTATTGCCAGTCCATGCTGCAGGTTGATGCCCTTTGGCTCAGGCCGTTCGCTCTGCAGCAACTCCTTTCCTTCGTCCGGCAAAGCCTCTTCACACCTCTCCAACCAGTCGAAGGGCGGGGCTGTGTTTTCGAAGGGACCGGACATCTGAGCTCGCGTTTCCGCCAGAGCGCCTGCTGCTGCCTCTTCGATGGAGGAGAGTAAGTGACTGGCCTGTGTGTAGCTTGCCAGGAACCCTACACGGCCCTCCACCGAAGGATCCGCCAGGCCCAGACCTCCAAGCGAAACCGGGAGTGAAGCTTGTGCCCAGGTGCGTGCTATCTCGGCTTCACCCCTCGGATGGCGTATCCCGCAAGCCGTTAACAGGGTTTCAAACAACCGCTTGCCCCAGTCTGACCACTCCTCAACTGGCAGGGCTGACAGCGGTGTTGTACGGGCCATGTAACAGACGAGGCGCGAAATGCAGCGAGTGAGCAGGAGGGAAGCCAGCTGCGGGTCCATTTGTGCTATCAGGCGGAGCGGGCTACCCATTGCATTGAGGCTGTCACGAAGGAAAGATGCCGTAGCATCGATCCCGCCAATGAAGCTGCCCAGCACCTTCACACCTCCGTCTGTGAAAGGCACGCCGTGGGGCAAGGCTGCCATCTGCTGCTCTGCTTGAGACCATGCTGCACATTTGGAAGGGTTGTGGCCCAACCCAATCTCAGAGAGGCTGTCGGTGAAATAATTGAAAGCCGCCGTACAGTCCGTCGCCTCGCCCAAGAAGGTTACGTCGTCCGCCTAAGCAGGGCATACGACGGACGGGTAGGCCTGAGCCGTGCGTTTCAGCGCGGGATGCATAGCGGCAGCAAAAAGGAGGGGGCCGAGGGGGTCGCCTTGCCTCACCCCAGTTTCGCTCGAGAGAGGCGCATGTGAGAAGCCGGCATCCAGGAAGAGAGCAGATGGTTGACCGTAGGAGAACTTAACCAGGGGGAGGAGAGAGGCCAGTGGGGAACCGCGGAGGGAGTCTGCAATCGCTGCCCGGTCGACGCTGTTGAAGGCATTCGCTAAATCCGCCTGTAGAACCAGCGCGTCCGGGTTCAGAGTGAGGTAAGTGCGGGTGATGTGAATGATTGCCTCCGCGCCCCCCGGGACAGCGACGCCGAATTGGTGGGGCAAGAAGAAATCCCGCGCCGCGCCTGCTGTCAAGGTGAGGGCTGTCTTAGCGGCAAGGCGTAAGAGGTTTTCGCCAATCGCAATCGGCCGCGTACCACCGTCTGGCTTGGTGAGTGCTATTAGGCGGGAGGCGGTAAGGAGATCAGCTACTGCTGGAGGTAGTTTCCCTGTAAGGATGGTGTTGACGAGTGCATGCAGATGTTTCCCCACAGAGGCGTTGACCAGCGATGAATCCCGTAAGTGCTCAAACGTTGTTCCAGAGGGGCCCGCCCCAACTGCCATCTCACAGCGCCCCAACACCTTGGAGAAGATCTCGAGGGGTGCGGACAGGTGTGGGTCTAGTGCCGGGAGTGTCCAGTCAGGTTGAGAGGCTGGTGCAGGAGGATGCTTGGAGCGCAGTGCCTCCAGCACGATTGGGGACGGAGTGCAGACAGGAGTGGCCTCGAGAGCCATTACCGCCCGTCGCAGGCTGCCACGTCTGGCGAGCCCTTCGGCTCGTGCGATGACGCCTATGTCATCTGGGTGGTGTCAGGGTGGCTGGGGCCACGACAGGGAGTCCACGGTGTCCTTGTACAGCTTATCCCATTCTCCCGAAAGGAATTGGGTAAGTCGCGATGTGACTGTGTGCCAGTCAGGTTGCCTTGGCGAGGGTTGGCGAAGTGTAAGGCGTGCAAGGAAAAGGAGTACCACCCATGCAGAATGTGAGTCAGGATCCTTCGCCATGCACAGCAGTGGCACCAGCATGGCTGTGGCGAAGAGCTTTCGTTGATCGCGGGGGAGGTGGCGGGAAAGGGAGGCGTCGCGACTGTCGCGCAGTTTCGTCAGGTCCCAAGTCTCGACCACTGCGAATTGGGCGTCGTCCTTCGCGAGGGTTTCTGGAGATTTTTCTTCGGGGGGTTGGGATGGAGTGTGGTTACAGTCAGGAACAGTTGGATTGGCAATTCGCGTGGGCGTGGAAGTGTGGGGAATTGTGGTTGGGGCTGGGGGCGTGGCGACATTGCCCAACGCGGCGCGGGTTGGTGTTGGGGGTCCCCTCCTTGCCGATCTCACACCTGCGGTGCCACCTGCAGTATGGGAAAGTGTTGTTCTTCCTGCTCGGGCTGGATTCTGCTGTTGCACGTCGTCGACAGACTCAGAGCTGGAGGTCGAGTCTGTGGACTCGGCTGGTACAAATTCGGTATCTGATGTGCTGCTATCATTGCCTCCCATCATATTCGTTTAAGCCCGCCTCCCCGCCTGCTGGTAGACGTTCTCAGGCCCGCCACCGCGAGCTCTCCCTCCGCCGCCTGCCGCTCTCCCTCCCCGTCCTGCTGGGCCCGCTGCAGGGCGCTGTCCGTCAACGTTGGGCGAGGTGCTCACCCGCCGCCCCGATGGATCCGTCCGTCGCTCCTGTCCGCGAGTGTACCGCGGAGAGCGAACCTGCTCTCCGCCCGCTTCCTCCTCCGCGTCCCGCTGCAAGCGTCCCTGTTGTTCCGTTGTCCGTGGCAGATCAGATACGCCGCCGTTTCGAAGATCAGCGGCGCGAGCTGGGGCGGGCCTCGCCACGTAAGGATCAGACGCGCGAGGCACCCGGCGTGCGCTCCTACGTGGAGGCCGTGGCGCCCCGGGGGCGCTCGCCTCGGCGCCGTTCGTCGGTGACGCGCGAGGATGGGAGGGCGGGCCACCGCGAGGAACGCCGTGGAAAGTCTCGGTCGCCGCGTCCGCCGCGGTCGCCCCGCTTGCCTCGTTCGCCCCGCCGCGTGGTGTCGCGCAGCCAGTCCCGAGATCGCCGGACGCGTCGTCTCCAGACCCCTGTTCGCCAATCGGCACGTCCTCGTTCGCCTGATCGTCGCGCCTCTCGTCACCGTTCCCCGTCCGCTCGTTCGCCGCGGTTGTCAAAGCGCCAGCGGCTCTACTCTCCTCGTCGCACGCCGCGATCTCCTCGCCGCCAGCGCCAGCGCGTTCCGTCGCGCCAGCCATCACCCGTTCGCTCAAATGCCAGTGGTCAAGGACGACCTGGGCGGCGGGGAGGAAATGCTCGCGGCGGGGCGGTGCGTCGTGCGCCGTCCGCGATGGATCGTCTTTTCCAGAGACTGGACGGCGTGGAGAAGGCGCTCCATCGTGTGAATGCGGAGTCATCGTCTCAAACTGCGCCTCCAGCTGCTCCCGTCGCTCCCCTCGCCGCTCTCCTGCCGCACAACCCAGAGGGGTCCCTTGTGCGTCCTGGCCGCCCGCTGCCTGCGGGGGCGGGTTTCCAGGGGGCAGGTGGTGGGGATCCCTGGGCCACGTTTGTTCCGCCGCGCCCTGCCCTTCCTCCTTGTGATCTCGCCGTGACGTCTCGCCGAGCTCGCTCCATTGCAGCCCTTCCGCCGACGAAGGAAGTGCCCACGGCGACCCTGGCGCGGTTGTGGTCGCTGGCGGAGAGTCTGCAGAGTCTTGAACAGATTCTCCTGGAGTCACACGGCTCCATGTCGGTGACCCCACCGAGCACATTCTCTCAGATTCCGCGAGCAAAGTGTCACGCGGCGGCGTCAACACTATTCGCGTATGTGTCGCCACTGCAGGTTGCCCCCTCGCCGGGAGTAGTCTCGGCCACCCTGCTGGCTGAGACGGCCCTGGACCTGAAGTCGCTTGTAGGAGGTCGCGGAACTCCTGTTGACGTTGTCGGCACCACCGCGTTAGTGGTCCACTTGATGTGGATGACCACGCGCGAAATGCTAGGTGAGCTTCAGGCGGACCGCATGTAGGCGCGCCCCTCGCGCGCGTGTAGACCCGCTCCATGTGTGGGTGTCTAGATGCACGTGCTGGCCATTGTTGTAATCGTTGTCATCCCGAATGTCTTGAGTGTGATAATCTTGTCGCCCCTCGTGCGCGGCCGAAGGCCGCGCGCGCCGGCGCGAGCGCCGGAAAAACTGAACCACCAAATGAAGAATGAACTAAGAAAGAGGCCGAGCGGCCTTTATATAGCAGGGAAAGGGAGGGGAAGAGGCTAGGAGGGACGAGGCTAAGTCACCCTTGTCTCTCTCTTTCTCGCTCTCGCTCTCTCGAACGAGCGCCGGAAAAACTGAACCACCAAATGAACTCTATCTCTAGGTGGCATGGCCATCCCCCCATACTCAGCTTCTTCCTCTTCATAGTCCCCCTCTTCCTCGTCTTCCCACGCTAGTAACGCCTTCTCCGGATCGTCGCTAATCTCAGCTTTCCCCATCTGAGCCTTCAGCTTTGCTATTTCCCGCTCCAGCTGCTGTTCCCTTGCTGATTTTCCTCCCGCCTTCTCTCCCTTGCTATAGCATCTTTCTTCAGTATGACCACGTTTCTTACAGAAGGTGCAGATCGGCGCCTTGGGACAATTGCGCCTGAAATGCCCTTTCTCCTTACAGGTGCCGCATATGATATCAATGGCGCAATCCTTCCGCACATGCCCTTGTTCTCCGCATCTGTGACACCGCCGCCTATCTTCAAACAGCTTATCTCTCCGTTCTTCCTCCAGCCTTTTTCCTTCCATCGCTGCCCACGCAGGCCTCCTACGTTCGCTTGGTCTGCTAGAGCTTGCTTCGCGTAGCCCATCAAAGAATCTCCTTCCCTCCTCTACTTCCTTCGCGACCTGATACACCTGCCGCAATTTCGCCTTCATCCCCAACGTGTACAGTCGGCTCCGCATGTCTTGCATCAGGTCCTCCTCCAATCCACCCACGAATTTAGACACTAAGGTCCGTTCTTCCAAGCAGCCCATATCTTCCGCTAGCTCCAGCAGTCGGTTATAGTAGGCTAGCAGGGATTCTCCTCTCGCTCTCTTGAAGTCTTGGAATTCTGTCATCCGATCTGCCGAATGCCCCGAGAATTGTTCTCGCAGGCTCTCCAAGAATCGGTCTGTGATTTCCACCCGCGTGAATTCTCCTCGCTTACTCTGCATCAGCAGCCCTTGTCTCTCCACCCAGTAGTGTGTCAGCGCTTCTCCCTTGAGCGTCCTCCCCAATCCTCTAAAAAAATCAATAGGATCGAGCCCTTCTCTCTCCCAGCAGTAACGGAAGTCGTCCACCATCATAAGGTAATTCTTAAGCG
Organism: Closterium sp. Yama58-4; assembly: GCA_947470075.1. Lineage (NCBI taxonomy): Eukaryota > Viridiplantae > Streptophyta > Zygnematophyceae > Desmidiales > Closteriaceae > Closterium > Closterium sp. Yama58-4. The sequence continues at coordinate 1,208,758 of CANIUD010000695.1, read as the reverse complement.
TAGGCTCTTCTCCAGGCGCTCCCGAGAAGCGATCCGGCACCTCGATCTTAGGAGGTGCTGCGCTCATAATTCTGCCCGTTCCCCAGCTCGCTGTTCCCCTCTCGCCACTCCCAGCAGGCTGATCTCCTCGTCCTGCCTCCATGGAGTCATATCTCCCCGCCAAGAAGTCGTGATACGCCTCTCCTTCTTGCTGGCTCCGTCGATCCTCATGGTGTTCTCCTCCTCTCGGCTCTGGTGTTCCCTACTGAGACCCGCCACCACCAACCGATCGAGCTCCAATCCCTGGAGCAGGGGAATTGCAAGTTGAGCTTGGTGGCTGCTCTCCGCGTCTGCCGCCTTCCTTCACTTGATCTGTGCTGGCGTTACCACTCGCGTTTGCAACTCCCTCGCCTGCCCGAAATCCGGGTGTCCCAGTCTGCTGACCTTGTCCCTCCATCCTCCGCGCAGGAAATCTGTGACCTGAACGCAGTTGATGAGTATATAAATCTTGATCTAGGCCGCTCATCCCTCACGGTGCATCACCGTAGGTAACTCCAGGCGTCCGTGCCTGTTCTGCTGAAACCTCAGCACCGTAGTCCCCCTTTTTGCTTGTTTGAAACAAGTCTAAACTCCCTCGCAAGGGCTCAGTCAGATTGCTTCAGCTCCTCCCTACTGCTAGTTCCCTTTGGATTAGGAAAACAAGATTGCAGTAAAAGAGAAACAAACAAGCAAAAAGCAAAGAGCCCGAGTGCTACTCCTGCCTACATCTATTTCCCCTTCCTGCCTAGGTTGCTTCAGCCCCAAGCAAGCTCTTGTGCACCAAGCGAGTCAGCCAGGCTGCTCGCGAGGGTTCCAAGGTGCTAGCTGGGTCCCACTGGGCCCACTAGGCATGCACCGCCTTCCAGCCTGGTGAATTCGAAATTGAATTCCCAGGCTGGAATGGAATTCGCCTTCCAGCCTGTTGAATTCGAAATTGAATTCACGGGCTGGAATTGAATTCGCCTCCCACCATCCACCTCGAACTCCCAAGCAACTCGGCCCTGTAATACAGTACAATACACTCCAAGCACACAAACGAAATTAGAGTACAAAACCAGAAATACAACATTACCCTGCTACTGTGTAATTCACACCTTAGCCATCGGCTAGGTGTTAATAATGCGACAACGGATGCACAGATGCATGGATGCATGGATGCATGGATGCATGGATGCATGGATGCATGGATGCATGGATGCATGGATGCATGGATGCATGGATGCACGGATGCATGGATGCAGGACACGGGTACATGCCTATGGGCTTTCCCTAAGCCAGCTGCATGCATCGAGGCTCTGTGCAGAACACGACATGCCATGGAGCAGAACACAGCAGGTGGGGGTGGGCAGGAGGCGAGACCTAGAATGAGGACGCTCTTGCCGTGCAGGCAACGTCCAATGCGTGCGGGTGTGATGGGGGCAGGCAGGCGGCAGGCCGTGGGGTGCCACGTGTCTCCCCGCCAGAAGCCCGCATGCCGCGACTCCCGCAGCAGGCTGAATGTGCACCGCGGCAGGCTCTGCTCCTTGCTGCCACGCCGCACACACACAGCAGGGAGGGGCGGGGGGGCCCACAGCAGGGAGGGGCGGGGTGGCACACAGCAGGGAGGGGCAGGCACGGACGGGCCCGTGTGGGTTGGGAAATGAGTAGCCACCACCGAGTGTGCATGTGCGGATGACGAAAGAAGGCACACTCAGAGGCGAGAGGGAAGTGAGGCGGGTGGAGAGAGAAAGGTGGGTGGAGAGGGCATGCAGGGACACGCAGAGGGCATGCAGGGACACGCAGCAAGCATCGCAGCGCACCTCATTTGAGTAGAATCCGTGCCGTTCTCCAAGGCATGGAGGGCGGTGGCGGCAGCAACGGTGATGTTGCGTTGAGCCACGACCTTGGACCTGCGAGCGACGAGCAGCAGTGGTCAGCACAGTTGCAAGAGGGCAGGCACTTGCAGCACAGGTGGTTCATTCAAGGCACAGCACAGCAGGTGGTTCATTCAAGGCACAGCACAGCAGGTGGTTCATTCAAGGCACAGCACAGCAGGTGGTTCATTCAAGGCACAGCACAGCAGGTGGTTCATTCAAGGCACAGCACAGCAGGTGGTTCATTCAAGGCACAGCACAGCAGGTGGTTCATTCAAGGCACAGCACAGCAGGTGGTTCATTCAAGGCACAGCACAGCAGGTGGTTCATTCAAGGCACAGCACAGCAGGTGGTTCATTCAAGGCACAGCACAGCAGGGCAGGGCATGGGGAGGAGAGGGCGGGCGCAGGGCAGGCAGTGTGGCACCCTTTGAGAATTCTCAACAGTAACACCAGGCAGTGGCACCCTTTGAGAATTCTCAAAAGTAACACCAGGCAGTGGCACCCTTTGAGAATTCTCAAAAGTAACACCAGGCAGTGGCACCCTTTGAGAATTCTCAAAAGTAACACCAGGCAGTGGCACCCTTTGAGAATTCTCAAAAGTAACACCAGGCAGTGGCAGTGGCACCTGAAGAAGCCGGAGGCGAGTTTGGGGTTGACGGCCTGGCGCAGCAGGAAGGCGTTGGTCCACGGCAGCGTCACCACCACCTCGTATACCCCACCACCACGCTGCACCGTGTAGCACACCTGCTCGTGGCCCCACACACGCACACACATAGGTTGATGGGCGCACGTGGTACAGCACAGCACAGCACAGCACAGCACAGCACAGCACAGCACAGTACAGTAAAGTACAGCACAGCACAGCACAGCACAGCACAGCACACACCATACACGCAGTTTGCAGCAGAAGAGTGGGCGCGACTGGCAAGGGCGTGGGTGCACAGACGAGAGCAAGAATGCTGAAATCCAGCGGCGACAACGGCAGGTGGGGCATGGCAGCAGGGGTGGGGGAAGCGCCCACCTGGTGGGTGGGGGGAGGGGAGCGCCCACCTAGTGGGTGGGGGGAGCGCCCACCTGGAGGGTGGGGGGAGCGCAGGTGGTGGGTGGGGGAAGGGGAGCGCCCACCTGGTGGGTGGGGGAAGGGGAGCGCCCACCTGGTACGAGCTTGACTCGGGCAGGTACTGCACTCGTGGCTCCTGCACTTGTTCAGCCACTTTTGAGGCGCCTCAAAAGCACGGCAGCAGGGGTGGGGGGAGTGCTCACATGGTGCGAGCTTGACTCAGGCAGGTACTGCACTCGTGGCTCCTGCACTTGTTCAGCCACTTTTGATGCGCCTCAAAAGCACGGCAGCAGGGGTGGGGGGAGTGCTCACCTGGTGCGAGCTTGACTCAGGCAGGTACTGCACTCGTGGCTCCTGCACTTGTTCAGCCACTTTTGAGGCGCCTCAAAAGCACGGCAGCAGGGGTGGGGGGAGTGCTCACCTGGTGCGAGCTTGACTCAGGCAGGTACTGCACTCGTGGCTCCTGCACTTGTTCAGCCACTTTTGAGGCGCCTCAAAAGCACGGCAGCAGGGGTGGGGGGAGTGCTCACCTGGTGCGAGCTTGACTCAGGCAGGTACTGCACTCGTGGCTCCTGCACTTGTTCAGCCACTTTTGAGGCGCCTCAAAAGCACGGCAGCAGGGGTGGGGGGAGTGCTCACCTGGTGCGAGCTTGACTCAGGCAGGTACTGCACTCGCGGCGCCTGCACTTCCTCAGCCACTGCCTCGTCCGACGCGGAGTCCCCGTCGCTGGCGGCAACGCGACGCATCCTCGCCACGAAGAAGGCGCGCTGCCTGCCCACCCCGCACACGCACTCCCCGCACACGCACTCCCCACGCACGCAAGGCGAGACATGCAGGAGAAGGTGGGTTGGGCATGGCATGAGGCGGACATCATATCCCCAAGACAGACCATCTGTGACCCAGCCCACAGTTGCTAGGCCACTAGCGGCAAGGCCACTAGCGGCAAGGCCGTGCGCGCATGGGCTAGAGCAAGAATAGAGAAGGAAAGCTGGATGATAGACGAGGTGAATGACAGTCGTACCTGCAAGCACGGTCGAATGGCCCGCCTTCCACATCAAAAGCTGCAGGGGAGGCACAAGCCGGTGGGCAACATGGCACGTGCAGCAGCGAGTCAGATCAGGAGCGGCAGGCGTTGCTGGCAGGGAACGCCTAGAGTGTGACGTGACGCACAGCGCTGAGAGAGCGCAGGCAGGCAGCGGAAGGTGGTATTGGATGGACGCACAGGATGGAGCACAGTGGATGATGTAGCCTCAGCTTGGCTTTTGAGTCAACTCAAAAGTCATATCGGATGCTGTGGCCGCACCTTAGAATTCAGAAGCACGAATGCGATGAGGCGTGATAAAAAGAGAGTTTTTCAGGGTTTCGGGTTTAAGGTTCCTCAAAAGCTCTTTCCTTTATCACGAGGAACACAGTGGATGGATGCTGTGGCCTGGCCGCACCTTGGATTTGGCCGCACCTTGGATTTGGCCACACCTTGGATTTGGAAGCACGCGGACTGGAATGGCGTGGCGGGGCCATCCCACCCGTCGCCGCTGATGTTGACGTGCGAGAACTCGGCGAGATCCGATCCTTCTGCGGCACGCGTGTCAGCGTAAGCGCCGGCTTGACTGCAGATATTGTTGGGATCGAAGGAGGAAAGCGACGCGGACGGGGAAGGCGCGCTGCTGCTGCTAGGTGCTGAGCCCGCAGCGTCGTGAACAACGCCTACTAGCAGAGCCTGTGCCGCGCTGGGTGATTTGAAATCGGCCCGGGAACTAGACACAGCAGTGGAGGTAGGAGAAGCGACGGTGAAAATGGAGCTGGAGAAGACCCATATTCGGCAGACGAGGAGGGCGCACACGAGGAGACAGAGACATGAGAGCGCAATTCGACGAGGGAGAGCCATGTTGGCATCGGTGCCGTCCGCCTATGGTCAGCAGGGCGTGCTCCAGGTGGGGTACGCTGCTAGCAGGTGGGTACGCTGCTAGCAGGTGGGTACGCTGCTAGCAGGCGAGGTGCGTATGAGTAGGGGGCTGCTGGCGGGGGGTTCCTGCTGGCAGCTAGCTGTACCGGGGGCTGCTAGCGCTGCTGTGAGCGGCGCGCGGCAGGAGCAGCGCTGCGCGTGGCGGGCGGGCGGTGGTAGCCGGCGCGCGCTGGGCGACGGGCGTGCGTGCGGATGCCGCCGTGCGCTGTGCGAGCGCTGCAGTGCGTGCGCTGCGCGTGCGGCTACCGGCTGCGCGTGGCGCGCGCGCTACTGCGTGCGCGCGGAGGCTTTGCGCGCGCGGCTACTGCTGGCGACTCGCGCGCGGGCGGCATGCGGACTGTGCGCTGGGTGCGCGCGGATGCAGACTACGCGCGCGCGGGTGCAGGCTGGCGCTCGCGCTATGCAGTGGCGGGGCGCGCTGCCTGTGGGCAATTGGCTGGCGAGCGAGGGAGCGGGCTGGCGGACGAGGAAATCGACTGGCTGGTTGACTAGGAGGTAAAAGGAGGCAGTCTAAAGCCTAGGAACGTGCCTTTCGATGATACCATCTCAGTAGGTACTGGAATGAATTGAGTTTGGTGATCGAGGTTACGTACCCTATACTAAATACCTCACTGCAGCCGAACATATTTTGCAAAGATCTAAACATAACTTGACAGTGAGCACGCAGACAAATTTGCGCTCCGCATAGAGAAAAGCGTACGCCCTATTTCATTTTCGCTATATTACATTACATTTTTGGTTAAAAAACATATACCACATGTTGTTACAAAAAATAAATTAAGAAATGGCAGCGTACAGTCTTGGCAGCAGCTAATGAAGCACAAAGTATCGGAGTTGGAGACGAAGAGTCGGAAATAACTCGAAACAACGCAGACAATTGGAATGCATCTGGACCATCGGAGTAGACGACATCGGGCAGCTGCAGGAGCGAGGAAATTGGTGGGAAAAGTTTCGTAATTGTACGCACCGCACGGTTGGGTTTGAATTGTTGGGCTGAGAAATTGATGTTTTCAACACTAAGACTTAGGATTATGATGTAATTAGCGGAAGCGTTCTAGTGAACTGGTTTGAACCACCTTGTGCTGGTGTATGAGGACAAGATAAGTTGATTATAGCAAGGTAATACAAGGCTTTTATATGATTACAAGGGAATATGAAAGGTTTAACTAACTGCTTTTGTAACTGCTGTTGCGGTTCGATACAGCGACGACTCGGGTAACTGCTCATTAACGAGTCAGTTATGTGTCATTGCTGTTGCGCTGTTTTCGGCGAGTCAAAGGTCGCTGACCTTTGACTTTCACTCAACCTCTTGTTGTTGCTTTGTGTCAACCGCTTTGGTTGATTCGCTTGTTGCTTTGCTGTAGTTCGTCTCGCTTACGTTGTGGTGCTTGATACTTCAGAAGCGCGGACTATATGTTTCCAACATGAATTTGAAAAAGGGAACGTACCCCTTAGAGTACATGGCTAGTTAGGACGATTGGTATTCCCTTGTACTACTATTCATATGCCTTTATTTGCATGTTTTCCATTCACTCTGATTTGAGGTCAAGAGCCCACCTCTACCATATTCTCTGTGCGATCCTTCCCGAGGTGGTCCTGGTTACGATCAACTTCTGATCGTAGCATGGTATCAGAGCGACTCGAGAATCCTTCGCAACGCCACCGAAATCTTCGGCGAACGAAAAGTGGCCTCCGGCACACGCTCGCGTAAGTATGGCCGGAGGATCTGGAGGTCGACGAATCTGACCGCTGAAGCGCAGTCCAACCGGCCTGCGACAAACGAGGAGACAACGACTGACAAGACTTATTTATATGTATGTAGGCTGTAGTGGGGTAGCCCATATAGGGTACAACCCTTTTAGAGTTAGGTACTTGTACTTTCATGCCTTGCTAGTGAATTCATTCCTGCATGTTGATTCTGACATGGTATCAGAGCTGGTCCATCCGCAGGACCGCTCCCTAGGGCCCACCAAGATCCATTTCTCTGCCCATGCTACCCCACGCCTGTAGCCTGCGCCGCCCCGCGCACGCCCTGCCCTGCCCTGCGTCGCGCCGCCCGCGCACGCCCTGCCCTGCATCGCGCTGCCCACGTAAGCCCTGCCCTGCCCTGCGTTGCGCCGCCCCGCGCATGCCCTGCCCTGCGTCGCGCCGCCCGCGCACGCCCTGCCCTGCCCTGCGTTGCGCCGCCCCGCGCACGCCCTGCCCTGCGTCGCGCTGCCCGCGCACGCCCTGCCCTGCGTCGCGCCGCCCGCGCACGCCCTGCCCTGCCCAGCATCGCGCCGCCCACGCACGCCCTGCCCTGCCCTGCCCTGCGCGCCACCGCGCCGCCCTTCCCCGCGCGCCGCCACGTCGTCCTGCCCAGTGCACTGTGCGCCCCTTGTCAGAATGTTATTATTGTCTAGCCTGTAGTGGGGTGCTCTATAGCGAGTACAACCCAGTTAGGGTTTGCTATATGTACCCCAACTGCTGCTAGTGAAACCCCTCTCTTTTCCATCATTCTTGCCTAGTCCTTTTTGACATGCTATCAGAGCAGGTCGACCCCCTTGGGTCGATCCTGTGGGTGGGCCCGCCACCTAACTGCTTCCGCTGCTATTCTGCTTCTCGCACGCCTCGGGCGCGCGCCGTCTTCTTCCTGCCGTGCGCTCAGGGCGTACGGCGGTTTTCTGCCCGCCGTGCGCCCCGAGGCGCGCGGCGGTTTCCTGCCCGTCGTGGCGCCCCCGGGGACCTGCGCGCTGCCCCCCGTCGTCCTCCTCCCGTCGCCTCGTCGCGGCGCCCTGGGGGCCCGCGCGTCCCCCCCCTCCCGTCGCCTCGTCGCGGCACCTTGGGGGCCCGCGCGCCGCCCCCTCCCGTCGCCTCGTCGCGGCGCCTAGGGGGCCCGCGCGCGGCCCCTCCCGTCGCCCGTCGAGCCGCCCTCGGGGGCCCGTGCGCGGCCCCCCTCCCGTCACCCGCCGTGGCGCCCTCGGGGGGCTTGCGCCCTGCTTCTTCGTGGCGCCCAAGAGCCACCCCGCTGCCTCCCTTTCCCTCCGTGCCCCGCCCCTGCTGTTTCCCGCGCTCCTGCCTGCGTTAGGGTTTGGGGGTGGCGGGCATGGGGGTGACCGGTGTGGGTAACCTGCGGCTCCTGCTCCTCCTCCGTCTCCCACTGCTGCAGCTGCCGCTGAGGGGGGTGGGTGTGTGGGAGCCGAGGGTTTAGGGTTTAAGGGGGGTGCCGTGGAAGTGGAGCTAGGGTGTCAGCAGGGGGTGTGTGAGAGGGGCGTGGGACGGTCGGGGGAGGTTGCGTGGAGGTAGCCGTCGTGACGCCAGCAGCGCCAGTAGTCCGGATGCCCTCGCGCGTTTCGGTAGCCCAGCGAGCCTGCTTCGCCAGTCGCCTGTGGGTCCGTTGCTCCTGTGTGTGCTCGTCGTAGCCGCGGAGCCAGATACTCCCGTAGTCCGGTGCCCTCGTGCGCTCGGTAGCCACTGTGCGCGCCGCTCCTGTTGCCCGTGTGTCTGCAGCTTCAGTCGGCGCCTTTCATCTTCTCGCCCTCACAGTTTCTCCTCCTCCTCACTTGCCCTCTATGATCACCTCTAGCTTTGCTTATAATTGTGAACTATTGCTATGCCTGCTCATTGTACTGATTACACCCCACTTTGGCTATGGGGGTGTGTCAGAATGTTATTATTGTCTAGCCTGTAGTGGGGTGCTCTATAGCGAGTACAACCCAGTTAGGGTTTGCTATATGTACCCCAACTGCTGCTAGTGAAACCCCTCTCCTTTCCATCATTCTTGCCTAGTCCTTCTTCACACCCCTCCCCTGTCTGCTCTTACAGCGGCCAACTACTGCCACTGCTCCTACCGTTCCAGCTGCCACCGCTGCAGTCGTTACTTCAGCTCTTGCGCCGCTGCTACTGACTGCCGCTTTCTGTCATGGCCACTATTACAGTAGTAGCAGACTCTGGGGGAGGGCACCAAGAGCAGCGTCGGCCGGGGACTCTTTCGCCGTAGTAGCTTCGTGAGTGGGTTCTTCGGCTAGGTGGTCCTGGTGGTGGAGGTTATGGTCCTTTCAGCACTCGGCAGCAGCGGCAGCGGCTTTGCCGTGAAGCCCTCTCACAGCAGCAGCCTCACGCGTGGGTTTCTCAGCGGCACGTCCCCGGTAGTGCTGAGGCTACTAGTCTAGGTGCGTATGAGCCTGGTAGCACAGGGGCAGCTTCTGTGGAGGCTTTGCACACCTTTACACTGGCCACTCGTTGTTTCTTCCGCGATTGCACTACAGTCACACAACTCACTGCGCATGTCCCAGTCTCCCTGGCTGACCCCTCAAGGGGCCCAGTGGTAGCACGTGCCTCAACCGTTCTCCCGTGTCAGGCACCCCCCCAAGGTTCCCTCACAGGTTTCCACCTCCCCTCGTTCTCCATGAATTTGGTGAGCACCACAGTCCTCCAGGACCAGTTTGTCACTGTGACTATTCCTCGGGGTGAGCTTGTGGCGAACTGTACGGACTCCCACACTTGCGAGCACCTCGCCACGTTCACACGGAGGCCTAGGTCTGGCCTGTACACACTGACTACTGCGCCTGCACAGGTGGCTGCGTCTGGTCAGGTGTCTACATACGCTCAGGTAGCTGCGTCCTGCTCGTGTCGGCTTCTCACGCACCAGACTCTTCTCTAGCACCACCATCTAGGTCACCCCTCCCTGCCGCGTCTGCGTAGCATGCACTCTCGTCTCCTTGTCTATGGTCTCCCCAGGTCCCTGCCCCCTCTCCCTCTCTCGCCTGCCCCGCCGTGTCTTCCCCCAGCCCGCGTCAGTGGACAGGACCGTGAGCGCTACTTTCTGCTGGTTGTTGACGACTACACGCGGTACATGACGGTCTTCCCCTTGCGCAGCAAGGCGGATGACCCTACTGTTGTGATCCCCTTGATCCGCACTTCCATCGCCAGCTCCGCGCTCGGTTCCAGCAGGACCTTCCTGTCCTGCGTCTGCACTCTGACGGAGGCGGTGAGTTCTCCTCCCATCTCCTTGAGGCTTTTTGTCTTGGGGAGGGCATCACCTAGTCGTTCACGCTCCCAGCCTCCGCGCAGGAGAATGGGATTGCTGAGCGCCGCATTGGCTTGGTCATGGATGTTGCTCGCACCTCCATGATCCATGCGGCTGCTCCCCATTTTCTGTGGCCGTTTGCGGTCCGATACGCCGCGCATCAACTCAACCTCTGGCCCCGTGTCTCCGTGCCGGAGACCTCGCCTACACTGCGTTGGACGGGGAAGGTTGGCGATGCGTCAGTGTTTCGGGTCTGGGGTTCGCATGCCCTTGTTCGCATGCCCTTGTTTTTGGACAAGCTCTCTGCTCGTGCTATTCCCTTCGTCTTTCTTGGCTTTCCCATAGATGCGCCAGGCTGGCAGTTTTGCCACCCAGCCTCGTGCCGCGTCCTGTCCTCTCAGGACGTCACCTTTGACGAGTCGGTTCCCTTCTACCGTCTCTTTCCCTACCGCACTGCCCCGCTCCCCCCCCCGCCGCTCTTCCTCGCTCCAGGTCCCCCCCGAGTAGACCCTGTCAACGGGAGTAGTGTTTGGCCCCGTCCTCGCTTGGGCGGAGCCGACCTTATGGTCGGGTGTGTAGGGGGGGATGCAGCCGACCTGCAGCAGTGGGCACGGGGGCCACTGCAAGGGCGTTGAGCTGGGGGGCGCCTGGCTGGAGGGCGCCGAGCAGGTGGACGCCGCCTTTGGCGTTTGGGCGGCATCCTGGGCGTCTGCACGGCGTCCTGGACGCCGACTTGGGCGTCTGCTCGGCGTCCTGGGAGGCTGGACGCCGACCTGGGCGCCTGGACGGTGTCTCGGGAGGTTGGACGCCGACTTGGGCGCCTGGACGGCGTCCTGGGAGGCTGGACGCCGACCTGGGCGCCTGAACGCCGACCCTGGGACGCCGGGTTTGGTGTAGCCGGCGACCGACTGGGCTGGACGACCAGGCGGGGTTGCCCGGTCGTCCGGGATACCCGGGCGACGTGTGCGAAAGTCGCCGGGATGGTTCCTGCGAAGCCGACCTCGGAAGTGGTATCCCGAGGTCGACGTGGCTGGTGTGCGCAGTCGCTGGCGTGGATTTTGCTAGGCGTCTGCGCTGTGCTCGTGACAAGGTGTGGAGCACCAACCAGCTGCACGCACTCGCGAAGCAGGTGCACCGTTGTCCTCCGGGTGCTTCGCTGTGCAGCCGACTTGCTGCAGCGTTGGCGCACCGCAGACTTGCAACGTTGGCAAGCCGCTACTTTGCTGCGCTGGAGCGGTGCGAGCTCTGCTGCGCTGGAGCGGTGCGAGCTCTGCTGCGCTGGACCGCGGTCGACCATGCTGCGCTGGAAGTCGACCAGCAGCTGTGCTAGCTCTGATGTAGCCTTGCATGCCAATGTTGTTACTATCATTCTGAACATCATTGTTGTGAACTTTTGCTAGTGAAACTCTTGCCAATTTTCCCCGTGAATGCGCAAGTAGTGTGAACACAGGCAAACGACTAAGGAACGAACGCAGAGATCACTCCTACCCCGTGCCTAGCCCGTAGTCTAGCTCCCGTTGACAGAGTTATCTCCGCAGACCCCCTCCCCCCTCAGGGTCCTGCTCCCTCAGGTGTGTCTCAGGTAGACCCACCCCCCTTGGTTGAGCCTTTGGAGGTCACTTCTGACACCTCTGGCCCAGCTGAGGGGGGTGACGTTGCTGCTGACGACACAACGGCTACTCGCAGCTCCCCATGCTTGGCGACCCCTCTTGTTTTTCCACCTCGGCCATCTTCGCCGCCTCTGCAGCCTGCTGCTGTCGACTCTGGTGCTGCTCGGAGTGGTGCCGCTGGGGGTGCGGGCGGTGTGGGTGGCGACGCTGGGGTGCTGGTTCTGGGGGTGCTGGTTCTGGGGGTGCTGAGTCTGGGGGTGCTGGTTCTGGGGGTGCTGGTTCTGGGGGCGCTGAGCGTCGTAGTGGTGGTAGAGTCGTTGGTGCTTCTCCTGGAGGTTTTGGGGGTGGCCGACCACAGCAGTCTCGTCAGCCGGAGGCTCTCTCGCCGCAGCAGCTTCGCGAGTGGCTTCTTCGGCGCTCCCGCTCTAGTCATGGAGCTAGAGGTGCTAGAGGCGCTTGAGCTGGAGGTACTAGTGCTGGAGGCACTGGAGCTGGAGGCACTAGAGCTGGAGGCACTGGAGCTGGAGACCCTGGAGCCGTCGATACTGGAGCTAGAGGTGTTGGAGCTGGTAGTGTTGGAGGCACTGGAGCTGGAGGCACTGGAGCAAGAGGCACTGGTGTTGGAGACCCCGGAGCTGTCGGTACTGGAGCTGGAGGTGCTGGAGGTACTAGTACTGGAAACGCTGGAGCTGTAGTTTCTGGAGCTGCTGGAGCTGGAGATACTGGTGCTGGTGACACTGGAGCTGCTGGAGGTTCTGGAGCTACTGGAGCTGGAGGTGCTGGCGTTGGCGCCGTTGGAGCTGTAGGTACTGGTGCTGGACCCAAGCTGGAGCTGGAGGTTCTGGAGCTACTAGAGCTGGAGGTTCTGGAGCTACTAGAGCTGGAGGTGCTGGCGCTGGAGACGTTGGAGCTGTAGGTCCTGGTGCTGGAGACACTGGAGCTGGAGGCTCTAGTGCTGCTGGAGCTGGAGGTGCTGGCGCTAGAGACATTGGCACTGTAGGTACTAGCGCTGGAGGCACTCGAGGTGCTAGTGCTGGGGGTACTGCACAGCGGCAGCCGTTTTTCGTTCCGGCGCCACCGTCGTCGCTGCCACCACCTGGCTCGGAACTTCACCAGGTTCTTAGTCTTCCGTCTTCTACTGGCCCTTCTACTGGCCTTACTCCTCCCTTACTGTTTCCACCGCCTGCATGCACATTCAATGCACACTCATTCCTGCAAGTTTCATCCCCTTCCAATGCTCAGGTTCTGCCAGGCGCTTGGTGAGAATATCAGCCGCCTGCTGCTGGGTCTTCACAATCTCCAGCCGCACCTCCTTGTCCAGGAGCCTCCTCGTCCAATGCCACTTCGGCCTGATGTGCTTTGTCAGGCCATGAAGACAAGCATTCTTCGCAAGCTTCACCGTCGACTCATTGTCACAGAATATCACAGTCGGCTCCCTCTCACACACTCCAATTTCCTCCAACAAACGCCTCAGCCACACCACCTCCTTTGCCCCATGATGCAGGGCCATGTACTCTGTCTCACACGAGGACAGCCCCACCTCGTTCTGCTTCTTGCTGCGCCAGCTCACTGCACCACCTCCAAAGAGGCACACATAGCCTCCAATGCTGGTGCCATCCTCCTTCACTGAGTTGAAACTGGCGTCGGTGTAGCAAGTCAAGAGCATCTCCCCCTTGCTCAAATCAGCTGCACCCCTCTGCAGCCTCTGTCGCACAGCACTGTACTCCAAGCCCACTGATGCCGTTGCACTCACATAGCGGACCAACCTCTTGGCCGCTTCCAGCTGCTCATGACTGGGGCGTGAAACCACACTCGCAAGCCTGGATGTTGCAAAGGCAATGTCTGGCCGCTTGTGATTAGCCGCATAGTTGAGTGCCCCAACCATGGAATGAAACAACTTCCTCTCGCTCTCACCCACCACCTCCTCATCAGCACAGGGCTCCACAGTGAACCCTGAAGGCAGTGGGGTTGCTGGCTTTCCTCCATCTTGCAGCCCATACTTCTCAGCCAGCCCCTCACAATACTTCCTTTGGTGGAGCCTCAACACTCCCTTGTCGAGGTCCCTCTCCACATGCATCCCAAGGTAGTACTTCACATCTCCCATCTTGGAACACTTGAACTGCATCTCCAGCATCTCCTCCACACGTTCAATCATCTCAGACGACTCGGAGAAAAGCAGGATGTCGTCCACATACACCAGGAGCATGAGAAACTGCTCCTTCTCTTGCAGCAGGAACAAGCTGTGGTCACATTCACTCTTCTTGAAACCCCCAGCCAGCAGTGTCTCCTCTAGCTTGTGGTACCACGCACGAGGAGCCTGCTTCAGGCCATAGATGGCCTTCTTCAGCCTGCACACCCTGCCGCTCCCATCATCCAACCCCTCAGGTTGCAGCATGTACAGCTCCTCCAAAATGATCCCATTGAGGAAGGCAGTGGTGATGTCCATCTGCTTGATCCTCCATCCGCGGTTTGCAGCCATTGCCAATGACACTCTCAGTGTTGTCCCTTTCCCCACAGGAGCAAAGATCTCGTCAAAGTCCTTGCCCTTTGTCTGCTGGAACCCCTTAGCCACAAGCCTTGACTTGTAACGGGTCAGCCCCCCATCAGGCCCATACTTGTGCCTGAAGATCAGCTTCGAAGAGATTGCCTTCTTCCCAGGAGGCAGTTCACACAACTCCCAAGTCTCATTCTCCAGCAGAGAGTCATACTCCTCCTTCACACTCTGCTTCCACTTTTCAGCATCGGGCCCACTCAAGGCCTCGGTAAGTGTCTTGGGCTCAGGGACGGCTGCCCAGTAGCAGTGCGCTATCTCCTCCTCATCACACTGCTCAACCACACTTCCAGCCCGTACCACCCTTGGCTTTCCAAAACTAGGATAGGTCAGCCGGTTAGGAGGGCGCACATCCCTCCTAGGACGGTCAGCCGTACGTGCGGCACCTTGTGGAGCCCCTTGCTGCTGCTGCTGCGGCTGCTGCTGCTGCTGCTGCTGCTCCTCCACCTCAGGTTCTCCCCCATCCTCAGTCACCCCAGAGATCTCCTCCTCTGAGACAGTGACCTGCACTTGTCTCGAAGGCCGCTGCACCTCATCGGCCTCAATGATCAGCGGTGTAGTAGGAAGCTTCTGCTGCTGCTGCTTCCACTCCTTGTAGTACAGAGACTCGAGGAATTTCACATCCCTCGACACAGTCAGCTGCTGGCTGGTCAAATCCCATATCAACCAGCCCTTGTGATCCTTGGCAAGTCCCAAGTGCACACCCCATCTCCCAGAAGCTTCCAGCTTTCCCCTCTTCTCCTTCGGCACATGAAACACCACCATGCACCCGTAAGCTCTCAGCATGTTCACCGCTGGTGCACTCCCATACCACTTGGTGTAGGGGACCCACTGCTTGTCTCCTACAGTCGCCAGCACCCTGTTCTTCACAAGGGCGACCTGCCTCAGTGCAGTCACCCAAAACGGATCCGGCAGCCCCGCACGCCCAAGGAGAGTGCGAGCACCTTCCTGCAGGGTCCGGTTGAACCGCTCAGCCACGCCGTTCTGCTGAGGGTTGTAGGGCACTGTGAGCTGATGCTGGATCCCTTTCTTCTTCAGCACCGCCTCAAAATCAGCTCCAATGAACTCTCCCCCATTGTCGGTGCGGATCACCTTCACCTTGTGTCCGCTCTCCCTTTGAGCTCTCGGCATCCACTCCTTAAGAACAGCCGCTGCCACCTCCCCCTTAGACTTGAGAGGGTACACCCACACCGCACGTGTGTGGTCGTCCACTATGGTCAAGAAATAGCGGCTGCCCGAGAGAGAAGGGGCTCTAGTGGGGCCCACCACATCCATATGCACAAGAGCAAGTGGAGCCTTGGCTGGTCCTGTGCTGCTGCTGAAGGGAAACTTTGTGAACTTGGTCTCAAGGCATGTAGGGCAGCTCCCAATCTCCTTTGCTGCCCCCTTCACCTCCAATCCCTTCAAGCTCCCATCCTTCACTAACTTCTGCAACATAGGGATGTTGATGTGACACAGCCTCTCATGCCACGTCTCCCAATCGGCCTCACCACTCCCAGATGAAGCCTTTGCCCATGCAGCTGTTGCATCCACACCAGCAAGCACCTCACCATGTGGTTGCTGTGGCTGCTGCACCTTCTTGACTGCATCCAGGGCCCCAGCAGTTGGTGCAGTCTCCTCTCCTCCTGCAGTTGCTTTAGCCGCTGCTGCTGCCGTTGCCGTTGCTGGTGGTTTCCCATTCCAAGGGATGATGGGCAGCTGCCATAAGTCCTTGATGCAGCTGCTCTTCTCCTCCAAATCCCACAGCAGCAACTTCCCAAGCTTTGCACGGCAGCTGGTTGGGCCGAATGTTACTTTGGCCTTGCTTTTCTGCAGCCGGCGCACAGAAAGAAGGTTAGCGGACAAACCTTCAACCAACAGGACATTCCCAAGCCCCACAAGCTCCCCATTGGCTCCCATTACCTTAGCATTCCCAACACCAATCACAGGGAGCAAAGCACCTGAAGCGGCAGCCACAAACTTGATCTTACCAGGGGGCTTTACCTCATCAAGCAAATCTGCCCGTGGGGTCATGTGGCTTGTGCAACCTGAATCTATCACCCAGTGAGTGAGGGGGTGCATCACAACCTTCCCAACCGAACCCACATCACCCTCACTCCCTTTCACATCCTCAACCATCAAGAACAACTCAGGGTTGGCTTTACCTTGTGCACCATCACCTTGTGCACCTGAACCTTGCACAGCGCCACCTCGCGCGCGTTCACCACTTGGCGGCTTCATGCCTGGAGGTGCCCATCCCTCAGGCCGGCTGAAACACTTGAACCACGGGTGTCCAGCCTTCTTGCAGTACCAACATGCACCCTCCATTCGGGTGCTCCCCCTGCCACCAGAGCTCCCATGCCCCTCATTGTAGTCACCTCGGCCTCTCCCTCTGCCAAAGCCTCTCCCACGGCCTCGGCCTCTCCCACCCCCTCTTCCTCTGCTGCCTCCTGCAGCTCCATACCCCTCAGCAGTTTTGTTGGCAGCACCACCTACTGTATGGCGCCTGCGAAAGTCCTCCTGCAGGATCTGCTGCCGCAGCCACTCAGGCGTCCACTTGTCCTGCTGAACGTTGAGGGTGGGGATGAGGTTCTCCCACGAGTTGTCGAGCACCGAGATGATCTTGGTGCACTGCTGCATCTCCGACACCTTGCTGCCCGCCGCTGCCATCCTTGCATAGGTGTCCTTGATCTTGTCAAGGACCGGCTTCACATCATCTCCCGATCGCATGGAGATGGCCGCCAGCTCCTTCTCGAGCACGATCACCATGGGCAGCGTGTTGGGCTGAATCACGTCGCGCAGTAGCTTCCACGCCTTCGGTCCCGAGTCATCGAGCTCCACCAAATCCTTGATGTGCTGGAACATGTCGTTGTTGACCGACTGTAGAATCAAGTCGTACAGCACCGCGCTCTTCTCAATCCACCGATCGCGGGCATCTCCTTCCTCTGGCATTTTCTCCTCTCCCATCGCAAGTTTCAGCAGCTTGTAGCGCTTGAAGACGCTCCTCATCCGCCCGCTCCATTCCTCGTAGTTGGAGCCATCCAACGCCTCAATCTTGGATGGTGGCGGCTCACTCCTCTTTTCAGCTGCATCTCCACTCCCTTGACTCATCTCCTCTGCTCCCAATCACAGCTTTCAGCTCCCCCTTTGCTGGTCACAGTGTAGATCCACAAAATTTTCACAAGTGTCGGCGCCAACGAAATTTTGGCAGAGTTTCCCCTTAGCGGAAGTCACATCCAACCTCTAGAACTCCACTTAGGCATGCCCACAGGCCATGGTGGGTCTAGGAGGGTCTTCACACCTCAGTAGACTCTTCACAAAGTCCTCAATCGCTCTGATACCACTTGTTAGAGACTAAGGACGGAGTCTAGAACATTTAGGGGCCGAAATATCTCAAAACCGTTGGAATTCTCTCAAACTCGAGTATGTTGTAGCCCTTGACCGTGGCTATCATTCCCAATTTGAATCGCATCAAAAGATAGAGTATAACTCGAGTTATGAATTTCGACGCACTAGGGGGTAAGCTGCCATAGAAACTTAACCCAACCACAATTGTTCTCAGAAGTTGCACAAAGAAGATTAGAGTGCCAAGCTAAAAACCAGGTAGGAGGGAAGAGGAGGACAAGAGGGAAGGTCCCCAAGGAGTCCCCAACCAAGGAAACCCCATACCATACAATTCCCCTCTCTATAGGCACCCCAACTTTGACATTTGTCACTTTCCCAACCCATGCCATCCACCTCACCCAACTTGGCCACACTTGCCAACCTGGTTTGGCTCCTCCCAACCATTTGGCAACATCTACAGTAATGGGGACGAATTTCCCAACCCCCGTGATAGCTCGCCTGCGATCGCCCTCTGACACCCAATTACCAGCTCATGTCAAGTCTGGAGATTTCTCAAGACAACAACATTCTTATGGAATCATGCGAACATCTCATATCATCCCTCCCTCCCTTCTGCATACCCACACCCACCTGCAGCGCTGTGATGGCTCGCCTGAGGTCGCCCTCGGACACTTGGCTCAATGCCTCAAAGGCCTGCAGCATATGAGACACAAGGAATAAAAACAAATTTTTACATGATGAAATTTTCAGCCCCAGTAGCACAGTGGTAGTGCGTTCGTTCGTAAGCGAAAGGTTCAGAGTACGATCCTCTGTTGAGGGAGTGTTTTATGCATTTCACATTGCTACCGCTCATCTCCTCCACCCTACCCTGGCGATATATTCCCGCCCCCCTCTAAGTGTATTATTATTATTTTTCCCTCCCTAGTCTGAGCCTGTCAGTCACCTCTTGTCCCCAACAACGCTCGTCCAGCAGGCAGTCAGCTATATTAAGAGTCCAGCTTGAATGGGACTGTGATGATTCCATTTCAACTTGTGTCTGGTTTTTCAGTTACCTCTTGTGCCAGCCCAGCAGCCCAGCAGCCTAAAAGCCCACCTAGCAGGCAGGCACCTTATCTGAGAAGACAGTGGATGCTCTCACGGGAATGTCTGTTAGTGTGACGCTAGCTCAGCAGAGATCGAGTTTACATGGCATGGGAAAACAATGTTTGCAGTCCGCAATGTGTCTGAGCCTGTCAGTCGCCCTCTTGCCCCACCAGCAACCCACCCTCTCGTATAAAAGCGTCACGTGTTCACGGTCGGCAATGTGGCGGAGCCTGCCAATCATCACCTGCCCCACCAGAACCTCACCCCACCCCAGCCCACCTTGCCTTACCTCCCCTAACAGCGTTAGGTGTTCGCTGGTGGCTGTCTCAGCCAGTCAGACATCACCTGCCCCACCAGCAGCCCACCTCAAGTGCAAGATACCAGCAATGCATGAACACAGAGTGCAGCTTACCTCCTCTGACAGCGTGAGGTGTTCACAGTCGGTAATGTGTCGAAGCACACAACCTTCTACCTTTTAACTAAACAAAGTCGCTGCCACGTAAAGAGATGGCTCCAACCTGGGGCTCCATCTGACAGCGTGAGGTGTTCACAGTCGGTAAGGTGTTGGAGCCGGTCAGACATCACATGCCCCACTAGCACCAGGTCACCAGCACCACACCAGGTCACCACGGCGAACAGCAATTGTAACGCACCTCATCACTCAGCGACAGGTGCTCGCAGTCGGCGATGTGTCAGAGCCGGTCCGTCATCACCTGCCCCACCAGCGGTCGGAAACGGAACTTGGCACAGCGAGAGGCCAGCGGCTCAATGATTCTGATGCGCATCGGCGGAGGGCAGGAGGGGAGGAGAGAGGGGAGAATACACCTTTTAGACGCCTCAAAGCGAACACCTGTTGCTGACTTATGATTCTGATGTGAGTTGGTGGGGAGCAGGGGGCGAGGAGATTTGGTATGAGTTTAGGGCAGTGAATGGGCAGCACAGAGGAAGAACACAATACAAATGGCAGATTGAAGACTCTCCAGTATGGAAGCACATCGGACACTCCAGCGCACGTTCTCAAGTTAAGTACTCACAAGGTGACTTTTGAGTCGACTCACAAGTCAATCCTGCGCACGTTATCAAGTGAAGTGCTCACATCATTGAAGAACGACAGGTGTTCCGCCAGAGTAAAGCATAGAGCAGGTTCTCTATCCGCCAAAATGGAAGCAAGTCCGTCCGACACTCCACTACAAGTTTTTTTTTTGTTCTTCTCACTGTTGGCCTGATGCACAGAAAATTATGGATAGCAAAAAAGGACAATCCTTGCCCACCAAGGTAATGAGTTACCTGCTCTGATGTAATTGCAGATGAAGACAAATCTTGTGACGCGCGAGTTGAGCTCCATTATCCAGCGAAGAGCGTTCTGGTTGGAGGAGAGGAGAGGAGAGGAGAGGAGAGGAGAGGAGAGGAGAGGAGAGGAGAGGAGAGGAGAGGAGAGGAGAGGAGAGGAGAGGAGAGGAGAAGGGGGGGAAGTAGTGGGAGGGAGGGGTGAGGTGAGAAGAGAGGTGAGGAGTGTAGGGGAGGGGGGAGGAGAGAGGTGAGGAGAGGAGGGGAAGGATGAGGGGAGGGGAGAGGAGAGCGAAACAGCGGAGAGAGGGGAGGTGACGAGAGAAGAGGAGAGGAGAGGAGAGGAGAGGAGAGGAGAGAGAGGAGAGGAGAGGAGAGGAGAGAAGAGGAGAGGAGAGGAGAGGAGAGGAGAGGAGAAGAGAGGAGAGGAGAGGAGAGGAGAAGAGAGGAGAGGAGAGGAGAGAAGAGGAGAGGACAGGAAAAGTGAGGAGAGGAGAGAAGGGGATAGGAGAGGAGACGAGGGGAGGGCAAGGGAGAGAGAAGTGAGGAGGGGAGGGGAGAAAAGACTGACTTCGCAACTGCTACATTTTTATAATCATGTCCAAAGATGACACGCACAATGTTCAGCAAGCACTATTCCACCCATTCTGACCATCACAACCCATACCAACTGTTCCGCCCCATTCTACCCAATGTTTGCCATCTCTTAATCCTCATCCTAACCACTCTGACCCGTCCACCTCCAAATAACACTCTCACCCTCACGCATTCCCCCCCCTGTCTCCCCTCCCTCTCCTCTTGCCTCTACCTCGCTCCCTCTCCCCCACTCCCTTTTCCCTCATCCTTTCTCTCCCCCTCCCCCATCGCAACACACCTGCGCATCCTCCGCCATGGAATAGGCCTCATCGAGAACGATCACTTTGAACGGAGGGCACGGGTAGCCGCTGTGGAGGGGGGTGGGATAATGGGTAAGCAGCAGAGGAGCACCTTTTGAGAATTCTTGAAGCAAAGGGGAGTGCCTCGAGCAACAATCATCCTCCTCACCTCAGTCATGGAGTGGACCTCATCACGAATGATCACCTTGAACGGCGAACAGGGGTAGCCGCTGGAAGCAAGGGGTGAAGAAATTATGGTGGGCAAGGGGAAGCGGGTCGGTGGAGTGCCATCCGCCACAAGCAACAAGTATCCTCCTCTGTCGTGGAGTGGGCCTCGTCACTGACTTTTGAGTTGACTCAGAAGTCAGCTCGTCAAGAATTATCACCTTGAAAGGTGGACAGGAGCAGCTTCTTCTGTGGACAGGAGCAGCTTCTTCTGTGGACAGGAGCAGCTTCTTCTGTGGACAGGAGCAGCTTCTTCTGTGGACAGGAGCAGCTTCTTCTGTGGACAGGAGCAGCTTCTTCTGTGGACAGGAGCAGCTTCTTCTATGGACAGGAGCAGCTTCTTCTGTGGACAGGAGCAGCTTCTTCTGTGGACAGGAGCAGCTTCTGTGGACAGGAGCAACTTCTGGGGTAGAGCTCAGGGCTGCAGAGGAGGAGAGGAGTGGTACCGGACAGACACACAGTATGGAAATGGGTATGGGATGAACAGAGATAGAGCATGGGGTTGATATTTGTGCGGGCGGCCCACACTGACGCCCTTGTTGTGTGAAGGCTTTCCCATTTCGCTCATCAGGCTTTGAGGCAAGTCAGATTTGATAGAAACGAAGCTCAACTGATTGATTAGTAAAGAAGGCACTAGGCCTTAAGTACAAACGAGGTTGGGTTGGGCAAGGCTAGGGAAAGGATGGGATGGGAATCCCAGCAAATCTCCAATTGGTGAGTTGGCAGATTTGCAGGATTACGAGGGAATCCCAACCAGATAGGGTTGGGATTACAAACTACACCCAACCCACAAATGACCTACGCGATATAGAATATAGTACACAAAGTGTTGACAGCCTAATTCTAACACACCCCCTAGGCTGTAACACATCAGCCACAAGGAGGTCCAACACCCATGGCCGAGAGGAGGCGGTAATGATCCTCACGAACAAGCGACTTGGTAAACAGGTCAGCAAGGTTGCAGTCGGAGGCAATGTGTTCAGCCTTCCGCTGCTCGCGCTGCACCAGCTCACGAAGAAAGTAGTGACGGACTTCAATGTGCTTGGTGCGGCCGTGGAAAACGGGGTCCTTGGTGAGATGAATGGTGCTCTCGTTGTCACACCAAAGCGTTGGGGTTGGTTGGGGATACCCCAGTTCTGTCAGCAGGAAGGAGAGCCAACGAGCCTCCTGGGCAGCCATGGTCCCGGCATACAGCTCTGCCTCACAGGTCGACAGTGAGACTGAGGAGGACCGAGTGGAGCGCCAACTTACAACCCCACTGCCAAGGGTAAAGTAATACCCTTGGGAAGAGCGCCGATCACTCTGGTCATCAGCATAGGATGAGTCACTGTACCCCTCAAGGCGAACAGGGGAAGAGCCGCCAAGTGTGAGCACATAATCCTGTGTGCCTTTGAGATAGCGAAGAACCCGCTTGGCGGCAGACCAGTGGTGGCGAGTGAAGCGACCAGGTGCAACGTAGCGGGACAGTACACTGACTGGATTGGCTAAGTCTGGTCGAGTGCACATCATCGCGTACGAGCTCAGGGTCCCACGAGCTCGGGGTAAGGCTCGTCACAGGGCTCAGG
This sequence comes from Closterium sp. Yama58-4, assembly GCA_947470075.1. NCBI lineage: Eukaryota > Viridiplantae > Streptophyta > Zygnematophyceae > Desmidiales > Closteriaceae > Closterium > Closterium sp. Yama58-4. The sequence goes on along the minus strand of CANIUD010000695.1, from coordinate 1,186,333 downwards.
TGAGGGAACAGAGGGTGCAGTGAGTTGGTGCTGCAGAGAGAGTGGGGTGGGCATTGATGTTGCTTCCTGCATCTTGAACCTCGTCAGAACGTTGTTGATATAAAACTTTTGCGAGAGGGTGATGGTGCGGGCTGTGCGATCACGTGTGATTTCCATTCCCAGATAGTTCGTCAGCTTCCCAAGGTCCTTCATGGCCAGCTTCTCACCAAGTGCGGTTTTGACTGCTGCCAGCTCAGTCTGATCCTTGGTGACAAGGATCATGTCATCGACATAAACCAGGATGAAGAAGCGGGAAGGTGTTGCTCGGATGAAGAGGCTGGGGTCAGAGGTGGATGGGTAGAAGTTGAGGGACCCTAAGGTGCTCTTTAGCTTGTTGTGCCATTCCCGGGGAGCTTGCTTGAGGCCATACACTGGCCGATTCAGCTTCCATACAGTGCCTGGTGGAAAAGGAGCTGGAAATCCTTCGGGCCGCTCCATATAGATTTCCTCTCAGGAACGCAGAAGACACATCCATGCAGTCAACCTCCATGTCATCTCGAGCAGCAACGTCGAGAAGGGTGCGCAATGTGGGAGGTTTGGCGGTGGGAGAGAATGTCTCAAAGAAGTCCAGTCCATGCTTTTGGGTAAATCCCTTGGCACAGTACCGGGCTTTGAAGACAGGAAATTCGCCTGGAAGTTGTTTCACCCGAAAAAAACCCATTTTCCCTTCACAATGTTGACGCCGGAGGGAGGAGAGACATCTGTGAAAGTTCCTGTGTGAATGAAGGCCTCACATTCTGCGACAATGGCCCCCAACCACTGAGCGGCATGAGGACCAGAGACTGCTTCAGCATAGGTGAGAGGTGTGGGGATGGAGGGGTTGTCGGAGAAATTGAGGGTGGGAGAATCTGCGATGTCTGGAAAGAGGAAGCAAAGCGCGTGGATGGCTGAGTCGATATCAATCAACTCCTCATGTCTGTCTTCAAGGAGGGAGGGCATGAGAGAATAATCACTCTCGACAGGAGGAGTATTGAGAGAGACTCGAATGGAAAGGGAGAGCGGTTGGGGAGGTTTGCGAGAGCGGGTGCGAGAAGCGATGGGGGAGGGAGGCGGGGCTGGAGGAGGCGTAGTGGTAGGTGAGGTGGGAGTGGGAGGAAGAGAGGAAACAGGAGCGGGATCAGGGGTAGGAGCAGGAGGAGGAGGGGGAGGTGCTGGGTGACGGCGTTGGTAGGTTTTGAGAGGAACGGGCTCGGTAGGAGAAGGGGGAGCAAGAGTGGGAGGAGATGCGAGAGGAGATGGAGGAGGGGGAGCGGAGGAGGGAAGGAGCGAGGGAGACTGTGTGGTGCTGGAGGGGGAAGCGGGGGATGGGGGATCAGAAATGGCGGAGGGAGCGGGAAGAGGAGGAGATGGAGTGGCGGGAAGAGGGAGACTGTCAAAGTCAGCCCAAGTAAGAGAAGGAGGCGGAGGAGAGGGGGAAGCCCTGGAGGAGGGGTAGAACGGGTGGGACTCATCAAAGTAAACGTCCTGGCTGCGATAGAGTTTGTTGGTGGAAGGATGGAGGAAAAGATAGTCTGGCGAATCGAAGTTGTGACCGAGGTATGTCAGAATGTATTTGCTGTCTAGCCTGCAGTGGGGTACTCTGTAATGAGTACAACCCAATTAGGGTGGTGTACTTGTATCCCAACTCTTGCTAGTGACCATGATTCTCCTTCTCAACTTTCTCGACTTTCACCTTACACCCTAAAACCTAAGCTACTAAGGCACCTAAACTATGGCTTCTAAGCCAAACTCACGCTAGGTATTTTAACATGTTATCAGAGCTTAACGCTCCTGGACTGTGGGCCCACTTGCTTCCGCTGCCCTACTGTGTGTCGCGCGCCCCGTGGCGCGCGACCTCCTATTTTTCTTCCCGCCACGCGCTCGGGGCGCGTGGCGGTTTTCTGCCCGCCGTGCGCCCCGAAGCGCGCGGTGGGTTCCTCTCTCGTCGCGGCGTCCTGGGGGCCTGCGCGGCGGCCCCGAGCGTCGCCTCGTCGCGGCGTTTTGGGGGCCCGCACGCAAGCCTCTCCCGTCGCCTCGTCGCGGCGCTTTCGGGGCCCGCGAGCCGGCCCCTCCCGTCGCCTCGTCGAGGCGTCTTGGGGGCCCGCGCGCGGTCCCCTCCCGTCGCCCGTCGAGGCGCTCTCGGGAGCTCTGGAGCAGCCGCCCCAGCAGCAGCAGCCTCTGGAGCCGCCGCCACTACAGCGAGCAGCCGCCCCAGCAGCAGCAGCCCCTGGAGCAGCCGCCCCAGCAGCAGCAGCCCCTGGAGCAGCCGCCCCAGCAGCAGCCCCTGGAGCAGCCGCCCCAGCAACAGCAACCCCAGGAGCAGCCGCCCCAGCAGCAGCAGCCCCTGGAGCAGCCGCCCCAGCAGCAGCCCCTGGAGCAGCCGCCCCAGCAGCAGCAGCCCCTGGAGCGACCGCCGCTGCAGCAGCCGCCCCTGGCCCCTGCAGCAGCCGCTCCTGGACCCGGTGCAGCCGTGGGGGGTGGGTGTGGGGGTGCTGGTTGTGGGGTGTCGGTTGTGTGTGCCGTCCCCTCCTCCTCCTCCTCCTTCGTCTCCCACTGCTGCAGCTCTCGCTGAGGGGGGTGGATGTGTGGGAGTCTGGGGTTTAGGGTTTAAGGGGGTGCTGTGGGTGTAGGGCTAGGGTTTGAGCAGGGGGTGTGTGAGAGGGGCGTTAGGCAGCTGGGGAGGTTGAGTGGAGGCAGCAGTCTTGTCGTCAGCAGCAGCAGCAGTCCGGAGGCTACAATCTCCGGTAGTCGCCAGTCGCCCGTGGGTCCGTTGCTCGTCTGCCGCTACTTTTAGCCGCGGGGCCAGTTACCCCAGTAGTCCGGAGCGCTGTTCCGGTAGCCACTGAGCCAGCAGCTCGTCTGTGTGTCTGCAGCGTCAGCAGTCGCCTCCCATCTTCTCTCCCCCACAGTCTCTCCTCCTCCTCACTTGCCCTCTGTGATTAGCTCTAGCCTTACTTACCTATTGTGAACTCTTGCTCTATGCTTGCTTATTGTACTGATTACACCCCACTTTGGCTATGGGGGTGTGTCAGAATGTATTTGCTGTCTAGCCTGCAGTGGGGTACTCTGTAATGAGTACAACCCAATTAGGGTGGTGTACTTGTATCCCAACTCTTGCTAGTGATCATGATTCTCCTTCTCAACTTTCTCGACTTTCACCTTACACCCTAAAACCTAAGCTACTAAGGCACCTAAACTATGGCTTCTAAGCCAAACTCACGCTAGGTATTCTAACAAGGTACACGCACGTGATTGCTTTGGGAGCAAGTTTGCCGCCAGCCGCACGACGGGCTTGGGAGTTGAGGAAGACATAGGCAGTGCACCCCCGTACACGAAGAGGGCGGACGGATGGCTTTTGACCCGTCCACAGCTCAGCGGGGGTGGTGTGGGTGTGATGAGAATGGGGATGGAGATTGTGGAGGGCGGCAGCATGAAGCATGGCGTACCCCCAGAGAGAGGGAGGGGCGGAGGCGTGCGTGGGGAGGCAGCGAGCGATTTGCACCAATGTGCGGTTCCGGCTCTCGGCAACACCGTTCTGTTGGGGACTGTCCGGGAGAGTGAAGGTCTGACGGATTCCCTCAGTAGAGCAGAAAGCTTTGAGAGCATTGTTGCGGAATTCACCGCCACCGTCAGAGTGAAGAACCTTGATGGTGGTTTTGAAGTGTTTATGAGCCTGCTTGGCTTATTCAATGATGACGCCTGGGGCTTCGGATTTGGAGGAGAGAAGGTGGACAGACACATAGCGGGAATAGTCATCAATGATGACAAGGAAATAGAAGTGTCCGCCACGAGAACGAACAGGAGCTGGGCCCCAAAGGTCCATGTGCACGCGATCGAGAGGTGCAGCTGAGATGGACTCAGTGGGGGGATGGGGCTGTTCACGAAGCTTGCTCTGTGCACAGTCAAGGCAAGGCGGCCCTAGGGTGGAGGTAGGAGAGGGAAGTGAGGTGGGAAGCCTGTGGAGGAGTTGTTTTGTGGCAAGGTCTGAAAGCGCGCGGAAGTTGATGTGGCCAAGGCGGTGATGAAAGAGCATGGTTTTGTCGGAAAGGAGACGGCAGTGACAGGTGGAGGAGTCTATGGAAGGTAGCGGGAGGTTTGTGAGCGAGCACGTTTGAATGGGAGGTACTACGAGCGTGTATAGGTTGTTGGAGTTGAGGGTGAAGCAGGCTAGATGAATGCCGGTTTTGGCGTCAAAGAGGTCACAGTAGTCGACATCATTGGGAAAGATGGTGATCACTCCTGCATGTTAGATTTCTCGATGTGCCAAGAGGTTGTGGCGGAGGGTTGGGGCACATATGCCAGTGACTGTGCCCGATGGAAAAGCTGGACAAGGAACTGTGGAGGACCCATGGCATTGGATGGAGAAGCTAGAGTCGGCTCCAAGGAGTGGGGTGGGAGCCTGGTTAGGAACGAATGCGGTTTGGTCTTTGAGCACTGTGTGGGTGGCACCACTACTAGGATGAACTGGATCCCTTGTGTGTTTGAAACACCGATGTACTGCGACCCCTTCTTATTAACAATACTAGCACCAGAGAACAACAGGTTGAGGCGAACATCAGATGGGGTGCTATCAACTGAGGGACTAGGTTCCTCCACTGCCTCGACCTGGTTCACGCGACGGGGTGGGGCCCAGTTGGGAGGGCGCCTGTTGGTGGAGACACCATGGACGTCATACCACTCGTCATCTCGCTTCTTGAAGCAAGTTGCCTCAGGGTGGTTGGTGCCTCCGCATTTCTGGCCCGCACGTGGACCCTTCCTAATGATGTTGGGGCATGGGGGAAGGGAGTTGCGCCTCGGTCCCTGCTGGGAGCCCTGCTGGGAGCGGAATGGAATCCCAGGGGTGTAGCGCACAATATTGACGGATGCTTGGGATGCAAGGTCCTTCTCGGCGGAAAGAAGAGCCGATGCAACTTTCTCGAAAGTGAGCTCCTTGGTGGGGAGCTGCGTGAGCATGGATCTGGTAATGTTTTAGGCCGGGGTAAGTCCTACGAGGAGCCCAGCTGCAGGTGCCTGTTCGGGGAAAGTAATCCCAATGTGTTTGAGTTTCTCATGGATGTTGCGGATAACTGCTGAAAGCATCTAAGTAGGAAGCCCACCTCAAGATGAGTGCTCTCCCCAAATCCACACAGTCAATATGCATGCAGTATCAGACCTGCTAGCAAAAAAAATGCACGTGGATTTTGAGTGAAAAAACACCAACAGAGGTCACGGCAAGACTAGCCGTTTTTGTACGATAGGTGCCAGGTAGAAGCGCAGCAATGTGTGTAGCCGAGGCATCCTAACAGACCGAGAGGTTTGAACCAACACTAAGATGAGTGCTTTATGCTGATCCATCGCCGTTACTCCATACAAGGACGGCGATCGGCGTCAGTTTGACGCGTTTTTTATATTTCCCTCGTGTTTATTATTATCTCCTTGTTATTGTATTGTTCATTGTTTTTGCTCGTTTTTCTTTATTTTTTTTTTTTTTTGTTGTTATATGGTATATATATGGGGGCAGAGGGACTTGAACCCTCACAATCTGTACGATCTACGGATTTTCTTCCTACTGCAATTCTCATTGCGGCTTTTTATCAGCTTGTAGGATGGACTCTCCCTTTATTCTCGTCTAGTGAAATTTTTCGAATATATTTATGAATAAGAAAATTCACTATCGTTAGAATAGCTTCCATCGAGTCTCTGCACCTTTCCTCTATTTTTTCATATATTGTTTCATATGTTTTTAGGATTTGGCTCAGGGTTACCTTGTTATTTATCATCCTAGGTTTCTCTGAATCTGAAAGCTTTCACTTATTAAGTTTCCTTAGTAAGGCTCAATTGTCAAACATTGCATGTTTATATTGTCTAGGCTGTAGTGGGTTACACCTTAGGGGGTACACAAAGTTAGGGTTTCCTACTTGTACCAAACTCTGTTCTAGTTCATTCATTCCTGCTCAGTTATTTCTGACATGGTTTCAGAGCAGGTCCTTCGCTAGGACTGTTCTTAGGGCCCACCGACTTACCTACCTGCTTACCTTCGCTTGTTTCCGGCCCTGCGGCCCCGTCGAAATTTTTTTTTTTTAGCGGCCTCTCACGGCCCCCGTCGCGTCGCCCCTTAGCGCCCCGATCGGCCCCGTCACGCCGCCCGCGAACCGCACAGCGCGCCGCGCTCACAGCCCGCGAACCGCCCGCGCACAGCCCGCGACCCGCCTGCGCAGCCCGCGACCAGCCCGCGCAGCCCGCGCACAGCCCGCGAACTGCCCGCGAGCAGCCCGCGACCTGCCCGCGAACCCCCGCGAGCCGCCCGCGACCCGCTTACGCAGCCCGCGAGCAGCCCGCGCAGCCCGCGCTGAGCCTGCGCGGCTCGTGCGCTGACCGCCGCCGGCCCGCACGCTGCCCGCACTGCTCCCGGCCCGCCGCTGCTGAGCCCGCAGCCGCCCGCGCACCGCCGCTGCTGAGCCCGCCGCCGCCCGCGCACCGCCGCTGCTGAGCTCGCCGCCGCCCGCGCACCGCCGCTGCTGCGCCCGCTGCCGCCCGCGTATCACCGCTGCTGAGCCCGCCCCTGCTGCGCCGGCTCTCGCTGCCGCCTGCTGCGCCTGTGCACCACTGCAGATCCTACTACTACACTTCCTGCTACTGCTGCTTGTGCGCCACTACAGTCTGTAGGCCCCACCGGCCCTGCTGACCCTGCGCACGCCTGTTCAGTGACTTTACTGCTTCTACTACTGCCGCTGTCGCTATGGCTAGTCCTCCTGTTCTAGCTTTCGACGCCGAGGGCCGTCCGGTCAAATTCGAAACCTGGCTAGATGACCTGCACCTTTTCCTACAGCTCACTGCCAAGGAAGATATTACACTGTACGACCACGCTCTCGGCCATGCGACCGCCCCACTCGCTACTGCCCCCCCAGCTGAGCGCTCACAGTGGCAGACCCGTGACGCGCACGCTCGCTTTGCTATTCGCAACTCCCTGCCGCTAGATGAGCGCGAGCACTTCGGCCAGTGCAAGACTGCTAAGGACCTCTACACAGCTGTAGTGGCCCGCTACTCCTCACCCGCTTCTGCCACACTAGGCCGCCTCACTCTCCCCTACCTGTTCCCCGACCTAGCCTCTTTTCACACTGTCGCAGACCTCATCACCCACCTTAAGACTAGTGAGGCTCGCTTTCGCGCTGCCATGCCTGATGAGTTCCTCGCTAGCAACCCCCCCCCGCTCTGGATCACTCTCTACCACGTTGTCACCCGCCTCCCTGACTCTCTGCGCCCTGTCAGGGACCAGTTCCTCTCTCGCTCCCCCACTGAGCTCACCATAGCCCTCCTCGAGAAGGAACTGCTTGCAGCTGAGGCTAGTATCGTCGCTGTAGGCACCTCTCGTGGCGACCCCCGCGGCCCCTTCTTTGAGGGGTGCTCCCCTTCCCCCCTCCTCCCCTCTGTCGCCTCTGCTGCTGCTGTCGACCTCCTTGGTGCTGAGAAGGTCGGGGCTGCGTCTGCTTCAGGCGGACGACGCAGGGGCAGGAGTGGCAGGAGTGGGGGTGGTGGCGGAGGAGGCGGGGGTGGAGGTGGTGGCGGTGGAGGTGCGACTGGAGAGGCTAGTGGCGGCGGTGGTGGAGGTGACAGCGGTGTTGGGAGTGGTGACAGGGGCGGAGGTGGCAGCGGAGGCGGAGGTGGTCGTGGCAGCGGCAGGGGTGGAGGTGGCCGGGGCGGAGGCGGAGGGGGTGGTGGTCGTGGAGGCCCGGGGGGCGGTCAGAGTCAGCAGCCTGCCCCGACCCTTCAGGCCGCCCGTGAGTGGTATGCGCGGCGCAGCGTCACCTGTCAGTACGTTATTCGTACAGGTGACCGCACTGGCCAGACGTGTGGGGGGCCGCACCAGACGGAGCGCTGCTTCGCCCGCCTCAACGATGCGTGGCGCACTCAGTTTCCTGGTGGGGGTGAGCTGCCGCGCTGGGCTGATCTGCTCAGGAAGGGTGTTGATATTTGGGCACTTGACTTTGATGCTATTCTCACTGCCATGTATGCGATGTCTATTAGTGGAGAGGGTGCTCAGTACTTGCGTGTTCCGCCCGACCCGGGCATTCAGGCCAGCCCCGCTGCTGCTCTAGGTGCTAGTGTGTCTGCTTCCACAGGTACTACTGCAGCTGCTGCTCTAGGTGCTTGTGCGTCTGTGCCCCCTGGTACTGAGTCGACTGCAGCACTGCACACCTTCACACTGGACTCAGGTGCTTCTCGCTCTTTCTTTCGTGACCGCACTGTCCTTGAGCCTCTAGCTCGGCCGGTTGCTGTCTCTCTTGCTGACCCCTCTGGGGGTCCGGTCCTTGCGACCTCCTCCACCACCCTTCCGTGTCCAGCGGTTCCGTCCGGCACGCTCTCAGGTCTCTACCTCCCCTCGTTCTCCACGAACTTGGTGGCCGGTAGTGCGCTCCAGGACTCGGGTGTTCACCAGTTCACCCCTGCCTACGAGCGTGTGACTCACTGCACGTGTGCTCGGACGGGCCGCCACCTAGCTACTTTCACTCGAGAGCCGGGGTCTGACCTGTACACACTGACCACTGAGTCCCCTCAGGTAGCTGCGTCTGCGTCAGCGTCAGGTCAGCTGTCCGCCCCCTGCTCGTGTCGCTCTCTGGCGAACGACACCGTCCTCTGGCACCACCGCCTTGGTCACCCGTCTGTGCAGCGCCTGCGGGCCATGCACAAACGGGACCTTGTTGCTGGTCTTCCCAGGGTGCTCCCTCCCCTTCCTGACTCCCCTGCTCCTGACTGCATTCCCTGTGTCGAGGGGCGGCAGCGCGCCGCTCCTCACTCCTCCTCCTTTCCCCCGACGACCGCTCCCCTGCAGACGCTCCACATGGACGTGTGGGGCCCGGCCCGCGTCCGTGGTCAGGGTCAGGAGAGGTACTTCCTGATAGTTGTTGATGACTACTCGCGCTACACCACGGTCTTCCCCTTGCGCGCCAAGGGTGACGTCCCTGGTGTTTTGATCCCCTGGATCAGCCGAGCCCGTCTCCAGCTAGGCGAGCGCTTTCACTCGGACTTTCCTGTCCTGCGCTTGCACTCTGACAGGGGTGGTGAGTTCGCCTCCGACCTCTTGGCAGCCTACTGTGCTGAGCACGGCATTGAGCAGTCGTACACGCTTCCGGCCTCTCCACAGCAGAATGGGGTTGCTGAGCGCCGCATTGGCTTAGTCATGGAGGTCGCTCGTACCTCCCTGACCCATGCGGCTGCTCCCCACTTTCTGTGGCCGTTTGCGGTCCGGTACGCAGCGCATCAGCTCAACCTCTGGCCCCGTGTCTCCTTGCCGGAGACTTCCCCGACTCTACGGTGGACGGGAGAGGTTGGCGATGCGTCGCGTTTCCGGGTCTGGGGATCTCGAGCTTTTGTCCGCGACACGTCCGCGGACAAGCTCTCGCGTCGCACTGTTCCCTGTGTCTTTCTTGGCTTTGTTCCCGACGCGCCTGGATGGCAGTTTTACCACGTCACCTCGCGCCGGGTTCTGGCCTCTCAGGACGTCACTTTTGACGAGTCCGTCCCCTTCTACCGCCTCTTCCCCTACCGCACTGCCCCGCTCCCCCCCCCACCTCTCTTCCTCGCTCCAGGTGCTGAGGTACCAGAACCCCTCCCCCCTCAGGGTGCCGCTCCCTCAGGTGTGTCCCAGGTAGACCCGGGTGAGCCTGTCGAGGTAGCTGTTGACTCGCGTCCTGCGTCTGGGGGTGCTGAGCCTGGGAGTGCTGCGTTTGAGGGTGCGGAGCCTGGGGGTGCTGAGCCTGGAGGTGCGGAGCCTGGGGGTGCTGAGCCTGGAGGTGCGGAGCCTGGAGGTGCGGAGCCTGGAGGTACTGAGCCTGGAGGTGTGGAGCCTGGGGGTGCTGAGCCTGGAGGTGCGGAGCCTGGGGGTGCGGAGCCTGGAGGTGCGGAGCCTGGAGGTGCTGAGTCTGGACGTGCTGAGTCTGGGGGTGCTGAGTCTGGGGGTGCTGAGCCTGAGCGTGCTCCACCTGGAGGAGACCCCTCCTCCCAGCAGCTGCAGGAGAGGTACCTCGAGTACTGCCGCCTCCGGAGAGGTGCTTCTGGAGCTCGTCCCGGTACTTCCCCTCCTACCCAGGAGCTCCCCCCCATTCAGGTGATCCGCGAGTGGTACACGCGGCGCTGCAGTCTTCGTAGTGGTGCTCCTGGTACTGCGGACCCGAGCGGTGGTGCTGTTGCTGGTGCTGAGGACCCGGACGCTGGAGCTGCTGCTGGTGCTGAGGACCCGGGGGCTGGAGCTGCTGCTGGTGCTGAGGACCCGGGCGTTGGAGCTGCTGCTGGTGCTGAGGACCCGACCGGTGGCGCTGCTGCTGGTGCTGAGGACCTGACCAGTGGCCCTGCTGCTGGTGTTGAGGACCCGGGCGTTGGAGCTGCTGCTGGTGCTGAGGACCCGACCGGTGGTGCTGCTGCTGGTGCTGAGGACTCGGGCGTTGGAGCTGCTGCTGGTGCTGAGGACTCGGGCGTTGGGGCTGCCACTGGTGTCCCTGCTGCTTCTGGAGATGCTGCGCGGCCGCGACCGTACTTCGTACCGCTCCTTCAGCAGGTTCTTGGTCAGACTCCTCCTCCTTGTCCTCCTCCCTCCGTCGAGTGTCCTCTGCCTGTCCAGCCGCAGTCACAGTTACCGCCTGTCTCGCCTCTCCCTGCTCCCTCCCCTTACGCTGGTCCCACAGGAGGTCTTACAGAGCGTCGTGAGCCTGAGTCTCGTCCTGCGTCGCCTGTTCGTACTGCTCGCACTGGTCGTCGTGTCCCATGTGAGCGTCCTCCTCCTGTCCCTGGCACTCACTACATGACTCTGCGTCCCTCCACTGCTCCGCAGCGTGTCCCGCTGCCGTCTCCTCCTGCGTCCTCTCTTCCTACTCTTCCTGACCCGGAGTCTGACTCCCGTCGTGCTGCCAGTCCCACTGTTACGCGTCTCCTCGCTACAGTTGTCACTGACCCGACCTTTGAGTCCTCTGCTGCGTCTGCCCTGGTCGCTGAGTTGGTTGACTTTGCTGCTCGCTGTCGCCTAGACTACGCTGCCAGCCTTGTCGCTAGGTCTGAGTCTGCGTCTGCCTGTCCTCCGTCCGTCGGGGGTGAGTGTGCCCTCGGCACGGACGTCCTTGAGGACAGACAGGAGGAGTTCCACTGCCTTGCTGCTGCTTTGCCCCGTCTCGTGTCCTTGCTAGTTGCCCCTGAGGGAGACCCGGATGCACCAGACATCCCGACCCCACGCTCTTACGCTGAGGCGATGGCGGGTCCCTACTCCTCTCAGTGGCAGACAGCCATGGACGCAGAGATGGCCTCCTGGAAGTCCACAGGCACCTATGTAGACGAGGTTCCCCCTCCTGGGGCGAACATCGTCAGTGGCATGTGGATTTTCAGGGTGAAGCGGCCTCCGGGTTCTCCACCTGTCTTCAAGGCGCGCTACGTGGCTCGAGGCTTCAGTCAGCGAGAGGGAGTAGACTTCTTTCAGACCTTCTCCCCCACCCCGAAGATGACTACTCTTCGGGTGCTGCTGCACATAGCCGCTCACCGCGACTACGAGCTTCACTCTCTTGACTTCAGCACTGCTTTCTTGCAGGGCAGCCTGCACGAGGAGATCTGGCTGCGCCGCCCCCCTGGCTTCACTGGGTCATTTCCTCCTGGCACCCAGTGGAGGCTTCAGCGGCCGGTCTACGGTCTCCGCCAGGCGCCACGTGAGTGGCACGACACACTGAGGACGACACTTGCGGCTCTTGGGTTCGCTCCCTCTACTGCTGACCCGTCGCTGTTTCTACGCACCGACACCTCGCTGCCGCCGTTCTACATCCTCGTGTACGTCGACGACTTGGTCTTTGCCACTGCTGACACCGCGGCACTCGCTCACGTGAAGTCGGAGCTGCAGAGGAGACACACGTGCACAGACCTGGGTGAGCTGACGAGCTATCTTGGCTTGCGGATCACCCGGGACAGAGCACGGCGCACCATCACCCTGACTCAGTCACACATGGTGCAGCAGGTCCTCCAGCGCTTCCGCTTCACGTACTCCTCGCCTCAGTCCACTCCTCTGCCTACCGGTCACTCGCTCTCAGCTCTGCCTTCGGATGAGTCCGTAGAGCCGAGTGGCCCGTATCCAGAGCTTGTGGGCTGCCTCATGTACCTGATGACCTGCACTCGACCTGACCTTGCATACCCTCTTAGCATCCTAGCACGCTATGTCGCTCCTGGCCGTCACCGGAAGGAGCACATGGATGCTGCTAAGAGGGTGTTGCGCTACTTGTGCAGTACGTCGGGCATGGGGCTTGTGCTTGGAGGGCGAGACCGGGTTGTTCTCACAGGGCACTCAGACGCTTCTTGGGCAGACGACCAGGCTACTCAGCGGTCGTCCCAGGGTTACACCTTCAGCCTTGGCTCTGGCTCAGTTTCTTGGCGCTCTACTCGCTCTTCTTCTGTTCTCAGCTCCAGTTGTGAGGCTGAGATCTACGCCACAGCCATGGCTGCTCAGGAGCTACGCTGGCTGACCTACCTGCTGACCGACCTCGGAGAGCGGCCTCGTTCTCCTCCAGTGCTGTACGTCGACAACAAGGCTGCCATTGCCTTGTGTGAGGAGCACAGACTGGAGCACAGAACGAAGCACATCGCTCTGCGGTACTTCCTTGCTCGAGAGCTGCAGCAGCGTGGTCAGCTTTGTCTGCGTTACGTGGCCACGGAGGCCAACACTGCTGATGTGTTCACCAAGGCGCTTCAGCCTTGTGACCATCAGCGCTTTTGCACTCTGCTAGGCCTTGTACCTACTGGGCCTCACTTGCTTACCTCTTGACCTTACTTGTACTGTGATCACTATATATATATATGCCTTCTTGCTTACTTTTGCTAGGTTGTGATCACTGTATCTCTTACTTTGTTATAAACCTACATGTGAACTGGTCTTGTGACCACTTGCTTGTGCTCGGAATTTGTGTGGAATCCTTGAGATCCACCCTGAGCTTGCTTTGCTTTGCTTTGACTGGTCTTGTGACCCTGTGGTTGTTTCCCACTGCGCCTATGGGGGTGTGTCAAACATTGCATGTTTATATTGTCTAGGCTGTAGTGGGTTACACCTTAGGGGGTACACAAAGTTAGGGTTTCCTACTTGTACCAAACTCTGTTCTAGTTCATTCATTCCTGCTCAGTTATTTCTGACATCAATTATTTCTTAAGTCCGTTGCGTCTACCAATTCCGCCATGCCCCCATAGTTTCTTCGCATCTTATTATATGACGTTTTTTATACGAATTACAAGTGATATGTTTAGAAATATAGAAGTGATCAAATTTTTTCTATTTGCCTCTACTATTTCCCTAGGGAAAAATGCTGTTTAGTTAATAGTCAACTAGATTTTATCAATTTAGAATAAAACTTCAAATCTGTCTTAGTAGATACAAATCATCACATTCAAGTTCTTAAAAGGAATATAAGAAATGTCATTTGTATTTTCATAGAAGATAATTGCGAATTCTATTATTTTGTGTATAATTAGTTTGTTCATTACGCAAATATATGAATTGTCAAATAATTGGTAATACTATACCATATATTAATATATATTGTATTCCTAAAGCCTGCTTAGCTCAGAGGCCAGAGCGTCGCACTTGTAATGCGATGGTCATCGGTTCGACTCCGATAGCAGGCTAACTAAAATGTTCAGTCTTCATTGAACAATATTAACGTATAAAATGCCCAAGATTCATTTTTTAAGAAGTCTAAATCAGCCAAAACAGCTTCAATCCATGCAAGTTTTCTATTTAATTTTGCTAATTCTCTTTTATAGTTTGTCGAATTTACAGGATAGAAATAGATGTTATCAATAATAGATTCTTCTTCTGAAATGTTTGGAAGATACCAATTCTCGTTTTCTTTGCTTTCATAAAAAGAAGATTTAGGATTTTCGGTACTGAACCTTTTGGAATCCAGTGATTGTAAAATCTGAAACTCTTTTGCTTCTCTATCTTCAATATTGCAAGTATTTTGTTTTTCTAATTTTGAGAATTTTTCTTGTGATAAAATTTTTGATTCGGTATCTAATACATCCATCATTTTATCCTGGAAAAATTTTTGAATCAGATTACATAAATATTTAGTTATTTTAAATTCTAATATTCCCCAATAAATTTGCGAAGCAGATTGATTTAATACACTATCTATATAGACAGCTACATTATACCAGGAACGTCTTGAAGAAGTTCCGATTGAATTTTTATAAGATAAATAATCTTTCTGAATATCACGAAGCTTTTGCTTGCTTGATATGCTTTATTTAGGGCACGATATGGAGTACTTAAAAGCCATCGACATATTTGTGAATGATAGAATTGCATAAGCAATATTCATTTATGTTTTCATTATATAAAGAATTTAAATACCAAAGTCTTATTGGTAAAAAAAAAGTCTATGTGTAAAACTCTTTTTATAAGATATTAAACTCAGCAAATTTAGTAAATTGTATATCAATTAGAAGTTGTACAAGCATTTTCAAAGATCAATCATAAATTAATATTCCAAAGGGGAAGTACCTATGTCTTTAATAGAATATCAGAAATATTTCTGATATTCTATTACAAACCTTCTATTGGCACACGAAGAAAACGTGCTAACTGTGCAGCTTTTTCTTCCATTTCACTTAAGGTTAAGGATTCCCCCATTTGAGTTAATGGAATATCTTGTTGACCTTTTAATCTAATAGAAATCATACGACGAGAACCTAAGTTTTCATTTACTTCTAAACGTATAGCTTGTACATCTTCAACTAAGCAACGAATACGAATTCGACAATTTTTGCTAGGAAATCCCCAACGAAAAATAGAAATAACACATTCACGACGATCAAGTTCATTGTATCCACTACCTACAAAGCAAAAAAAAAAAACAAAAATAACAAAAAAAGAAAAAAAAATGCTAAGAAAAAAAAAAAAAAAGAGAATGGAGAACAACACTAAAAGCACGAAAAAACGCGAAACGCGAAAAAACGCGATGTCGGCAAGAAGATTGCGATTCCTGTTCTGCTGCTCTGCTTCGCCGATGACCCCTTTTTTGCTGCGCCGCTGACCTGTTCTGCTGCGCCGCTGACCTGTTCTGCTGCGCCGCTGAACCTGCTCTGCTGCGCCGCTGAACCTGCTCTGCTGCGCCGCTGAACCTGCTCTGCTGCGCCGCTGAACCTGCTCTGCTGCGCCGCTGAAACCTGTCAGAGGTCCACTGGAGATCCCCGATGATCCTAGGGAAGGGTTACAGGCATGTCGGCTTGGGGGGTTATGGGCGCACTCACCCGCTACACAAAAAAGCCCTTTTATCCCAGTGGTTAGTGGCTGGGATTCTGACATGGTATCAGAGCGAAGGTCTCGGGTTCGATTCCCGGTGTGTGCACTTCGGGCATCCCAGTGCGGGGGGGTGTCAGAGGTCCACTGGAGATCCCCGATGATCCTAGGGAAGGGTTACAGGCATGTCGGCCTGGGGGGTTATGGGCGCACTCACCCGCTACACAAAAAAGCCCTTTTATCCCAGTGGTTAGTGGCTGGGATTCTGACAAAACCTGCTCAAAGTTAAGAATGTGAGAAATTTGCCACGGAAATTTGAAATTCCAAAGCTTACGATGAAGGAAATTGAAGGAGAAATGTGCCGCCGTTGAAATCGGAAATGCGCGGAGACGGAGCGGGAAAGCGCTTTTGACCAGCGCGAAGATGGGAAGGCAAAAAACGCTAAGCGGGGAAGGTGGGAACCGAAAATGCCATAGTCGAGAGGAAGAGAAACGATCGCGACGCCAAGGATCGGATTCCGCGTGAGCGGAGTTTACTAGCTCGATACCATGATAGAAACGAAGCTCAACTGATTGATTAGTAAAGAAGGCACTAGGCCTACAAACGAGGTTGGGTTGGGCAAGGCTAGGGAAAGGATGGGATGGGAATCCCAGCAAATCTCCAATTGGTGAGTTGGCAGATTTGCAGGATTACGAGGGAATCCCAACCAGATAGGGTTGGGATTACAAACTACACCCAACCCACAAATGACCTACGCGATATAGAATATAGTACACAAAGTGTTGACAGCCTAATTCTAACAAGGTTACCACCAATCATTCACACAGAATAGAGCCACGCTCGTGGCTCACCTGAGCTAAAGAGCTCCTTCACGAAACGAATGCCAGTGCTTTGGACGTCTGCCTGTTCAACACACAAGGTTGCGAACCATGTAGAGGCATGGAACCCGAATGGTGCTCCTCAAACTGACTTTTGAGTCGACTCAAAAGTCACCTCGACTCAAAAGTCACCTCAAACCCCTAGTCATTTACACAGAACCACTCGCTCGTGTCCATCCAAAGAAACACATGTGAACCACCCGATGTGTCAAACATTATATATGTTGTGTTTGTGTAGGCTGTAGTGGGTTAGCCTATAGGGGGGTCACAACATTAGGGTTTCATATTTGTACTCACCATCCTTTCTAGTTCCTCATTCCTGCCTGTTCATTCTGACATGGTATCAGAGCAGGTCCTTTGCTAGGACCGCTCCTAGGGCCCACCGCTACCTACCTACCTACCTACCTATCGTGCGCCCTCGTGCGCCCTCGTGCGCCTCTCACTACCGAGCGCCCTTGTGCGCCTTAGCGCCCTCGTGCGCCTCTACCTACCGCACGCCCTCGTGCGCCTTAGCGCCCTCGTGCGCCTCTACCTACCGCGCGCCCTCGTGCGCCTCTACCTACCGCGCGCACGCAGCCCGCTAGCCACCCGCGCGCGGCTCGTTTTTAACGCGCGCGACTCGCTAGCCGCCCGTGCGCGGCCGATTTTTCGCGCGCGCGCCTCGCTAGCCGCCCGCGCGCGGCCGATTCTTCGTGCGCGCGACCAGCTAGCCGCCCGCGCGCGGCTTAGGGTTTGTCACGCGACCCGTCGCAGCCTTGTGCGGCTCCGCGCACTGCCCGCGAGCTGCCCGCCGCTGCAGGCTCTCGCCGCCCGCCGCGTCGCCTTTCCCGTGGCGTCGTCACCTCCCTACCCGCTCGTGGCGGCCCTTTCAGCCGCCGTCGCGGCTCCTTACCCACGCATCGCGGCCCCTTAGCCGCCCGTCTCAATCCGTCAGCCGCCCCTTCGCGGCTTCGACTTCGTCTGCAGCAGCTGCCGCTACCGAACCTGCAGCAGCAGCCGCCGCCGACCTGCAGCAGCTGCCGCCGCCGAGCCTGCAGCAGCAGCCGCCGCCGACCTGCAGCAGCTGCCGCCGCCGAGCCTGCAGCAGCAGCCGCCGCTCGACCTGCAGCAGCTGCCGCCGCCGAGCTTGCAGCAGCAGCCGCCGCTCGACCTGCAGCAGCTGCCGCCGCCGCGCCTGCAGCTGCAGCCGCCACCGACCCTGCAGCAGCAGCCGCCGCCGAGCCTACAGCAGCGGCCGCCGCCGACCCTGCAGCAGCAGCCGCCGCTCGACCTGCAGCAGCTGCCGCCGCCGAGCCTACAGCAGCGGCCGCCGCCGACCCTGCAGCAGCTGCCGCGGAGCTCCCTGCTACGACCTGGCCCCGCCCCGCTGTTGCAGCGGCCACGCTGTCGCCACTGTCTTGCGCCCGCCGCACCAACCACTGGTGAGCTTTGCCGTGCTAGCACTGCTACCGTTACTGCTGCTGCTACTGCCTTTACTGCTCCTGCTGTTGCTGCCGCTACTGCTGCTGCTCCTGACGTGGCCAGATGCAGCTCCAGCAGGCTCGTGAGTGGTACGCCGGCTTGGGCAGTCGGGGTGGCCGTAGTGGTAGTCGCTCTGGAGTGCGTCGTTCGGGAGCCTCTGGTAGTAGACCGGTGCAGCAGACGTGCCCTCTTCTGCTCCAGCAGGCTCGTGAGTGGTACGCCGGTTTGGGCAGTCGGGGTGGCCGGCGTGGTAGTCGCTCTGGCGTGCGTCGTTCGGGAGCCCCTGGTAGTGGACAGGTGCAGCAGCCGTGCCCTCTTCTGGTCCAGCAGGCTCGTGAGTGGTACGCCGGTTTGAGCAGTCGGGGTGGCCGTAGTGGTAGTCGCTCTGGCGTCCGTCGTTCGGGAGCCTCAGGTAGTGGACAGGTGCAGCAGCCGTGCCCTCTTCTGCTCCAGCAGGCTCGTGAGTGGTACGCAGGTTTGAGCAGTCGGGGTGGCCGTAGTGGTAGTCGCTCTGTGAGTGAGGCAGCCGCTCTCGGTGCCAGTACGTCTGTTGCCCTCGGTGCAGGTGAGGCTACCACTCCCGGTACTCGCGTGTCTGCTACTCCAGGTGCTGGTGAGCCTACTACTCTAGGTGCTAGTGCGTCTGCTGCTCCAGGTGCTCGCGTGTCTGCTACCCCAGGTGATGGTGAGGCTGCTGCCCTAGGTGCTAGTGCGTCTGTGCCCCCTGGTACTGAGTCGACTGCAGCACTGCACACCTTCACCTTGGACTCAGGTGCTTCTCGCTCTTTCTTTCGTGACCGCACTGTCCTTGAGCCACTCGCTCGGCCAGTTGCTGTCTCCCTTGCTGACCCCTCTGGGGGTCCGGTCATTGCGACCTCCTCCACTGTCCTTCCTTGTCCTGCGGTCCCGTCCGGCACGCTGTCAGGTCTCTACCTCCCCTCGTTCTCTACGAACTTGGTGGCGGGTTGTGCGCTCCAGGACTCGGGTGTTCACCAGTTCACCCCTGCCTACGAGCGCGTGACACACTGCACGTGTGCTCGGACGGGTCGCCACCTGGCTACTTTCACTCGAGAGCCGGGGTCGGACCTGTACACACTGACCACTGAGTCCCCTCAGGTAGCTGCGTCTGCGTCTACGTCTGCGTCTGCGTCAGGTCAGCTGTCCGCCCCCTGCTCGTGTCGCTCTCTGACGCATGAGACTGTCCTTTGGCACCACCGCCTTGGTCACCCGTCTGTGCAGCGCCTTCGGGCCATGCACAAACGGGACCTTGTTGCTGGTCTTCCCAGGGTGCTCCCTCCCCTTCCCGACTCACCTGCTCCTCCCTGTCTTCCCTGTGTCGAGGGGCGGCAGCGCGCCGCTCCTCACTCCTCCTCCTTTCCCCCGACGACTGCTCCTTTGCAGACACTCCACATGGACGTGTGGGGCCCAGCCCGCGTCCGTGGTCAGGGTCAGGAGAGGTACTTCCTGATTATTGTTGACGACTTCTCGCGCTACACCACGGTCTTCCCCTTGCGCACCAAGGGTGACGTCCCTGATGTCTTGATCCCTTGGATCCGCAGATCTCGTCTCCAGCTTAGTGAGCGTTTCCGCTCCGACTTCCCTGTCCTGCGTCTGCACTCTGACAGAGGTGGAGAGTTTTCCTCTGGCCTCTTGGAGGCCTTCTGTCAGCAGGAGGGCATTGAGCAGTCGTTCACGCTTCCGGCCTCTCCACAGCAGAATGGGGTTGCTGAGCGCCGCATTGGCTTGGTCATGGAGGTCGCTCGTACCTCCTTGGTTCATGCGGCTGCCCCCCACTTTCTGTGGCCGTTTGCAGTCCGATACGCTGCGCATCAGCTCAACCTCTGGCCCCGTGTCTCCTTGCCTGAGACTTCTCCGACACTGCGTTGGACGGGAGAGGCTGGCGATGCGTCGCGTTTTCGGGTCTGGGGATCCCGAGCTTTTGTCCGCGACACGTCCGCGGACAAGCTCTCCCGTCGCGCTGTTCCCTGCGTCTTCCTTGGCTTTGTCCCGGACGCCCCTGGTTGGCAGTTCTACCACCCCACCTCGCGGCGTGTCCTGGCCTCTCAGGACGTCACTTTTGACGAGTCCGTCCCCTACTACCGCCTCTTCCCCTACCGCACTGCCCCGCTCCCCCCCCCGCCTCTCTTCCTCGCTCCAGGTGCTGAGGTACCAGACCCCCTCCCCCCTCAGGGTGCCGCTCCCTCAGGTGTGTCCCAGGTAGACCCGGGTGAGCCTGTCGAGGTAGCTGTTGACTCTCGTCCTGCGTCTAGGGGTGCTGAGCCTGGGGGTGCTGAGTCTGGGGGTGCTGAGCCTGGGGGTGTTGAGCCTGGAGGTGCGGAGCCTGGGGGTGTTGAGCCTGGAGGTGCGGACCCTGGAGGTGTGGAGCCTGGAGGTGCTGAGCCTGGGGGTGCGGAGTCTGGGGGTACTGAGACTGAGCGTGCTACACCTGGAGGAGCCCTCTCCTCCCAGCAGCTGCAGGAGAGGTACCTCGAGTACTGCCGCCTCCGGAGAGGTGCTGCTGGAGCTCGTCCCGGTACTTCCCCTCCTACCCAGGAGCTCCCCCCCATTCAGCAGATCCGCGAGTGGTACACGCGACGCTGCAGTCTTCGGAGTGGTGCTCCGGGTGCTGCGGACCCTGGGGGTGGCACTGCTGCTGGTGCTGAGGACCCGGGCTTTGGAGCTGCTGCTGGTGCTGAGGACCCGAGCGGTGGCGCTGCTGCTGGTGCTGAGGACCCGAGTGGTGGAGCTGCTGCTGGTGCTGAGGACCCGAGCGGTGGCGCTGCTACTGGTGCTGAGGACCCGAGCGGTGGCGCTGCTGCTGGTGCTAAGGACCCGGGCGTTGGGGCTGCTGCTGGTGCTGAGGACCCGGGCGTTGGAGCTACTGCTGGAGCTGAGGACCCGGACGGTGGAGCTGCTGCTGGTGCTGCGGAGCCGAGCGGTGGCGCTGCTGCTGGTGCTGAGGACCCGGGCGTTGGAGCTACTGCTGGAGCTGAGGACCCGGGAGTTGGAGCTGCTGCTGGTACTGAGGACCCTGCCGCTGGTGTCTCTGCTGGTTCTGGAGACGCTGCGCGGCCGCGACCGTACTTCGTACCACTTCTTCAGCAGGTTCTTGGTCAGGCTCCTCCTCCTTGTCCTCCTCCCTCCGTAGAGTGTCCTCCGCCTGTCCAGTCGCAGTCACAGTTCCCGCCTGCCTCGCCTCTCCCTGCTCCCTCTCCTTACGCTGGTCCCACAGGAGGTCTTACAGAGCGTCGTGAGCCTGAGTCTCGTCCTACGTCGCCTGTTCGTACTGCTCGCACTGGTCGTCGTGTCCCACGTCAGCGTCCTCCTCCTATCCCTGGCACTCACTACATGACTCTGCGTCCCTCCACTGCTCCTCAGCGTGTCCCGCTACCGTCTCCTCCTGCTTCCTCTCTGCCTACTCTTCCTGACCCGGAGTCTGACTCCCGTCGTGCTGCCAGTCCCACTGTCACCCGTCTCCTCGCTACTGTTGTCACTGACCCTACCTTTGAGTCCTCTGCTGCGTCTGCTCTAGTCGCTGAGTTGATAGACTTTGCTGCCCGCTGTCGTCTAGACTACGCCGCTAGCCTTGTTGCTGAGTCTGAGTCTGTCTGTCCTCCGTCCGTCGGGGGTGAGTGTGCTCTTGGCACGGACGTCCTTGAGGACAGACAGGAGGAGTTCCAGTGCTTTGCTGCTGCTTTGCCCCACCTCGTGTCCATGCTAGTTGCCCCTGAGGGAGACCCGGATGCACCAGACATCCCGACCCCGCGCACTTACGCTGAGGCGATGGCAGGTCCCTACTCCTCTCAGTGGCAGACAGCCATGGACGCAGAGATGGCTTCCTGGAAGTCCACACGCACCTACGTCGACGAGGTTCCCCCACCTGGGGCGAACATCGTCAGTGGCATGTGAATTTTCAGGGTGAAGCGGCCACCGGGTTCTCCTCCTGTCTTCAAGGCGCGCTACGTGGCTCGAGGCTTCAGTCAGCGAGAGGGAGTTGACTTCTTTCAGACCTTCTCCCCCACCCCGAAGATGACCACTCTTCGGGTGCTGCTGCACATAGCCGCTCAGCGCGACTACGAGCTTCACTCACTTGACTTCAGCACTTCTTTCTTGCAGGGCAGCCTGCACGAGGAGATGTGGCTGCGCCGCCCTCCTGGCTTCACTGGGTCGGTTCCTCCTGGTACCCAGTGGAGGCTTCAGCGGCCGGTCTACGGTCTCCGCCAGGCACCGCGTGAGTGGCACGACACACTGAGGACAACACTTGCGGCTCTTGGGTTCGCTCCCTCTACTGCTGACCCGTCACTGTTTCTACGCACAGACACCTCACTGCCGCCCTTCTACATCCTCGTGTACGTCGACGACTTGGTCTTTGCCACTGCTGACACCGTGGCACTCGCCCACGTGAAGTCGGAGCTGCAGAGGAGACACACGTGCACAGACCTGGGTGAACTGACAAGCTATCTCGGCTTGCGGATCACCCGGGACAGAGCACGGCGCACCATCACCTTGACTCAGTCACACATGGTGCAGCAGATCCTTCAGCGCTTCCGCTTCACGTACTCCTCGCCTCAGTCCACTCCTCTGCCTACCGGTCACTCGCTCTCAGCTCTGCCTTCGGATGAGTCCGTAGAGCCGAGTGGCCCGTATACAGAGCTTGTGGGCTGCCTCATGTACCTGATGACCTGCACTCGACCTGACCTTGCATACCCTCTTAGCATCCTTGCACGCTATGTCGCTCCTGGCCGTCACAGGAAGGAGCACATGGATGCCGCTAAGAGGGTGTTGCGCTACTTGTGCAGTACGTCGGGCATGGGGCTAGTGCTTGGAGGGCGAGACCGAGTTGTACTTACTGGACACTCAGACGCTTCTTGGGCGGATGACCAGGCTACTCAGCGGTCGTCTCAGGGTTACACCTTCAGCCTTGGCTCCGGCTCAGTTTCTTGGCGTTCTACACGCTCTTCTTCTGTTCTCAGCTCCAGTTGTGAGGCTGAGATCTACGCCACAGCCATGGCTGCCCAGGAGCTACGCTGGCTGACTTACCTGCTGACCGACTTGGGTGAGCAGCCTCGTTCTCCTCCAGTGCTGTACGTCGACAACCAGGCTGCCATTGCCTTGTGTGAGGAGCACAGACTGGAGCACTGAACGAAGCACATCGCCCTGCGGTACTTCCTTGCTCGAGAGCTGCAGCAGCGCGGTCAGCTTTGTCTGCGTTACGTGGCCACTGAGGCCAACCTTGCTGATGTGTTCACCAAGGCGCTTCCGCCTTGTGACCATCAGCGCTTCTGCACTCTGCTAGGCCTTGTGCCTACTGGACCTCACTTACTTACCTCTTGACCTTGCTTGTACTGTGATCACTATATATATATCTACCTGCATGTTTACTGTTGCTAGGTTGTGATCACTGTATCTCATGCTCTGTTATAAACTTGCATGTGAACTGGTCTTGTGACCACTAGCTTGTGCTCGGAATTTGTGTGGTATCCTTGAGATCCACCCTGAGCTTGTTGTTGCCTTGCTTTGCCTTGACTGGTCTTGTGACCCCTAGGTCTCCCCCACTTTGCCTATGGGGGTGTGTCAAACATTATATATGTTGTGTTTGTGTAGGCTGTAGTGGGTTAGCCTATAGGGGGGTCACAACATTAGGGTTTCATATTTGTACTCACCATCCTTTCTAGTTCCTCATTCCTGCCTGTTCATTCTGACACGATGAGCTCTTTGGTGATTGCCAGCGCTGTGCTGTAGACATCTTGAACGTGTGTGTGACACACAAGGCTGCAACGCAAGCAACGTAAAGCCATGATACTCAGGTCGTGTTCACACAGAACCACTCACTCGCGCATGTCTCACCCAAAGAGCTCCTTGGTGATCACCAGCGCTGTGGATGTCTTTCCCGTGCCGGGTGGACCATAGAAGAGCAGGTGGGGCAGCTGGGGGGCGAAGAGGCACGGGATGGGAGAGAGAGGGAGAAATAGAGGGATGACGCGTCCTTTCGTCTCGTGTCCTTTCGTCTCGCGTCCTTTCGTCTCGCGCCCTTTCGTCTCGCGCCCTTTCGTCTCGCGCCCTTTCGTCTCGCGCCCTTTCGTCGTGCGCCCTTTCATCTCGCGCCCTTTCGTCTCGCGCCCTTTCGTCTCGCGTCCTATCATCTCGCATCCTCACCCTCATATCATCTCACCGCATCTAATCTCATCTCAAGCCAACAGTACTCATTGTGTCTGGAGTCACCACCACCCCAGTCATGCTCTTCTTCCTTGCACCCTCAACCACCCACTCATTCACACACACACATATGAACCCCCTTCCCCTCACCTTTCTCCCATCTAGACTCACTCACTCACTCACTCACCCCCATCTACCTGCTCTCATCCCATCTCACAGCGCTAGTCGCCAGTGTGTTGTTGATTGAGCATTGCCACCATCCCAGCCACTTGCCCCCCCCCCCCCCCCCAGCCCGCAATCACTCATACCTCCCCTCCACCTGCTCTCATCCCATCTCACATTGCCAGTCGCCAATGTGTTCTTAAGCGTCGCCACCAGCCCAGCCACGCACCCCCTCCCTCCCCCCTCACTCACTCACACTCACTCACACTTACTCATTCTCTCATCCCTCCCCTCCACCTGCTCCCCTCCCATCTCACATTGCCGGTCGCCAGTGTGTTCTTGAGTGTCGCCACCGCCTCTTGCTTGTGTGCCACGTCAGACACCTGCTTTGGGCGGCTGGAGGTTGGAAAGAAACCAGTTACAAGAGCATCAGAGAGAGTGGATCACCTTCGGATCAGATGATGAGCCAATTCCGCAGATTGAAGCGCTTGCAAGGAGTGACATGATAGCTCACACACACAGGGCATGGAGTCAGATAAACAGTAAAGGGATGTTGCGGAATACGGACGAGGAGACAACATGACCATTAGGAAAAAAGTCGAAGCATATGAGGCAAGGGCTATAAGGGGCATACAAAGCAAGGGCTATAAGGGGCATACAAAGCAAGGGCTATAAGGGGCATACAAGGCAAGGGCTATAAGGGGCATACAAAGCAAGGGCTATAAGGGGCATACAAGGCAAGGGCTATAAGGGGCATACAAAGCAAGGGCTATAAGGGACATACAAGGCAAGGGCTATAAGGGGCATACAAGGCAAGGGCTATAAGGGGCATGCAAGGCAAGGGCTATAAGGGGCATGCAAGGCAAGGGCTATAAGGGGCATACAAGGCAAGGGCTATAAGGGGCATGCAAGGCAAGGGCTATAAGGGGCATATAGCCCCTCGACCTGCGGTCACTACTTCTCCACCCAGGGCTGGGTGCTTGCTACAGGCAGTGGTGCAGAGCGGTGCAAGGAGTCTTTAGAGCACTGTAAGGTGTATCGGGGCGGTGTAGAATGCAACCCCCCGACAAGCCCCCAAACACCCCAACACCTCCAAGCCCCCAAACACCCCAACCCCACAAGCCCCTAAACACCCCAACACATCCAAAACCCAAACCCCTCAACCAGCACTCACTATTTCTCCACCCAGGGCTGGGTGCTGGCGGAAGTGACTGGCGCCATGGGGCTGACGGGTATTGCCAAAAGAGGTGAAGAGCAGTGTAAAGTGCCTTTGGAGGAGTGTAGGGTGGCTCTGAAAATGCTGGTTACGTGCTGATGGGATGGCAATGTGGGACAAGGATGGACGGACGGATGGATGGATGGATGGATGGATGGATTGATGGATGGATGGATGGATGGATGGATGGATGGATGGATGGATGGATGGATGGATGGATGGATGGATGGATGGATGCAAGAATTTAATGAAGGCATGCACAACAGAAAGAAGGGCAGAACAGAACGGACAACAGAATGTATGATTCTGTGTGAATCCAGAAGGCGAGCAGACAAGTGGCGTGAAAACATAA
This sequence comes from Closterium sp. Yama58-4, assembly GCA_947470075.1. Lineage (NCBI taxonomy): Eukaryota > Viridiplantae > Streptophyta > Zygnematophyceae > Desmidiales > Closteriaceae > Closterium > Closterium sp. Yama58-4. The sequence goes on along the minus strand of CANIUD010000695.1, from coordinate 1,160,855 downwards.
GCAGCAAGATGCTCAGCTTGCGTAGACCCAGCTTCTCCAAAACACGGTACTGTGATGTGAGTGTCGTGATCACAACAGACACGGTACTGTGATGTGAGTGTTGTGATCACAACAGACACGGTACTGTAATATGAGTGTTGTGGTCACAACAGACATGGTACTGTGATGTGAGTGTTGTGATCACAACAGACACGATACTGTGATGTGAGTGTTGTGATCACAACAGACACGATACTGTGATGTGAGTGTTGTGATCACAACAGACACGGTACTGTGATATGAGTCTTGTGATCACAACAGACACGGTACTGTGATGTGAGTGTTGTGATCACAACACACACACTACTGAACCTCGCATCGTTTCTACTCCCTCTCCTTCTCTCCTACCACCCTCATTCTTCCTCTTTCATCCAGCCTCTCTCCTCCATCGCACTCGTCTCTTACCTCTTCCCCACTCCTCCTTCTCCCCCCTCTTCCTTGCCGCGCTCTGCGCTGTGCGGGTGGCAGTTCGCTGCGTGGGTGGTGGTGCGCCGCGTGCTTGGCGGTGCAACCGCTGGGAGCAAGGGTGTTTGTAGTAGTGAGCGAAGCGAAATGGGGGGAGAAGCGAATCTCGGAAGGAAATTGAATCGACGATGGAGCGCAAAAGGCGGAACTCTTGCACAATCTCGTGCCGCTAGCAGCGGAGCTACTCGACACACTAAGCAGACTACAAAATTCTTCTTGATACGAGTATTGAGACGTCTCTAAACTCAACCTACTGTTTAAGCAGTCGGATTCTTCTTAACACTCCGTTGCACCTCTACCTAGTTTCAAAAGTTATGGGCCGAGAGGTCCGGGCCGCGTGAAAGTCACGCTTCTGAGAAATTTTAGCCTGATCACTTCACGCTTCTTACAAATCGGACGTTGGTGACTGTGGAGAGCATTTTTGGAACCTCCTAGCGATTGAGGTGGTGTTTGCGGAACAGTAATCCACCATTCAAGTAGAGCGCCCCATGGTGCGCGGCTATGTGCGACTCGACGGTAGGTCCAGTTTTCTCCTTTGTTTCCTTGTGTCCCCTTTATTAGCATGTTGCGGAACAGTAAGCCACCGTTCAAGTAGAGCGCCCCGTGGTGGACGGCTATGTGCGACTCGACGGTAGGTCCACTTTTCTCCTTTGTTTCCTTGTGTCCCCTTTATTAGCATGTTGCGGAACAGTAAGCCACCGTTCAAGTAGAGCGCCCCGTGGTGGACGGTAACTTGCGTCTCGACGGTAGGACATAACTTCACTTCACCTTCTTCGTGTCCCCTTATTAGCATGATGCGGAACAGTATCAGGGCAGCCACCGACCTAAATAGCCGAGCTCCACCGTCCTTATTTCCCGGTTTCTATTTTCCTTCGTCTTCTCGCGCGCAAACTGTGCTTATCTCATCTCTCCCGTCAGCTCTGAAGATCAAATCGACGGCTGTGAAGATCCTAATCAACAGCGGGGATTTAGTGTCGTTTGTCCGATCCAACGGCTACTTTTCCATGTATGGCTCTTTCGTCTTTGCGTCACTCTCTCCGTTCCCCACACAAGCAACCTCTCGCCGTCCTCGCCCTCCTAGCCCATGACCCTATGAGTCCCAACAACTTCACACGTCTTCCCTTTTTCCTCCTCCCTTCCTTCGCCATCCTCCTTTTCCGTCTCTCTCTCTCTCGCTACGCCCCCTCCTCTCCCCAACCTTTCTCCTCTTTCCCCCCGCTCTTATAGAGTACCTCCCTCCTATAATGTCGTCCTCCTCACATGCCACCAAGTGCCGTGCTTGCAAGCCACTCACACATCTCATTTTGCCTGCAAGCCAGTTACACATCTCATTTTGCCTGCAAGCCACTCACACATCTCATTTTGCCTGCAAGCCAGTTACACATCTCATTTTGCCTGCAAGCCAGTTACACATCTCATTTTGCCTGCAAGCCACTCACACATCTCATTTTGCCTGCAAGCCACTCACACATCTCATTTTGCCTGCAAGCCACTCACGCATCTCATTTTGCCTGCAAGCCACTCACGCATCTCATTTTGCCTGCAAGCCACTCACGCATCTCATTTTGCCTGCAAGCCATTCACGCATCTCATTTTGCCTGCAAGCCACTCACGCATCTCATTTTGCCTGCAAGCCACTCACACATCTCATTTTGCCTGCAAGCCACTCACACATCTCATTTTGCCTGCAAGCCACTCACACATCTCATTTTGCCTGCAAGCCACTCACACATCTCGTTTTGCCTGCAAGCCACTCACACATCTCATTTTGCCTGCAAGCCACTCACGCATCTCATTTTGCCTGCAAGCCACTCACGCATCTCATTTTGCCTGCAAGCCACTCACGCATCTCATTTTGCCTGCAAGCCATTCACGCATCTCATTTTGCCTGCAAGCCACTCACGCATCTCATTTTGCCTGCAAGCCATTCACACATCTCATTTTGCCTGCAAGCCACTCACACATCTCATTTTGCCTGCAAGCCACTCACGCATCTCATTTTGCCTGCAAGCCACTCACGCATCTCATTTTGCCTGCAAGCCACTTACGCATCTCATTTTGCCTGCAAGCCATTCACGCATCTCATTTTGCCTGCAAGCCACTCACGCATCTCATTTTGCCTGCAAGCCATTCACACATCTCATTTTGCCTGCAAGCCACTCACACATCTCATTTTGCCTGCGTGAGAAAGCACCGCCGCCATATTCACACTTGCCAACACACCATTCCCCACCGCGCCCTGCCTCCGCGCACTCACACACTGCAATGGGCTGTTCTCTCTGAGTCGAATGGGCTGTTCTCTCTGAGTCGACTTCCCTGCTGCCTCCATCCCTTTGAGCTTCCTCACTTGCTGCCTCCCCTTCCATGTAACTCTCGTACCCTACTCCCCTCCCATGTAACCCTCGTACCCTACTCCCCTCCCATGTCACCCTCGTACCCTACTCCCCTCCCATGTAACCCTCGCACCCTACTCCCCTCCCATGTAACCGTCGTACCCTACTCCCCTCCCATGTAACCCTCGCACCCTACTCCCCTCACATGTAACCGTCGTACCCTACTCCCCTCCCATGTCACCCTCGTACCCTACTCCCCTCCCATGTCACCCTCGTACCCTACTCCCCTCCCATGTCACCCTCGTACCCTACTCTATTCCCATGTAACCCTCGTACCCTGCTCTCCTCCCAACACTCCATTCTGCATCGCAATTCTTTAAACTCATGAAGGTATACTATGGAGAGCGTAGTGATTGCGAGATAGTTTCTACTTTGGGAATGATGTTGCGCCAGCAAGTCGGTAGAGTTTGGTTAGCGCTGGTCTCAAATGGCTAAGTGAGAATTCAAGTAGAGATTGGACTTCACTAGCAAAATCGAATATATGAAACACACAAGCAAACACACATGCAAATATAGGCTACGGGAGAGTTGCACAAAGTGGCGTGGCGCTGCGAGTAACCCAACCCACACGAAAGTGTCGCGAGGGTGGGTGAACCGCGCCTCGGCCAATTCCAGCCTGACTCAGCATCGAGAGGGCCCTTGCTGTCGTAGGGCCCTCTAACAACTCACTCACTCGCACGCCATTTAGCTTTTGTCTCTGTTCTCTCGCGCTCCCACCCTTCCTTCACGCCTTTCCTCATCTCATCCCCTTACCTCCTGCCATGCATACATTGCAATAGCCTAGTTGAAATGCTGTTAAATTCTCTCGCAGACGAGGTTTCGTCCGTACATATCCCTTTTCTCTCCTCCCTCCCTCCCCCCCTCTCTTCCCACACGCCCCTCCCCAACACCCTCCCTCCCGGCACGCACACACCGCTGGTGGCTTATTGTAAATCCTTTAATTTCTCCCACAAACGGATTTCCCTCTGTGCATTTACCCTTAATCGTCCCTCCCTCTCTGCCTCCCTCCCTGCCCACACACCCCTCCTCAGCGCTCTCTCTCCTGGCTCACACACGCTGCAAGTCTCTGCTCCCGGGGTGTTCTTCCTGTCGGTAAGCCCAAACCATCAATCCATCCATCCCCAGCACCCTACGTACTACCTACCAACTTGCACACACTCCCGGTGCGTTCTTTCTGCTGGTAAGCCCAACCCCAACCACTGTCCTCCTGCACGCAACCAGGTCTCGGGTCGCCCTGTCGTGACACAAGAGCTCACCTGTCGTGACACAAGAGCTCACCTGTCGTGACACAAGAGCTCACCTGTCATGGCGTTCCCTTGAGTTTGTCTCTTCCTCGCCAGGTCATGCTGCAAGTCAGTGCAAGTCATGCAGGGAACTTCCGCGCAGTGGTGATCAGAGAGCACGACCCTGCCAGTCTCTCCATCGACCTGCTCATCATCTCGCCCTTCGCAGCTGAAGAGTACTTTGAGGTGAGGAGGAGGATGGTTCTTGACCTGACTAAGGTATCTAGTGCTTCCCTAGCCTGCTCCAACACTCGAGTCTCAGGTGGTGGACTGAGAGCAGGTCACAATGGTAATGAAGGTGTGTTGGTCCGTCCCCACATTCCAAGCACAGCTGATGAAATGAAATGCTAACACGGCCATGCGAGCCTATCCATCGACCCGCTCATCATCTCGCCCTTTGCAGCCGAGGATTACTATGAGGTGAGGAGGGCAGGAACTTGAAAATTATTTTTATGGGCGGGTTTTCTCCCGCACGGTGATGGTGTTACAGGCCGGCCCGCGTTTGAGGCACGGCGTGGCGCGATGATGGTAAGCTGTGAGCAAGTAGGGTCCTGCACCGCAGCCCTTTGCAGGTGTGTGTGTGGGGGGGGGAGGGGGGTGTCTGGGTGTGTGTGTGTGTGCGTGCGCGCGAGTGCGTGTGTGTGTGTGTGTGTGTGCGTGTGTGTGATGATTCGGTTTCTGAGTCGACGCTAACAGCGACTCATCACACAGGGCTGCCCTGCAGCCCTGTCTATCAACCCATTCATCATCCCTGCCATTGCAGTTGAAGAGTACTTTGAGGTGAGGAGGAGAGTTGTGGGTCCTGACATTTCTTGAGTCCCAGCCTCTTAGCGGTAATGGGCCGATCGGCGTATGGGCAGGCGGTGGTGTGAGGAACCCCATGGGTATGCATCGCATCGCAATTGATTGGCACCACTCACTGCCCCTTGTCCGTCATCACGCCTCCCCAACCCCTTTCCAGAGGCGCGAACTGTTCAGCATATGGGCGGTGGTGAAAAGCCCCCATGGGCATCACGATTGACCCACATCACAACACTCACGTCACAACACTCACATCACAACGCTCACATCACAACACTCACGTCACAACACTCACATCACAACACTCACATCACAACACTCACATCACAACACTCACATCACAACACTCACATCACAACACTCACATCACAATACTCACATCACAACGCTCACATCACAACGCTCACATCACAACACTCACATCACAACGCTCACATCACAACACTCACATCACAACACTCAAATCACAACACTCACATCACTGGCACGATTGCCACCATCCCTGCCATTGCCTTTGTCCTCCACGAGAGGCGAGAGCCGTTCAGCACATGGACGGTGGTGAAAAGGCCCATGGGCATCATGATATGCCTCATGATCCTCTCCCCCCCCACCCTTATCTTACCTCCATCCTCAAATGCGTGCATACATGCAGAGGCATGAGCCATTCAGCATATGGACGATAGTGACGAGCCCCATGGGCATCATGACTCACTGACTTGCACCGTTTAACGACTCACCTCCTTGCCTTTATCCTGCTCTCACGTTGTCACACTTCCCCCCTACATTTACCTCCCTGCAGAGGCGTGAGCCGTTTAGCATATGGACGATAGTGAAGAGCCCCATGGGCATCATGATCTGCTTCATGCTTGTTGTTATGGTCGTCCTGCCGCGCCTCGCCGACTCCATAGGTGGGTTGATTTCTTGCATACTCATTTCGTGCATACTCATTTTTGCGTGTTCTCATTTTGTGCATACTCATTTTGTGTGTACTCATATGTACTCATTTCGTGCATACCTCATTTCGTGCATACTCATTTTGTGCATGCTCATTCATACCACAAGGCTCTCCTTCCTGCTCGTGCTCCTAATCCGTGATCCCTCTGTTTTGAGTAATCCCACCCTCGTTTCTTCCTACCTACTTGTCCTGCGCTCCCTTCAGACCCAGAGGAGGTGAAGCAGATGCAGGAGCAGATGCAGCAGCAGCAGGTGCCGTCACTTTCAGGCCTCTTGAGTGGTAACCGATAGGGGTACGGGGAGCACCGTGGGATAATTAGCCATTTCCTGAGTGGTAATGACAATAATGGTAGTGGTCGATGAGTGTGGTCAAAGTTAGTCAGAGTTGATCCTCTTTATTTTGGGGGTCATGTACTGCTGCGCTACTTGCTTACCTGAGTATACTTGAAATTATCAATAGGTGTGATGATGTTTATGACACTTGCTGTGAGCTCTAATTTCAAGTACATGTGCGAGTCGTACATGGATGAAACCTTCGTTTGTTCTAAAATGGTCATCTTGGTCTTCAATCATGCACCATAAACCGATGAATACGCTGTTGGGGTGAATGTACCATAAATCTTTACCTTATCTTAACAAACTAGAAACATAGTCCTAACACGTAAAACATAGGTCTTCTTATATCCGTTGTAGTCTAGTTGGTTAGGATACTCGGCTCTCACCTGAGAGACCTGGGTTTTAATCCCGGCTACGGAAGTTGTTTTGTTTTCCAAATGGCGAGTATGAAAGTATGAAAGCGATAGCTTGCCTCTCGTTTCGTAGTTTGCCTCGCGCTTACTCAGGCTTGCTCCTGAAAGTATAACTTCGTCTCGTTTTGTAGTTTGGCTCGCGCTCACTCAAGCTCGTTGCTGAAAGTATAAAAGCGCTAGCTCATTGCTGAAAGTATAAAAGCGCTCAAGCTAGCATACTCAGGCTTGCCTGAAAGTATAAAAGCGCACAGGCCTGCATACTCAGGCTTGCCTCTCGTTTCGTAGTTTGTCTCGCGCTCACTCAAGCTCGTTGCGCTAAGGAGCAAAAATAGAGACATGGCACCATTTTTAGTACCTAGCGTTTGTGCCGCGACTCACCAGTATTTACTGAAAACCCGTGGAATTCTTCGCCCGCCCAGTCGATCGACGATATAATCGTGGATCTATCACGACGGTGCTACCACACGCTCTTAGGAAACTAGTGCTTACAGTACGGCGAGAAGTCTCACCTTCGACGGCGTGTTTTCTGCTAACATCAGGACACCAACAGCACTTTCTACCTCTAACGACACGACCAACAGATTTGCGAATCCTTTCCTCCTCAACTTCCATCTTCGCCATCTCACCACCCCAACTTCTTGCCAATTCGCTGAGTCCACATTCGTGCTCGTGCCAGCCTCTCCCAAGCCATATTACGTGAACTTTTTTTCTACACCACCTCCTTACCTTTTTACATTACCACATTTTCCACCGCCAACTGAACCCTCATACATTTCCAAATTCATTTCATATGCACGAGACCATTACCTCACAAAATGACAAGCCACGAAAGGAGCGGCGGTGCCCAAGGCTCCGGGCCCCTTCCTCCTCGTCCTCCTGCCCGTTCGCGACTGACTCCAGCTTCGGAGACACTTTCAACTGCCCCATCGAACCTCGCACTACCCTCTACTCCTGAGCCTCAATCATCTTCTATTCCTTCCCAGCAACCTTAGCCAACGTCAGTGCCAAAACTTGTCTCAAAAAAATAGGAGGTTCTCCAGCAGGTTCTTAAGGGCACCCTTCCTAACTCCCCATCTTCATATCAACCTCAAACCTCTCATCCTCGGCCCTCGCCTTCACGTGATCATCCCTCACCTACCTCAGCCCCTTCCCCACTTACCACAACAGATGCACCCAATTCCATGGCCCCTGTCGACAACTTGCAACCGCTATCACACTTCGAAAACACTCTTTTACCGCAACCCCCCCTCGTTCTTCTACCCCTCCCCTCCCACCTCTACTTCCCCCACTACGCCTTCTCCCACCAATACTCCTCCTGCTGCCTGTTCTTTTTCCTGGCCTACATGTCACTATCTGTGTGCTAATGTTATTGCATTGACTTCCACTTCCTTCCAGCATAACCCTATTGCCCGACAGCAAGTTGCGTGTCCTCCTCCTCGCGCTAACTTTTCGCGCTCAATCTGCGACTTCACGGTCCTCTTTTCTGCCAGCAATCCCTTCTGCCCCCTGGGATGATGTCCTAGACTGGGACTGGCCTACTTTTTTTCAGCCAGACACTTTCTCATGTACCCATCATCCACGCATTCCTCCTCACATTTGCCTTCTCGTGCTTGATGCCTTGTTTATCCCCCTCCGTTAGCTTGCATAGCATTCTTCTGACACGGCTACACACCTGATCTTACTGGCTTTCCCGCGTCTCGTCCTCCGCTTGACAATAGCTGCCACTTCGGCAACACTTACCGCAACTTGCGCCCTTTTTCGCTCAACGCTTTATCACCAGGGACTGACATGCGCTTTTCCTAGAAGCCTCTGCCACTGCCATCCCTGTTGCTCGCCCTCTCAACCTTGCTTCAGCACGCTCTACAGCAACTCAGGCATGCCTCCATCGCACAGGACGCTTTGCCAAGTGTGGCGACTGTTCCCGCTCACTGGCGGCGATAGAAAATGGCGAGCTTGAACCTCCTTCTCCTGAGACAAATCCATCCCTCTCCTCCAAGCATCTGTGTGTCCTACACCCTCTTCCTCAATTAATAGCCTTTTTTCACTCTGCACTCCTATCCACAGCTTTCAGCCCCGCTTCTCCACTTGGCTCTTCGATCAACCCCACGGGGTACCGCTGCTGGCCCGTCGGGTTGGTTGATTGAGCATCTCAGGGACACATTCCTCACTTCCCAGCAGCACCTTCCCTCCCCCCTCCACCTCTTCCAAAACTGGCTTCTTGGCAAACTTTCACTCTCCTTCTGCTCATACTACACCGCATCTACTCTTGTCGCCCTTAAGAAGCCGCAGTGCGGAGTCTGGCCGAATGCTATTGGAGAAGTTCTCCCGTGTCTTCTTTCCCGCTGCATCACCCTCATGTTCAAGTAGCAGATGCGAGACACCTTACTCCCTTGCCTTCAGTTCGGGGTATCTGTACCTGATGGAATAGAAGTGATGGCACACTTTGTACAATCCGTTCTTTCTCTTCATCCAGATTGGCCGTTGCTTCAGTTTGACGTTGCAAATGCCTTCAATTCTTTTAACATGATTGCCATGTTTGAGGCCCTCAGCACCTCAGCTTTCTCTCCTCTCATTCCCTACTTTCGCCTCTTCTACTCCTCTCCATCTTCCTTTCACTACCGCAATGGCACAGCCCACCATAAATTCGAGTCCTCCTTGAGCGTGCGCCAAGGATACCCCTGTGGCCCCTTCCTTTATGCCCTCATTTTGTGGCTTGCCATTCTACCCACTCAATCTAAGTTCCCATCCATCTTCATCTCCTCTTACGCTGATGACATCGTCCTTGTCGGCCCTCCCTCAAGTGTTACCGCTGCCTTTACTTTACTAACCGACCACCTTCATTCCCTAGGTCTTACAGTCCAACCCTCTAAATGCTTTATCTGGTGCCCTCTCGATTGGGCCCAAGACTGCGCAACTCCTCCTGGTGTTCCCATAGTTCCCAACGGCCTTGACGCCGCAAGGGTCCCAATCGGTTCAAATGGTTACATCATCTCCACTGTACGGGAGAAGCTCGATTCATTTGCAGCCTTTCTTCCTCTCGTTCACCAACTTTACGGCCCTCAGACCGCCTCCCGTCTCCTCTCACAGTGCGTCTCAGCTCATCTGGATTGTTTTGCCATTCCCAAAAATACATGATTTCTTCAGATTTTGGGACTATACCATCCTAGACCACTTCACCCAGCTATTTAGCCTGGTTACTAGATTCTACGCAAGGAGTTGACTAAGACAGCATAACTGTAAGTTTTCCTCCCTAATAGCTTTGGAGGTTTTGGCCTTCGTTCTTCCGCCTCTCAGCTACGTTTGCAGTTGGGCTCAGTCGCTGCCAACACTGTCCACACACTTCATCACGGACTGCTCGCCACTTTTTCGCCCCTTTCTCTCTTTTGACTCTACTCACTGCCTCGATGAGTTCATCCCAGCTGCCACTGCCATGCTCCCAAAAGAAGTTCATGACTGTTTCCCTTCCTGGTCTAACCTCCTACCCGGTTACCCTCCCAAGCTCTTCACACACCCCTCGCAGTAACTTGAGGCTTCTTTGCCCGAGAAAGTCCGTGCAACTGTCACCTCCCCTATTCGCCCGGCCCGTTTAACCTCCTGTAGGGCCCGCATGCGGGAGACTGGCTTACTGCGGATCCTTCTTCGCCTAAGTTGCAGCTTACTGGATTCGAATGGTGCATTGCTGCTGCCATCTGCCTCGGCCTCCCCATTCCTCGCCTCAGCTCCACTGAATCTTGCGCTTGTAGACAATCCTTCTCAGACTCTTCCCATCCATCCCATGCCCTTCGCTACCCTAAGAACAATGAGCCAACCAAAAAAATGCACCACATCACTATGGAGCTCAGCCTCGTGGCACAGTTGGAAGACCATCACCTCCTTCCAAGCCGCCAACTCGACATCACCTGCAGAGACTCCCAAGCCGGCACCACCTTGGCTTTGGTCATTTAGTGGTTTATCTACGACACGTCTCCCCCCAATACAATGCTTCCACTGTCATCTGTTCAGCTGCTGCTACACGCGAGACTGAAAAGGCAACACTGTACGCATCATCTCTGCGTGCTCGACCGACGTCAAGCTACTTCGGTTGGCTCTTAAGACTTTTGGATGCTTCAGGAAAACATTCCAAGATTTCCTCAAATATTGTATCCGCCGTGGAGCATCGCGCCTTTGTGATATGAGCGGCTCCTCCAACCTCATTCCGTTATGAGCACATAAGTGGCTCCTCTGACCTCCTTCCGTCGCTTTAGTGTTCCTTGCTGCTTTAATGTGTTATTGCTTTAATGTTCCTCGTCGCTTTAATATTCTTTGTCGCTTTAATGTTCTTTGTCGCTTTAGTGTTCTTCGCATGGCACTCAATTTGGTTACATAGAAATTTAGCTAGCCTTCTTTGTTGTTACATGCAGTAAGCCAAGCGGCTTGTTGGTAGAGCTTCACATGGCAATTGGCAGCACATCCATGGCGAGGCGTCGCATGGCACTTGGCAATGTTTCTCCCGTTGCACAGCGCTTCGTGCGGCTCTTGGCGACGCGTCCCATCGCATGACGGCACTTCCCTTTTTCGTTGTCGTCTCTCTCTCTCTCTCTCTCTCTCTCTCTCTCTCTCTCTCTCTCTCTCTCTCTCTCTCTCTCTCTCTCTCTCTCTCTCTCTCTCTCTCTCTCTCTCCCTCCCCCCCCCCCCCCCCCCCCCTCTCTCTCTCTCTCTCTAATGGTCCTTGTATTGATATAGCAGTCAAGTACAAGCATGCAAGTCATGGCGGCCTAGATAACACACATGCAGGTCACAAGCATCACAGAACTACAACTCCACAAGAGGCTCAAGCACGGCGAAACAGTCCCCTAGGTGCAACTCATCCCCAATTCCTCCCACGGGCGGGTTCTCAACCGCCGCCGCCTCCCCAAGCTTAAGCAGAAGGCCCACAGATTGGGCCCTTTGCAGGGCCACAGACCAGCGTTGCCTGAACTGGTGGAGGAACTTTGCAGCATAGAACGATTTGGAGTCGGCGTTGAAGTGGCGCCGAGCTGCAGTGTCCGCCAAGAGCTTCAAGAAGACTGGTACCTCTGCACACGGGCAGCCGTAGGTGTCCACAGCGAGAGGGAAGAAGGTCACCGTCTCTGGCAGGGAGGCGTAGTGCTGGATTTTCTTGTCCGCTTGCTCCTGAGCCGCCCAGCCCCTGCCCTTCTGCGCCTCAGGGTCCCTGATGCTAATAGGGTCGGTGATGGTGACGTCGCATACATAGACGGCCCCACTGCTTCTGTCTGTCATTGTAAAGTCGGCTGTCTGTTCCTCAACGGGGCAGTGCGCTGAGGACTCGCTGTGAACGATGAAACCCGCGTCCTGGGCCATACTGATGCAGGCATCGCGCAGCTCGTTGTGGGTGTTGATGCGGTGCTTGCCCGTGCCGCAGCGGAGTAGGTGGTTCGGGAGGCGGGGGTCTGTGATGGCCGTGTGGTCCATACAGTCACAGTTCTTCGGCGTAGAGAAGGGAAGGGCCAGCCGAAAACGGACGGCATTGGAAAAGTGAGTGGGCCCTATCCTCCTGTTGGCCGCAATCGGGATAGCGGTCAGCCAATCCCCGGTCCCGTACCCAGTCAGTGAGTACATCCGCTGAGTATGCCCGCACAAGGGGTTCACCGCCATCTCCCGCGTCGCCTGCACTTGCACCGCGTATCTGCTCCCATGCACCCTTAGCGCCAACGCGTGCTGGAGCCTCGTGTCAGTTCGCTCCAGCCGTTCTTTCTCTAGGATTTCTCGCGCATCGTCAGGTAACGCCGCTTCGCACTCCAAAAGCCACATGTGAAGGGGCGTGGCGGCGTCCGCGGGCAGCTGCATGTGGTCCCGCGCCTGCGCCAGCGCGCCCTCAGGGGCGCCGTCTAGTGATGCCACGAAAAGCGCCGCTTGCGTGAAGCTCGCGGCGTACCCGTAAACTCCCTCGACTAGCGGGTCGGTGATACCTATCCCTCCCAAGGACGCCTGCGCCCAGACACGTGCTTGCTCAGTACGGCAGGTGGGGACGCGAATGTGGCAGGCTGTGAGCAGTGCCGCTAGCAGGTCTGTCCCCCACTGGCTCCAGGTGTCGCGAGGCAGAAGGGAAAGCGGTGTTGTTCTGGTGAGGTATGCCACGCGCCTCGAAATGCAGCGGGTGAGCAATAACGAGGCTACCTGTGGGTCGGCTTTCTCAAGCAGTGGCAGAGGTTTGGCCATCTCCTGCAGCTGACCCGACAGGAACTGCGACGCCCCACTATCAGGGCCCACGAAGCTTCCGAGCAAGCGAACTCCTTCCTGGGAGAAAGGTACTCCGTGCGGCAATCGATCCTTCGCTGCTGCTTCCCTGCTCCAGGCCGCGCATTTCTGCGCATTGTGTCTCAGCCCCAGGTGTGCCAGCTTCCCGGTGAAGTGATTGAAAGCTGCTACAGTGGCAGTCGCCTCCCCCAGGAATGTGACATCGTCGGCATATGCCAGACACAGCACCTGGGGGTATGCTGCAGCAGTGTCACGGAGTGCCGTGTGCATTCCCGCGGCAAACAGTAGAGGGCCAAGTGGGTCCCCTTGACGCACGCCCCGTTCACTGATCAGTGGGTCCGATGCAAAATTCGCATCGACGAGTAATTTCGACGGGTTACCGTAGGTCAGTTTCACCAGCGGCAGTAGTGGCGACAACTCCGGTCCTTGTAACGCTGTCGCGATGGCCTGTCGTGAAATGCTGTTGAAAGCATTTGAGATGTCAGTTTGCAGCACGAGGCTGCTGGGTAGCTTGTCCAGATACGCGCGTGCCACGTGTATAACTGCCTCGGCTCCTCCTGGCACAGCCACGCCGTACTGTAGAGGCAGGAAAAAGGCACGCGCGGCATCTCCCATGGCTGCGAGGGCTGCTTTGGCTGTCAGCCGAGTGATACATTCGCCGATGGCGATAGGTCGAGCCCCCCCACCAGGTTTGGCCAGAGCTATGAGGCGCGAAGCTGTCAATAGGTCCGCCACCGGTGCTGGGAGGTTGCCCCCCAAAATGGTGTTTACCAAGGCGTGCAGATGGGTGCTAACTCGTCCGTTCGTGATTGCCGCGTCGCGCATGTGTTCGAATGTCGTTCCCGAAGGCCCGGCACCGACCCCGTTTTCGCACCTCCCCAACAGTTTGGCGAAGTCAGCGTGGGTGATGGACAATTTTGACTCAGGTGTGGGTGGCCACGTCGTCTGTCCTGACTCGGCTGGCGGATGTTTCTGTCGAAGCTCCTCCAGAATTTCTGGAGTTGGTTTGCAGACTGGCGTTGACTCCAACGCCAGCACAGCGCGTCGCAGGCTACCCCGTTTCGCCAGGCCCTCGGCCCGGCTGATAACCCCAGTTTCGTCAGGCTGGTGACGTGGAGGTGCGGGAGTGTTGACCGCTTCGATCGCGTCCTTGTACAGTTGGTCCCACTCGCCACGTTGAAAGGCTCGGAGCCGGGCCTTGATCTGGGGCCAGTTCGGTTTCCGTGGCGAGGTCTGGCGAAGCGTCAGTCGTGGCAGGAAAAGCAGAAGGCGCCAACCTGCCTCTGCTTCCGGGTTTCGCGACAGGTGGAGTAACGGGGTCAGCAGCGTCAGCGAAAACAGCTGGCACAAATTGGGCGGTAACCGCCTTGCCAGGGACGGTTGCCGGCTGTCGCAGAGGGCTGGGATATCCCAGTTCGCGATATCAGCGAACAAGTCTGCCCGCGTCGCCAACTCCTCTGGCGTAAAATAGCGAGGGGGATTGGGAATTTCTCGCACCGCTGCCGTGTCCGTCGCGGCCCGATTTCTCCTGGTGCGGCCCGTCCTCCCTTGTGAAGGTACGGTTGGAATTTCGCCCGTACGATCGCCATCGGACGGTCCAGCCGCAGTGATCCCTTCCTCGCCTAGGGACCGCCTTGGTCTCGCTCCCGTCCTTCTCCCGTTCTCCTCGAATCCTTCTCCTGCTTCCGTCCCTTCTTCCTCACTCAAGGGAGTTGGCTCCTCACTATAAGAGGGGTCATTGTCTTCCTCTTCTTCATTACGTAGCCTGATTAAAGCCCTGCTGGCCTCCCTCTGATAGCCATTCTCTGGCCCACCTCCCCGTCCGCTCACTGCTTCTCGCCCTTCGCCACGCGCTCCCCGGCCTCGCGATGGTGATTGCTGGTGTGACCGATTACTCGCCAATGCGCGCTGACGCAGCGTCGGTTGTACTCGGAAAGCCGTCGTCTGCCTCAGGAGCGGGGACCGTGGCGACGGGCTCCCCGCCGCTGTCTGCTCCGACGCCCGGCCTAGTAGGCGCTGAAAAGACTCCTCTCCTCGAATCCGCACTCCCTCTTGTCGCGAACGTGGTTGAGCCGTCTGCCCCGAGTGTTGCTCCTCCCGCTCCGCCTGTCGCGCCTGCTCCCCCTGTTCTCCACGTTCCTGCCGTGACGCTGGCGACGTCTATCCCTGCCGGAGAGACCGCCGGTCCTCCTGTCCCTGTGCCTGGCGCTCCCGTTGCACCTGGCGTTGCTGTCCTCGGCGTGCCTGCGCCGGCGTCTGCGTCTTCGCCGAGGGCGGCGTCCGCCACCACTGGCGGCCCGGCCTCGGTGGTTGCCCCTCCGGGCGCGGATCAGCCTCCGCCTGTTCAACCGCCGGCGGCTCCAGTTGTCCAGCCGTCTCGTCCCCAGTCGCCTGACCGCCGCTTGTCCCGGCCCCATTCCCCGGCGGCTCCGCAGGAGCGCGAGACGTCGCGGCGCCGGCGTAACTCCCCCCGGCGCTACCAGCAGCAGGCCCCGTGGCCAGCTCACCCAGGTGGCAATGGGGGTTGGCGGGGTCCCCAGGGGCGCAGTGGAGGCGGGAGGTATCGTCCGCCCGTGACGCTGGCGGACCTCCAGCGAGAAGTGTCACGGGAGGTGTCGCGCGCCGTGCGCCAGGGGAGGGCAGCGCCGAGCCAGAGCAGTTCGCTGCGGGCTGCTCCGGAGCACGTGGCTCCCCGTTCGCCCGTCCCTCCTGAGGTCCCTCCGCCGGCTGCTGCTCCTCCTCCTCACGTTCCTGCCCCGTCCGCTCCTTCACCTTCCGTAGCGGCGCCGGCTCCCGGCTCCCGACTGCATCTGCCGCCAGTTCCGCCTGTCGCGGGGGTAGAGTTCGTGGCAGCGGGTGGTGGCGCGGCGGCGGCTCAGTATGCAGCTGATGAGCCGCTCCCGTTCCTGGCGGCGGCTCTACTGCCTCCGCAGACGCGCGTTCCCGAGACAACGCTTGGTCAGCTCCACCGTCTCGCGGAGAGCCTGCATGCTCTGCTTCTGATTCAGGTGCTTGCGCACTCATCTCTTCCTGCTGTCCCCCCCGAGTCCTTTCGCAGCCACCTGCGTGACCCGTGCCTCGACGCGGCTGACCAGCTCGCGGTGCTGCTGGCGCCCGTGCTGGCTGCGCCCGCGGAGGGAGGCGCTGCTGCCGCGGGACAGCTTGGCGAGGCTGTCCGTGGACTGCGGCGACACTTGCACGCAGGATCTGGAGCCGCGGCGATCGGCGCAAGCACTCTCGTGGTCCGGGAGCTTTGGCGCTCCCTGACGGGCATTCTTCATGCCCTTGGGGCTCACCGCATGTAGGCGCGTTCCCCGGCTGCTCCATGTAGTCTAGTGCGTGGCTAGGCCGCGGTAGGAGTTGCCATGCGTGTAATGTTGCTTATTATTAAACTGCTCCGTGTGTGGCTACTTGCCGTTCCCTCACGCGCGGCCGAAGGCCGCGCCGTCGAGCGTCGGCCGCAGAAGGCGGCCGACGCGAGCGAAAAATTCTCAGCCGCCAAACTAACAATGAGAAAACGGCCTTAGGGAGGCCTTAAGTAGGGCCTAGAGGCTAAGGGCAGAGGCTAAGGGCTGAGGGGAGAGGCTATTCCTCTCTCTCTCTCTCTCGCTCTCTCGCGAGCGAAAAATTCTCAGCCGCCAAACTAACAATGAGAAAACGGCCTTAGGGAGGCCTTAAGTAGGGCCTAGAGGCTAAGGGCAGAGGCTAAGGGCTGAGGGGAGAGGCTATCTCTCTCTCTCTCTCTCTCTCTCTCTCTCTCTCTCTCTCTCTCTCTCTCTCTCTCTCTCTCTCTCTCTCTCTCTCTCTCCATTTTTGGCATCTTCTGTTTTGCTTTGTTACCTTTTGGTTCTGACTGTGCTCGTTGTGTTCTGCAGTTAGTGAATAGGCTTGTTTTGGAGCTTCATACGGCGATTGGCGGCGCTTCCTCTGTGACGCGCTGTCACGTGTTTGTTTCCTTTTGTGATACAAGAGCACGCAGGAGCGGAAGTGGGAATAAGAGCGGCGGGAGCGGGAGTGTGAGCAGCAATGGCAATTTCGTAAGAGGGGTCGTTCAATTTTATTCCTTCTTGCCTTCACATTTATTAACTACCCTGTTTGTTTCCGTTTGTGAGACAGGGGCAGGCAAGAGTAGAAGTGGGAGCAGAGCGTGCATCCCTGCACGAGGAGTCTCTACTCACATTCGCCACGAGCAGCGGTGACATGCAAGCATGCATTACCACATGCCGCTCCTTCGTGCGTAAACTCATTTACAACTGGGCGAAGCTCTTCATGCCCCGCACATGCGCGTGGAAGCAAGAGTTGCATTTAGGGAACCTTACGTGCGTGAACGGGGCGAAGCTCTTCAAGCCCCGCACATGCGCGTCTTCCCATATGACCCCGTTCTTGATCAGGGGTAAAAATTGATTCCGCCATGGTGAGGATTTCATTAAAATCCATGACGCTACGGAGTAGGATTTGTTGCAAATTTTCATTTTTTCAGACAGTCGACATAGCGATCGACGCGCTCAGCTTCATTTTGTATCCCACCTGCTCACACAAGACTCGAGTAACCTTGAACAAAACCAAGCTGGTGCTAAGTGCACAGCTTTTGCCGTGCGGAAATCTACGCCGCGATTGGCTCGAATCTCCCACAGAGACCCGCACACCACCCGTCCCACGTGCAAAAGTGGGCGACCTCCAGAATATACGATGATGCCCAGGGTCCGGATGGTCCCTCCTTTTGCAGTAGTGGCTTATATTCACTCAACTTCGTGACGATGATGTGCCACCAATCCATGACGAGTCCTCGAAGTAACGACACGGCGTATCAAATCTTTGCAGCATCCAACGAGACGTAGTTGGCGTTGAAAAAAAAAAAAAAAAATCAAGGTGAAGATCCACGCTTGAACCGTCGGACCATCCAGTTGACTCGGGTCAAAGCATGACGGACGCTGCAGCTTGAGTGTCATTGGCGATGGAAGCACTGGCTCATTGTTCTGTGTGATGATGTGGACCAGGGCTATTTTTATCAACGTAAATTGCCGTGATACCTTGACCTTGATAATCAGGGTGATTTTCTATAGTCACACTTTTGCCTTAGGGTAATTTTCCCAGGGGCTCCTATTGTCATGATATGTCAAGGTTTACGTTTTAGGCACACATTGGCCCTAGTGTAATCGATTGTCTTAGTGAGTTTTACCCTGAAGCGACTACCAGACTCCCCTTCCCCCCCGCTTTCCCATAACCCAGGTTTCCCCTTGGTGAAGATGTCTGCAGTGTTGGCCTCGAACTCCACAAAGTCCAAGCGAGCATGTCCACGCCTCTGCAACTCTCGCAGAAGAAAGTACCTAATGTTGATGTGCTTCACTCTACTCACCAGTCAAGGCTCTCAACAGAGGAGAATCGCCGTCTTGTTGTCAGTGAACAAGTTTTGTGTAGAGCTCGGCCGCTAACCAAGGTTAGTAAGCAAGAAGGTCAACCAACGCAGCCCCTGTGCAGCCATAGCTCCAGTGTGGGTCTCAACCTCTGCGGTAGAGGTCAAGACAGAGGAGGAACGCATGGACCTTCACGAAACAGCTCTAGATCCCAGGCTGAAATAGTACCTCTGAGTAGACCTGTGAGTCTCGACGTCGTCAGCGTAAGAAGAGTCACAGTGACCAGTAAGTACGACAGGCTGTCTCCCTCCAAGTACCAGCCCCACGCCTGATGTCGTCACTAGGTACTTCGCCACCCTCACAGCAGCTGTCCAGTGAACAGGATGGTGACTTCCTGTTGCAACAAAGTGAGCAAGGATGCTGAAAGGGAAGGCAGGGTCCGTGTGAGTACAAGTCATCAGGTACATGAGGCAGCCCACAAGCTCTGCGTAAGGACCACTAGGCTCAAACGGCTCGTCAGGAAAGGGACCAGTGAGTCTGTGGTCAACGGCAAGAGGTGTGCGCTGTACGGTGGAGTGCTGAAGCCCGAACCGTTGAAGGACCTGCTGCACCATGTGTGACTGTGAGAGTGTAATGGTGCGAGCAGCTCTGTCTCTGGTGATCTGCAGGCCAAGGTAGTGGCGCAGCTCACCAAGGTCAGTGCAGGTGTGTCTCTTCTGCAATTCGGACTTCACGTCAACCAAAGCAACCCTTAGTGTCAGCAGTGGCAAAGACCAGGTCATCAACGTAGACCAGTACAAAGAACGGTGTGGAGCCACGACGAACGAACAGCGACGGGTCGGCAGAAGATGGCTGGAAACCGACGTCTCACAGGGTAGAGTGAAAGGTGTTGTGCCACTCACGAGGCGCCTGACGGAGACCGTAGACCAGTCGCCTGAGCCTCCACTGGGTCCCAGGAGGGAAAGTGCCAGTGAAGGCAGAGGGATGACGCAACCAGACCTCCTCGTGTAGGCTACCTTGAAGGAAGGCAGTGGAGAAGTCGAAAGAGTGAAACTCGTAATCTCTCTATGCTGCTACGTGGAGTAACACCCTAAGAGTGGTCATCTTCAAGGTAGGCGTGAAGGTCTGAAAGAAGTCAACTCCCTCGTGCTGACTGAAACCTCTAGCCACATAGCGCGCCTTGAAGACCGGAGGAGATCCCGGTGGCCGCTTCACCCTGAAGATCCACATGCCATCGACTACGTTCGCCCCCGAGGTGGGAACCTCGTCGACGTAGGTGCCTGTGGATCTGTAGGAGGCCATCTCTACGTCCATGGCAGCTCTCAACTGAGAGGCCCAAGTTGTGACACTGCCTCAGCGTAAGTGCGAGGAGTTGGTATGTCAAGGGCGTCGGGGTCTCCCTCAGGGGCGAGCAGCATGGCACAGAGATAAGGGGAAGCGGCTGCCAAGAACTCCAGCTCAAACTGCCTGTCCTCATCCAAGGGCAGACACACCCCCGACAGCCAGAGGACTGGTAGGAGGAGCAGCCACAACACAAGTGACATAGTCAAATCGGCGAATAGTGGCGAACTCAGCGACTGCGGCAGTAAGGGCGGAGAAAGAGGACAGAGAGGCACGTGTCAGGAATACTAGGAGTGGGGCCTAGGCTTAGTAGCCTAGGCCCACACTAGGAGGTAGTAGGTTGTGCCCTAGGACTAGGGTTTGTGGTATACGAAGGAGAATTGTGAGAATGGGAATGATGATGAACTAGCAAGCAGCAGGATACATATAGGAAACCCTAAGGGGTTGTACTCACTATTGAGCACCCCACTGCAGGCTAGACAATAACATTCTGACACACCCCCATAGCCAAAGTGAGGTGCAATCAGTACAATGAGCAGGCAGTGCAATAGTTCACAAATATGAGCAAAGCTAGTGGCAGTCACAGGAGGCCAGTGAGGAGGAGGAGGAACTGTGGAGGGAGAGATGAGAGGAGGCGACGACTGAAGTTGCAGACACACGGGCACCAGGAGCACCAGGTTGCAACCTCCTCCAACTGTCTCACTCCCCCCTACACTCACCCCCAGGGTCACCACTCGCTCCACGCCCACATCACCCCCCTAGCGCCACTCCCTCGTCTCCCACACATCCACCCCCCCGCAGCGGCAGCTGCAGCAGTGGGAGACGGAGGAGAAGGAAGGGGCGACGCACACGGAGCACCCCCACACCCGCCACCCCCACACTCTCCTGTCCAGGGGACGCAGGGGGGGGGGGGGGGGGGGGGGGGGAGGGCCGGGGCGGGAGAGCGCACGAGGGCGCAGGCAACCGCGCGTGCCGAGCAACAGCGCGGAGCAGGTAGGGTAGAGCGCACGAAGGCGCGGGCAACCGCGCGTGCAGAGCAACAGCGCGGAGCAGGTAGGGTAGAGCGCACGAGGGCGCGGGCAACCGCGCGTGCAGAGCAACAGCGCGGAGCAGGGCGCACGATGCACGAGGCACGAGGCACGAGGCACGAAGCACGAGGCACGAAGCACAAGGCACAAGGCACAAGGCACGAGGGCGCAGGTAGGTAGGTAGGTAGGTAGAGCGCACGAGGGCGCGGGCAACCGCGCGTGCAGAGCAACAGCGCGGAGCAGGGCGCACGATGCACGAGGCACGAGGCACGAGGCACGAAGCACGAGGCACGAAGCACAAGGCACAAGGCACAAGGCACGAGGGCGCAGGTAGGTAGGTAGGTAGGTAGAGCGCACGAGGGCGCGGGCAACCGCGCGTGCAGAGCATTAGCGCGGAGCAGGGCGCACGATGCACGAGGCACGAGGCACGAGGCACGAAGCACAAGGCACAAGGCACAAGGCACGAGGGCGCAGGTAGGTAGGTAGGTAGGTAGAGCGCACGAGGGCGCGGGCAACCGCGCGTGCAGAGCAACAGCGCGGAGCAGGGCGCACGATGCACGAGGCACGAGGCACGAGGCACGAAGCACAAGGCACAAGGCACAAGGCACGAGGGCGCAGGTAGGTAGGTAGGTAGGTAGGTAGAACAAACGAACACAGGCAAAACAAACAAATACACGAGCAAGACGAACGAACACGGAGCGGGCTAGAAGCGACACATACAGCACGAGAGGAACAAGACTGCGGGTGACAGGAAAAGGAGGCGGCTGCACCGGGACCAGGAGCGGCGTCGCATGCAGCTGCAGGGTTGGCTGCTGCAGTGGCGGGCGGCTCCAGTGGCGGCTGCTGCTGTGGCGGGCGACTCCAGGGGCGGCTGCTGCAGTGGCGGGCGACTCCAGGGGCGGCCGCTGCAGTGGCGGGCGGCTCCAGGGGCGGCTGCTGCAGTGGCGGGCGGCTCCAGGGGCGGCTGCTGCTGTGGCGGGCGACTCCAGGGGCGGCTGCTGCAGTGGCGGGCGGCTCCAGGGGCGGCTGCTGCAGTGGCGGGCGACTCCAGGGGCGGCTGCTCCAGGGGCGGCTGCTGCAGTTGCTGGCGGCTCCAGGGGCTGCTGCTGCAGTTGCTGGCGGCTCCAGGGGCTGCTGCAGCAGTTGCGGGCGGCTCCAGGGGCTGCTGCTGCAGGTGCTGGCGGCTCCAGGGGCTGCTGCTGCAGTTGCGGGCGGCTCCAGGGGCTGCTGCTGCAGTGGCGGGCGGCTCGAGGCGCGCCCTGGCCTGGCGCAGTCCGTACGGGCCGCGCGCGGGCCCTACGGAGGTCGCTCGGGCCACGACGGGCGACGGGGGGCGACGCGCGGCTCCCCGTCGCCCGTCGCAGCTCCTCCCGGGGGCGACTCGCGGAGTGACGGGGCAGAAAGCCGCCGCGCGCCTCGGGGCGCACGGCGGGCAGAAAACCGCCGCGCGCCTCGGGGCGCACGGCGGGCAGAAAACCGCCGCGCGCCTCGGGGCGCACGGCTGGCAGAGAACCGCCGCACGCTCCGAGCGCGCGGCGGGATGAAAAATTAGGGTTTGGCCGCCGCGCACCACGGGGCGCGCGGCGGACAGTACGGCAGCGGAAGCAGGTGGTGGGCCCATACAGGAAGGCGGCAGGAACGTGCCTGCTCTGATACCATGTCAGGAATACTAGGAGTGGGGCCTAGGCTTAGTAGCCTAGGCCCACACTAGGAGGTAGTAGGTTGTGCCCTAGGACTAGGGTTTGTGGTATACGAAGGAGAATTGTGAGAATGGGAATGATGATGAACTAGCAAGCAGCAGGATACATATAGGAAACCCTAAGGGGTTGTACTCACTATTGAGCACCCCACTGCAGGCTAGACAATAACATTCTGACACACCCCCATAGCCAAAGTGAGGTGCAATCAGTACAATGAGCAGGCAGTGCAATAGTTCACAAATATGAGCAAAGCTAGTGGCAGTCACAGGAGGCCAGTGAGGAGGAGGAGGAACTGTGGAGGGAGAGATGAGAGGAGGCGACGACTGAAGTTGCAGACACACGGGCACCAGGAGCACCAGGTTGCAACCTCCTCCAACTGTCTCACTCCCCCCTACACTCACCCCCAGGGTCACCACTCGCTCCACGCCCACATCACCCCCCTAGCGCCACTCCCTCGTCTCCCACACATCCACCCCCCCGCAGCGGCAGCTGCAGCAGTGGGAGACGGAGGAGAAGGAAGGGGCGACGCACACGGAGCACCCCCACACCCGCCACCCCCACACTCTCCTGTCCAGGGGACGCAGGGGGGGGGGGGGGGGGGGGGGGGGGGGGGGAGGGCCGGGGCGGGAGAGCGCACGAGGGCGCAGGCAACCGCGCGTGCCGAGCAACAGCGCGGAGCAGGTAGGGTAGAGCGCACGAAGGCGCGGGCAACCGCGCGTGCAGAGCAACAGCGCGGAGCAGGTAGGGTAGAGCGCACGAGGGCGCGGGCAACCGCGCGTGCAGAGCAACAGCGCGGAGCAGGGCGCACGATGCACGAGGCACGAGGCACGAGGCACGAAGCACGAGGCACGAAGCACAAGGCACAAGGCACAAGGCACGAGGGCGCAGGTAGGTAGGTAGGTAGGTAGAGCGCACGAGGGCGCGGGCAACCGCGCGTGCAGAGCAACAGCGCGGAGCAGGGCGCACGATGCACGAGGCACGAGGCACGAGGCACGAAGCACGAGGCACGAAGCACAAGGCACAAGGCACAAGGCACGAGGGCGCAGGTAGGTAGGTAGGTAGGTAGAGCGCACGAGGGCGCGGGCAACCGCGCGTGCAGAGCATTAGCGCGGAGCAGGGCGCACGATGCACGAGGCACGAGGCACGAGGCACGAAGCACAAGGCACAAGGCACAAGGCACGAGGGCGCAGGTAGGTAGGTAGGTAGGTAGAGCGCACGAGGGCGCGGGCAACCGCGCGTGCAGAGCAACAGCGCGGAGCAGGGCGCACGATGCACGAGGCACGAGGCACGAGGCACGAAGCACAAGGCACAAGGCACAAGGCACGAGGGCGCAGGTAGGTAGGTAGGTAGGTAGGTAGAACAAACGAACACAGGCAAAACAAACAAATACACGAGCAAGACGAACGAACACGGAGCGGGCTAGAAGCGACACATACAGCACGAGAGGAACAAGACTGCGGGTGACAGGAAAAGGAGGCGGCTGCACCGGGACCAGGAGCGGCGTCGCATGCAGCTGCAGGGTTGGCTGCTGCAGTGGCGGGCGGCTCCAGTGGCGGCTGCTGCTGTGGCGGGCGACTCCAGGGGCGGCTGCTGCAGTGGCGGGCGACTCCAGGGGCGGCCGCTGCAGTGGCGGGCGGCTCCAGGGGCGGCTGCTGCAGTGGCGGGCGGCTCCAGGGGCGGCTGCTGCTGTGGCGGGCGACTCCAGGGGCGGCTGCTGCAGTGGCGGGCGGCTCCAGGGGCGGCTGCTGCAGTGGCGGGCGACTCCAGGGGCGGCTGCTCCAGGGGCGGCTGCTGCAGTTGCGGGCGGCTCCAGGGGCTGCTGCAGCAGTTGCGGGCGGCTCCAGGGGCTGCTGCTGCAGGTGCTGGCGGCTCCAGGGGCTGCTGCTGCAGTTGCGGGCGGCTCCAGGGGCTGCTGCTGCAGTGGCGGGCGGCTCGAGGCGCGCCCTGGCCTGGCGCAGTCCGTACGGGCCGCGCGCGGGCCCTACGGAGGTCGCTCGGGCCACGACGGGCGACGGGGGGCGACGCGCGGCTCCCCGTCGCCCGTCGCAGCTCCTCCCGGGGGCGACTCGCGGAGTGACGGGGCAGAAAGCCGCCGCGCGCCTCGGGGCGCACGGCGGGCAGAAAACCGCCGCGCGCCTCGGGGCGCACGGCGGGCAGAAAACCGCCGCGCGCCTCGGGGCGCACGGCTGGCAGAGAACCGCCGCACGCTCCGAGCGCGCGGCGGGATGAAAAATTAGGGTTTGGCCGCCGCGCACCACGGGGCGCGCGGCGGACAGTACGGCAGCGGAAGCAGGTGGTGGGCCCATACAGGAAGGCGGCAGGAACGTGCCTGCTCTGATACCATGTCAGGAATACTAGGAGTGGGGCCTAGGCTTAGTAGCCTAGGCCCACACTAGGAGGTAGTAGGTTGTGCCCTAGGACTAGGGTTTGTGGTATACGAAGGAGAATTGTGAGAATGGGAATGATGATGAACTAGCAAGCAGCAGGATACATATAGGAAACCCTAAGGGGTTGTACTCACTATTGAGCACCCCACTGCAGGCTAGACAATAACATTCTGACAGCACGAGGGTGTGTTACAAGAGAGGCGAGAACACGCAAGAGAACTAGACGGTACGCGCGGTAGTAGTCAGTAACGAGCATAGAGAGGGAAGCAGTGAGGGTCGGCTCAAGAGGAGAAGGAAGCATAGACGAAGACAAACTAGGCGAACTAGAACGAAAGAGGACAGTACGAAGGTCAGCGACGGAGACAGGGGACGAGGGATGAGCACGAGGAGAGCGAGGAGCTCAAGTGTGAGAAAGGGGAGGGGATAACGGAGGTTGAGAACAGGGGAAAACAGCTAGGGTGGGGTCAGGAGGAGGAAACGTGGGACCGTAGACAGGAGGAGAGGGGGAGGAGGGAGGAGAGAGAGAGGAGAGACCGAGGGTCCGAAGGCCTGAGGCAGGAGGCGGAAGTGGCGGCTGCTGCTGCTCCTTCTCCGTCGGCTGCTGCTGCTGCTGCTCCTCTAACTGCGGCTGCAGCTGCTGCTGCTGCTGCTGCTGCTCTGACGGCTGGTGTTGCTGCTTCTCCTCCAGCTGCCGTAGCTCCTGCTGCTGCCGCTCCAACTCTAGTCTCTCTCTCCAACTCCGGCTGCTCCTCTCGTGCACGGCGAAGACGGTCCTGGTTCCGGGTCGGGTAGGGGTGTGGGGGAGGAGTGATGTCAGGAGCAGTGGTAGCCCCAGGGCCACCCTTCAATGCACCAGTCGCACAACCCCCAGAGCCAACACCACTAGAAGCAACACGGGCAGTCCCAGGCTCTCCGGGTCCAGCAGAGGGCGCACCCGCACCCCCAGTCTTAGCACCACCAAGGACAGCTCGACTAACACCAGCTCCCCGAAGACTAGAGTCTCCTGCAGTCACGGGCTCAGCTCCAACTCCAACAGCCCCAGAACCAGGACCTCGAAAAGAGACGCTCTCAGCTCCAACGCCAACACCTCTAGAGCTAGCACCTCCAGGGTCCTCGACACGAACACCATCTCCCGCAGGGTCTGCAGTAGGTTGTGAGGAGGACTGCAGGGAAGGGGACGGCACCTGAGGGGCTACTGAGGGGGTGTGAGGGGGGGGGGGGGGAGGGTAGCGTGTGACACACCTTACGGGGCTAGACCAGGGGGGTGGGGTTGTACCTGTGGAGCAGGAGGGGGAGTGGGAGTCAGGAAGAGAGGGGGAGGAGGAACTGAGAGACCTCGACAGAGGTACCGGGTATAGTAGGGGACGAACTCGTCGAAACGGACGTCGCGGGAGTAAGAAAACCGGTGAAGGGGAGGGTGGTAAAAGTCAGAGGAGTTCTAAGGGAAACCAAGGAAGACACAGGGAAGGGCGCGAGGGGAGAGCTTGTCCGCGGAGGTGTCGCGAACAAGCGCTAAGTAGCCCTAGACACAAAAACAAGATGCAGCACCAGAGGACCTGGTCCAAAGACTGGTCGGTGAAAACTCTGGCCGAGAAACACATTGTTAGAGGTTTAGCTGGTGAGCAGCATACATAACCGCGTAGGGCCACAGAAAATGGGGGGCACGGGCGTGAGTCATGGAGGTGCGGGCGATCTCCATGACCAGGCCTAGCCGGCGCTCAGCAACCCCATTCTGCTGCGGGGACTCTGAAAGCATCCAGGACTGACGGATGCCCTGCTCGCGACAGAATCCAGCGAGAACACCTGAGCGAAACTCACCCCCGCGGTCGGAGTGAAGACAGCACGAGTTTCCGCAGTGGTAAGTAACCGTCGGATCACCTCAGACTTCTTCGCCAGGGGGAACACTGTGGTGTAACGAAAGAAACTCTCTCGCTCAGGGCCAGGGCGAGGGGCGGGGCCCCAAATGTCCAAGTGGAGAGTCTCGAAGGGCTCGGTGGCCGGACGAAGGGAGGAGGAGTGAGGGGTGGCGCGCAGCCGACCCTCGACGCAAGGGGCGCAAGGAGGTGCAGCCGAAGGCGGCAGCGACGGCAAGACTCGCGGGAGGCCTAAGACAAGACGCTGACTAGACATAGTGCGCAGGCGAGGAATGGACGGGTGACCAAGGCGGTGGTGGGCAAGTGACCAGCATGAGCAAGACGAAGCAACCGGACCAGACGCTGGAACCTGACCAGACACAGCTACTTGGTGAGAGGCGGCAACCTGGTGAGACGCTGGGACCTCACGGGGGGCATTGACTGTGGTCGGAGGCAGCTGCTGCTGCTGCTGACGCTGCTGCTGCTGCCTCCCTCGGGGGCCAGTGTGAAGTGTGTAGAGACCAGAGCCCGGCTCGGCCCGGCCAGGGGTGCGTACGTGTCACCCACGTGCCTACTCACGAGCGACCTCACACCCACCAAGTTCCTAGAGAATTTGGGGACGTGGAAGCCTGTTAGAAGACCCGAGGGAACAGCCGGGCACGGAAGCGTAGTAGTGTAGCGAGCAATGACTGGTCCCGAAGTGGGATCAGCCAGTGCTACAGAGACCGACGCAGGAAGCAAAGTAAGAGTCGTGTGGTCGCGGAAGAAACAGTGCGAAGCTCCAGAGTCCAGGGTGAAAGACAGCGAAGCGTCCTCCGAAGCAGCTCCTGGACTAGTCGCTAAGCAAGTACCTACACTAGCAACTGGCATTGGATCAACACTAGCACCTAAGCTTAAAATACGTGAGTAACCAGATTCAGAAGCACTAGAGTCAACAACAGCATACATAGCATGAGGAGTTCCTAAGAGATCAATAAAACTGAGAAGCAGACATGTCCCACAGAGTAGGACCGTGCGAGCGAACGAAAGAAAGCTAGTCAAGAACAGGGTCGTCAACGCTTTAGGCCACGCAAGGAGTGTTAGTGAGCTGAGCAAAGCACTGACCCGGTGTGTGGCGGTGGTCACAGCGAAGGCCGCCGCGAGTACCTGTCTGGATGAGATAGGGGCAGGGAGGGTGGGCGTCACCACGCGACAGCTGACGCGGTCCTGACCCCTGCCCCGGAACCTGCTGCTGCCCCTGCTGCTGCTGTGGGTGCTGCGAGAGGAGTGGTTGCTACTGCTGCTGTCGCTGAGTCAGGTACTAAGCTGCCACTCCAGCGCTTGTAGCTGGTAGTCCCGCAGGTGCCCGACTAACCCAAGCGTCACCTCCACCAGCTGCAGTAGGGGAGTCACTAGGCGCTGCACGAGGCGCTCCACCAACCCCTGCGCTCCCACCGCCCCACCTCCGCCGCCTCCGCTGCCACCCGCACCCTAGCCGCCCCTCCTGCCACTCCTAGCCCAAAACCACGCAGAATTCGTAACAGCACCTGCAGTTACGTCAGTAGTGGCAGTAAAGGTGAGCGGTTGAGGGACAGTGCACCCGTGGAACAGTGGAGGGGGCACAGCGCCAGAGGCGGAGGCAACCGAGCGGAGATTGCTTTTGACGTACTTGAGAGCAGCCCGAAGGACGTCGATAGTGAGCTCGCTAGGGTGCTTCAGAAGAAGCACATCACGAACCGAGGCAAGGCGGTCAGGGAGGCTAGTGGCGAGTAATCGCCATGGGGGGGGGAGTAGTGCAAGCTGTGCGTCAGTGTAGGCAGCGCAGTAGCTAGAATCTAGTGAACGCAGGTGAGCGATCAAGTTAGTAGAGCGCTCAAACGAGTCGAGGTCAGGAAACAGGAATGGGAGGAACAGGCGACCAAGAGAGACAGTGGTGGGAGTAGCGTAGCGGGCCTTGATCGCAGTCAGGAACTCACTAGCCATGCAAGTGGGTCTCCTCAGACTCAGGGAGGAGGCTGCTGAGGGTGATGCAGGCCGCAACGTTGCGCGACTTCCAGGCTGCCGGGGCAGTACGCTGACGTGCAAAACGATCTCTATTCGCAGTGGTAGGGTCAACGCTTAAGGGTTCAGGATCGGGGGGCGCACGAAGGTTACCGGAAGCGTGCGCCCATAGAGACTCGTCTGCCTGAACCTGACTCTCTAGGAGACGCTGCGCACACAGGATCCGGAAAGAAAACTCGAGCGGCCTACCCTCGGACTCTAGGCGTCGCCATAGTGGAAGCGTAGAGAGACGACAGGTGGAAGTCGCCTAGAAAGTCGGAGCAGGGCGCAGCAAGTAGGGCGCTAAGTGACGAGAAAGGAGGGACGTGACGGGATGGGTGCGGTGCGGCGGGAAGGGCAGGCGCAGTGCGACTGGACGGGCAGGTGCAACAGGCACGAGGGGACGGGACGGGACGGGCGCGACGCGGCGGGAAGGCGCGATGCGACGAGACGGGACGGGTAGGCGTGACGCGATGGGATGGGACGGGAAGGATCGACGAGACGGGACGGGACAGACGGGCGCGACGCGACTGGCAGGTGCGACGCGACGGGACGGGACAGGCAGACGCGATGCGACGTGACGGGACAGGCAGGCGCAATGCGACGCGACGGGACAGGTGGGCGCGACGCGATTGGCAGGCGCGACGGGCACTAAGGGATGGAACGGACTGGTGCGACAGGCGCTAGGGGACGGTACGGGTGCGACGGGCGCTAGGGTATGGGACTGGCTCGACGGTAGGGTGCTACGGGCGTTAGAGGGAGGAAATCCACAGGATCCTAACCTAGGTGATACTCTGTCAGAAACTGAATGATGATTGAGTATTGTGGGTTAGGGTACATAAACCTAACCCTGAATGCAACGTTATCGCGACAAAGTGCGTCTTATGGACCCTGAATGCAGCGTTATCGGGACGAAGCTTTTGGGAACCTTAGTCCTGATAACCCCCCATGTGCGTAATCATGATTACACTTGCACCCATTTCAAGGACCCCACGTGCGCAAGCCAGGTTATCGCAGTACACTACGTTTCTGTTAAAATCACTAAACATTCGGTTTCTATTTTTTGTTGAGCTTTAAACTGAAACCGGGCAAAAAAATCGCCATCTAGCGGATCGCAGAGTTTTTCGGTTGGAAAAAAAAAAAAAAAAAAACCATCCATAGTGAATAACTGTATCGCCATGTAGGTTCTCGCTAACTTTTGAAAAACATGGGTAAGTTATAATTCTTTGTGAAAATAAACGAGACACAAATTTTAAAAAACGCCCCCTTCAACCAAAACCAGGTCGAGTCTCGACACCCCTCCCATGAGCAGCCCGTCTCCTCATTTCCTCCCCCAGTTCTCCCCTTTCTCTTGTGCGGATGACCCGTAGTCACGAAATAGCCCCCACCCCACTCACTTGGTCCCTACCCTTCACACACCTCTCGCTCTCGCCCCTTGCGCCCCTAGGAGATCCTCCCACGCCACATGCACTCCCTCTAGCCAATCCAGCCAATCCAGCCCAATCCAGCTAGATTTCTGGGGTCAAACACGTCACTGTTTTTCTCGCCAAACTGGAAAGAAGAAAAAAAATCAACCCTCATTTCCATTCGCCAACCCTCACAGCTCAGACTTACAATTTCGTAAACACTTAACATCGCAAGAAGGCTCAGGCTTGGCGTTTTGCGGAAAATGTGCCTTCAGAGTTTTTTTTGGGGGGGGGATTTGAGAACAAGGTAACCATATTTGAATCGCCAGCCCTGATGATACGCATCACTAAAGGTTGCAACATTTGACAGTATACCCCCCTTGCCCACCTTCCCTTGCATCTATACCTTGTATCATTGTTGTTACTGTTACGAGTAATAAATTAAGAAGAGAACTGTGCACTACTGACAGCAGCAAATGAGTCACACAGTATCGAAGACTGGAAGAACGAAGAGTCAGAAATGACTCGAAGCGACGCAGACAGTTGGATGCATCTAGACAGTCGGCATGAAACGGCATCAGCAGCTGCAAAGGCGAAGGAATTGGCGGGAACAGTTTCGTAACTGTTCGAGTCGCACGGTTGGGAATGAATTTGAATAAGGGAATGTACCCCTTAGAGTACATGGCTAGCTAGGTCGTTTCGTATTCCCCTGCACTACTACTTATATGCCCATGTTTGCATGCCTATATCATCTCAATCATTGCACATTCACTCTGAATTGAGGTCAAAGGGCCCATCACCAACTGCGCAACTTTGTGCGAACTTTCCGAGACGATCCTAGGTTACAATCAATTTCTAATCGCAGCAGTTACTGAAACCCCTTCTCTCTCAAAGCAATCTCGCCACTCACGCTACTCTAGCCATGACTCCTAAGCCTAATGCTCCTATTTTGACAGTTAGGCGCAGACGTGGCTGCACGTGCTTGTGAGTGAGCACGGTTTCAGCGGCTCCTATGATGCTGAAGGGTGTGAGTCCCTTCTAGTGATAAACTGCGAGAGAAGGCGAATAAAACAAACGGCAACACGGTGCGTGCGAGCTAGCTGTCACAAACTAGCAGCAGGAATGATGCATTGACGAGAAAGTTGGGTACAAGTGCTAACCCTAAGTTGGGTTGTACCCCTTATGGGCTACCCCACTAAAGCCTACACAATATTAACATTTGACCCACCCCTGTAGGCAAAGTGGGGGAGAAAACGTGGTCACAAAACCAGTCAAGAAAAGCAAAGCAAGCTCAGGGTGGATCACGAAGTCACCACACAGTCCAAGCACACGCAAGTGGCCACAAGGCCAGTTCACATGCAGAGTTATATAAAAGAGAACAAACAGTACAGTGATCACAACCTAGCAAGTGTAAGCATGCAGGTATATATATAGATCACAGTACAAGCAAGGTCACACAGTGAGCAAGTGAGACAAAGAAAGGCACAAGGCCTAGAGTAGTACAGAAATGTTGATGATCACCAGGCGGAAGTGCCTTGGTGAATATATCAGTAGTGTTGGCCCGAGTGGCCACGTAAGCAAGACGAAGCTGACCACGCTGCTGCAACTCTTGAGCAAGGAAGTAACGCAGAGCGATGTGCTTCGTTCTGTGCTCCAGTCTGTGCTCCTGACACAAGGCAATCGCGGCCTTGTTGTCTACGTACAGAACTGGAGGAGAACGAGGCCACTCTCCCAAGTCGGTCAGCAGGTAGGTGAGCCAGCGTAACTCCTGTGCAGCCATGACTCCTTACGGCGTAGATCTCAGCCTCACAACTTGAGCTGAGAACAGAAGACGAGCGAGTAGACCGCCAAGAAACAGAGCCAGAGCCAAGGCTGAAGGTGTAACCCTGTGACGACCGCTGTGTAGCCAGGTCGTCAACCCAAGAAGCGTCTGAGTGTCCAGTGAGGACAACGTCACACCATCCTCCAAGCACAAGCCCCATGCCCGACGTACTACACAAGTAGCGCAACACCCTCTTAGCGGCCTCCCAGTGCTCTGGTCAGTGTCACCCAGGCGCAACGTAGCGTGCAAGGATGCTAAGAGGGTATGCAAGGTCAGGTCGAGTGCAGGTCATCAGGTACATGAGGCAGCCCACAAGCTCTGGATACGGGCCACTCAGCTCTACGGACTCGTCCGAAGGTGGAGCTGAGAGCGAGTGACCTGTAGGCAGAGGAGTGGACTGTGGTGAGGAGAACCGGAAGCCGAAGCGCTGAAGGACCTGATGCACCATGTGTGACAGAGTTAGGGTGACGGTACGCCGTGCTCTGTCCCGGGTGATCTGCAAGCCAAAGTAATTGCACAGCTCACCCAGGTCAGTGCACGTGTGTCTCTTTTGCAGCTCCGACTTCACACAAGCCAGTGCCTCAGTGTCAGCAGTGGCAAAGACCAAGTCTTCAACGTACACGAGGATGTAGAACGGCGGCAGCGAAGTGTTGGTGCGCAAGAACAACGGCAGGTCAGCAGTGGAAGGAGCGAACCCAAGAGCCGCAAGCGTCGTCCTCAGTGTGTCGTGCCACTCACGAGGCGCCTGGCGGAGACCGTAGACTGGCCGCCAGAGGCTCCACTGGGTACCAGGAGGAAACGACCCAGTGAAGCCAGGTGGGCGGCGCAGCGAGATCTCCTCGTGCACGCTGCCCTTGTGCTGAAGTCAAGAGAGTGAAGCTCGTAGTCATGCTGAGCGGCAATGTGCAGCGACACGTGAAGAGTGGTCATCTTCGGGGTGAGGGAGAAGGTCTGGAAGAAGTCAACTCCTTGTCGCTG
The DNA here is from genome assembly GCA_947470075.1 of Closterium sp. Yama58-4. Classification (NCBI taxonomy): domain Eukaryota; kingdom Viridiplantae; phylum Streptophyta; class Zygnematophyceae; order Desmidiales; family Closteriaceae; genus Closterium; species Closterium sp. Yama58-4. The sequence continues at coordinate 1,128,046 of CANIUD010000695.1, read as the reverse complement.
ACTGAAGCCTCGAGCAACGTAACGAGCCTTGAAGACAGGCGGAGAACCCGACGGCCGCTTCACCCTGAAAATCCACATGCCATCGACTATGTTCGCCCCAGGAGGGGGAACTGCATCAACGTAGGTGCCTTTGGACTTCCAGAATGCCATCTCCGTGTCCATGGCTGCCTCTGCGTAAGAGCGTGGGGTCGGGATGTCTAGTGCATCCGGGTCTCCCTCATGTGCAAGCAGCAAGGCCACGAGATGAGGTATAGGAGCCGCAAGACACTCAAAGTCCTCGTGCCTGTCCTCAAGGACGTCCGTTCCAAGAGCACACTCACCCTCGACAAACGGAGGACAGACAGACTCTGACTCAACAATAAGACTGGCAGCGTAGTCTAAACGACACGCAACAGCAAAGTCCACAAGCTCAGCAACTAAGGCAGACGCAGCAGTGGACTCAAACGACGGGTCAGTGACAACAGTGGCTAGGAGACGCGTGACAGTAGGGCTGGCAGCACGAACCAGGTCAGACTCAGGGTCCGGAACGTGCGGAAGAGAGGACTCAGGAGGAGACGGCAGGGGAACACGCTGTGGAACAGAGGAAGGACGAAGTGTCATAGTGTGAGTGCCAGGGACAGGAGGAGGACGCGGACGAGGAACACGGCGGCCAGTGCGAACAGCGCGAACAGGCGAGGCAGGACGAGACGCAGGCTCACGGCACTTTGTAAGCGAGTCTGTCTGTGCTCAGTGTAAGGAGAAGGAGCAGGCAGCGGGGAGCCAGGCTGTAACGGGAGGCCAGTAGAAGATGGGAGGCTAAGAACCTGGCGAAGCACGGAGTCAGGCGGTGGCAGAGACGACGGTGACGGCGGAGCGAAGAACAGTCGCGGCTGTGCAGTACCACCAGCACCAGCTCCTCCAGCACCAGCACCTCCAGTACTAGTTTCAGTAGCTCCAGGGCCTCCAGCTGCTCCAGAACCCCCAGCTCCAGCGCCTCCAGCTCGAGCACCTCCAGCTCGAGCACCTCCAGCTCCCGGGTCACCAGCTCTAGCTCCTCCAACTCCAGTGCCACCAGCTCCAGAGCCCGCAGCACCACCAGCTCCGGCAGCTCCAGCACCTCCAGTACGAGCACCTCCGGGACCAGCAGTGCTAGCACCATTAGCACCTCCAGCACCAGCAGCACCACCAGCTCCGGCAGCTCCAGTACCTCCAGTACGAGCACCTCTAGGACCAGCAGCACCAGCTCCAGCGCCTCTAGCTCCAGCGCCTCCAGCTCCAGCGTCTCCAGCTCCAGTGCCTCCAGCTCCAGGGTCTCCAGCTCCAGCGCCTCCAGCTCCAGTGCCTCCAGCTCCAGCGCCTCCAACGACAGGGCCTCCAGCTCCAGCAGCGCCACTCCGAAGGCGGGTAGGGTAGGGAAGGGCGTTCGCGAGCAGCGCTATGCAACGCAATGAAGGGAAGGGCGTGCGCGGGGCGGCGCAACGCAGGGCAGTGTAGGGCATGCACGCGTGGTGGGGCAGCGCGACGGGCAGGGTACGATCGGTGAGCCCTAACGAGTGAAAACGGTCCTGGAACAGGACCTGCTCTGATACCATGTCAGCAACTAGCGGCAGGAATGAAGCATTGAAGAGAAAGGTGGGTACAAGTACTAACCCTAAATTGGGTTGTACCCCTTATGGGCTGCCCCACTACAGCCTACACATCATTAACATTTGACACTAGCTAGTGCAATGCTGGCAGCGGGGTTCGGGCTAGTGCCGAAGCGTAGGCCGACTCGGACCAGTCCAGAAGAATGTGGTTTGGTGAAAGTGATGCGCGAAGGCAGCGAAACACTGTTAGCACAAATGGGCGAAGATTGGTAGGTCTTTGTTACGAATAGTAATGAATGGGACATTACTGTACACTCATGCCCGCAGCTAAGGGAAGCGCGCAGTATCGAGAACGAATGCGAGGAGTCAGAGTGGACTCGAAGCGACAGACGGTTAGAGTGGATCTAGACCGTCGCAGCAGAGGGCATCCGGTAGTTGTAGGCAAGAGGAATTGGCGGGAACAGTTTTCGTAACTGTACGCGCCGCACAGTTGAGGTGAATTTGAAAAGGGGAATGTACCCCTTAGAGTACATGGCTAGCTAGGTCGATTCGAATTCCCCTGTACTCATATTTATATCTTTGTGTTCGCATGTTTTAATATATCTCAAGCATTTTATATTCACTCTGCTGTTGAGATCAAGGGCCCACCACTACCAATCACTCAAGTGAACCTTCCCGAGGTGATCCTAGGGTCGATCCCTTATCTCTGATCGTAGCATGGTATGAGAGCGACTCGGGAATCCTTCGCACTGCCATCTCTGAAATCTTCGACATTCGGAAAGTGGCGTCCGGCACACGATCGCGTGTGAGAATGGCCGGAGGATCTGGTGGTCAGACAAATCTGACGGCTGAAGCGCAACCCAATCCGGCTGCGACAAGCGAGGAAACGACGACGATCGGAACCGTAGTCCTCGCACAACTGCTTCAGCGACTCACCAGCTTGGAGCAGGGGCTTCAAACATTGCGGAACGACGACGCGGGAACCTCCTCACAACCTTCTCTGTCAGGAATACTAGGAGTGGGGCCTAGGCTACGGCTTAGTAGCCTAGGCCCACACTAAGAGGTAGTAGGATGTGCCCTAGGACTAGGGTTTTGGGTATGCGAAGGAGAATGGTGAGAATGAGGTGATTGAACTAGCAAGAGTTGGGATACAAGTAGGAAACCCTAAAGGGTTGTACTCACTGTTGAGTACCCCACTGCAGGCTAGACAAGTAACATTCTGACACACCCCCATAGCCAAAGTGGGGTGCAATCAGCAGAGCAAGCAAAGTAGAACAAGCTCAGGGTGGATCACAATGTCACCACACATTCTGAGCACAAGTTCAAGAAGCAACAGTTTAAAGTTCACAACTATGAGCAAAGCTAGTGGTAGTCACAACGGGCAAGTGAGGAGGAGGAGAGACTGTGAGGGGAGAGAAGATAGGAGACGTCGTTTGGAGCTGCAGTCACATGGCGGCTGACTCAGATAACTGGTGCAGCACAAGCTCTCAGTGGCTACCGAGGTAAGCACCCCGGAATACAGGAGTAACAGGCTCTGCAGCTGCGGCAGGAGCATCGGACCCACGGGCGACTGGTGTAGCACTCACTCTGCGCTACCGAGACAGAGCCCCGGACTTCAGGTGCTGCAGACGACAAGACGGCAGCCTCGGCTCAACCTCCCCCAACTGTCCCACACACCCCCCACACACCCACTGCTTCACCCCTAGCTCCACTCCCCCTTCACTCCTGAAACCCTAAACCCTCGGCTCCCACACATCCACCCCCCTCAGCGGCAGCTGCAGCAGTGGGAGACGAGGAAGGAGGAGGAGGAGGAAAGGGGCGACGCACACGGAGCACCCCCACACCCGCCACCCCCACACCCCTTGTGGTGGGGGGGGGGGGGGGGGGGGGGGGGCAGAGCAGAACAGTGCGCACGAGGGCGCAGACAGTAGCAGAGCGCACAAGGGCGCGGGTACGAGGCACGAAGCACACGGCACGAGGCACAGGCACAGGCACAGGCACAGGCAGAGGCACAAGCACAGGCATAGGCAGGTAGGTAGGTAGGCACGAGGCTCGAGGCACAAGGCACGAGCAGGCACAGGCACAGGCACAGGCACAGGCACAGGCACAGGCACAGGCACAGGCAGGTAGGTAGTAGGCTCGAGGCACAAGGCACGAGCAGGCACAGGCACAGGCACAGGCAGAGGCACAGGCACAGGCACAGGCACAGGCAGGTAGGTAGTAGGCTCGAGGCACAAGGCACGAGCAGGCACAGGCACAGGCACAGGCACAGGCACAGGCAGAGGCACAGGCACAGGCACAGGCACAGGCAGGTAGGTAGTAGGCTCGAGGCACAAGGCACGGGCAGCACAGGCACGGGCAGCATCGGGCAGCAGCAGAGCGTACCGGGTCCAGGGGCGGCTTCTGAGGTCCAGGGGCGGCTGCTGCAGGGGCGGCTGCTCCAGGGGCGGCTGCTGCAGGTGCGGGCGGCTCCAGGGGCGGCTGCTGCAGGGGCGGCTGCTCCAGGGGCGGCTGCTGCTGTGGCGGGCGACTCCAGGGGCGGCTGCTGCAGTGGCGGGCGGCTCCAGGGGCGGCTGCTGCAGGGGCGGCTGCTCCAGGGGCGGCTGCTGCTGTGGCGGGCGACTCCAGGGGCGGCTGCTGCAGTGGCGGGCGGCTCCAGGGGCGGCTGCTGCAGTGGCGGGCGGCTCCAGGGGCTGCTGCTGCAGTTGCTGGCGGCTCCAGGGGCTGCTGCAGCAGTTGCGGGCGGCTCCAGGGGCTGCTGCTGCAGGTGCTGGCGGCTCCAGGGGCTGCTGCTGCAGGTGCTGGCGGCTCCAGGGGCTGCTGCTGCAGTTGCGGGCGGCTCCAGGGGCTGCTGCTGCAGTGGCGGGCGGCTCCAGGGGCTGCTGCTGCAGTGGCGGGCGGCTCGAGGCGCGCCCTGGCCTGGCGCAGTCCGTACGGGCCGCGCGCGGGCCTGGCGCAGCCCGTACGGGCCGCGCGCGGGCCTGGCGCAGCCCGTACGGGCCGCGCGCAGGCTGGACGGGCCGCGCGCGGGCCCTACGGAGGTCGCACGGGCCACGACGGGCGACGGGGGGCGACGCGCGGGTCCCCGTCGCCCGTCGCAGCTCCTCCCGGGGGCGACTCGCGGAGTGACGGGGCAGAAAGCCGCCGCGCGCCTCGGGGCGCACGGCGGGCAGAAAACCGCCGCACGCTCCGAGCGCGCGGCGGGATGAAAAATTAGGGTTTCGCCGCCGCGCACCACGGGGCGCGCGGCGGACACTACGGCAGCGGAAGCAGGTGGTGGGCCCATGGAGGTAAGCGGCAGTAACGTACTAGCTCTAGATACCATGTCAGGAATACTAGGAGTGGGGCCTAGGCTTAGTAGCCTAGGCCCACACTAAGAGGTAGTAGGATGTGCCCTAGGACTAGGGTTTTGGGTATGCGAAGGAGAATGGTGAGAATGAGGTGATTGAACTAGCAAGAGTTGGGATACAAGTAGGAAACCCTAAAGGGTTGTACTCACTGTTGAGTACCCCACTGCAGGCTAGACAAGTAACATTCTGACATTCTCAACCGGCCCATAATGGCCAGAACACCGTCCCGCACACTTTCTCCCTCGACACAAATGGTTCAACCCCCAAGGCTCCCCGTCCCAGCGAAGAAGCAATTCTCTCTGCGCAATCAAGGTTCCTCAGCATATCAAAAATAAAGACAAGTGTGTGCTTTGACGGCAGAGACTTCTATACCTGGAGCTTCGAGCTGGAGCTCCTGCTGCAAAACGCTCAGATCTTTCACTATTTCGACGGGAGTTACGTGGAGCCCGCTGAAGACACCGAAGACGCCAAGACAAGGTACTACAACGAGTCCCTGATGGCGTACGGTGTTCTTCTGCGCAACATGTCGCCGGCGGAGCAGTTGAACTTTCGTTCGTACAAAACCTCGCCTGCTCCAGCCCTCGACGCTTGGCGCCACCTGAACGGCGTGTATCAGCCGAAGGACTCCGTTTCTTCGAGCCGGCTGCTCCAGCAGCTTCTGGAGACCAAAATGGCCCCAAGGGAGAAGGCGAACAGTTACATTAATCGCTGTCGGAGCCTTCGCGATCAAATCGCGAAGCTGGGAAGCTCGATATCAGAAGAAATTTTCGTCAACATCGTGCTTCAAGGGCTCGGCCCAGAGTGGCGGCCCTGCAAGGCGCTTCTCCGACAGCAGGGGGTCATCTCGGAGGCCGCCCTTTGCGCCGCCCTTCTCGTCGAACAACGGGATATGGATCAGCAGCGACCAGCGCCACGACGAGAACGTGAACGGCTCGCCTTCTACGCCGACAACAACGAAGAGCGACGGCCGCGGCGCCTCTACTGCAAAATTTGCATAAATTTTGGGCACCTGGCAGATCGATGCAAATCCCGATCTCGCCCTCGCCAGACCAATCCGAGCACCTGGTCCGGCCGTCAAGACGCACGAGGCGACGTGCGTCCAGCCCAAGGGTATCAAACCCCCTCACGCAACCTGAACCCAGCGGTTGCAGCAGCCGTCATCGACTGCCCCAGTACGCAACGTCATGAGCAACATGGCCATGACGGGCGAGTCGCGTCGTCGCCGCGTGCGCTCACCATCACCTGAGCCAGCACCGCACCCCATTGGCGCGTTCACCAACAACAATCCGTTTAGTACGCGTCACGACTTCACGGACGACGATAACCAGGACTGGAACCTTCCAGTTCCGCTGCTCATAAGTCCCCCGCACATACCTGATATGCGGGCGGCGCCACTCGATTGGCTCTCGCGCAAGCAGTTTCTGAAGTTCGACACACCACATCTCGTCACGCCGCGACTGGCGCTGCTCGCCCGTGACGACAACACGTGCTACAACACCTGGTACCTGGACAGCTGCTGCGGCCAGCACATGGTGGGGTCCGAGCGTTACATATCCAACGCCGTCGCCACCTCCACAGTCACCTACGTCACAGTGGCAAACAACACGCGCCTGCGCGCAAGCGCGCAAGGCATCGTCGTGCTCAAAGCACGAGGAAGCTACACGCACATCACACTTAACGATGTGCTAATCGTTCAAAACCTGCGCTTCAACCTACTTTCCGCCGCACAGCTTATGGACTGCGGCGTCGATCTCAGCACGGATAGCGCAACCCGCGACATTCTCCTGCACGATGAGTCGCCGATATTCCCCCGCAGGCAGATCGGACGAGCACACTCCGAAAATGGAGTGTACATACTGGACTTCGACATCCCCGATTGCAGCTGCGATTCGCACGAGTTAATCGACCTCGTGCCACTGCGCTTCGAGCACATCCACCGCAGGGACTGGAAGCACCCTGACGGAAGACCGTGGGTGCCACATCACCCCCACCCACGCGAGGTGGCGCTGCACGACCCCGACCCAAATGGCATTTGCAGAGACTGCCACTCACCTACAGCGTCAACCAGCGTGATTGCTGGCCGTGGACTTGCCGCCATCGCCGAAGCAGAGCGACATGCATCACCAGAAGAAGGGATGTCACAGCTTGAGCTCGAAATCACCACGCGCGGCGTGTTTGGCACGCCAGAACACCCTCTAGTCGGACCCCCCTCGCAGCATCTCCAGGGCATGCTGCGTGGCAGTGGCATCGGCACCTTTGACGTGCGCGGAGTTGCGCGCCCCTACACACGGGAGGAATTCCAGAGAGCTTACCCCCACTGGCGCGACACCTCAGCAAGGATCATTGTGGCAAAAGCAGAAAACTTGGCGCATAGCGAAGCAGAGGAGCTTCATCAACAGAGCCTTGCCGAAGCGCGCGGAACATTCGCATGGAGCGGATGGGGAAACGAGGAGAGCGCCTCCAATGAAGGGGGGTGGGGGAGCGCCGGCGGATGGGGAACGGCTGACACCAGTGGATGGGGCGCCGCTGGTGGCGAAATCAGCGGCTGGGGCATTTCTGCAGAAGGCTGGGAGGCTTCCCGCGAAGAACAAAAGGGGGGAGAAGAAGAAACTGAAGCAACACCTGCAGTTGTTCCCCTTGGTCGCCCCCCACGCCGTGCCCAACCCGCATTACCTCCTCCTGACATCCCGCCGCATCGCGACCCCTGGGACACCATCGACTGGGGCAACGAGCCGTCAACCCCGCGCCGCACCGTCTATGGACCAGACCCCGAACCGCTTGAACCCACCTTCTTCCTCGGAACTATCCCCGAGACTAACATTTCCCTCTCCGAAATCCGCGACAGAGACTTCCTGGTGCTTATGCTTACCACTGGCACCGACGAAGATGAAACAGGCGAAGAAGCAGCAGCAGATCCTGCCCCAATACCTGAAGAAGACCCTAAAGAAGCTCGTGCGCGCTACATGCGTACCTCTGGTTTTCGCGCCGACGATGCGCTCTGGCACCAACGTCTAAATCACCCTTCACGCGCGACGCTGAAAAACTGCATTGACGCAGGAGTTTTTGCTCCTTGCACACTCTTGCGCCCAGATGGGACCGAAGTGAGAAGTGCGACACATCCACGCTCCAAACTGCACCGTCTGCCCCGAAGCTGCGCTAAGCCACCAACCGTTCCCGCTGCTCGAACCTGGGACGAACCGTTACCCCAAGCTTCACAAGGTTTACAATGACTTCCTGAACGTGGGGCACTGTGGAGTCAACAACGAAATGTACACGCTCACCTTCATCAATGCCGGAAAACGTTACGTGTGGGTCGTAAACGTGGAATCACGTAGCAGAGCATACGAGGTATTCCGCCTCTGGCTGGCGCACGCGCAGCGGCAGTCTGGGGAGAAGCTAAAAATATGGCAGTCCGGCGGCACAGCAGAATTCAGAAGCAAGGAGATGTAGGATTACCTGGCGCAAAAGGGGATCAAACACCACATTTCCCTCCCCTACGCGCACCAGCAGCAGGGCGTAGCCGAGCGGACGAACCGCACGCTCATGACGAAGGTGCGGGCGCTGATGAAGTAATCGAAGTTGTCGCCGATCTACTGGACCTACGCGATGCACCACGCCGTGCGGGTGCACAACCTACTGCCAACAACCGCCATCACTGGCAACCTGTCCCCGCATGTGAAATGGACCGGGATAAAGGGGGACACGTCCATGCTCCGCGTATGGGGGTGCATGGTGCAGTACCGCCCGCCAACGTCAACCATCGGCAAATTCGCCAGCCGCGCGCGATGGGGCATTCACCTCGGCATTAACCACAAACACAAGGCGTGGATCGTGCTGGACCTGCTCAGTCAAAAGACCACCCATGCCCGCGACGTTATCTTCTACGAACGGCTCTTCCTCGAGCAGTTCCGCCATGACGAACAGACTAACGCAAACCGCGTTTACGCAAATGACGGACACAGCTACGCAACGCCCGAGGACGAAGCCGCTGCAGCAATCCTGGAACAGGACACCAGGGGCGAGTTCACAAGGGGAGAACGTCACAACAGCGACGACGATGATGACGATTCCTCAGGAGGAATAGGCGGAACGGGAGGAAGCGGCAGAGGCGCAGCGCCACCAGCACCACCTGAGCCAGAGAGCGATGATGATGACGGACAGAAAGTCGTCCTGCAGCATCGCCACGACAGCACCGTCTCGGGGCTGCAGCTGCTCGGACTTCACACCGCAACCTCAAAGGCGATGCGTATCATTGAGCCACGAAACCCGCGCCAAGCCCTCACTGGACCGCACAGCAAGGAGTGGTGTGAAGCAATGGATGCGGAAATCAAGGCGCTCAAATCCCGAGAAACCTGGGTACTAGTCGACCGTGCAGCAATCAAAGGCGCGAGGGTCCTCTCGGGGAAATGGGTCTTCCGCGTGAAGACCGCAGCAGATGGAACGATCGAGCGTTTCAAGGCACGATGGGTGGTGCGCGGCTACGACTAGTGGCATGGCATCGACTTCGACTAGACCTTCGCTCCGGTTAGCCGCCACACCTCCGTCCGAATCCTGCTCGCCATCGCAGCTGCTAGACATCTACTTCTGCGCCAAATCGACGTGAAGAACGCGTTCCTGTACGCGTTAGTAGATGCCGTGATCTACGTGGAGCAGCCGCATACATACGGCGAAGGAGATTCACGCGTATGCCAGCTGCGCAAGTCCCTTTACGGGATCAAGCAGGCACCAAGGCTCTGGCAGCAATATCTGCACAACATCCTGCTGGAAATCGAATTCAAGCACATGCCTCATGATCCTGGGATGTACCGCCGCGATTTTCGCGGAGAATACATCCTGCTCACAGTCTATGTCGACGACCTTCTCTACACAAGGTCGTACAGCGAACTACTGGAGCAGCTCGAGAAGAGTCTGGCGGGGCGCGTCAATGTCACTTGTAACTACGAGGTGAAGCAGTTCTTAGGCCTCAACATCTCCTATGCGCCAGAAGCTATCCACCTCTCAGCGGCTAAGTATGCAGAGGAGTTAGGGAAGCGGTTCAACATTTCACCTGCACCACTCTCCACTCCCTACCGAACCCCCAGACCGAACCACAAACCTGACAACAAAGCCCTATCCCCAGCTGGAACTCAGACTTATCAGCAGCAGTTGGGATGCTGCTCTTCGCCTCCGTCACATGCAGGCCCGATCTGTCCTACATCGCAAGCCGGTTAGCCCAGTACTCTCGCAAACCAACGGTTGAGAATCTTCTGGACCTGTAGTGCGCCTTACAGTTCCTCGTCTCAACGCCCAAGATTGGACTCTTCTACTCAACAGTGACAACCCCATCTTTCACCGTCATCGGCTACGTGGAGGCCGATCATTCGGCAGACCTCGACAATCGACGATCCAGGATTGGCTTCCTATTCCGGCTCGAACCAACGGGACCAATCTCCTGGAACTCGCAGAAACAGGAGCTGGTTGCCCTGTCGTCAGTCGAAGCGGAATTCATCGCAGCAACGGCAGCGATTCGCGAAGGCCTTTACCTGCAAGAACTTCTGCAGGAGGCGAAAATCCCTGTTTCGCCCACCTTTCGCCTGCACTGCGACAACCAAAGCGCGATCCGCATCGCGAACAAGCCCGGCTTCGTCAACCGCACCAAACACATTGCGCTGCGGTATTTCTTCGTCAAGGACGAAGTGGACAAAGGCAAGGTTGACTTGACCTATTGCCCGATAGGTGACATGGCAGCAGACTTTCTCACGAAGCGACTGCCACGCCAGCAGTACCAGCACTGCTCCGAACTCAGCGGAGTGGTCAAGCAGGTCAAGTCGAGCTACGGCCAGGAGTGAAGGGGGGTGTTACGAATAGTAATGAATGGAACATTACTGTACACTTATGATCGCAGCTAAGGGAAACACGCAGTATCGAGAACGAATGCGAGGAGTCAGAGTGGACTCGAAGCGACAGACGGTTAGAGTGGATCCATACCGTCGGAGCAGAGGGCATCCGGCAGCTGCAGGCAAGAGGAATTGGCGGGAACAGTTTTCGTAACTGTACGCGCTGCACAGTTGAGATGAATTTGAATAAAGGAATGTACCCCTTAGAGTACATGGCTAGCTAGGTCGATTCGAATTCCCCTGTACATTGAGATTTATATCTTTGTGTTCGCATGTTTTAAATATATCTCAAGCATTTTACATTCACTCTGCTATTGAGATCAAGGGCCCACCACTACCAATCACTCAAGTGAACCTTCCCGAGGTGATCCTAGGGTCGATCCCTTACTGATCGTAGCAGTCTTTCTCAAATGTTGTAGCCTGTAGTGAGGTTTGTCTTAGGGGGTACAGAAGTTAGGGTTTGTTATATGTACCCCAACCAACATCAATGCATCATTCATTCCTCATTCTGACATGGTATCAGATAGGTTAGGATCCTGTGGGATCCCGTTCCTCCGTTCTCCGTTCGTATCTCCCGAGCCTGATCCTACCTCTCGTTCGTACCGGTTCCGTTGTTACCGCGCCTAGTGCCGAGCCTAGCGCCCTTCCCCCCGTCGCCTAGCGCCCTTTCCCCCCGTTGCGTCGCACCCTTTCCCCCCGTCGCGGCGTGCCCTTTCCCCCCGTCGCGTCGCGCCCTTTCCCCCCGTCGCGTCGCGCCCTTTCCCCCCGTAGCATCGCGCCCTTTCCCCCCATCGTGTCATGCCCGTTCCCCCCCGTCGAGTCGCGCCCTTTCCCCCCGTCGCGTCGCGCCCTTTCCCCCCGTCGCGTCGCGCCCTTTCCCCCCGTCCCGTCGCCCTCCCCCGTCGCGTCGCCCTGCCCCGTCGCGTCGCCCTGCCCCGTCGCGTCGCCCTGCCCCGTCCCGCCGCCCTGCCCCGACGCGTCGCGCCCGCCCTTTCCCCCGTCCCGTCGCCCTGCCCCGCGCCCGTCGCCGCGCCCTGGCTCGTCGCCCTGCCCGCGCCCGTCGCCGAGCCCTGGCCCGTCGCCCTGCCCTGCGCCCGTCGCCCTACTCTACGCCCTAGCCCGCTCTTCCGCTGCGACTGAATCCCCCCCCACCTGAACCCTAATTTGCCTCTTACCTCCTGCTGTTACTCGCCTGCTCGTTCGCGTTAGTTCTCGCTATGGCGACTCCGCGAGTTCTTCGTTTCGACGCTGACGGTAGACCTCTTGACTTTTCCGTCTGGCTTCTTCGCGCTCGCCGTCTGTTAGAGAGTCAGGTCCAGGGGGGCGAGACCCTCTGGTCGCACGCTACTGGTGACCTCCCCGAACCCCCCGAGCCTACCGCTTTAGGCTCTGCCCCTGACGACGCTGCTACGGCTTGCTTTGCCAGTCAGCGCGCTGATCGGACGGCTTGGACGTCGCGTGACGCTGCGGCCTGCATCGCACTCAGCAGCCTCCTCCCTGAGTCAGAGGAGGTCCACTTCACTCAGGTTCGCACCGCTGCTGCGTACCTCACTGCGATTAAGGCCCGCTACTCTACTCCCGCTACTGTCTCTCTTGGCCGTCTTTTCCTCCCGTTCCTGTTTCCTGATCTCGCCTCGTTTGAGCGCTCTGCTGACTTGATCGCTCACCTCCGCTCGCTCGACGCTAGTTACCGCGCTGCTTGCACTGAGGCACAGCTTGCACTGCTTCCTCCCCCCATGGCGATTACTATCTATTTCATCGCCACTAGCCTCCCTGACCGCCTTGCCTCCGTTCGTGACGTGCTTCTGCTGAAGCACCCTAGTGAGCTCACCGTCGAGGTCCTTGAGTCTGCGCTCAAGGACATCGAGAGCAACCTTCGCTCGGTAGCTGCCGCCTCTGGTGTTGTGCCCCCACCACTCTTCCACGGGTGCACAGTCCCGCAGTTACCCACCTTCACTGCCTCTCTCGCCACTGCCGCTACTGACGCGACTGCAGCTGCTGTTACGACTGCGTCGCGGTCCCGCGGCAGGGGGGGCAAGAAAGGTGGTTCTGGTGGAGGTGGAGGCGGAGGTAGCGGAGGTAGTGGGGGTGCTGTTGCGACTGGCGGTGGTGGGAGTGCGGCGTCTTGAGAGACCTCTCGTGCAGCGGCTGGTGACTCCACTGCGCCTGCTGGTGGTGGCGACACCCGAGCTCGTCAGTCGCCTCCTCTACTGCCAACCCCTACTAGGTGGAGCAGCGGCGTGGTACCAGGCTCAGCGTCAGCAGCAGCTTCAGCAGCAGCAGCAGCCCCTCTCCTCCCAGCAGCCTCAGCAGCAGCAGCGGCAGCAGCTGGCTCTGGGGTTGGGGCTGCGTCAGCCCCAGCGCGGTGCTGCTTACCCTCCCTGCACCTATCAGGTTCTGACAGGTCCTCGTCAGGACCACCCTTGTGGCCGCTTTCACCCCCCTGGTCAGTGCTTTGCTCAGCTCACTGACACGGTCCGGTTGGCCTACGGGGTTGGCGGTCCTGCCCTTGACTGGCTTCCTCTGGTTCAGCGCTACGGCTCCGCTCTGTGGGGCATGTCTGCTGAGCAGTTAGTTGATCTGATTGGTGCTCCTCATGCTATGTATGCTGTTGTTGACTCTAGTGTTTCTGACTCTGTTTACTCTGGTGTTGTTAGCTTAGGTGCTAGTCTTGCTCAGTTGCCTGTTGCTAGTGTAGGTTCTTGTGTAGACTCTAGACCAGCGGCTACCTCGGAGGACGCCTCGCTGTCGTTCACGCTGGACTCTGGAGCCTCACACTGCTTCTTCCGTGACAGCACGACACTTACACCACTTCCTGCGCCTGTTTCTGTGGCGTTGGCTGATCCCACCTCGGGACCAGTCACCGCGCGTCACACTACCACCTTGCCGTGTCCTGCTGCTCCCTCCGGGTCTCTCACTGGGTTTCACGTCCCCTCGTTCTCCCGGAACTTGGTGGGCGTGCGACCCCTCGTGAGTCAGCACGTGGGTGTGTGGTTTAGCGGAGAGACTGCGGTGTGTGTTGACGGAGACTCTTACCAGCCGCTGGCCACCTTTACTGCTGAGCCGGGCTCTGGTCTCTACACTCTTCACACTAGCCCGCTGGCGCAGCAGCAGCCACAGCAGCAGCAGACGCCGCAACAGCCACAGCGGCAGCCGCAGCAGCAGCCGCTCCTACTGCCCCCGGCCCCTGTACCGCCCTCCGCTCGAGTCCCCGCGTCTCACCAGGTTGCTCCTTCCCCCCAGGTAGCTGTGTCTGGTCAGGTTCCTGCGTCTGGTCCAGTCGCTGCGTCTTGCTCCTGCCGGTCCCTTGCCCACCCCACCGTCCTGTGGCACCACCGGATGGGGCACCCGTCCCTTCCTCGTCTGCGCGCTATGTCTCGTCAGCGTCTTGTCTTAGGCCTCCCGCGTGTCTTGCTGTCGATGCCGCCTTCGCTTGCGCTGCCATGCCGTCCCTGCGTCGAGGGTCGGCTGCGTGCCACCCCTCACTCCTCCTCCCTTCGTCCGGCCACCGAGCCTTTTGAGACGCTCCACTGGGGCCCCGCCTCTCGTCAGGGCCCTGAGCGTGAGCGTTTCTTTTTGGTGGTCGTTGACGACTACTCCCGCTACACCACAGTGTTCCCCCTGGCGAAGAAGTCTGAGGTGACTTCTACGCTGATCAGGTGGTTGCTTACCACGCAGGACACTCGTGGTCGTCGTGTCAGCTGTCTCCACTCCGACCGCGGGGGTGAGTTTCGCTCCGGCATTCTCGCTGGATTCTGTCGCGAGCAGGGCATTCGTCAGTCCTGGACGCTTCCAAAGTCCCCACAGCAGAATGGGGTTGCTGAGCACCGCATAGGCTTGGTCATGGAGATCGCCCGCACCTCCTTGACTCACGCCCGTGCCCCCCATTTTCTGTGGCCCTACGCGGTCAGGTACGCCGCGCACCAGCTGAACCTCTGGCCACGCGTCTCTCGGCCAGAGGCTTCACCGACCAGTCTTTGGACCGGGTCCCCTGGTGTTGCGTCGAGGTTTCGTGTCTGGGGGTGCTTGGCTCTTGTCTGCGACACCTCCGCGGACAAGCTCTCGCCTCGCGCCGTTCCTTGTGTCTTCCTTGGTTTCCCTGAGGACTCCTCTGACTTCACCTTTTACCACCCTCCCTCTCACCGGTTCTTTGACTCCCGTGACGTCCGTTTCGAGGAGTCCACCCCCTACTACGTCAGGTACCCCAGTCGAGGTCTCCCGGTCCCTCCCCCCCCTCTCTTCCTGACCGCCGCTCCCCCGCCTGCTCCCCCGGTACAGCCCCACCCCCCCCTGGTCCAGCCCCGTCCGGTGTGTCCCAGGCTACCCCTCCCCCTTCGGTAGCCCCTCCGGTACAGCCTCCCTCCCCACAGTCTTCCTCGCCGCGTCCTGCAGGTGCTCGCTCTAGAGAGATTGGTACTGAGACTGTCCCTGTAACGGTTTTTGATCCTGGGGGTGCTGGAGTTGGAGCTGAGCCGCGGGTTGCAGAGGACTCTTGTCTTCCGGGAGCTGGTGCTGGTCGTGCGGAGTCTGGGGGTGCTGCGTCTGGGGGTGAGGGTGACCCCCCTTCGGTTTCTGGTGAGCCTGGGTCTGGAGCTGGTGTTGGTGCTGCCTCTGGGGGTGGTGTGCCTGGTGCTTCGGAGGTGGACTCTGGGGCTGCCGCTGCCCCGGACACTACTCCTTCCCCCCACCCCTACCCGACCAGGTTCCAGGCTCGTGTTCGCCGTGCTCGTGAGGAGCAGCTGGAGTTGGAGAGAGAGGAGCGAGAGTTGCAGCGGCTCGAGGAGCAGGAGCGACAGCAGCAGGAGCAGCAGCCGCTGGAGCAGCAGCAGCCGCAGCAGCCGCAGCAGCCCCAGCAGCCGCAGCAGCAGCAGCCGTCTCCTCCTCCTGTCTCGGGTCTTCGGACCCTTGGTCTCCCCTCTCCCTCTCCTTCCTCCTCCCCCTCTCCTCCCGTCTCTGGTCCTCCGCTTCCTCCTCCTGACCCCTCTCCCGCTGTTTTCCCTCGTTCTCAGTCTTCGTTGTCCCCTCCTCCTTCTCAGACTTGGGCCTCTCGTCGCTCCCCTCGTGCTCGTCCCTCGTCTCCTGTTCCCTTCACTGACCTTCGTACTGCCTTACTTTGTTCTCGTCCACCTCGACCGTCTCCGTCTGTGCTTCCGTCTCCTCCTGAGTCTGCCCTCACTGCGTCGCTTCCTACTCCTGTCACTGACTACTACCGCACGTACCGTCCTGTTCTCTCTCGTGTT
This sequence comes from Closterium sp. Yama58-4, assembly GCA_947470075.1. NCBI lineage: Eukaryota > Viridiplantae > Streptophyta > Zygnematophyceae > Desmidiales > Closteriaceae > Closterium > Closterium sp. Yama58-4. Next base: position 1,112,015 of record CANIUD010000695.1, on the reverse strand, counting down.
CTCGCCTCTCTTGTTACTCACCCTCGTGCCTCTCTGTCCTCTGTGTCCGCTCTTACTGCCGCAGTCACTGACTTTGCCTCTACCCGCCGCCTTGACTTCGCCACCGGTCTTGTGGCTGCTCCTCCTTCCAGTCCTCTGGCCGTCGGGGGTGTGTCTGCCCTTGGCTGTGACGCCCTAGAGGATAGGCAGTTTGAGCTAGAGTTCCTGGCAGCCGCTTCCCCTCATCTCTGTGCCATGCTCCTCGCCCCTGAGGGTGACCCCGACGCCCTTGACATTCCGACTCCTCGCACTTACGCTGAGGCAGTGTCAGGGCCTTGGGCCTCTCAGTGGAGAGCTGCCATGGACGCAGAGATGGCCTCCTACAGGTCCACACGCACCTACGTCGATGAGGTTCCCCCCCCTGGGGCGAACGTAGTCGACGGCATGTGGATCTACAGGGTGAAGCGGCCACCGGGATCTCCCCCGGTCTTCAAGGCGCGCTACGTGGCTAGAGGTTTCAGTCAGCGCGAGGGAGTTGACTTCTTTCAGACCTTCGCACCTACCCCGAAGATGACCACTCTTCGGGTGTTACTACACGTAGTAGCACAGAGAGACTACGAGTTACACTCTCTCGACTTCTCCACTGCTTTCCTTCAGGGCAGCCTACACGAGGAGGTCTGGCTGCGTCGTCCCTCGGCCTTCACTGGCACTTTCCCTCCTGGGACCTAGTGGAGGCTGAGGCGACCTGTTTACGGTCTTCGCCAGGCCCCTCGTGAGTGGCACGACACTCTGCGTTCTACCCTCTCTGACCTTGGGTTCCAGCCGTCTTCTGCCGACCCGTCGCTGTTCGTTCGTCGTGGCTCCACACCGTTCTTTGTTCTGGTCTACGTCGACGACCTCGTTTTCACCACTCCGGACAGGGTTGCTTTGGCAGACGTGAAGTCCGAACTGCAGAAGAGACACACGTGCACTGACCTTGGTGAGCTGCGCCACTACCTTGGCCTGCAGATCACCAGGGACAGAGCCGCTCGCACCATTACACTCTCACAGTCACACATGGTGCAGCAGGTCCTTCAGCGGTTCGCGCTTGAGCACTCCACCGTATAGAGCACACCTCTCGCTGTTGACCACAGACTCACTAGTCCCTTTCCTGACGAGTCGTTTGAGCCTAGTGGTCCCTACGCAGAGCTTGTGGGTTGCCTCATGTACCTGATGACTTGTACTCGCCCGGACCTCGCCTTCCCTCTCAGCATCCTTGCGCGCTTTGTTGCGCCAGGGAGACACCGTCCTGTTCACTGGACGGCAGCTGTGAGGGTGGCGAAGTACCTAGCGACTACATCAGGCGTGGGGCTAGTTCTTGGAGGGCAGCAGTCTGTCGTACTCACTGGTCACTGTGACTCCTCTTACGCTGACGACACTGAGACTCACAGGTCTACTCAGGGGTACTGTTTCAGTCTGGGTTCTGGAGCTGTTTCCTGGCGGTCCACGCGCTCCTCTTCTGTCTCGACCTCTACAGCTGAGGCTGAGATCTACGCTGGTGCCATGGCGGCACAGGAGTTGCGTTGGTTGACCTTCTTGCTCGCCGACCTTGGTGAGCGGCCGAGCTTTGCACCGACCTTGTTCACTGACAACAAGGCGTCGATTCTCCTCTGTCGTGAGCCGCGACTGGAGAGCAGAGTGAAGCACATTCACGTCAGGTACTTTCTTCTGCGAGAGTTGCAGAGACGTGGACAGGCTCGCTTCGAGTTTGTGGAGTCCGAGGCCAACACTGCAGACGTCTTCACCAAGGCGCTTCCGCCTTGTGACCACCAGAGGTGTTGTGTGCAGTTAGGCCTTGTTGACACAGGTTCTAGTCGTGTGTAGGCTTAAGTTTACTGCCTACTTCGTTTGTACTCTTGTGTCAAATGTTGTAGCCTATAATGAGGTTTGTCTTAGGGGGTACAAAACTTAGGGTTAGCTATATGTACCCCAACCAACATCAATGCATCATCCATTCTTCATTCTGACATGGTATCAGTTAGGTTAGGATCCTGTGGGATCCCGTTCCGCCGTTCTCCGTTCGTACCACCCGAGCCTGATCCTAGCTCTCGTTCGTCTCCTTCTCGTTGTTACCGAGCCTAGCGCCGAGCCACGCTCTCGTTCGTATCGTTCCAGCTGTTACCGAGCCTAGCAACGAGCCACGCTCTCGTTCGTAGCGTAGCCCGCCCCCCCGTCGCGTCGCCTTCCCCCCCCCCCCCCCCTCGAGTCGCGCCCGTCCCTTTCCCCCTGTCGCGTCGCGCTCCCCCCGTCGCGTCGCGTCCGCTCCTTCCCCCCGTCGCGTCGCCCTCCCCCTGTCCCGTCGCACCCGCCCCTTTCCCCCCGTCACGTCGCCCTCCCCCTTTCCCGTCACTCCCGCCCTCTCCCCCCGTCGCGTCGCCCGTCCCCGCAGCGCCCGCCACTGTCGCTCGCGACCGCGCTCGTCGCCGCCGCGCCTGCCGCCGTCGCCCGCCCCCTGCGCGCCTCGCCGCGGCCCCGCCGTCGTCGCCCGCCGCTGCGCGCGTCGCCGCTGCGCCCCCTGCCGTCGCCCGCTGCGCGCGCTGCTGGCCCCTGCTGCCGAGCGCGCTGCCATCGCCCGCCGCTGCGCCCGTTCCCGTTCCCCGCTGCTTAGTCCCCTGTTACCTCCCGCTGTCACGCCCGCTGTGGCGTCCGCTCCTCCCCTGTCCCAGAGTACCGCCGAACCCTAATTTGCCTCTCACCTACTGCTGTCCCCTCCCTCTCCGTTCGCGTTCGTTTTCACTATGGCGACTCAGCGTGTCCTTCGTTTCGACGCTGACGGTAGACCTCTTGATTTTTCCGTCTGGCTTCTTCGTGCTCGCCGTCTGTTAGAGAGTCAGGTCCAGGCAGGCGAGACCCTCTGGGCGCACGCTACTGGTGCCCTACCTGCGCCCCCCGACCCTACGCCTTTAGGACCTGCCCCTGACGACGCCGCTAGAGCCCGCTTTGCCACTCAGCGAGCTGACCAGACGGCTTGGACGTCACGTGACGCTGCGGCCTGCATCGCGCTCAGCAGCCTCCTCCCTGAGTCTGAGGAGGTTCACTTCACTCAGGTTCGCACCGCTGCTGAGTACCTCACTGCGATTAAGGCCCGCTACTCTACTCCCGCTACTGTCTCTCTTGGCCGCCTGTTCCTCCCGTTCCTGTTTCCTGACCTAGCGTCTTTTGAGCGCTCTGCTGACTTGATCGCTCACCTCCGTTTGCTCGACGCTAGTTACCGCGCTGCTTGCACTGAGGCACAGCTTGCACTGCTTCCTCCCCCTATGGCGATTACTATCTATTTCATCGCCACTAGCCTCCCTGACCGCCTTGCCTCCGTTCGCGACGCGCTTCTGCTGAAGCACCCTAGTGAGCTCACCGTCGAGGTCCTTGAGTCTGCACTCAAGGACGTCGAGAGCAACCTTCGCTCGGTAGCCGCTGCCTCTGGTGCTGTGCCCCCCCCACTCTTCCACGGGTGCACAGTCCCGCAGTTACCCACCTTTACTGCCTCACTTGCCACTGCCGCTACTGACGCGACTGCAGCTGCTGTTACGACTGCGTCGCGGTCCCGCGGTAGGAGTGGCAAGAAAGGCGGTTCTGGTGGTGGTAGTGGAGGTGGAGGCGGAGGTAGTGGAGGTGGCGTTGCGCCTGGCGGCGGTGGAGGTTCAGGGCCTGGAGAGGCGCCTCGTGCAGTGACTGGTGACTCCACTGCGCCTGCTGGTGGTGGCGACGCCCGAGTTCGTCAGTCGCCTCCTGTACTTCCTGCCCCGGTTGGTGGAGCAGCGGCGTGGTACCAGGCTCAGCGTCAGCAGCAGCTTCTGCAGCACCAGCAGCCCCTCTCCTCCCAGCAGCCTCAGCCGCAGCAGCGGCAGCAGCTGGCTCCAGGGTCGGGGCTGCGTCAGACCCAGCGCGGTGCTGCTTACACTCCCTGCACCTACCAGGTTCTGACAGGCACTCGTCGTGGCCACCCTTGTGGCCGGTTTCACCCCCCTGGTCAGTGCTTTGCTCAGCTCACTGACACGGTTCGTTTGGTCTACGGGGTTGGTGCTCCTGCCCCTGACTGGCTGCCTCTTGTTCAGCGTTACGGCTCCGCTCTGTGGGGCATGTCTGCTGAGCAGTTAGTTGATCTGATTGGTAGTCCCCATGCTATGTATGCTGTTGTTGACTCTAGTGTTTCTGACTCTGTTTACTCTGGTGTTGTTAGCTTAGGTGCTAGCCTTGCTCAGTTGCCTGTTGCTAGTGTAGGTTCTTGTGTAGACTCTAGTCCAGCGGCTACCTCAGAGAACAGTTCGCTGTCGTTCACGCTGGACTCTGGAGCCTCTCACTGCTTCTTTCGTGACAGCACGACACTTACGCCTCTTCCTGCGCCTGTTTCTGTGGCGCTGGCTGATCCCACTTCGGGACCAGTCACCGCGCGTCACACTACCACCTTGCCGTGTCCGGCTGCTCCTTCTGGGTCTCTCACTGGGTTTCACGTCCCCTCGTTCTCCCGGAACTTGGTGGGCGTGCGACCCCTCGTGAGTCAGCACGTGGGTGTGTGGTTTAGCGGAGAGACTGCGGTGTGTGTTGACGGAGACTCTTACCAGCCGCTGGCCACCTTTACTGCTGAGCCGGGCTCCGGTCTCTACACTCTTCACACTGGCCCGCTGGCTCAGCAGCGACTGCAGCAGCAGCAGCAGCCGCAGCAGCAGCAGCAGCAGCAGCCGCAGCCGCAGCCACAGCCGCCCCTCCTGCCCCCGGCCCCTGTTTTGCCCCCCGTTCGAGTCCTCGCGTCTCACCAGGTTGCTCCGTCCCCCCAGGTAGCTGTGTCTTGTCAGGTTCCTCCGTCTAGTCCGGTCGCTGCGTCGTGCTCCTGTCGGTCGCTTGCCCACCCCACCGTTTTGTGGCACCACCGGCTTTGGCACCCTTCTCCTCCTCGTCTTCGCGCTATGTCTCGTCAGCGTCTTGTCTTAGGTCTCCCGCGTGTCTTGCCGTCGCTGCCGCCGTCCCTTGCACCACCGTGCGGTCCTTGCGTCGAGGGTAGGCTGCGCGCCACCCCTCACTCCTCCCTTCGTCCGGCCACCGAGCCTTTTGAGACGCTGCACTTGGACGTCTGGGGCCCCTCTCCTCGCCCTGGCCCTGAGCGTGAGCGTTTCTTTTTTGTGGTCGTTGACGACTACTCCCGCTACACCACAGTGTTCCCCCTGGCGAGGAAGTCTGAGGTGACTTCTACGCTGATCAGGTGGTTGCTTACCACCCAGGACACTCGTGGTCGTCGTGTCAGCTGTCTCCACTCCGACCGCGGGGGCGAGTTTCGCTCCGGCATTCTCGCTGGATTCTGTCGCGAACAGGGCATTCGTCAGTCCTGGACGCTTCCGGAGTCCCCACAGCAGAATGGGGTTGCTGAGCGTCGCATAGGCCTGGTCATGGAGATTGCCCGCACCTCCTTGACTCACGCCCGTGCCCCCCATTTCCTGTGGCCATACGCGGTCAGGTACGCCGCGCACCAGCTGAACCTCTGGCCACGCGTCTCTCGGCCGGAGGCTTCACCGACCAGTCTTTGGACAGGGTCCCCTGGTGTCGCGTCGAGGTTTCGTGTCTGGGGGTGTATGAGAGTTGCAGCGGCTCGAGGAGCAGGAGCGACAGCAGCAGGAGCAGCAGCAGGAGCAGCAGCAGGGGCAGCAGCCGCTGGAGCAGCAGCAGCCGCAGCAGCCGCAGCAGCCCCAGCAGCCGCAGCAGCAGCAGCAGCAGCAGCTGCCGTCTCCTCCTCCTGTCTCGGGTCTTCGGACCCTTGGTCTCCCCTCTCCCTCTCCTTCCTCCTCCCCCTCTCCTCCCGTCTCTGGTCCTCCGCTTCCTCCTCCTGACCCCTCTCCCGCTGTTTTCCCTCGTTCTCAGTCTTCGTTGTCTCCTCCTCCTTCTCAGACTTGGGCCTCTCGTCGCTCCCCTCGTGCTCGTCCCTCGTCTCCTGTTCCCTTCACTGACCTTCGTACAGCCTTCCTTTGTTCTCGTCCACCTCGTCCGTCTCCGTCTGTGCTTCCGTCTCCTCCTGAGTCGGCCCTCACTGCGTCGCTTCCTACTCCTGTCACTGACTACTACCGCACGTACCGTCCTGTTCTCTCTCGTGTTCTTGCCTCTCTTGTTACCCACCCTCGTGCCTCTCTGTCCTCTGTGTCCGCTCTTACTGCCGCAGTCACTGAGTTCCCCTCTACCCGCCGCCTTGACTTCGCCACCGCTCTTGTGGCTGCTCCTCCTTCCAGTCCTCTGGCCGTCGGGGGTGTGTCTGCCCTTGGCTGTGACGCCCTAGAGGACAGGCAGTTCGAGCTAGAGTTCCTGGCCGCCGCTTCCCCTCATCTCTGTGCCATGCTCCTCGCCCCTGAGGGTGACCCCGACGCCCTTGACATTCCGACTCCTCGCACTTACGCTGAGGCAGTGTCAGGGCCTTGGGCCTCTCAGTGGAGAGCCGCCATGGACGCAGAGATGGCCTCCTACAGATCCACAGGCACCTACGTCGATGAGGTTCCCCCCCTTGGGGCGAACGTAGTCGACGGCATGTGGATCTACAGGGTGAAGCGGCCACCGGGATCTCCCCCGGTCTTCAAGGCGCGCTATGTGGCTAGAGGTTTCAGTCAGCGCGAGGGAGTTGACTTCTTTCAGACCTTCGCGCCCACCCCGAAGATGACCACTCTTCGGGTGTTACTACACGTAGTAGCACAGAGAGACTACGAGTTACACTCTCTCGACTTCTCTACTGCTTTCCTTCAGGGCAGTCTTCACGAGGAGGTCTGGCTGCGTCGTCCCTCTGCCTTCACTGGCTCTTTCCCTCCTGGGACCCAGTGGAGGCTGAGGCGACCGGTTTACGGTCTTCGTCAGGCTCCTCGTGAGTGGCACGACACCCTGCGTTCTACCCTGTCTGACCTTGGGTTCCAGCCGTCTTCTGCTGACCCGTCGCTGTTCGTTCGTCGTGGCCCCACACCTTTCTTTGTTCTGGTCTACGTTGACGACCTTGTTTTCGCCACCCCTGACAGGGTTGCTTTGGCACACGTGAAGTCCGAACTGCAGAAGAGACACACCTGCACTGACCTTGGTGAGCTGCGCCACTACCTTGGCCTGCAGATCACCAGGGACAGAGCTGCTTGCACCATTACACTTTCACAGTCGCACATGGTGCAGCAGGTCCTTCAGCGGTTCGGGCTTCAGCACTCCACAGTACAGCGCACACCTCTTGCTGTTGACCACAGACTCACTGGACCCTTTCCTGACGAGCCGTTCGAGCCTAGTGGTCCCTACGCAGAGCTTGTGGGTTGCCTCATGTACCTGATGACTTGTACTCGCCCGGACCTCGCCTTCCCTCTCAGCGTTCTTGCGCGCTTTGTTGCGCCAGGGAGACACCGCCCTGTTCACTGGACAGCAGCTGTGAGGGTGGCGAAGTACCTAGCGACGACATCAGGCGTGGGGCTAGTTCTTGGAGGGCAGCAGTCTGTCGTACTTACTGGTCACTGTGACTCCTCTTACGCTGACGACGCTGAGACTCACAGGTCTACTCAGGGGTACTGTTTCAGTCTGGGTTCTGGAGCTGTTTCGTGGCGGTCCACGCGCTCCTCCTCGGTCTCGACCTCCACCGCTGAGGCTGAGATCTACGCTGGTGCCATGGCGGCACAGGAGCTGCGTTGGTTGACGTTCTTGCTCACCAACCTTGGTGAGCGGCCGAGCTCTGCACCGACCTTGTTCACTGACAACAAGGCGTCTATTCTCCTTTGTCGAGAGCCACGACTGGAGAGCAGAGTGAAGCACATTTACGTCATGTACTTTCTTCTGCGAGAGTTGCAGAGGCGTGGACAGGCTCGCTTTGAGTTTGTGGAGTCCGAGGCCAACACTGCAGACATCTTCACCAAGGCGCTTCCGCCTTGTGACCACCAGAGGTGCTGTGTGCAGTTAGGCCTTGTTGACACTGGTTCTCGTGTTGCTTAGACTTGAGTGTACTGTTTACTTTGCTTTCTATATATCTCTGTTACTTCTTGGACTGGCCTTGTGGCCACTGTTGTTTGTGCTCAGACTGTGTGGTGACGTTGTGATCCACCCTGAGCTTCGTTTCTTGGACTGGTCTTGTGACCGTACTCGTTTGGTTCTGCTAGACACCCCTCATTTAGGCTATGGGGGTGTGTCAAATGTTGTAGCCTATAATGAGGTTTGTCTTAGGGGGTACAAAACTTAGGGTTAGCTATATGTACCCCAACCAACATCAATGCATCATCCATTCTTCATTCTGACATCTTGCTATATATACTTGTGATCTCTTGGACTGGCCTTGTGGCCACTGTTGCTTGTGCTCAGAGAGTGTGGTGACGTTGTGATCCACCCTGAGCTTTGTTTTCTTTTGGACTGGTCTTGTGACCGTACTCTTTTGATTTTGCTAGACACTCCTCACTTAGGCTATGGGGGTGTGTCAAATGTTGTAGCATGTAGTGAGGTTTGTCTTAGGGGGTACAGAAGTTAGGGTTTGTTATATGTACCCCAACCAACATCAATGCATCATTCATTCCTCATTCAGACAGTCTTGTAGGTGATGTTGAGATGCGCGATAAGGAATGCTAACCGTAACTTGGTCTATCAGATGTGACTCTAAGGGTACTTTCCTGTGGGGACATTTATGTCTGAATCCCCCTTTTTCCGAGTCGCGTCGAAACATTTTGTCGATGTCGCGATACAAAAACTGAATGTAGGTATCTCGAAACTATGCGACCATGCGAAATGAACTGTTGGACACATTTGATTGGGTGACACAGATTACTGTACACCCGTTTACTCAACCGATTGGCTGGTGTGTGATTTCGACAAGCGGGATTTTTCCCCGCGCGAAATTGGCATTACTGGTAGACCAGGTGCATTGACACTCGGGATCACGTGCGATTTTTTTAAAGTGATGACCCTGGTTTACAATTCGTCAGCGTGTAACACTGTCCAATAAAAAAATAGTAATGGTCGCTGAAAAGCGACTCGGCTTTGTGACACACTAAAGTTTATGTTCTTTATAAGCGATTCAAGGCAGTTGAGACACCTATGTCCACACAGGAATATACCCTAACTATACAACAAAACTGCATTAGATCACTTAATTAGAGTTATACTACCAAGTACGTAACTTGCCTCAGCAGAGGATCGAACTCTGGACCTTTCGCTTACGAAGCGAACGCACTACCACTGTGCTACTGGGGCGGTGATATTCCATAAAAAAAAAACAAAAAGGCCAAATACATGGCCAAATTAAGAAACTTGCATGTGCTGATCAAGAATGCTTCTTACAAAGCTGATGTGCCACATACGTTTGGGCTACTCTTGACACCCTGTTTGAAATCATGAACAGGAAGAGACCGTTTTTTCCACATGGCTACAGTTATTGTGAAACGAAGAGGCCAGCAACAAAGAGGCAGAGGAAGAGTGCCCATACAGGGACAGAGTCAAACGGCCGAGTGAGGAGCGAGAGCACTGAGGACGGCAGGGGCTGCGGTGGTGCTCCATGCCTTGCCACTGGCCACGTGAGGTCTGTTACCTGGCGACAGGAGTGTGTGTGAAGTAGTTAGGATGGAAGGAAGCAGGGATGGAGCGGGAGGAGCGAGAGCACTGAGGATCGCACTTGCTGAGGCAGTGCTGCGTGCCTTGCCACAGGCCATGTGGGGCCTGGTACACGTCAGAGGGGTTGTGTGAGGCAATGAAGATGGAAGGAAGCAGGGAGGGATTGGGAGGAGTGAGAGCACTGACGACGACAGGGGTTGCAGCGGTGCTGCGTGCCTTGCGGGGTCTGTTACCTGTTGGCTGGAGGGTTTGAGGCAATGGGGATGGAGGTGAGGAAATGGGGACGGAAGGAAGCGCGGAGAGGCTGAGAAGGAAGAGCGCTGGGAGGAGGGCAGCTGCTGTGGTGAAGCAGTGCTCCATGCCTTGCCACCACCCTCCATGCCTTGCCACCACCCTCCATGCCTTGCCACCACCCTCCATGCCTTGCCACCACCCTCCATGCCTTGCCACCACCCTCCATGCCTTGCCACCACCCTCCATGCCTTGCCGCAACCCCCACATGTGAGAAATGAGTAGATCCCGAGTCCCAAGAGTGAAAAAGCAGTTGGGAAAGTATTAGTAAGTGTTAGTGAGAGTTTGTCCAGAGCGATGGTCTGAATGAGTCTTTTCACAGTTGGTGTTTTTATCTTCCTCCTGGTCGCTTTAATCCAACAACTGCTGCATGTCACCGTTTAAGCACCATCACAAGTGCTTATTATTGAAATTACTATCGCCCTACCTTGACTGGTGGTTTCCTGGGCACAGACTGCCACGAGTTGGGGAACAGGAGTCGATGTACCCAGCTGACTTTTAATTGAGCTGAGGTGGCTTTAGAGTTGACTGAGGTGAATATTGAGTTGACTGAAGAGTTACCATTGTGGCTACCTCTGCCCTACCTTGACTGGCGGTTTCCTGGGCACAGACTGCATGTGCCACGCGTTGGGGAAAAGGAATCGAGGCACCCAGCTGGTAAGGAGGTGGTGGAGTGAACGAGGAGTGGGATGGGTGGAGACAGAGGGACGGGAGGAGAGGGATGCAGAGGGTGGGAGGGAGGGAGACTAAGTGAAAACAGGGAATTGCCAGGTTGGGGACGAGAAGGCGGACTGAGTCGACTCAAAAGACGGTCAAACGATGGTGAGGACGGCAGGGGCCAAGATGAAAAGCATGTGGTTTATGGCATGGTATACTCAAAAGGCAATGGTGTGGGATAATAGAGGGGTGGGGACACTAAGGAGGGAGGAGGGGGTGGTGGAGAGACATGCGGCACTCCCCGTCTGCATACTCTCATTCCTCCTATTCACTGTCCCCTTTCCCAACCCTCTCACCTCACTCTCCTTCCACCGCACCGCCCTCACCTCACTCTCCTTCCACCGCACCGCCCTCACCTCTCCCGCCCTGAAGCGGATCGAATGCCGCACTGATCCAGAGTGGAGCGCTCATCCAGCTGTCAGAGGAAGAGACAGGTGCAAAGCGGTGGAGAGTGGTTGAGAGTAATGTGGTGCGATGACCAGAGGAGCACATCAAATGCCGCACTGATCCAGAGTGGAAAGCTCATCCAACTGCAAAAGGCGCACAGGGAGACAGTGCACAGCCGTGGGGAGTGATTCAAAGTGGTTCAAAGAGTGGTGAGAGCCCGTAAAACCGGACCGAGCACCATGTATGGAATCATAGTCATACATACAGTTTCACTGGTAGGGGGATAAAAAGAGGTTGAGAGATTAAAAGCAAGTGATGATAAATCATTCAACTGAGGAGGATAAGCAGAGTAAAATACACTACAGGGTAGTGAAGAGCGTGTGGTCGTTCAAGCAAGACGGCACGTGCTCAATCACACAGCAACTCCTTGTACTTCCGCTCCATTGAACACCAGCAATGCAATCCCCCCTGCTGCCAGCGCCACACCCTGATCTCGCAACACCTGCTGCGCGTCCAGCTGTCTCCTCCTGCCGTCACCACGTGCTGTTACCTTCATATCCACCCACCTGCACCACACTCCACCAGCCAGTGCTCTTACCTCCACCCCATTGAACACCAGCGATGCAGTCCCCCCTGCTGCCAGCGCCACGCCCTGATCCCTCAGCACCTGCTGTGCCACTCCTCCTGCTGTCTCCTCCCGCCCCGCACTCACTCGCACCAGCTCACACGCTCGGCTGGGATCAGGCAGGGAGAGGGGAGAGAAAAGCGAAGGGAAAGCGAGAGGGAGGGGTGAGGCTTGAGAAAAATTTATAGGCCTCCTACAGCCCCGCCCCCACTCGCACCAGCTCACACGCTCGGCTGGGATCAGGGAAGGGAGTTGGAAGAGAAACAAGGAAGGGGAGAGTGGGATGGAGGGATGGGGTTGGTGGAACAAGGGGGTGCAGATGCAAAGAGCAGCAGCGAAGGAAGGAGAGCGCTGGGTTGACACTACAGGCTTTTAAGGTTTCAAACTCACCCACACTAGCTCAGATGCTCGGCTGGGAGAGGGGAGGGAGTGGGGAGAGTACAGGAGAGGGTGCGGAGCCCGACATGGGGGGTTTGAAGAGGGTGGCGGGACGGAATGGAGAGAGGAGTGAGCAGCAGTGAATGGAGGTGAGTGCTGATCGACATTACAGAAATTCTGGGGGGGGAGTGGGGAGAGAAGATGGATCGGGGGTTGAAGGGGGTGGTGAAGGATTGGAGAGAGTAACAGCGAAGGGAGGTGAGTGACAGCGAAGGGAGGTGAGTGACAGCGAAGGGAGGTGAGTGACAGCGAAGGGAGGTGAGTGAGCGTTGAGTCAACCTGTCAGGCAAGTCACATCGACTAAAAAGTCGTCCTCTCGAGTATGAAGTAGTGTTTTGAGACGTCTCAAAACACTTCTTCATACACGTTGGAGAGAGTGACAGCGAAGGGAGGTGAGCGTTGATTGAGTCAACCTGTCAGGCAAGTCACATTGACTAAAAAGTCGTATTCTCGAGCAGGAAAGGAAGGAAGAGATGCGAGTTGGACGGGAAAGGGAGGCAGGGTGATAGGGAGCAGCGAAAGCGGGTGAGGGTGGAGAAGATTTTACGAGGTTCCTGCAGTACCTTTCTGCATCTCCTTGCGCCGCGTCCCACCACCTACCGCCTCTCTTTCTTGTCCCTTTCGCCACTCACTAGCCCCTGTCGCACTCACTAGCCCCTGTCGCACTCACTAGCCACTGTCGCACTCACTAGCCACTGTCGCACTCACTAGCCACTGTCGCACTCACTAGCCCCTGTCGCCACTCACTAGCCCCTTTCGCCACTCACTAGCCCCTGTCGCCGCCCGAAGACGTGTCTCCTCGTCCACCTTCGCCCCTCTCACTTGCTCGCCATCAACAGTACCCTCCCCACCTGTAATCAAAGTCGACTCAAACATTCTCCCCCCTCTTCGTTACCGTCCTGAACAGCCAAGCCAACCCTAAGATGAGACTCACGAATGTACCAGTATAGGTTGCTACAATATATGTACAAGGCCTAATACAACTTCCTATCAAATCCGAAACCCTAGCGCTAGCCCTGCCATCCTCCCAACTCCCCCTTCGCCCCTGTCGCCTTGCACTTGTCCCTTGCACCATCGCCTTGCACTTGCCCCTTGCACCATCGCCTCGCACTTGTCCCTTGCACCATCGCATTGAGCAGTTACCTCCCTCAACCGCTTCACGCCTACTAATTCTACCCGGCTACCCCACCCCCACCCCACCTGTCCGCCATCAGCAGCACCACCTCCACCTCCTGCAGTTACCACACTGAGTTGCTTACCCCAACCCCAACACTAGGACTTGCCATACAGTTTCCCGCCCACCCCTGCCGCACCTGTCCGCTATCAGCAGCACCACTTTTACCTCTTGTGATTATTACCCTGAATTGCTTACACAAAACCAACTCGAAATCTAGCCCTAACCCTGACCCTAACTCGACGGCTAGCCAGTATCCGGCTCCCCCACCCCTGCCTCACCGTCCGCCATCAGCAGCAGCACCTCCACCTCCTGTGGTTACCACACCGATTTGCTTACCCAACCCTAACCCTAACCCCAACACTGGGACTTGCCCTACAGTTTCCCCCACCCCCCCCGCACCTGTCCGCCATCAGCAGCAGCACCTCCACCTCCTCCCCGCCCGAATCGCCCGCCATCGCCTTGCGCCTTGTGCTTTGCGCCTTACGCCTTGCGCCTTGCGCGTTGCGCGTTGTGCCGTGTGCCTTGCGCCGTGCGGTTTCCGCCTTACGCCTTGCGTGCTGCCGCTTTGACCCGCCGTCAAGCGCCCTCCCTGCCTTCCGCTTGCTTCCTCAGCTTCTGCACGCACGCCCTGTACCTCTCTTCGTGCCTCTTCCCTTCACCGCCTCCTCCTCGCCTAACGGCACACACCAGCCCCTTCACCGCCGTTCAATCCTGTCCTATATTTGATTTACTTCTGTAAACTCACAAGTCTCTCCGCTTCCACTCTCTCTCGCCTCCCAGCGCCCTCGCCCGCCGCTCAGGTTCCTTCCCTCACGCCGCGCCCCACCTGCCTCACCCTTCGATGACTCGCCACGCGCTGATTGAGCGAGAAAAAGCCGACACTGATAGGCCCTGGTTATCGTCTGTGACAGTATCGGGTGGCGCTCAAACTTTTGTTGACCGTATCGAGAGCTGTTATAGCGACAAGTCGATGATAGCATTCACTGGTCTGATGAGCTCGAGGGGCATTCCGAATCCTCGGTGGTAACGGCACCGTTTGCAGACGACGATAGAAAATGCTCTTCAGCCACATCAAATCCGTTTTACTACAATAGTTTTTTCTTCATATCATACAAAACTCTCAAGAATAACTTCAAATTCCTTACAGCGCACCTGACTTCACCATGTAAAGCCAGGGTCCTTGTTGTTACAAATAGTGAAAATGAGAAACTACTGTGCATTCCTGCCAGTAGCAAAAATGAAGAGCGCAGAAACGAGTACGAAGGCCGAAAATCGAAATGACTTGAAGAGTCGCGTGCGGTTAGGCAGATCTAGACCGTCGGAGCAGAAACATCGGGCAGCTGCAGTGGCGAAGATTTGGCGGGAACAGGTTCATAACCGTCTGGAGACGCACGGTTGGATTTCGTCGCAATAAGGGAATTGTACCCTGCTATAGTGAGGATCTTCGATAGGTTAGAATTGCCTTAGAGTTTTAGCAGTGGAAGACCTGTGGTAGGAACTGTTACGATATGAAGTTTTATATGAAGGCATTCCTGTATGCTGCAGGAGCCGACTCTACCGAGTACGAAGTCGAGGAGTCTGAAGAGTCGAAGCGATGCAGCAACCGTCTGACCAAGACCGATGCAGGCAGAAACATTTGAAACGGGTTCCCGCGTCGCACGGTTTGAATTCGCTGCAACAAGGGAATCTACAACTTAGAGTACATGGCTAGTCTAGGTCGTTTTGCATTCCTTTGTATTTCCTAAATAATCTCGATGTATGCATGCTATTATTAATCTCAGTCATTTTACGTTCATTCTGATCTAAGGTTCAACACTTCCGCTGCAACACTACCCTGCGATCAACCATGAGCGATCCTTCTCTAAGTCCCACTTTGGATTGTAACATGGCATGAGAGCTAGTTAGGGATTCTTCGCAATGTCACTTCCGTGAAATTCGCCAAACCAAGATCTGGCGAGCGGCACACGTTCCAAGACCAAGATGGCCGGAGGATCCGGAGGCCAAGCGAATCTAACGGCCGAAGGACAAACCAACCCGGCTGCGACAAATGAGGCGACAACCACGATCAGCACTGCCGCACTCGAGTAGTTGTTTTCGCGACTATCAACTATGGAGAAAGAACTCCAAGAACTGCGCAAAGGCGATGCGGGAACCTCTTCCCAACCAGTTCAACCTAGACAACCAGCTACTTAAAGCCGCGATACCGCCGCGCACACCTGCTCCCTCGACACAGACAAATCAATAACTGCCCCCCGTCCAAGTGATAAAGTTATCAACTCTGCACAAGCACGCTTACTCAGTGTTTCAAAAATCAAGACTACTGCCGCGTTTGACGGCAAGGATAAGGCGTTGCCCTCGCGCTGCTGAACCAGACGAAAAAGGAAGAACTCGCGGCGGGCGCATTCAACCTGACGAAGGGTGGAAAAACCGCCTCACAAAAGACCACTACTACCTGTATAACGAAGACGAGCAAGATTGGCGTCAGCCAATACAGCTGCGGGAAAGCCCGCCTCACGAGCATCAGCGCTTCGTACCTGTGGGATGGAAGGAGGACGAAGACCCGTCGTTTCACAGACGCTACAAGGCAACGCTGGTGACTCCACAACTCGCGCTACTTCTGCGCAACAACAATGTCGACAACCACAACACCTGGTACCTGGACAGCTGCTTCGGTCAGCACATGGTGGGGTTTGTTCGATACATCTCGAATATCAGTCGCGCTCCAACCACCTACGTCACCGTTGCAAAAAATGAGCAACTACGCGCCAACGCGCAAGGAATCGTGGTGCTGCAAGCCTGAGACCCGGACACACGCGACCTCATACTCACCTACGCCCCCTCAGACACTTCCCCCGAGTCGCAAAAATACCCCGAGTCGCAAAAATACCTCGCAAAAATACCGATCAATGGCACCTACGTCATGGACTTCGACATACCCAGCTACCAAGCTTCATCAGACGAGCTCGTGGATCTGATCCCCCTTGACTTCCCCTTCATGAACGAGGAGTCATGGCAGCACCTAGACGGACGGCCGTGGATCCGCCGCAGTCCTCACCCTCGTGAGATAAACCTGCACCAACCTGACATCAACGGCCTCTGCACCACCTGTCACACACCCACGGCAAGCCGCACAGAAGAAGTGGAAAGAGAAGCGGCAATTCAAGAGGCGAAAAGCGCCGAGGCAGAACTTACGGGCACGACAGAGATGGAGCTCGCCGTCACCACTCACCGCATCTTTGGTGAACGAAACAACAGGGTCGGACAACTGCCGCAGGAGCGCCCAACACCACACTCAGACACGCTCCGGTTCGTTCTGGAAGCAAACACCACGACCTTCGATGAGGAGAATTGTCCGCGCCCATACACCCGAGATGTCTACCGCAAAGAGATCGACAAGACCTGGAAAGATCCTGACGCACAAGACGAGCTAAGTGTCAAGGAAGAAGATGATATGGTGAAGGCATAAAAGAAACAAAATCTGTATGAGGAACATATCGCGGCTGGATGGGACGAGGAATCAGCACGAAACGGTGGTTGGGGAGATAACAATGAGGGCAATGACAGAACCCCAGAAGCAGCTTGGGGATCCGCAACTTGTGCTTCAGGCACCGTTCAAGGCTGGGGAACTGGCGCATGGGGTGAACCCGAACACCGAGATCTCGCCGAAGGCGATCTCACGCAAGAAGAGCTCGACGCGATCAAACGGGAGATGGCAGCTGAGAGACCATTCCCACGGGTCGCTGTTCCGCTTGGACGCCCCCCACGCAACCTTCCCTCACCTCCCCGCTCACCTCGTCGCTGGAGAGATCCCTGGTCGGAGATTGGGGAGGGGAACGTGCCACCAACTCTGCGTGACTCACTTGGGCCAATCTGACGCCCAGATCCCTTCACACGACTCATCGAAGGAACGCGAACTCCCCTCAACATCATCCCAGACCGCGAATTTCTTGCGCTCTACCTCACGACGGCACCTGCAAAAGGGGAGACAGCAGCAGAAGCAGAAGCAGAGGAGCCGAACAACGAAGCAGAACCAGGAGAAGAAGAAGAACCAGCGCTCCAAATTCCCCAAGAAACAGAAGAAGAAGCGGCGGAATATCGCGCGCGCTACATGCGCACCTCTAGAATCCGGGCAGAAGACGATCTCTTGCATCAACGACTCGGTCATCCGTCGCGCCAGACGCTCAACAACTGCCTCCGCGCCAAAGTTTTCCTGCCAGGGGCACTGCTGCGTCCTGATGGCACGGAACCACACAACACTCCACACCCAACTACCTGCACCGTCTGTCCCACAGCCTCCCTCACTCACAATGTCTACCCCTCCCTGGAGCCAAGCACTAACCAATCGCTACAAGAAGCTGCAGAAGGTGTACAGCGACTTCATCGTGCTCACCTGGCCCGGCATCAGCGGCGAACAGTACACACTCACCTTCATCGACGCGAACTCACGCCACGTCTGGATCGCCAATGTCGACGCTAGCTCCAAGGCTCCTGAAGTCTTCCACATCTAGCTCGCTCACGCGCAACGGCAATTAGGGAAGAAGCTAAAAATCTGGCAAAGCGACGGGGCCAAGGAGTTTCGCAGCAACGAACTAGAGAGTGTCCTAACGGAGAAGGGGATCAAGCATGAGATTTCTCTTCCCTACGCTCACCAGCAGCAAGGCGTCACAGAGAGGGTTAATCGCACCCTCATGACGAAAGTGCGCGCCCTCATGAACCAGTCCGGCCTACCCAAGAAGTACTAGCCGTACGCCATGAATCACGCCATGAGGCTGCACAACCTCCTCTCCACCACGGCCAACCGAGAAAACCTCTCCCCGCACATGAAGTGGACCGGCTCAAGGGGAGATCCCTCCATGCTGAGGGTCTGGGGGTGTATGGTGCAGTATCGGCCTACTTCAGCCACAATCGGCAAGTTCACTCACCTCGCGCGCTGGGGAGTCCACCTGGGACTCAGCAACGAGTACAAGGGGTGGCTCATCCTTGACATCGACACCAACCAGATCGTCCCGTCCCGCGACATCTTCTCTTCTACGAACGACTCACCTTGAAGCAGTGGATCGAGGACGAACGTCGCAACGTCGCGCGCGACTATGCAATGTTTTGCATCTCCGGAAGACAAGGCAGCAGCAGCAGCATTCGATCGCGAACCCGCTGACGAACATCCCGGCGTGCCGCCTCGTTTGCGCAACGACGACGATGACGATGGCAGTGACGATGCTCCTGCACCAGGACCATCACGGCGCCAACCCGAGCCAAGCTCCACGTCACCCAACCACGAGAGCGACGATGACGACGTGGTGGAAGTCCTCATCACAAACAACCCTTGCACCACCAACGTGTCTGGCCTACAGCTTCTTGGCCTACACACGTCAGTATCTACACCCACGCGCGCCGTCGAGCCCAAGAACCCGCGCCAGGCCCTAACCGGCCCTCACGCCAAGGAGTGGCGTGCCGCTATGGATGCGGAGCTAAAGGCGCTAGAATCACGTGATGCAGACAACCTTTCCGCAGATGCTCCACGTGCTCCTTCATGGTTTTGGAGTAGATCACTATGTCGTCCAGGTATACTACTACGCACTTGTCCAGTAGGGGCCGTAGGTTATGGTTCATCTCTGTCTGGAACGTCGTTGGTACGTTGCAGAGTCCGAACGTCATCACTAACTATTCGTAGGAGCCTTATCTGGTACGGAATGCCGTTTTGTGGATCGATTTGTCTTATATCTTGATCTGTTTCTTCATGTCTGTCAGTTCGGTCGGACTAAGGCGGTATGGTGCACGGGAGACGGGTTTCGCACCTGGTTCCTCCACGATCTCGTGCTCGTGGATGCGCGCTAGAGGCACTCCTACAGGTAAATCATCCGGCATGATGTCCTTGTACTGCTCCAATACCTCCCGTACTGCTGCAGGTAGCTCCGAGTTCGGCTTTTCCTCCTCTGCTGCTGCCATAACCAGTGCTAAGTAACCCGTGTTACTCTCGTTCACCGTTCGTTCGAACAGTGCAAGCGTCGTTTCAGGAACATCCCCTGTATCCGTCCAGCTTCGCAGCCTTACACGTTTCCCGTTGTTGTAGATACACGCCTTCCGGTTGACCCAGTCGATCTCGGGGTTGAACCGCTTCAGAAAATCACGCCCCAAGATGAAATCTGTGGAGATAATTCTGTCAACGGGAGCTAGACTATGGGCTAGGCACAGGGAAGGAGTAATCTCCACGTTCGTTCCTTAGTCGTTTGCATGTGTTCACACTATTTGCGCATTCACGGGGAGAATTGGCAAGAGTTTCACTAGCAAAAGTTCACAACAATGATGTTCAGAATGATAGCAACAACATTGGCATGCAAGGCTACATCAGAGCTAGCACAGCTGCTGGTCGACTTCCAGCGCAGCATGGTCGACCGCGGTCCAGCGCAGCAGAGCTCGCACCGCTCCAGCGCAGCAAAGTAGCGGCTTGCCAACGTCGCAAGTCTGCGGTGCGCCAACGCTGCAGTAAGTCGGCTGCACAGCGTTGCACCCGCAGGACAACAGTGCACCGACTTCGCAGGTGCATGCAGCTGGTTGGTGCTCCACATCTCGTCGCGAGCACAGCGCAGAGGCCTAGCAGAATCCACGCCAGCGACTACGCCCACCAGCCACGTCGACCTCGGGATACCACCCCCGAGGTCACCTTCGCAGACTCCACCCCGGCGACACTCGCGCATGTCGCCCGGGTATCCCAATCGACCGGGCAACCACGCCTGGTCGACCAGCGCAACCGTAGCCGGCCACACAAGCCTGGCGACCCCAGTCCGGCGTCCAGGCGCCAAGGACACCGTCCGAACCCCCATGTCGGCGTCCAGGCGCCCAGGACGCCTTGCAATCGTCCAGGGACGCCGACCAGACGCCCAGGTCGGTTCCCAGCCTCCCAGGACGCCGTGTCAACGCCCACGACGTCGACCAGGCGCCCGGGTAGCTGTGCCGACGCCCAGGTCAGCGTCCAGCTTCTCAGGACGCCGTCCAGGCGTCCTGGACGCCGACGTCCTCCGGCTCGACGCCCTCCAGCTAGGCGCCCTCCAGCTCGGCGCCCTTGCAGTGGCCCCCGTGCCCACTGCTGCAGGTCGGCTGCAACCCCCGTACATCCGACCACGAGGTCGGCTCCGCCCAAGCGAGGACGGGGCCACACAACACTCCCGTTGACAAATCTAAACCCTTGATGTTTGTGATCGGCAACGTCGGCTTCCACCTTAACGCTCCTATCTGCAGCTGCAGTGTTGACTCGCCGTGGATAGGAAGCTTCGTACCGTCCACCATCGTTGCTGTAAACTGGGTCTCCTCCGATGACTCTCCAATTTTCTCCAACGTCCCGCGGTCGCACACCGAGTGGGACGCACCACTGTCCACCAGTGCCTGGAGGCGTCGGCCGTTGCATATCACCTCGAGTACTACCACCTAGTGCCACTCCGAGTAGCTGTAGATGGTGTTGCTTACAGGATCATAAGGTAGATCAAATGTATCGTCCCTTGGTCCTGCGCTCGATGCTGCTGACCCCAAATCAGTTTTCAACTTAGCAGGGTTAGAAGGATTTATCCGAGGCCGATTCAACTTCTCTGGAGCCTGGAACCTTCCCCTAAGCATTTGCAACTGTGTAGGCTTCTTCTGTGGGGAACGGCTGGGAGCCTTTAAAAAAGGCTGCTGGGAGAGAATATTAACTCCTCGGAACGCTCGACCCTTATTAGCGCTCCGGAGTAGGGTCCCCATATTACCCGGTACCGGTTTAATTTCTGACTCTCCCTTAATAAAGGCTTGAAACCCACGAGAAGTAATATTCTTACTTGTCGGGGTGTACGGCTGGAGTTTCCCGTTCGGTGCAGGGTCTTGTTTCGCTGATCCTCTTTTTAGTCTCGGCGATTTCCCCTGGTGCCGGCTGGTCGTGACGTTTTAAATTCGCGCCACCATATTCTCCTTTTTTTGCCCTCTCCGAAGTTGACACGTTGTCTGTTTTCCGCTCCGGGGGTGCCACACTGTTCTTGCCCTTCAGCTCCGCACGACTTTTCTTCATTTTCCAACACGCCAAGATACGATGTCCTGTAGCGCCGCAAAATTCGCACGTCTCATTTTTTGCTAGCCGCTGCGTCGCATCGTCCTTGTCGTTCTCCATCGGGTCGGCAGTCGTGGGTGGTGCCAATCGCTCCATGCCACTATTTGGCTTGTTGCGTCGTGTTCCGTAGTAGCTACTGTTCAACGCGTCGAACTGTTCGATCAGTGCTGCCCGAAACTGCGCCCACGTCTCTTCGCCTTGGACTATTCTGTTGGCAATCCACTCTAGAGCTGGGCCTCGTAACAGTGTTGCTGCGAGCCGTATGCGCAATGCGTCTTAGGTAGGGGTCGTGCATTCAACGACTTCGAATTAAAAATCGAGTTCAGCTACAAATCGACGAACGTCGCTCCCTTTGACTATAGGATCGAACGCGTCTGGTTGACTCGGCTTCGCTGCTTCGAGATTAACTGTAGCTGTTGCCGTTGTCGCAGATACAATTGTCGGTGTCGCCGTCGTCGCTACTGCTGCTGCTACGGCTACCGATTGGTTCGCAAGAAGTTTTTCAAGTTGTGGGAGCGTCGCACGTATCCGCTCATGCTCAGCGCATAACTCCACGATTTTCTGTGCTAAATTATCTCTATTTCCCTCCATTTGGCGATTTGCAAGAAGATGTGCAACGAAAAAAAATAATTTTCAGGTGCTGGTCGACTTACTGCGAGTCGAGTCGACTGTAGAATCGACGAGTGAGAATTTTGTAAGTCGCGTAAATCTCTCTTAGTTGAAATTCGCGTCTAATCTCGGCCGTTGAGGAGAAACTCGATCTGACGGTCGAAATTCCAACTTTTTTGCGAAAGTGACTATAATGGGGAGGATCTTCTGGTTCGGCGAGCCGGTCCACGTTGGACCCCTGAACAATCTTAGTATTGGCGAACACTCACGAACTCACCTCGCTCCGTCGCAAAACTTGGCAGCATGCGCAATGTGCACAGTCTTGCGTCCTGGTAACCCAGTTTTCTGGAAAATGTACAGCTACGCTCGCTAACACCCTACTGTAGATTGCATCTACGGACCCAACCACAATGAGTTCGAAGCTGGTAAGCTCGGTTGGTCCACACTGGTCCGTCGGACCTGTCAGTGATAACGGACTGGAATGATGAACTAACAAGGATTGTGAGTACAAATATGAAACCCTAATGTTGTGACCCCCCTATAGGCTAACCCACTACAGCCTACACAAATACAACATGTATAATGTTTGACACACCCCCATAGGCAAAGTGGGGGAGACCTAGGGGTCACAAGACCAGTCAAGGCAAAGCAAGGCAACAACAAGCTCAGGGTGGATCTCAAGGATTCCACACAAATTCCGAGCACAAGCTAGTGGTCACAAGACCAGTTCACATGCAGGTTTATAACAGAACAAGAGATACAGTGATCACAACCTAGCAAGAGTAAACATGCAGGTATAGATATATATAGTGATCACAGTACAAGCAAAGTCAAGAGGTAAGTAAGTGAGGTCCAGTAGGCACAAGGCCTAGTAGAGTGCAGAAGCGCTGATGGTCACGAGGCTGAAGCGCCTTGGTGAACACATCAGCAGTGTTGGCCTCAGTGGCCACGTAGCGAATACAAAGCTGACCGCGCTGCTGCAGCTCACGAGCAAGGAAGTACCGCAGGGCGATGTGCTTCGTTCTGTGCTCCAGTCTGTGCTCCTCACGCAAGGCAATGGCAGCCTTGTTGTCGACGTACAGTACTGGAGGAGAACGAGGCCGCTCTCCGAGGTCGGTCAGCAGGTAGGTCAGCCAGCGTAGCTCCTGAGCAGCCATGGCTGTGGCGTAGATCTCAGCCTCGCAACTGGAGCCGAGAACAGAAGAAGAGCGTGTAGAGCGCCAAGAAACTGAGCCAGAGCCAAGGCTGAAGGTGTAACTCTGAGACGACCGCTGAGTGGCCTGGTCGTCTGCCCAAGAAGCGTCTGAGTGCCCTGTGAGAACAACTCGGTCTCGCCCTCCAAGCACAAGCCCCATGCCCGACGTACTGCACAAGTAGCGCAACACCCTCTTAGCGGCATCCATGTGCTCCTTCTTGTGACGGCCAGGAGCGACATAGCGTGCAAGGATGCTAAGAGGGTATGCAAGGTCAGGTCGAGTGCAGGTCATCAGGTACATGAGGCAGCCCACAAGCTCTGGATACGGGCCACTCGGCTCTACGGACTCATCCGAAGGCAGAGCTGAGAGCGAGTGACCGGTAGGCAGAGGAGTGGACTGAGGCGAGGAGTACGTGAAGCGGAAGCGCTGGAGAACCTGCTGCACCATGTGTGACTGAGTCAGGGTGATGGTGCGCCGTGCTCTGTCCCGGGTGATCCGCAAGCCAAGATAGCTTGTCAGCTCACCCAGGTCTGTGCACGTGTGTCTCCTCTGCAGCTCCGACTTCACGTAGGTGAGTCCTGCAGTGTCAGCAGTGGCAAAGACCAAGTCGTCGACGTACACGAGGATGTAGAACGGCGGCAGCGAAGTGTCGGTGCGCAGGAACAGCGACGGGTCAGCTGTAGAAGGCGCGAACCCAAGAGCCGCAAGTGTAGTCCTCAGTGTGTCGTGCCACTCACGCGGAGCCTGGCGGAGACCGTAGACCGGCCGCTGAAGCCTCCACTGGGTACCAGGAGGAAACGACCCAGTGAAGCCAGGTGGGCGGCGCAGCCAGATCTCCTCGTGCAGGCTGCCCTGCAAGAAAGCAGTGCTGAAGTCAAGTGAGTGAAGCTCGTAGTCGCGCTGAGCGGCTATGTGCAGCAGCACCCGAAGAGTAGTCATCTTCGGGGTGGGGGAGAAGGTCTGGAAGAAGTCAACTCCCTCTCGCTGACTGAAGCCTCGAGCCACGTAACGCGCCTTGAAGACAGGTGGAGAACCCGGCGGCCGCTTCACCCTGAAAATCCACATGCCACTGACGATGTTCGCCCCAGGAGGGGGAACCTCGTCGACGTAGGTGCGTGTGGACTTCCAGGAAGCCATCTCGGCGTCCATGGCTGTCTGCCACTGAGAGGAGTAGGGACCCGCCATCGCCTCAGCGTAAGTGCGCGGGGTCGGGATGTCTGGTGCATCCGGGTCTCCCTCAGGGGCAACTAGCAAGGACACGAGACGGGGCAAAGCAGCAGCAAGACACTGGAACTCCTCCTGTCTGTCCTCAAGGACGTCCGTGCCAAGAGCACACTCACCCCCGACGGACGGAGGACAGACAGACTCAAACTCAGACTCAGCAACAAGGCTAGCAGCGTAGTCTAGACGACAGGCAGCAGCAAAGTCAACCAACTCAGCGACCAGAGCAGACGCAGCCGAGGACTCAAAGGTAGGGTCAGTGACAACAGTAGCAAGGAGACACGTGACAGTAGGGTGCTCAGCACGATACCGGTCAGACTCAGGGTCCGGAACGTCAGGCAAAGAGGACGCAGGAGGAGACGGTAGAGGGACACGCTGAGGAGCAGTAGAGGGACGCAGAGTCATGTAGTGAGTGCCTGGGACAGGAGGAGGACGAGCACGACGGACACGACTACCAGTGCGAGCAGGACGAACAGGCGACGCAGGACGAGACTCAGGCTCACGACGCTCTGTAAGACCTCCTGTGGGACCAGTGTAAGGAGGGGGAGAAAGGAGAGGCGAGGTAGACGGTAACTGTGACTGCGGCTGGACAGGCGGAGGACACTCTACGGAGGGAGGAGGACAAGGAGGAGGAGCCTGCCCAAGAACCTGCTGAAGGAGCGGTACGAAGTACGGTCGCGGCCGCGCAGCGTCTCCGGAAGCAGAGGTGACTCCTGCGGCCGGGTCCTCAGTACCAGTAGGAGCTCCAGCGTCCGGGTCCACAGCACCAGCAGCAGCTCCACCGGCCGGGTCCTCAGCACCAGTAGTAGCTCCAACGCCCGGGTCCTCAGCAGCAGCAGCAGTGCCACCGCTCGGGTCCTCAGCTCCAGCAGCAGCTCCACCGTCCGAGTCCTCAGCACCAGCAGCAGCTCCACCGTCCGGGTCCTCAGCACCAGCAGCAGCGCCACCGCCCGGGTCCTCAGCTCCAGCAGCAGCTCCAACGTCCGAGTCCTCAGCACCAGCAGCAGCTCCACCAGGCGGGTCCGCAGCACCAGCAGCAGCTCCCACGTCCGGGTCCTCAGCACCAGCAGCAGCGCCACCCCCAGGGTCCGCAGCACCAGGAGCACCACTCCGAAGACTGCAGCGCCGTGTGTACCACTCGCGGATCTGCTGAATGGGGGGGAGCTCCTGGGTAGGAGGGGAAGTACCGGGACGAGCTCCAGCAGCACCTCTCCGGAGGCGGCAGTACTCGAGGTACCTCTCCTGCAGCTGCTGGGAGGAGAGGGCTCCTCCAGGTGTAGCACGCTCAGGCTCAGCACCCCCAGACTCAGCACCCCCAGGCTCAGCACCTCCAGGCTCCGCACCTCCAGGCTCCGCACCTCCTGGCTCAGCACCCCCAGGCTCCGCACCCCCAGACTCAGCACTCCCAGGCTCAGCACCCCTAGACGCAGCACCCCCAGGCTCAGCACCCCCAGACGCAGCACCCCCAGGCTCAGCACCCCTAGCAGGACGAGAGTCAACAGCTACCTCGACAGGCTCACCCGGGTCTACCTGGGACACACCTGAGGGAGCGGCACCCTGAGGGGGGAGGGGGTCTGGTACCTCAGCACCTGGAGCGAGGAAGAGAGGCGGGGGGGGGAGCGGGGCAGTGCGGTAGGGGAAGAGGTGGTAGTAGGGGACGGACTCGTCAAAAGTGACGTCCTGAGAGGCCAGGACACGACGCGAGGTGGGGTGGTAGAACTGCCAGCCAGGGGCGTCCGGGACAAAGCCAAGGAAGACGCAGGGGACAGCGCGACGGGAGAGCTTGTCCGCGGACGTGTCGCGGACAAAAGCTCGGGATCCCCAGACCCGAAAACGCGACGCATCGCCAGCCTCTCCCGTCCAACGCAGTGTCGGAGAAGTCTCGGGCAAGGAGACACGGGGCCAGAGGTTGAGCTGATGCGCAGCGTATCGGACTGCAAACGGCCACAGAAAATGGGGGGCAGCCGCATGGCTCAAGGAGGTACGAGCGACCTCCATGACCAGACCAATGCGGCGCTCAGCAACCCCATTCTGCTGTGGAGAGGCCGGAAGCGTGTACGACTGCTCAATGCCCTCCTGCTGACAGAAGGCCTCCAATAGGCCAGAGGAAAACTCCCCACCCCTGTCAGAGTGCAGACGCAGGATAGGGAAGTCGGAGCGGAAACGCTCACGGAGCTGGAGACGAGATCTGCGGATCCAAGGGATCAAGACATCAGGGACGTCACCCTTGGCGCGCAAGGGGAAGACCGTGGTGTAGCGCGAGAAGTCGTCAACAACAATCAGGAAGTACCTCTCCTGACCCTGACCACGGACGCGGGCTGGGCCCCACACGTCCATGTGGAGCGTCTGCAAGGGAGCAGTCATCGGGGGAAAGGAGGAGGAGTGAGGAGCGGCGCGCTGCCGTCCCTCGACACAGGGAATACAGGGAGGAGCAGGCGAGTCGGGAAGGGGAGGGAGCACCCTGGGAAGACCAGCAACAAGGTCCCGTTTGTGCATGGCCCGAAGGCGCTGCACAGACGGGTGACCAAGGCGGTGGTGCCAAAGGACAGTTTTATGCGCCAGAGAGCGACACGAGCAGGGGGCGGACAGCTGACCTGATGCAGACGCAGACGCGGACGCAGCTACCTGAGGGGACTCAGTGGTCAGTGTGTAGAGGTCCGACCCCGGCTCCCGAGTGAAGGTAGCCAGGTGGCGACCCGTCCGAGCACACGTGCAGTGTGTCACGCGCTCGTAGGCAGGGGTGAACTGGTGAACACCCCCGTCCTGGAGCGCACTACCTGCCACCAAGTTCGTAGAGAACGAGGGGAGGTAGAGACCTGACAGCGTGCCGGACGGGACCGCCGGACAAGGAAGGACAGTGGAGGAGGTCGCAATGAC
Organism: Closterium sp. Yama58-4; assembly: GCA_947470075.1. Classification (NCBI taxonomy): domain Eukaryota; kingdom Viridiplantae; phylum Streptophyta; class Zygnematophyceae; order Desmidiales; family Closteriaceae; genus Closterium; species Closterium sp. Yama58-4. The sequence continues at coordinate 1,084,866 of CANIUD010000695.1, read as the reverse complement.
CGGACCCCCAGAGGGGTCAGCAAGGGAGACAGCAACTGGCCGAGCGAGTGGCTCAAGGACAGTGCGGTCACGAAAGAAGGAGCGAGAAGCACCTGAGTCCAGTGTGAAGGTGTGCAGTGCTGCAGTCGACTCAGTACCAGGGGGCACGGACGCACGAGCACCTAGGGCTGCAGCCTCACTAGAACCTGTGGGAGCAGACGCACTAGCACCTAGAGCGGCAGCCGGACTGGCCTGAATGCCCGGGTCGGGCGGAACACGCAAGTACTGAGCACCCTCTCCACTAATAGACATCGCATACATGGCAGTGAGAATAGCATCAAAGTCTAAAGCCCAAATATCAACACCCCTCTTTTCCAGATCAGCCCAGCGCGGCAGCTCAGTGGCAGCAGGAAACTGAGTGCGCCACGCGTCGTTAAGGCGCGCGAAGCAGCGCTGCGTGGGGTGCGGCCTCCCACACTGCTGGCCGCTGCGGTCACCTGTGCGAATGACGTACGTGCAGGTAACGCTACGCTGCGCATACCACTCACGGGCGGCCTGAAGCGTCGGGGCGGGCTGCTGACTCTGCCCTCCGCCAGTGCCTCCACGACCACCACCCCCACCGCCGCCGCCCCGGCCACCTCCACCCCTGCCGCCGCCACGACCACCTCCGCCTCCGCTGCCGCCTCCACCACCACTCCCACCGCTGCTGTCTCCTCCCCCACTGCCGCCACTAGTCTCCCCAGCCGCGCCTCCACTCCCACCGCCTCCACCCCCACCTCCTCCGCCGCCACCCCCACCCCTGCCCCCCTTGTTCCTGCGGCGCCCGCTCGAAGCAGACGCGGTCCCGACCTTCTCAGCACCAAGGAGGTCGACAGCAGCAGCAGAGGCGACAGAGGGGAGGAGGGGGGAAGGGGAACACCCCTCAAAGAACGGGGTGCGGGGGTCGCCACGAGAGGTGCCTACAGCGACGATGCTCGCCTCAGCTGCAAGTAGTTCCTTCTCGAGGAGGGCAACAGTGAGCTCAGTGGGGGAGCGAGAGAGGAAGTGGTCCCTGACTGCGCGCAGAGAGTCAGGGAGGCGGGTGACGATGTGGTAGAGAGTGATCCAGAGCGGGGGGGGGTTGCTAGTGAGAAACTCGGCAGGCATAGCAGCGCGAAAGCGGGCCTCACTAGTCTTAAGGTGGGTGATGAGGTCTGCGACAGTGTGAAAGGAGGCTAGGTCGGGGAACAGGTAGGGGAGAGTGAGGCGGCCTAGCGTGGCAGAAGCGGGTGAGGAGTAGCGGGCAACTACAGCGGTGTAGAGGTCCTTAGCAGTCTTGCACTGGCCGAAGTGCTCGCGCTCGTCTAGCGGCAGGGAGTTGCGAATAGCAAAGCGAGCGTGCGCATCACGGGTCTGCCACTGGGAACGCAGAGTGCTGTCAGCAGACGAGTCAGGGGCAGTGGCATGGCCTAGGGCGTGGTCGTACAGTGAGATATCTTCCTTGGCAGTGAGCTATAGGAACAGGTGCAGGTCATCGAGCCAGGTTTCGAACTTCACTGGACGGCCCTCGGCATCGAAAGCTAGAACTGTCGGACTAGCCATAGTGACAGTAGCAGTAGTAGTAGTGGCAGTAGTAACAGTAGTAGTAGGAAGCGTGGCAGCAGGAGCTGCAACGGCGCACTGGTGGCAGCTGCAGTGGTAGCAGTGTGCGCGGTAGGTAGAAAATAAACAGCAGTGAGATCGAGTGCCTCGCGGGCAGCGGCTGCAGAAGCGCACGGGCGGCAGCGGCGCACGGGGAACGGCAGTGCACGGGCAGCGGCGGCGCACGGGCAGCGGTGGCGCTCGGGAGGCAGCGGTGCGCAAGCAGCAGCGGAAGCAGCGGCGTACAAGCGGTTGCGGGCAGCGGGGCGTGTGCGAGCAGGCGACGGGCGGCTGCGGGCGGGCGGCCGCTGCGACGGCGGGCTGCGGGCCTGCGGGGCGTGCGCGAGCAGGCGACGGGCGGCTGCGGGGCGTGTGCGAGCAGGCGACGGGCGGCTGCGGGGCGTGCGCGAGCAGGCGACGGGCGGCTGCGGGCGGGCGGCCGCTGCGACGGCGGGCTGCGGGCCTGCGGGGCGTGCGCGAGCAGGCGACGGGCGGCTGCGGGGCGTGTGCGAGCAGGCGACGGGCGGCTGCGGGGCGTGCGCGAGCAGGCGACGGGCGGCTGCGGGCGGGCGGCCGCTGCGACGGCGGGCTGCGGGCCTGCGGGGCGTGCGCGAGCAGGCGACGGGCCGCGCGCGTAACTAGCGGGCCGCGCGCGTAAGAAACAAAGCCGCGCGCGCGAAAAAAAAAGGACCCGCGCGCGAGCAGCTAGCGGATCGTGCGCGCGCGGTAGGGAAATGCGCTCGAGGGCGCGAGGCCTTAAGGGGCCGTAAGAACCGAGGCGCTCTAAGGCGCAGGTAGGTAGGTAGGTAGGTATATAGTGGTGGGCCCTAAGAACGGTCCTAGCGAAGGACCTGCTCTGAAACCATGTCAGTGATAACGGACTGGAATGATGAACTAACAAGGATTGTGAGTACAAATATGAAACCCTAATGTTGTGACCCCCCTATAGGCTAACCCACTACAGCCTACACAAATACAACATGTATAATGTTTGACAGGACCAGTCCAGGGTATTTCTGGAGGCATAATTTCAGTGGCGGACCAGTCCGGGGCGGACTCGTGGACCTGCCGAAGTGAGACACGTCCTAATCCTGAGGGGTGTTCAAAACCGAATCGAGGGGGACTTAGAGAAATTAGCGCGGAACTGGTTTTACATACCCGTATCGGCGCTTTCGTCGTCGCCCGTGCAGTTTTTAAAGGCCGGAACTAAACGGTTGAAGACCTCGCGTGTAAACCCGCTCTGATTACCAAGTGTGAGGATCTGGTTCAGGAAAGATATAACTATTGAATGATCCACCTGGGTACAAGGCGAGGCTCAACATAGACTCGACACAAAGGCAGTAACCCGGGTGTTACTAGAAGGTTCCGCGGGTCGCGAAGCGTCCCGAACGGGTCCTTCCCGAATTCGGTAGAAGGCAATTCGGTGGCAACCGAAAAGCCTAGAATTCGGTGCACTCAACCTAGTTTGGTGCCTATAACTATAATAAATATAGTAAAGCAACGAACCTAGGAAATCTAGCAAAAGCAAGCAAAATAAAGCAAAGCTAAGCTAGATAATGCATAGAAAAGCCGAATCAAGTTAGTAAAGCGTAGCAATGCCATCGTACTCTCACAACGCAGGTAACACGGGGAGGTGCAAGCGACCTCGGAAGGGGGGCAGGGACCTGGGGAGACCAGACACAACGAGACGAGAGTGCATGCCACGCAGGCGTGGCAAGGAGGAGTGACCAAGACGCTGGTGCCAGAGGAGAGTCTGGCGCGTGAGGAGACGACACGAGCAGGACGCAGCGACCTCAACCGATGCAGCTACCTGACCAGACTCAGCCACTAGTGCGGACTCAGTGGTCAGTGTGTACAGACCAGACCCGGGCCTCCGAGTGAACGTGGCGAGGTGCTCACCAGTGCGGGAGTCCGTACAGGTTGCCACAAGCTCTCCTTCAGGCTGGGTGACAGTGACTCCTTGGTCCTGGAGGACAGAGGTAGCCACCAAGTTCTTAGCGAACTAGGGGAGGTGGAGACCTGTGAGGAGGCCGGAAGGGGCTGCCGGACAGGGGAGAACAGTAGCGCCACGCGCGACTACAAGGCCCCCGGAGGGGTCGGCCAGTGTGACAGGGACAGCGGCTGTGAGCGGTGCGACTATGGTGCTGTCGCGAAAGAAGCAACGAGACGCGCCTGCGTCGAGAGCAAAAGTGTGCAAGGGCTCCTCAGGCTCTGCATCTGTGCTAGCTGAGTCAAAAGCACCAAGACTAGCAGCCTCTACGCCACCTGGTGCCCCTACACCCCCAGTACGAGTACCCCGAAACCCTCCGCCATTGGGGCTGCTGCTGCTCCTGTCCACCCAAAGAATCTTCGCGTGGTACCAGCGGCACTACCGGCAGGAGTAGACTCACAGGTACCTCCAGTAGTAGCACCCCAGGCTCCGCCACCGGAGCTGCCCTACCAGACAGCCCACTCACGACGCTGCTGTGGCGTAAGCGGCTTCCTTCGACGAGCACGGCTGGCTCCGCCACCAAGGCTTCCCCACCAGATAGCCCACTTGTTAAGCTGCTGCGGCGAGAGAGACTCCTGCACACTCGGATGCCGCTGACGTAGGACAGTGATAGTGGCCATGGTAGGCAGTGTCAGTCAGCAGCAACGGAGCAAGGGCTGAAGTAGCGGCTACAGTGACGGTAGCTGGAAGAGAAGGTGCAGTGGCAGCAGTAGGAGCAGTAGCGGTAGCAACTATTGGAGCGTGCGCATGCGGTGGCAAGGGCGGCAGCGGCAGTTGGCGGTGCGCGTGGGGCAGGGCAGGAGCGCACAGGCAGTGCGAGCATGCAGGGTAGGAGGGCGTGCAGGGCACGTTTGGCAGCAGGGCGCTCACGGTGCACTAGGCAGGGCAGCGTGTGGGAAAGGGGGGGGGGGGGGGGGGGGGCACTTAGGCGCGCAAGGCAGGGCAGCGCGCCGGGGTGCTGGGCAGGGCAGCGCGCAGGCGTGCAAGGCAGGGCAGGACGCGGGCTGCAGGGCAGGGCAGCGAGCGGGCTGCAGGGTAGGGCAGCGCGCGGGCTGCAGGGTAGGGCAGCGCACGGGCTGCAGGGCAGGGCAGCGCGCGGGCTGCAGGGCAGGGCAGCGCGCGGGCTGCAGGGCTACGCGGGCAGGGCAGCACGCTGGCTGCAAGGCGTCGCGCGGGCAGAGCGCGCGGGCTGCAGGGCGGCGTGTGGGATGCAAGGCGGCGCACACGCAGAGTGCGCGGGTCACAGGGCTGCAGTTCGCACGGGCGCGTGGGCTGCAGAGCGCACTAGAAAACCGCTCGCTAGGGGCGCGATCCGGGCAGGAAAAACGGCTCGCCTTGGCGCGCGATTCGGGCAGGAAAAACTGCTCGCATAGGGGCGCAATTCGGGGAGGAAAAACGGCCCGCCTAGGGGCGCGATTCAGGCTGGAAAAACGACTCGCCTAGGGGCGCGATTGGGGCAGGAAAAACGGCTAGCTTAGGGGCGCGATTTGGTGGCGCGCCACGGGCAGAAAAACGGGCAGAACGGAACCAACGGTGGGCCTTAAACGAGTGGTCCTACGGATAGACCTGCTCTGATACCATGTCAGAAATAACGTGCAAGGATGATGATGGATTATGCAGCAGGGTGTTCCAAATAGGGTTGACCTAAAGTGTTGTACCCCTTAGATTATGCTCCACGACAGCCTAGAGACATACAAAGCAGTTTGACAAATCAATATGGGTAGACAAAAGTAGGCTAGAAATCATGCATTTCACAGAAAATTTCTTGAAATCGTAGGGCAGAGCCCTAGATATCAGACTTTTTGCTTTGATTCTAAGTTCGTTCAGGCTTTTTTTTTTTTTTTTTTTTTTTTTTTACTTGGCTGAAAGTTCAGCCTGGTTTTGTGGGTGTAGGCTGAGCCCTCAGCCTTGTATCGGGGGTGCACACTGAATCCGGAAATACAGGGATTTCCGCCAGCCTGTAGGAATATCGGTAACACTGTCAATCACGGTCGGGAAATCAAGTTCTCCCCCGAGAGGCCTCGCATTGTCGTGTTGGTACAGCAAAGCGGCCAATCAGGGTTGCGCAGCAGGCAGCGTTGGCAAGAATTGTTGCCAACGCATGACCTTCAGCGCGCTACGCCTCGTACGGCACCACAAACATCCACCCCACCCAGGGTCCTCGCTATCAGACATTAGTGTCTGTTTTTCTGAGAAAAAAGACGGGGAAATGCTGCAATTTCTTATTTTTAAGTGTTTGCTTTGAATTATTTTTAATTGATATTACAAGCTATATATGTTTCGTCTGAAGAGTCAGAAGTCGTTTCCTGTATAATCAGATTTTCCAGGTCCTTGTATCCGTTTTGTCTGAAACCGGATCTTCTTGTCAGTGCCGAGATTGACGGCGCACTTACGGTAACTGCGTCTATCATGGCAATCACTATAAATCTTCGCTCGTGGTCGACGCGTCGCCGCGCAGGAGCGCGGTAATTGCAGTCAAGTGCACGTTGGGCTGAGTCAGATTCAGCCCACATTGCCCAATTTCGGATGAATCAGCAGGAGTACTCGTTGCCATTGGGCGGTCTAGTACAGCATGGTGGAAAACTGGATGGCTTCGAGCCTGCGACTCGCACCGACGATGCAGCCACCCACATGACGGTGGTGTGGGCGATTATGGGGCACCGCGGTGCGGTCATGACGTTGCATCCGAGGAATTTTCTAGAAAAGGGCATTGTTGTTCCACCTGGTGCTTCAACAAGCCTCGTAGCCGTAGATTTCAGCTGATCCTTTCATCCTGCTGCACCAACCATCCTCTCAGGGCCATTCGCCATGGATGGTGGGGACGGCAACCCTGCCGCGTCCCCTCCTCATTCTCCCATTTCACCGCCACGCCCATCACCACTAACGGGCCTAGACTTTCTTCGTCGCCAGCCTACTCCCGCTACACCTGTGGCACCTGCAGCAAAGCCGCCAGCGGGCCCGAGAAATGCGCCGACGACTAGCACAGAGCCATGGCCGGAAGTGAACAACCGCTGTGCACTTAGTGATCCACCCTTGGAAGAGACGCCCAGTAAAAACACAGGCCGCGTTACTACATCGTCTGTCAGTGCTGTCCGATCAGCGGGCGTTGCACGATTCCCGAAGTTCGGCCGATTCACTCAGAGCACTATCAGGTTCGCTCGTACCCGCGTGCCCCACGTCCTAGTCACGCAAGCTCAAGCTCGCGCGCCCACAACGCCAGGCTCCGCACAGGCCGCTGTTGTGGGGGGGGACGACTCAGCCTTCTGTCCCTGGCCCATCAAAGCCGTCGGTGCTCGTTCCCGATCCCAAAGCCCTTCTCGTCGAGCTTCAAGCCAAGTGTAACAACATTTAGCAACGGCGCTTCCCCTGGCTGGTGATCTCGCAGAGGAAGGATGGCCACCCGTGCATGAAATGCAGCATTTGCATTAAGCACGGGCCGGCAAACTGGCAGTACGGCAAAAATGGCGAAAGCGGCATCGACATTCAGAAACAAACCATGCGTAAGCATGGTTTGAGTTGTAAGCATCAAGATGCCATCGACAGGAAGGCGCGTGCGGAAGGTGCGAGGGTACATCAACGTGGTATTGAGGAATTTGAGGACGGGGAGGGTGAGGTGTTGCGCTTGAAGCAACTACTTCTATGTGTGCATTTCATTTGCAAATCCGATGCTCTTATTGCTTTGTTTGTCGGTCTCGTTCGATGGCTGCACCAACTGAAGACAAGGCTATTGGCACATATCACTTGGAGTGAGTACTGCATTTAGTCGTATCCCTGCTTTTGAATGTTTCCTAATCTAATTGAACGTTTCTTACTCGCAGATATGGATTTTGAGAGATGACCGAGGCGACCGTCAAGCATTTGAAGGCGCGGAAGATGCAGTATCTCATTGAGTCGCCCTTCCTGGGGATACAGCTCGACGAATCGACCGACCGCAGGAGGGGGAAGCATATGATCGTTTACATAACGTTCATGAAAGAAGCCAAGGTGGCGACCGAGTTGTTCGGGCAGTGGAAAAATGCAACGCCGGCTCTCTTCTTACCGTTCTACTCGCTCATCTGGATAGCACAGGGCTGGACCTCCGGAAGATCTCGGGCATCAGTACCGACGGTGCTAATGTGATGACCGGCTCCCAGAATGGGCTCGTGGTGCAGCTGCGGATGTGGGTGCCGCACCTGGTCGCATGTCACTGCATCGCTTACAGGTAAAATTACCTTGCTATACCTGTGCTGCCAGTTGTTGTGTTGTCGAAACATGACATGACTTATAACTTTCTTTGTTATGTGCAGAGAGGCGCTGGCTGCCAAGGATGCCGCAGAGAACTACACCGACTTCGACATCGTCGACTCTGCAGTGTGCTCCATCCACACCATCATTGGCGGCCACATCGTCGTTCACAAGCGGTTCCTCGAGCTGCAGAACGTCCTCCACTCGGCATCCCTCGAGACCCAGGGGATCAAAGACGTCCGGTGGTTGTCGCGCGGTGACGCCGTCTCCCGTCTCATTGCTGTCTTGCCGGCCGCCATCGTCTTGCTGCACGAGTTTGATCAGAAGATGTACCAAGTCGTGACGAGCTTCAAGTTTGATTTTTTCTTGTTCTTCCTTGCTGATGTCCTGAAAAGGCTCAACAAGCTCAACAGGAGGTTCCAGAAGCAAGCGGTGAGTCATGACATGTGCTTCTGTCTTACGTGTTAGTGTACCAATATCTACCTTATACATTCTCTAACTTCACCTACAGGTCGACATCACGAGAGTGATGGGAATGGTTCAAAACACCATCGGGAAGCTGAAGGCGCACTACATCGAGCACGGAGTCAACTTCGCCGAGGATATCAAGCACATCACCACCTTTCTCGAGCAGCACACACACCCTTCTAAGCACGTCCTTAAAGTGGAGGGGATGGACCGGGATGGCAACGCTGTGTCACACAAATTCAAGATTCACGAGGAGCATCTGGACAGTCAAGAGTCTGGAGGTGACCTTGAATCTTGGGTGAGCCTTGCGAAGCTGTTTGCGCAGGATGTTATTGGCCGACTGCTTTTCAGGTTTCGCAGCCTCGCGACCCATGATGGGGCCAAGCTATTCCTGCCCGATGCGTACCCAGATGGCGTGGCCAAGGGAGAGCGCGTCTGTGCAGCCTGGTTTACCGGCTTGCGCAAGCTTTTCAGCGCAGACACATGCGATATGCCAGGTAAGCACTTGTAAATGTTTTAAGTGTTGCAATTGTCGTTGTTTATATAAGGAGAGCAATGTTTGTCTGGACTTTGAATCTAACGAGTTGTATTGTGCCTGTCAGGGGTCAATTGGAAGAAGGCAGAGAGGGAGCTGCCGCGCTTCATCCGCATGATGCATGCGTAGTATGAGGACGTGACCTTCCATGTCGGCTTGAAAAACATGCTGCGGAGCGGGGATTGGGAGTCCTCATACCCGAACCTCGTGCGCCTGTGGGTGGCTGTTGCCGTTCTCCCGCTCAGCACTGTCGAGTGTGAGCACGGTTTCAGCCGCCAGAACATTGTCAAGTCATGGATTCGCACCAACATTTGCGACGCCAGATTCGGGTATCTCATGTGCATTTCCCTGCTCGACTATGAGCCGGACTGGGATGACGTCGTGAATCTATGGCGCGGTGCGAAGAAACGTCGCCCAGCAAATAAAGTGAGTGGTCTCCCCAAGAGTTGCAAGCGCAAGGCAGTGGCAGAGTCTGTTGTAGGAGCACCCAAGGCAGTGGCAGAAGACGAGCCTGTGGATGACGAGGAGAGGCGGAGGAAGAAGGGAAAGGCTAAAGTAGTGGACAGTGACAGTGATGACTGTCAGAAATAACTGAGCAGGAATGAATGAACTAGAACAGAGTTTGGTACAAGTAGGAAACCCTAACTTTGTGTACCCCCTAAGGTGTAACCCACTACAGCCTAGACAATATAAACATGCAATGTTTGACACACCCCCATAGGCACAGTGGGAGACAGCCACAGGGTCACAAGACCAGTCAAAGCAAAGCAAAACAAGCTCAGGGTGGATCTCAAGGATTCCACACAAATTCCGAGCACAAGCAAGCGGTCACAAGACCAGTTCACATGCAGGTTTATAACAAAGCAAGAGATACAGTGATCACAACCTAGCAAACGTAAACAAGTAGGCATATATATATAGTGATCACAGTACAAGCAAGGTCAAGAGGTAAGTAAGTGAGGCCCAGTAGGTACAAGGCCTAGCAGAGTGCAAAAGCGCTGATGGTCACAAGGCTGAAGCGCCTTGGTGAACACATCAGCAGTGTTGGCCTCCGTGGCCACGTAACGCAGACAAAGCTGACCACGCTGCTGCAGCTCTCGAGCCAGGAAGTACCGCAGAGCGATGTGCTTCGTTCTGTGCTCCAGTCTGTGCTCCTCACACAAGGCAATGGCAGCCTTGTTGTCGACGTACAGCACTGGAGGAGAACGAGGCCGCTCTCCGAGGTCGGTCAGCAGGTAGGTCAGCCAGCGAAGCTCCTGAGCGGCCATGGCTGTGGCGTAGATCTCAGCCTCACAACTGGAGCTGAGAACAGAAGAAGAGCGAGTAGAACGCCAAGAAACTGTGCCAGAGCCAAGGCTGAAGGTGTAACCCTGGGACGACCGCTGAGTAGCCTGGTCGTCTGCCCAAGAAGCGTCTGAGTGCCCTGTGAGAACAACCCGGTCTCGCCCTCCAAGCACAAGCCCCATGCCCGACGTACTGCACAAGTAGCGCAACACCCTCTTAGCAGCATCCATGTGCTCCTTCCGGTGACGGCCAGGAGCGACATAGCGTGCTAGGATGCTAAGAGGGTATGCAAGGTCAGGTCGAGTGCAGGTCATCAGGTACATGAGGCAGCCCACAAGCTCTGGATACGGGCCACTCGGCTCTACGGACTCATCCGAAGGCAGAGCTGAGAGCGAGTGACCGGTAGGCAGAGGAGTGGACTGAGGCGAGGAGTACGTGAAGCGGAAGCGCTGGAGAACCTGCTGCACCATGTGTGACTGAGTCAGGGTGATGGTGCGCCGTGCTCTGTCCCGGGTGATCCGCAAGCCAAGATAGCTCGTCAGCTCACCCAGGTCTGTGCACGTGTGTCTCCTCTGCAGCTCCGACTTCACGTGAGCGAGTGCCGCGGTGTCAGCAGTGGCAAAGACCAAGTCGTCGACGTACACGAGGATGTAGAACGGCGGCAGCGAGGTGTCGGTGCGTAGAAACAGCGACGGGTCAGCAGTAGAGGGAGCGAACCCAAGAGCCGCAAGTGTCGTCCTCAGTGTGTCGTGCCACTCACGTGGCGCCTGGCGGAGACCGTAGACCGGCCGCTGAAGCCTCCACTGGGTGCCAGGAGGAACTGACCCAGTGAAGCCAGGGGGGCGACGCAGCCAGATCTCCTCGTGCAGGCTGCCCTGCAAGAAAGCAGTGCTGAAGTCAAGAGAGTGAAGCTCGTAGTCGCGGTGAGCGGCTATGTGCAGCAGCACCCGAAGAGTAGTCATCTTCGGGGTGGGGGAGAAGGTCTGAAAGAAGTCAACTCCCTCTCGCTGACTGAAGCCTCGAGCCACGTAGCGCGCCTTGAAAACAGGCGGAGAACCCGGCGGCCGCTTCACCCTGAAAATCCACATGCCACTGACAATGTTCGCCCCAGGAGGGGGAACCTCGTCTACGTAGGTGCCTGTGGACTTCCAGGAGGCCATCTCTGCGTCCATGGCTGTCTGCCACTGAGAGGAGTAGGGACCCGCCATCGCCTCAGCGTAAGAGCGTGGGGTCGGGATGTCTGGTGCATCCGGGTCTCCCTCAGGGGCAACTAGCAAGGACACGAGACGGGGCAAAGCAGCAGCAAGGCAGTGGAACTCCTCCTGTCTGTCCTCAAGGACGTCCGTGCCGAGGGCACACTCACCCCCGACGGACGGAGGACAGGCAGACGCAGACTCAGACCTAGCGACAAGGCTGGCAGCGTAGTCTAGGCGACAGCGAGCAGCAAAGTCAACCAACTCAGCGACCAGGGCAGACGCAGCAGAGGACTCAAAGGTCGGGTCAGTGACAACTGTAGCAAGGAGACGCGTAACAGTGGGACTGGCAGCACGACGGGAGTCAGACTCCGGGTCAGGAAGAGTAGGAAGAGAGGACACAGGAGGAGACGGCAGCGGGACACGCTGCGGAGCAGTGGAGGGACGTAGAGTCATGTAGTGAGTGCCAGGGACAGGAGGAGGACGCTCACGTGGGACACGACGACCAGTGCGAGCAGTACGAACAGGCGACGCAGGACGAGACTCAGGCTCACGACGCTCTGTAAGACCTCCTGTGGGACCAGCGTAAGGGGAGGGAGCAGGGAGAGGCGAGACAGGCGGTAACTGTGACTGCGGCTGGACAGGCGGAGGACACGCTACGGAGGGAGGAGGACTAAGAGGAGGAGCCTGACCAAGAACCTGCTGAAGGAGCGGTACGAAGTACGGTCGCGGCCGCGCAGCGTCTCCAGAAACAGCAGGGACACCAGTGGCAGCCCCAACGCCCGAGTCCTCAGCACCAGCAGCAGCTCCAACGCCCGGGTCCTCAGCACCAGCAGGAGCTCCAACGCCCGAGTCCTCAGCACCAGCAGCAGCACCACCGGTCGGGTCCTCAGCACCAGCAGCAGGGCCACTGGTCAGGTCCTCAGCACCAGCAGCAGCGCCACCGGTCGGGTCCTCAACACCAGCAGCAGCTCCAACGCCCGAGTCCTCAGCACCAGCAGCAGCACCACCGGTCGGGTCCTCAGCACCAGCAGCAGGGCCACTGGTCAGGTCCTCAGCACCAGCAGCAGCGCCACCGGTCGGGTCCTCAACACCAGCAGCAGCTCCAACGCCCGGGTCCTCAGCACCAGCAGCAGCTCCAGCCCCCGGGTCCTCAGCACCAGTAGCAGCTCCAGCGTCCGGGTCCTCAGCACCAGCAACAGCACCACCGCTCGGGTCCGCAGCACCAGGAGCACCACTACGAAGACTGCAGCGCCGCGTGTACCACTCGCGGATCACCTGAATGGGGGGGAGCTCCTGGGTAGGAGGGGAAGTACCGGGACGAGCTCCAGAAGCACCTCTCCGGAGGCGGCAGTACTCGAGGTACCTCTCCTGCAGCTGCTGGGAGGAGAGGGCTCCTCCAGGTGGAGTACCCCCAGACTCAGCACCCCCAGACTCAGCACCCCCAGACTCAGCACCCCCAGACTCAGCACCCCCAGACTCAGCACGTCCAGACTCAGCACCCCCAGACTCCGCACCTCCAGGCTCCGCACCTCCAGGCTCAGCACCCCCAGGCTCCGCACCTCCAGGCTCAGCACCCCCAGGCTCCGCGCCTCCAGGCTCAGCACCCCCAGGCTCCGCACCTCCAGGCTCAGCACCCCCAGACGCAGGACGCGAGTCAACAGCTACCTCGACAGGCTCACCCGGGTCTACCTGGGACACACCTGAGGGAGCGGCACCCTGAGGGGGGAGGGGGTCTGGTACCTCAGCACCTGGAGCGAGGAAGAGAGGCGGGGGGGGGAGTGGGGCAGTGCGGTAGGGGAAGAGGCGGTAGAAGGGGACGGACTCGTCAAAAGTGACGTCCTGAGAGGCCAGAACCCGGCGCGAGGTGACGTGGTAAAACTGCCATCCAGGCGCGTCGGGAACAAAGCCAAGAAAGACACAGGGAACAGTGCGACGTGAGAGCTTGTCCGCAGACGTGTCGCGGACAAAGGCTCGAGATCCCCAGACCCGGAAACGCGACGCATCGCCAACCTCTCCCGTCCACCGTAGAGTCGGGGAAGTCTCCGGCAAGGAGACACGGGGCCAGAGGTTGAGCTGATGTGCTGCGTACCGGACCGCAAACGGCCACAGAAAGTGGGGAGCAGCCGCATGGGTCAGGGAGGTACGAGCGACCTCCATGACTAAGCCAATGCGGCGCTCAGCAACCCCATTCTGCTGTGGAGAGGCCGGAAGCGTGTACGACTGCTCAATGCCGTGCTCAGCACAGTAGGCTGCCAAGAGGTCGGAGGCGAACTCACCACCCCTGTCAGAGTGCAAGCGCAGGACAGGAAAGTCCGAGTGAAAGCGCTCGCCTAGCTGGAGACGGGCTCGGCTGATCCAGGGGATCAAAACACCAGGGACGTCACCCTTGGCGCGCAAGGGGAAGACCGTGGTGTAGCGCGAGTAGTCATCAACAACTATCAGGAAGTACCTCTCCTGACCCTGACCACGGACGCGGGCCGGGCCCCACACGTCCATGTGGAGCGTCTGCAGGGGAGCGGTCGTCGGGGGAAAGGAGGAGGAGTGAGGAGCGGCGCGCTGCCGCCCCTCGACACAGGGAATGCAGTCAGGAGCAGGGGAGTCAGGAAGGGGAGGGAGCACCCTGGGAAGACCAGCAACAAGGTCCCGTTTGTGCATGGCCCGCAGGCGCTGCACAGACGGGTGACCAAGGCGGTGGTGCCAGAGGACGGTGTCGTTCGCCAGAGAGCGACACGAGCAGGGGGCGGACAGCTGACCTGACGCTGACGCAGACGCAGCTACCTGAGGGGACTCAGTGGTCAGTGTGTACAGGTCAGACCCCGGCTCTCGAGTGAAAGTAGCTAGGTGGCGGCCCGTCCGAGCACACGTGCAGTGAGTCACACGCTCGTAGGCAGGGGTGAACTGGTGAACACCCGAGTCCTGGAGCGCACTACCGGCCACCAAGTTCGTGGAGAACGAGGGGAGGTAGAGACCTGAGAGCGTGCCGGACGGAACCGCTGGACACGGAAGGGTGGTGGAGGAGGTCGCAAGGACCGGACCCCCAGAGGGGTCAGCAAGAGAGACAGCAACCGGCCGAGCTAGAGGCTCAAGGACAGTGCGGTCACGAAAGAAAGAGCGAGAAGCACCTGAGTCCAGTGTGAAGGTGTGCAGTGCTGCAGTCGACTCAGTACCAGGGGGCACAGACGCACAAGCACCTAGAGCAGCAGCTGCAGTAGTACCTGTGGAAGCAGACACACTAGCACCTAGAGCAGCAGCGGGGCTGGCCTGAATGCCCGGGTCGGGCGGAACACGCAAGTACTGAGCACCCTCTCCACTAATAGACATCGCATACATGGCAGTGAGAATAGCATCAAAGTCAAGTGCCCAAATATCAACACCCTTCCTGAGCAGATCAGCCCAGCGCGGCAGCTCACCCCCACCAGGAAACTGGGTGCGCCACGCATCGTTGAGGCGGGCGAAGCAGCGCTCCGTCTGGTGCGGCCCCCCACACATCTGGCCAGTGCGGTCACCTGTACGAATAACGTACTGGCAGGTGACGCTGCGTCGCGCATACCACTCACGGGCGGCCTGAAGGGTCGGGGAAGGCTGCTGACTCTGACCGCCCCCCGGGCCTCCACGACCACCACCCCCTCCGCCTCCGCCCCGGCCACCTCCACCCCTGCCGCTGCCACGACCACCTCCGCCTCCGCTGCCACCTCCGCCCCTGTCACCACTCCCAACACCGCTGTCACCTCCACCACTGCCGCCACTAGTCTCTCCAGTCGCACCTCCACCGCCACCACCTCCACCCCCGCCTCCTCCGCCACCACCCCCACTCCTGCCACTCCTGCCCCTGCGTCGTCCGCCTGAAGCAGACGCAGCCCCGACCTTCTCAGCACCAAGGAGGTCGACAGCAGCAGCAGAGGCGACAGAGGGGAGGAGGGGGGAAGGGGAGCACCCCTCGAAGAAGGGGCCGCGGGGGTCGCCACGAGAGGTGCCTACAGCGACGATACTAGTCTCGGCTGCAAGCAGTTCCTTCTCGAGGAGGGCTATGGTGAGCTCAGTGGGGGAGCGAGAGAGGAACTGGTCCCTGACAGGGCGCAGAGAGTCAGGGAGGCGGGTGACAACGTGGTAGAGAGTGATCCAGAGCGGGGGGGGGTTGCTAGCGAGAAACTCATCAGGCATGGCAGCGCGAAAGCGAGCCTCACTAGTCTTAAGGTGGGTGATGAGGTCTGCGACAGTGTGAAAGGAGGCTAGGTCGGGGAACAGGTAGGGGAGAGTGAGGCGGCCTAGTGTGGCAGAAGCGGGTGAGGAGTAGCGGGCCACTACAGCTGTGTAGAGGTCCTTAGCAGTCTTGCACTGGCCGAAGTGCTCGCGCTCATCTAGCGGCAGGGAGTTGCGAATAGCAAAGCGAGCGTGCGCGTCACGGGTCTGCCACTGTGAGCGCTCAGCTGGGGGGGCAGTAGCGAGTGGGGCGGTCGCATGGCCGAGAGCGTGGTCGTACAGTGTAATATCTTCCTTGGCAGTGAGCTGTAGGAAAAGGTGCAGGTCATCTAGCCAGGTTTCGAATTTGACCGGACGGCCCTCGGCGTCGAAAGCTAGAACAGGAGGACTAGCCATAGCGACAGCGGCAGTAGTAGAAGCAGTAAAGTCACTGAAAAGGCGTGCGCAGGGTCAGCGGGGCCGGTGGGGCCTACGGACTGTAGTGGCGCACAAGCAGTAGTAGCAGAAAGTGTAGTAGTAGGAATGCAGTGGTGCACAGGCGCAGCAGGCGGCAGCGAGAGCCGGCGTAGTAGGGGCGGGCTCAGCAGCGGTGATTCGCGGGCGACGGCGGGCGCAGCAGCGGCGGTGCGCGGGCGGCGGCGGGCTCAGCAGCGGTGGTGCGCGGGCGGCAGCGGGCGCAGCAGCGGCGGTGCGCGGGCGGCGGCGGGCTCAGCAGAGGCGGTGCGCGGGCGGCTGCGGGCTCAGCAGCGGTGGTGCGCGGGCGGCAGCGGGCGCAGCAGCGGCGGTGCGCGGGCGGCTGCGGGCTCAGCAGAGGCGGTGCGCGGGCGGCTGCGGGCTCGGCAGCGGCGGGCCGGGAGCAGTGCGGGCAGCGTGCGGGCCGGCGGCGGTCAGCGCACGAGCCGCGCAGGCTCAGCGCGGGCTGCGCGGGCTGCTCGCGGGCTGCGTAAGCGGGTCGCGGGCGGCTCGCGGGGGTTCGCGGGCAGGTCGCGGGCTGCTCGCGGGCAGTTCGCGGGCTGTGCGCGGGCTGCGCGGGCTGGTCGCGGGCTGCGCAGGCGGTTCGCGGGCTGCGCGTGGGCGGTTCGCGGGCTGTGAGCGCGGCGCGCTGTGCGGTTCGCGGGCGGCGTGACGGGGCCGATCGGGGCGCTAAGGGGCGACGCGACGGGGGCCGTGAGAGGCCGCTAAAAAAAATTCGAAGGGGCCGCAGGGCCGCTAGATCGTGCTAGATCGACGGGGCCATCGGGGCCGAAAAGAAGCGAAGGTAAGCAGGTAGGTAAGTCGGTGGGCCCTAAGAACAGTCCTAGCGAAGGACCTGCTCTGAAACCATGTCAGAAATAACTGAGCAGGAATGAATGAACTAGAACAGAGTTTGGTACAAGTAGGAAACCCTAACTTTGTGTACCCCCTAAGGTGTAACCCACTACAGCCTAGACAATATAAACATGCAATGTTTGACAATGACGACCATGGAGTAGATGTTCATGGAACTCTGGCGCTTGATAGTGACTCTGACACAGAGTAGTTTAGAATGAATGACACTTTGTGCTGTTTAAAAAACATGTACCGATGCAGCTACTAACATTAGTATAATCTGGACAATAGGCTATTTTTTCTGGCACGTCTGATTGAAAAGGCGGAGAATTTGAAATTTTCGAATCTAATAGACACAAGTTACAAAAAAAATCTGATGGGTCGGACGGGCTCGAAGGGCCCGTCTGACGCGTCAGGCAGGTTCAAACACTAGCGATGTCCCTGACCCCACCCCACCTTCCTTGCAAACACGACCGCTCTGCTGCAAGAGACATGGAGCCTTCAAGTCAAAGCGAAGCGAACTACAGCGAAGCAACAGCGAGTCAACCGAGGAGGTTGACAAAACGTAACAGCAAGAGGTTGAGCCAAAGTCAAAGGTAAGCGACCTTTGACCTACCGAAAGGCAGCGCGACAGCAAGGACAAACAACTGACTCGTTATTGAGCAGTTGCCCGAGTCGTCACTGTATCGAACCGCAACAGCAGTAATAGCAGCAGTTAGTTATATCTTTCGTATTCCTTGTAATCATATAAAAAGGCGTGTATCTCTTTGATTTAATCAACTCATCTTGTTCTCACATACTAGCTCAAGGTGGTTCAACAAGTTCACTAAGAACGCTTCCGCAATTACATCATATTCCTAAGTCTTAGCCTTGAAAGATCCTAAGGGCCTACTCAGCCCAACATGGTATGAGAGCCGACAAGGCAAGATTCAACTCTGTTAAAACTCCTACAACATCAGAAGGAATGGCATCACAAAAGGAGAGAAGCTCCTCTGACAGATCCCCTGGCACTACTCCTACTCCACCTCCAGCCTCCGGACTACAGACAGAGGGAGGCTCAACAACGAGACCAGCTGCTGGGTCCACTTAAACCCCTGCAACCAGCTTTGACCCAAGCATGATGGAGAAGTTCTTCTCCTTTATGTCGTTTTACGAGCAACAGCAGCAAACGGTACCAGCGCAATCCAACAACAGCAGCAACAATGGCGTCACTCCTATGAGTCTCGACGGCTCATCATATGCGCGCGGAAATCAACAGCAGCCTACCTTTGCGCCGTACGAACCCCTGCGCGGCTCCATCAGTTTCATGCCAAATCGTCTTCAACCTGGACAAGAACCAAAACCAGCGGATGCACTTAAGATGCAGTCACAGTTCGCACACGTGCTAAAGCTGCAGACAACAACGCCATTCGACGGCAAGGACTTTTATACCTGGTCCTTTGAATTGGAGTTAATGATGGAAGGCGCGTAAATCCTTGGCTTCTTCAACGGGTCCCTGCCATATCCAGTACACGGGACACAATACGACAAGCAGCAGTACACATATCAGTCGCTGATGGCTTACACGATTCTCTTACGGAATATAATGGCGAACGAGCAGCAGAACATCCGGTCTTATCGGGGATACGGCAACTCCGCCGAGCTCGCGTACAACCACTTGAAGAGCCTGTATCAAGCAAACGACAACGTCAATCAGAGTCGTCTCATGGCACAGCTAACAACAGTTCAAATGCAACCCGGCAAAAAGGCAATGGCGTAAATCAGTAGGTGTCGCGGTCTACACGACAGGCTTCATCGATGCGGCGGCGCGCTATCCGAAGAAGCTTTCGTAACCGTCGTCCTTGTAGGCCTTGGACCCCAGTGGCGCTCCACGCGAGCTATTCTTCGACGTCACTGACAAATCTCCGAAGCAGCACTCTGCGCAGAAATTCATGCTGAACAACAAGACATGGACCTGCACAAGGAAAGACACAAGAAAAGGTCGTCAACACCAGAGTTTGCATTCCACACTTAGAGACGCTACAACAACAACAACCGACAACACCGGAACCAGATACACGTACCGCCATTCTGCCATCTCTGCCGTACGTTAGGGCACTCTTGTATTCACTGCTCAAACCAGCAGCAGACAACGCCTCCACCACGACAACTTCGACCTTCAAGCGGCCAAGTGACTTCAACGCAGCCGTCCAACCAGACACAAGTCCTGAAGACAACACCGCGACCTGCATAAGAAACAAGAAACATTGTTAGTTTCATGACACGAACCGATTCATGCATCACCGGATCTCCACCAACCTACTCACCAGAAGAAATACTCGACGAACGCACACCTCGCCGCGAGTCACTGGAGCCGAACGTACGCAGCCATCGCCCAGAGCTAACCATTTGGAAGAGACACATGGTTCTTGGACAGCTGCTGCAGCCAGCACATGTGTTCTTCAAGCCGCTTCATCCAATGAGAGCAACGCCTCAAACGAGAAGTCGTCATCACCGTCGCCAACAACCAGAACCTGCGCACACAACGACAAGGGGTAGTTCGACTTCAGTCCCGTGAAACCAACGTCATCCTACAAATGTCAAAAGTACTAATTGCAGAAGGACTCGGCTACAACTTACTCAGCGTCAGCCAACTCATGGCAAAAGGAATTCATCTTGAAGCCGACAGCGCCACACAAGAGTTCAAGTTGTACAACGGGAAGGGAGGCCTCTACATCGGCAAGGCAGTCCTGAAGAATAACGTGTTCGTCCTCAACTTCGTTCCGGATCTCGGCACCGCAGACAGCGACGGCATCGCGAACTTCACCACTTGGACACACCCGCCAGATCTTGATCCCGACTTCAGTCCTGGAGGCTTCTGGTACTCGCACACTATACTTGAAGCAGAACGGACGAGAACATTAGCAACAATTCTATAGACAGAAGAAACAACATCGGCAGTAGGAGAGACAACTCCGACAGAAGCAGGAACAACATCGGCAGCAGGAGAGACAACTTCGACAGAAGCAGGAACAACATCGGCAGCAGCAGAGACAATACCAACGACCACACCAATCGCCGGCCCTTCAACAACACCAGCCCCCATCGCCGAATCTTCACCGACACTCGCCCAACAGCTAACTCCCGCTCCACGCGAAGTCCACCGAAGTGCAAACTTTGTCGCCGACTTCTACTCCAACTCGGATTTGTACAGACGGTCACCTGGACATCGCGCCAACGAATCATTGTGGCACGAGAGATTAGGACATCCCAGCAACACAACATTAAACAACACCATCAGAGCAGGCGTTCTCGACAAAGATTCACTACTTCAACCCGACGGCAGAGAGCTTCACCGAGTTCGTGGAACATGCTTCACTTGCCCGGAAGGTGACTTACCCCATCAGCCGTTCGTCTCTCACCACAACCCAAGCGCACCAGCGCACCACTTGAGAAGGTCTACATCGACATCCTATACAATCGCGAAAGCGGACAAGGCACGTACAACTACGTCATCACCTTCATCGACGCCGCAACCAGATACGTCTGCCATGCCAACCTGCCAAGCCGCGACATGGCCTTCGAAGTCTTTCTCGCATGGCTCCCGGTAGCAGAAAGAGAGTCTGGCGAAAAGCTGAAAAGCTTTCAGTCAGACGGGGGAGGAGAATATCAGTCACAACGCTTCAAGCAGTACCTGGCAGAGAGAGGCATCAAGCGACTCATCTCCCTCCCCTACGCCCATCAACAGCAAGGTAAAGAATGAACAGGACCCTACAGAGCACCATGCGCAAGCTACTACGTGGCATGCTGCTACCCAACCACCAGTGGCCTGCAGCAATGGACCACGCTGTCATGCTGCACAACTTGCTTTCGTCGTCGTCACTCCCGAACAACGCATCACCGCATCTGCTGTGGACAGGGAAATTGGGCAGCACAAAAATGTTAAGAGTTTTCGGCTGCATGGTACAGTACCGACCGCACACTGCACGAGCCGGACAATTTTCATAACGTGCAAAGTGGGACTACACCTGGGCATCAAAAAACACTACAACGCATGGAGGATATTCGACGTCCACTCGAAGGAAACAGTAGCAGCACGTGATGTTATCTTCGACGAGTGACTCACCCTTCACACGTACCTGGCCAACCTAAGGGCAAATCAAGACCCCACAGATGGCATGCGTGGCAACCGAGCCTTCGCCTTCCCAGCAGACGAAGCTGACTGGGACGAGCAAAACGTGGACGGAGCATCGTAACAAGCCGGACCACTGCCTTACTATTCGGTTGAAATCCTGATGGACGAAGACAACCCCCGCGAAAGCATCAACACCGAAGTCTGCTATGACTTCGCCGACAACGGTTACGTTACACCCCAACCAGTCAACACCAACTTCTCCGAGGCCCCAACTTCTTTCCTGACCCAAAAGCGGGAGACGAAGCAGTCTATCTCGAGGAAAAAAATCTCCCCCGACTCTCACGAAGTGGCCTCCAGATACTTGGCCTATTCACCACCGTCCACGGAGCTTCGCCACCTAAGAAGCCTGCGACAGTTCAACAGGCTCTGGGGGGGGAGCACAGGGAAAAATGGCGCGAAGCCATGGACAGGGAACTAAAGGCACTAGAAGACCGAAATACCTAGAAAATCGTACCCATCGCCCTGGCACGCAGCAAGACCGTACTCACCGAGAAGTGGGTCTTCCGTGTGAAGACAAAGGCAGACAGAACGATCGACAAGTTCAAGGCACAATGGGTCGTGCGCGGATTTGATCAAGAACACGGCAGAGACTTCACCGAAACTTTTGCACCTGTCAGCCGACACACCTCGCTCCGAATTCTCCTCGCGATAGCCGCCATGAAGCGAAAGAAGCTTCGCCAGATTGACGTGGCGAACGCATTCCTCTACGCCCCTGTCGACGCCAAAATTTTCGTCGAACAGCCGCACGGATCAGACACAGACCCCAACCAAGTCTGTCAGTTGCTGAAATCCCTGTACGGGAACAAGCAAGCTCCATGGCTATGGCAGCAGTACCTACACGCCCGACTAATCCGCATCGGGTTCCGCCAACTACCGCACGATCAAGGCATGTATCAACTCAGCAAAGGAACCGACTACATTCTGCTCATCGTTTATGTAGACGACCTGCTCTACATAGGCTCCACCGACGTCATCACCACCTGGTTTGAAGGGGAGCTGCAGAAAGACCTTACCCTCACCGTCTCGTCTACCGTAACTCAATATCTGGGGCTCAACATCAAAGACGGTGAAAATGCGATCCACCTCAGCACTGCTAAATACGCCGACACCATCGCAAAGCGCTTTAGACTAACGCCAACAACTATTTCCACGCCATACCGCTACACCGCCGAAAACAACAAGGAAAGCTCCGCCCCGCTCGGACCCGCCGACATACGCGAGCACCAGCAAAAACTAGGATGTCTACTCTTCGCAGCCGTTACTGTCAAACTCATATACTATAGTCTGTGTAGGCTGTAGTGGGGTAGCTTACATGGGGTACAACACTTTAGGGTTTGGTACTTGTACTCCTCATGCTGCTCAATGCATTCATTCCTCGTTTCTTCACATGGTATAGAGCAGGTTCCCTAGTGGGAACGCTTCCTAGGGCCCACCACGAAATTTTTTTTTCCTGCCCGGAGCGCGCTTTGCTCCTGCCCGAGTCGCGCCCCGTGTGCCCTCCCTACCGTCGCGCCCTCTCTCGGCCCCTCACGGCCCCTTCGCGTCGCCCTTAGCGGCCCCTCTCACGGCCCCTCGCGCCGCCCTTACGGCCCCTCGCGCAGCCCTTACGGCCCCTCGCGCCACCCTTACGGCCCCTTACGGCCCCTCGCGCCGCTCGTCGGCCCCTCGCGTCGCCCTTCGCGGCCCCTTACGGCCCCTCGCGCCACCCTTACGGCCCCTCGCGCGGCCCCTTACGGCCCCTCGCGCCGCCCTTACGGCCCCTCGTGCGGCCCCTTACGGCCCCTCGCGCCGCCCTTCGCGGCCCCTCGCGGCCTCTTCATGGCCCGTCGCCGCCCTCCGCGGCCCCTCGCGCCGCCCTTCACGGCCCGTCGCCGCCCTCCGCGGCCCCTCGCGCCGCCCTTCACGGCCCCTCCGCCGCCCTTCGCGGCCTCTCACGGCCCTGTCGCCGCCCTTTGCGGCCCGCCGTCGCCGCCCCTGCAGCAACAGCAGCCGCTGTCCCTACAGCAGCGGCCGTCGCTGTCCCTGCAGCAGCAGCCGCCGCCGTCCCTGCAGCAGCAGCCGCCGCCGTCCCTGCAGCGGAAGCCGCAGCTGCAGCAGCCGTTACCAGCAGCAGCCGCCGCCATCTCCCTCGGGACCGCATCCGCCGCCGCCGCTGACTGCAGCCGCCGGTGCGCCTCGGCCCTACCGACGCGCCTCGGCCCGCCTCTGCTGGTGCGCCTCGGCCCTACCTGCGCGCCTCGGCTCGTCCCTGCCGGTGCGCCTCGGCCCTGCCCCACCACTTGCGGCTCTCTGCGTTGGTAAGAGTGTCGCCGCACTGCGCTGTCACTACTGCCACTGCTGCTACTGCTGCCACTGCTGTCATGGCTACCCCTAGCGTCCTTGTCTTTGATGCTGAGGGTCGGGCTGTTGACTTTGAGGTTTGGTTAGATGATCTGCAGCTTTTCCTACAGTGCGATAGGGCAGACGGTCTCTCCCTCTTTGACCTCAAATCTGGTGCCTCTCCTTCCCCTGCTGCTGATGCTGACGCCACTGTTCGCTCACAGTGGGCCACGCGCGATGCTGCTGCCCGCCTTGCTGTGCGCCGCCACTTGCCGACCGCTGAGCGTGCGCACTTTAGTCAGTACAAGAGTGCTAAGACCTTGTACGACGCTGTAGTTGCACGCTACTCTTCCCCTACCACTGCTGCGCTAAGCCGCCTCATCCTGCCGTACCTCTTCCCTGACCTCGCCGCTTTTCCGACTGTCACTGACCTCATTACGCACCTTCGCACTAGTGACATTCGCTACCGCGCTGCGCTTCCTGCTGAGTTCTGCGCCAAGAACCCCCCCCCCATGTACATCACCCTCTACTACATAGTCACCCGGCTCCCTGACACCCTTCGCTCGGTCAGGGACCACTTTCTCTCTGTTTGCCCCACCACTCTCACCGTTGACCTCCTCGAGGAGCGTCTCCTAGCAGCAGAGCAGAGCATAGTTGCTGTAGGAGCCTCTCGTGGTGACCCTCGTACCCCTGTCTTTGAGGGGTGCTCCCCCTCCCCCCTCTTGCCCTCTGTTGCCTCTGCTGCTGCGGTCGACCTTGTTGGTCTTGAGTCGGTCGGTGCGGCGTCTACCCCTAGCGGGAGACGCCGCTCAGGCAAGGGCAAGGGGGGCAAGGGCGTTGGGGGAGCTGGCAGAGGCGGTGGAGTCGGCACTGGAGGAGGCGGAGGGAGTGGGGGTGGCGGTGGGAGTGGTGGTGGGAGTGGGGGCACTAGTGGAGGCAGTGGCGGCGGAGGAGGAGGCGGTGGTGGAGGTAGCGGCGGCGGAGGTGGAGCGGGTCGGGGCGGCTCTACGCAGAGGGTCGGCTCCGGTGGTGGTCAGCGTCAGCAGCAGCAGCAGCAGCAGCGTACTCGTGAGACCCCTTCCCCCCAGCAGCTTCGTGAGTGGTACACTGCTCGTCAGCGGGGCGGGGGTGCTGGCCCCTGTACCTACGTTCTCCGTACAGACGACCGCGCGGGTGAGCAGTGTGGGGGGGCGCACTCCACCCAGCGCTGTTTCGGCCGTCTGACGGACGCTTGGCGTCACCAGTTCCCCGACGCTACTGAGATCCCTCGCTGGGGCGAGCTGTGTAGGGCAGGTGTTGCGATCTTTGATCTTGATTATGATGCTATTCTTGCTGCCATGTATGCTGTGACTATTAGTGATGAGGGTGACTGTTACCGGTGTTTTCCGCCTGACTCAGGCATTGAGGTGTGGCGTCAGGTGAACCGCGTGGACCTCGCTCATCTGGCCGCCACAATCCCCCCTACCCCCCGCCTTATCAGGCAGGACTACACCCTGCGTGGATACCACGCGGAGCATTTTCCGGACGAGGTCCCCGTCGTAGAGGATACTGGAAACAGCGACGACGACATGGACGGCGATAATGCGCCGTCCGCGAGCAACGATGGCGGTGCAGACGAAGCATAGACGAGGGCCGTTGTGTTTGTTGCCGACATTCTGGGTCGAGAAGGATTCTGAGAACATGCGTCAGGGTGTAGAGATGGGATGCTGCATTCCGAAATTTGACTATCATTATTGGTTATAACGGTTATGAAAATTGGAGTGTGCTGCTCCTGGTTGTGAAATCATCAATAACGCGGACATGGACACCAGTGATACGTACTTCATACTTTAATCCATGCACCCACTAGATACCCCAGAGCCATCTGGTTCCTGTCTAGGCTATCTACATTCACGAACACACCTCCTGTCGTCATATCGTGTCCATATTTTTTTGCGGGATGCCGATGTCCCCAGAACGGGACGCTTTACGCCAATCAGTGTGCGCTTATTCTCAGAATAACTAGGCAAGAATGGTGTATTGAATGGAAGAATTGGGTACAAGTAGCAAACCCTAGTTGGGGTTGTACCCCATATTGGCTACCCCACTACAGCCTACAAGCATAATACAGTTTAACACACCCCCATAGGCAAGGTGGGGGAGAACAAAGGGTCACAAGACCAGTCCAGCAAAGCAAAGCAAAGCCCAGGGTGGATCACAACGTCACCACACTCCGAGCACAAGTAAAGGCCACAAGGCCAGTTCACATGCAGTGCTAGATATAGTACAAGACAAACAACACAGTGATCAAAACCTAGCAAGCAAGCAACAAGATATATATAAAGTATAGTACAAAGAATGTCAAGCAGTGAGCAAGTGAGGAAACGTGGACACAAGGCCTAAAGAAGTACAGTGCCGCTGATGATCACTAGGCGGGAGCGCCTTGGTGAAGATATCAGCAGTGTTGGCCTTCGAGTCCACATACACAAGCCGAAGCTGACCGCGCTGCTGAAGCTCTCGAGCAAGAAAGTAGCGAAGAGCAATGTGCTTCGTCCTGTGCTCCAGTCTGTGCTCCTGACACAAGGCAAGAGCCGCCTTGTTGTCACCGTACAGAACTGGAGGAGAACTAGGCCGCTCTCCCAAGTCAGTCAGCACGTAGGTGAGCCAGCGTAACTCCTGTGCAGCCATGGCTGTGGCGTAGATCTCAGCCTCACAACTAGAGCCGAGAACAGAGGAAGAGCGGGTGGACCGCCACGAGACAGAACCAGAGCCAAGGCTGAAGGTGTAACCCTGTGACGACCGCTGCGTAGCCAGGTCGTCCACCCAAGAAGCGTCCGAGTGACCAGTGAGGACAACTCTGTCGTGTCCTCCAAGCACCAGCCCCATGCCTGATGTACTGCACAAGTAACGCAGCACCCTCTTAGCAGCCTCCCAGTGCTCTCGCCTGTGTCTCCCAGGCGCAACGTAACGAGCAAGGATGCTAAGAGGGTACGCGAGGTCAGGTCGCGTGCAAGTCATCAGGTACATGAGGCAGCCTACAAGCTCTGGGTACGGGCCACTCGGCTCTACGGACTCGTCCGAAGGTGGAGCTGAGAGCGAGTGGCTGGTAGCCAGAGGTGTGGCCTGTGGTGAGGAGAACTGGAAGCCGAAGCGCTGAAGGACCTGCTGCACCATGTGTGACTGAGTCAGGGTGATGGTGCGGCGAGCTCTGTCCCGGGTGATCTGCAAGCCAAGGTAGCTACGCAGTTCACCCAGGTCAGTGCAGGTGTGTCTCTTCTGCAGCTCCGACTTCACACGAGCGAGTGCCTCAGTGTCAGCAGTAGCAAAGACCAAGTCGTCGACGTACACGAGAATGTAGAACGGCGGCAGCGACGTGTCTGTGCGCAGAAACAGCGACGGGTCAGCAGTAGACGGCGCGAACCCAAGAGCCGCAAGTGTAGTCCTCAGTGTGTCGTGCCACTCACGTGGCGCCTGGCGGAGACCGTAGACTGGCCGGCGGAGACTCCACTGGGTACCAGGGGGAAACGACCCAGTAAAGCCAGGTGGGCGGCGCAGCCAGATCTCCTCGTGCAGGCTGCCCTGCAGGAACGCTGTGCTGAAGTCAAGAGAGTGAAGCTCGTAGTCACGCTGAGCAGCAACATGCAGCAGAACCCGAAGAGTGGTCATCTTCGGGGTGGGGGAGAAGGTCTGGAAGAAGTCGACCCCCTGACGCTGACTGAAGCCTCTAGCAACGTAACGAGCCTTGAAGACAGGCGGAGAACCTGGCGGCCGCTTCACCCTGAAAATCCACATGCCATCGACGATGTTCGCCCCAGG
Source organism: Closterium sp. Yama58-4 (assembly GCA_947470075.1). NCBI lineage: Eukaryota > Viridiplantae > Streptophyta > Zygnematophyceae > Desmidiales > Closteriaceae > Closterium > Closterium sp. Yama58-4. The sequence goes on along the minus strand of CANIUD010000695.1, from coordinate 1,057,774 downwards.
AGGGGGAACCTCGTCGACGTAGGTGCCTGTGGACTTCCAGGATGCCATCTCTGCGTCCATGGCTGTCTGCCACTGAGAGGAGTAGGGACCCGAGATCGCCTCTGCGTAAGTGCGCGGAGTGGGGATGTCTAGTGCATCCGGGTCTCCCTCAAGGGCAAGCAACCAGGCCACGAGATGAGGTACAGCAGCCGCAAGAGAGTCAAAGTCCTCCTGCCTGTCCTCAAGGACGTCCGTGCCAAGAGCACACTCACCCCCGACGGACGGAGGACAGACAGACACAGACTCTGACTCAGCAACAAGGCTAGCAGCGTAGTCTAGACGACAGGCAGCAGCAAAGTCAACCAACTCAGCGACCAGAGCAGACGCAGCCGAGGACTCAAAGGTAGGGTCAGTGACAACAGTAGCTAGGAGACGCGTGACTGTAGGGTGCTCAGCGCGATACCGGTCAGACTCAGGGTCCGGAACGGCAGGCAAAGAGGACGCAGGAGGAGACGGTAGAGGGACACGCCGAGGAGCAGTAGAGGGACGCAGAGTCATGTAGTGAGTGCCTGGGACAGGAGGAGGACGCTCACGACGGACACGACTACCAGTGCGAGCAGGACGAACAGGCGACGCTGGACGAGACTCAGGCTCACGACGCTCTGTAAGACCTCCTGTGGGACCAGCGTAAGGAGAGGGAGCAGGGAGAGGCGAGGCAGGCGGTAACTGTGACTGCGGCTGGACAGGCGGAGGACACTCTACGGAGGGAGGAGGACAAGGAGGAGGAGCCTGCCCAAGAACCTGCTGAAGGAGCGGTACGAAGTACGGTCGCGGCCGCGCAGCGTCTCCAGAAGCAGAAGAGACTCCAGCGGCCGGGTCCTCAGGACCAGCAGGAGCTCCAACGTCCGGGTCCCCAGCACCAGCAGCAGTGCCACCGCTCGGGTCCTCAGCTCCAGCAGCAGCTCCACCAGGCGGGTCCGCAGCACCAGCAGCAGCGCCACCCCCAGAGTCGGCAGCTCCAACTCCGCTAGCACCGCCAGCGCCAGAGTCCCCAGCTCCAGCAGCTCCAGTCGCAGTGCTCCCAGAACAACCAGTCCCGGCAGCTCCAGTACCCCCAGTACGAGCACCCCCAGGACGAGCAGCCCCAGCACCCCCAACTCCAGCCGAGCCACAAGGACGGCGAAAGCGCTGGACGTACCAGTCACGAAGCTGCTGCGGTGTGAGAGACTGCTCAGCACCCCGAACCGGAGCACCCCCAGACGCAGTAACCCGAGGCTCCGTAGGCTCAGTAGCAGCACCCCCAGGCTCAGTACCCGCAGGCTCAGTACCCGCAGGCTCAGCACCCCCAGTCGCAGCACCCCCAGGCTCAGCACCCCCAGGCGGCAAACTCTCAGGCACAGTACCCTCAGCTCCAGCACCCTCAGTCCCAGCACCCGCAGCCCCAGCACCCCCAGGCCCAGCACCCCCAGGCTCAGCACCCCCAGGCTCAGCACTCCCAGCAGCACCACCCGCAGCAGCACCTGAGTCACCTGTGACCTCGACAGGCTCAGCGACGGGAGGAGGGTCTACCTGAGAGACACCTGAAGGAGCAGGACCCTGAGGGGGAAGGGGGTCTACCGGAGGGGGACCAGGAGCAAGGAAAAGCGGCGGGGGAGGGAGGGGGGCAGTGCGGTAGGGGAAGAGACGGTAAAAAGGGACCGACTCGTCAAAGGTGACATCCTGAGAGGCGAAGACCCGGCGCGAGGTGGGGTGGTAAAACTGCCAGCCAGGCGCGTCAGGGACAAAGCCAAGGAAGACACAGGGAAGCGTGCGGGAGGAGAGCTTGTCCGCGGACGTATCGCGGACAAGGGCACGAGCACCCCACACCCGGAAGCACGACGCATCGCCAACCTCCCCCGTCCAACGCAGAGTGGGCGAGGTCTCCGGCAAGGAGACACGGGGCCAGAGGTTGAGCTGATGCGCGGCGTACCGGACAGCAAACGGCCACAGAAAATGGGGAGCCGCCGCGTGGACCAAGGAGGTACGAGCGACCTCCATGACCAGGCCAATGCGGCGCTCAGCAACCCCATTCTGCTGTGGGGAGTCCGGAAGCGTGAAGGTCTGCTCGATGCCCTCCGCCTGACAGAAGGTCCTCAAGAGGTCGGAGGAAAACTCACCACCTCTGTCAGAGTGCAGACGCAGGACAGGAAGATCCGTCCGGAAATGGCGGCGGAGCTGGAGACGAACCGTGCGGATCCAAGGGATCAGAACAGCAAGGACCTCACCCTTGGTGCGCAAGGGGAAGACCGTGGTGTAACGCGAGTAGTCGTCGACAACCAGCAAAAAGTACCGCTCACCGCCCTGACCACGAACGCGGGCTGGGCCCCACACATCCAGGTGGAGGGTCTGCAGAGGAGCCTCTGTCGGGGGGAACGAGGAGGAGTGAGGAGCGGCGCGCTGCCGCCCCTCGACGCAAGGAAGGCAAGGCGGCGCAGGCGAGGCAGGGAGGGGAGGGAGGGACCTGGGAAGACCAGACACAAGGTGGCGACGGTGCATGCCACGAAGGCGTGGCAAGGAGGGGTGACCCAGGCGGTGGTGCCAGAGAAGAGTCTGGTGCGACAGGGAACGACACTCACAGGCGTGGGCTACCAGACCTGACGCAGACACCTGACCGACAGCAGCGACCTGAGGAGACGCAGTGGTCAGTGTGTAGAGACTCGACCCCGGCCGACGGGTAAACGTAGCCAGGTGACGGCCGGTCCTGGAGCACGTGCAGATCGCCACACGCTGTCCTCCAGGGGTAAAGGTGTCAACCCACTGATCCTGGAGGACAGCGTTGCTCACCAGGTTCGTCGAGAACGAGGGGAGGTGGAAACCCGACAACGAGCCAGACGGAACCGCCGGACAAGGGAGGACAGTGGTGGACTGGGCAAGGACTGGGCCCCCAGAGGGGTCAGCCAAGGAGACTGGGACCGGTGCAGGAAGCGGTGTGAGCTCAGTACTGTCACGAAAGAAGCAACGGGAAGCACCTGAGTCAAGGGTGAAGGTGTGACAGGCCTCAGCCGGTGCGGTACCTGAGAGAGCAGTCTCTGTGGGTGCTGTACCTGAGAGAGCAGACTCGAAACCAGCCGGGACAGCACTGGAGGGAGCAAGTACAGGGGGCACCATACCAGAGAGAGCAGACTCACTAGTACCCAGGGCAGCGGGCTCTATACCTGGGTCAGGCGGCACACACAAGTAACAGTCTCCCTCGGCACTAACAGTCAATGCATACATGGCAGCAATAATAGCATCATAGTCAAGAGCAAAGACATCAACACCAGCCCTCATGAGCTCAGCCCAGCGGGGGCGCTCAACATCCGCACCCATCTCCTCACGCCAAGCGTCGTCAAGGCGGGAGAAGCAGCGGTACGGGGTGTGGAACCTCCCACACGTCTGTCCCTTGCGGTCACCTGTGCGAATGACATAAGAACAGCGGCCACTGCCCCCCGACGTCCCACGCTGAGCAAGCCACTCACGAAGCTGCTGGGTCGTCTGGGGACGCTGCTGCTGCTGGGAGCTCTGGCCCGAGCCAGTGCCTCCACTCCGACCTCCGCCGCCACCACTACCACCGCTCCGACCGCCACCGCCACCACCGCCACCACCGCCACCGCCGCCACCGCCACCACCGCCGCCGCCGCCACTACTGCCACTGCTTCCTCCGCCGCCCCCGCCTCCACCACCGACCCCACTCCCACCAGCGCTCCCGCCACCGCTCCCTCCAGCACCGCCTCCCCCCCCACCTCCCCCACCTCCTCCCCCCCCAGCGCCACCACCACCACCCTTGCCCCCCTTGCCCTTGCCGGTGCGGCGCCTCCCACCAGGAGCAGAAGCAGCGCCAACAGACTCAGCACCAAGGAAGTCAACAGCAGCAGCAGCAGCGTAGGAGGGAGCGAGGGGAGAGGGAGAACACCCCTCAAAGATGGGGGTGCGAGGAGCGCCACGAGCAGCACCGACAGCTACAATGCTCTTTTCGGCCGCGAGCAGGTGCTCCTCTAGGAGGGCGACTGTGAGCTCAGTGGGACAGCGAGCAAGGAAGTGGTCTCGAACTGAGCGGAGGGTGTCAGGGAGACGGGTGACTATGAAGTGGAGTGTCCAGTACAGTGGAGGGGGGTTCTTAGCGCAGAACTCGGTGGGAAGGGCGGCACGCAGGCGAGCATCACTAGTGCGAAGGTGGGTGATAAGATCGGCGACTGTAGTAAAGGTGGACAGATCGGGGAACAGGTACGGCAGCATGAGGCGGCTAAGCTCGGCTGTGGCAGGCGAGGAGTAGCGAGCAACGACAGCATCGTACAGGGCCTTAGCGGATTTGCAGTCGCCAAAATGCTCGAGCTCAGCTAGCGGCAGGTGACTGCGAATGGCTAGGCGAGCAGCTGCGTCACGAGTCTGCCAGTGGGAACGAACACTAAGCTCGGCTGTGGCAGCAGGAGCAGCGGCAGCACCAGACGCGTAGTCATAGAGGGAGATGTGGTCCGTGCTATTGCTCATAAGATACAACTGCAGGTCGTCGAGCCAGGAAGTGAACTGCACGGGACGGCCCTCAGCATCGAAGGAAAGAACGCGAATAGAGGCCATAGCGCAGGCGTGGGGGGCACAGCAGAGCAGCGGCAGCAGCAGAGGGGACGCGCTAGAGCGAAGCTAGCAGCCACAGCAGGAGCAAGCGGCGGTGCACAGGCAGGGAGCAGCAGGCGAGAAGCGCGGCGGGCGGGCTGCGAAGCGGGCAGTGGGGCGGGCGGGCTGCGAAGCGGGCGGGCCGCGAAGCGGGCAGCGAGCGGGCGGGCGGGCTGCGAAGCGGGCGGGCCGCGAAGCGGGCAGCGAGCGAGCGGGCTGCGAAGCGGGCGGGCCGCGAAGCGGGCGGGCCGCGAAGCGGGCAGCGAGCGGGCGGGCGGGCTGCGAAGCGGGCAGCGGGGCGAGCGGGCTGCGAAGCGGGCGGGCCGCGAAGCGGGCAGCGAGCGGGCGGGCGGGCCGCGAAGCGGGCAGCGAGCGGGCGGGCGGGCTGCGTAGCGAGCGGGCCGCGAAGCGGGCAGCGAGCGAGCGGGCTGCGAAGCGGGCGGGCCGCGAAGCGGGCAGCGAGCGGGCGGGCGGGCTGCGAAGCGGGCAGCGGGACGAGCGGGCTGCGAGCGGGCGGCTCGGCGGGCGGGCGACACTGCGAGGGGCGCGCGAGGGCGCTAGTGAGGGGCGCGCGAGGGCGCTAGCAAGGGGCGCGCGAGGGCGCTAACGAGGGGCGCGCGAGGGCGCTAACGAGGGTGCGCGCGAGGGCGCTAACGAGGGGCGCGCGAGGGCGCTAACGAGGGCGCACGAGGGCGCTACGAGGCTAGGGCACGGGGTAGCGTGGTAACCGCATGCGAGCGGTGGTGGGCCCTAAAAAACGGTCGGTAGGTCCTAGGGACCTCCTGCTCTGAATACCATCTCAGAATAACTAGGCAAGAATGGTGTATTGAATGGAAGAATTGGGTACAAGTAGCAAACCCTAGTTGGGGTTGTACCCCATATTGGCTACCCCACTACAGCCTACAAGCATAATACAGTTTAACACTTATGGCAAAACGCGCGCGATTAGTTCTCTCCGCCATGCACGAATCTCGAGCGCCGGAACATCGACGGTGCGCGCGGCATTTGTTACCAGTACTCCGCGTCGCGCCCTATCTAGGTGCTTACCCCATGGCGCGGCGTGTGTTGAGGAAGCTACGTGATTCCTTCACAGCTCGATGCGCAGGTGCGGGACGCTCCTCGCTAACCACCTGGTGCGAGCGCAATGTAACCTCAGGTCGGGACGCTAGATGTCGGAACGTTGCCACTGCCGTCGCTGCCAAGTGCCACTTGGCAGGTGGATATACTTGTCCATGTTGGCACACGGCTAGGCCACACACAAAACAATATCTGCTCTTTGATTATTGGCCAACCCTGATTTTCCCCTTTGACGTGTTGGATACCTATCACGCAACCCACCAAGCTTCAGACCCAGCTAGATAAAGACATTCTTTCGGACTCTCCACACTTCTCATTCGCGCACCGTACTCTATCTCCATACCGCCATGGCTATGCAAGGGCACGGCCAAGGAGGCTATGTCAACGAGGGGTTTGGCCGTCTTGACATGTTTGTAGGGCGAACCCCCAGGTCGACCCAGGGCGTACACTCACAGTGGTTGAATGACGATTATGATTTTTCCAGCGGAATTATGTACCTCCCCGTCCCAGGGCAAGCGTTCAACCAAAGCCACCACCTAACCGCGGCCTTGCCAGCGTCAGGCACCGTGCGCACCATGCATACGCGCACCCAGCGCCAAGTGCGCTCGCGACTGTCGTCCCCGCGGCCCGGTCCAACAGAGCACGGCGAAGAAGATCTGGATGTTGCGTATACGATGACGGTGCAATCCCCACAAAAGTATGTGGTCATCATGTTCCCTCATGCTGCACCTCGCATTTGAGTTCGCTGTAGGTCTCTCGCCACGCACGCGCTCGATGACGGAGCTAGTGGCGAGTACCCCTGCCACCCAAATGCCTACCAACTACGCTGGAGGGCGGGGTCCGCCATCAGCGTAGATGGAAGGCGCTCCTGACCAGCGCGATGCCGACGGTGCGGTCGAGCATGGGTGGGCCCGTGAGCCCATGCCTCAGGATCTGGGGGCCGCCCATGAACACATCCGTCGCCAAGATCGCGAAAGGGCGCGCCTGGAGAACCAGCTCCGAGACTACGAGGTCAGGCGACGGTGGGCAATGCAAGCTTTCCAAACTGGGGAGGCTGCACCGCGTGACCGTGGCGCGTATGCGTCGCATGGTGCAGCAACTCCTGCTGCAACGCCTGCTGCACAGGATACCCGTCCCATGTCCTTGGCCACGGTGCGGGCGATTTCGGCGGAGTGTCATGTGAGGGGGACTCCCTCGATTCTGGACAGCCTCACACCCGCACAGCTGACATGGGCGTCGCGACTCATCCGCGCAATGTCGCAAATCCCCGATATGCACAATGGCTGGCAGGTGTGTTGTAGTGGTTTTATTTCCCCCCCACGCAGCCCAACCCCTCTCTGCCTTTTTGTTTTTCGCATCAATGTTGCTATGATGAACGCATAGGTACCCCCTCTTCAGCTTTGTATGAGACACAAGGTGTGTGGCGGTTGTGGTGTTGTGTGCCTAGTTTTCACCCCACAGGGTGGCACGGTCCGAGCATAGGCAGGAGGGAGTGGGGCAGGAGCTATTTCTTGGTCCCTCCCAAGCACTCCCCACTGGCCCATTCATTGCAATACCTTAATCCCCCCTCTCACTCCTCTGTTATCCCCCCTGTGCCTCTCATCCGTGCTTCCTTGCCTAGTTTTGTGCTCTCACGTTGGCACAGTCCGAGCATACCCAGGAGAGTGTGGGTCTCTGAGCATCCTATGGTGTCTTCCCATGCCCTTCCGAACCACCCATGCAGTCATAACCTTCGTTCCCCCTCTCACTTCTTTTTGTTTTCCCCTGGTCCTCTCATACTTGCTTCCTGGCCTAGTTCTCCCCTCTTTTTTTTCCTTCTGGTCCTCTCTTTTTAGCACAGCCCGAGCATACCCAGGACCTGAGTGGGGCAGCACCATCCTCTGGTGTCTCCACAGTGCCCGTCTCATAAACCCATGCAATCATAACCATCGTCCCCCATCTCACTTCGCATGAAGCTGCCATTCACCTTCGATGACCTACCGGCCCCACCTCTCTCCCACCCTCTCACCTCTCTCCATCGCAGGGTTTTGCGGCGGAAGTCATCGCAATCATTGTGTACGGGACCCCGTCGAGGAGGTTGAGCATGTGGCCCGACGAAGATTCGGTGGAGCTTGCATTTCTCAAGTCAATTCACTTGTGTGTGGACGATGCTCGTGTCATGGTCCACATGACGCTCCGGAATGATCCGGTCCGTCGTCGTTATTTGACGGACAAGCTGGCCAAATGTCGGGCTAACGTGCTTGACCAGGCTCGAACGTGAACATTCCTCTGGTTCGGACTCCCGTTCAAAGTCCCGAAGCAGTCCCGTGCGCACAAGCCGCACGTTATTGCTGTCATTACCATCACCTTCAAGGAGTTCAGGGACACGTATGCTGCAGGTATGTACCCCATCATTCACCCCCGGTGGCCATGAAATGCATGCCACATTCCCTCGTTATCGTGGTATGACTCCCCCCCAACTACCACCAGGCAAGCATGTTCACGTCCCCTCACCGTCTTGCTTGTTTTTGCTTGATAGCTTCGATCATGTCGGTTCTAGCCCTTGTGCCAGGACATGGCCTGCCTGGCACGGGACCTGACCCTATTGCCTCTGCATGCTTTGCTTGGGTCTGGGCCTGCCCTATTCCCACCGCATGATTTTGTTAGATAATAACCTGTCTAGTCTTTCCGCTACCCTTCCTGTATGTTTTTGCAGACGAGAGCAGCCACGGAAATCTCACGTGGACTCGCGAGCCTCATGCCGGAGGCCTCCCGTTCTCACACCCGGCTTTCGAGACCGGGCTGCACAAGTCCTTCTTCAAGGGCAAGCCCATGCCTGTGGTTGTCAAGCTATACCACATAGCTTACTACCTGACAGGGGTGAGTTGTGTCATGGTGCAGCCATCTTTGTTATACCGGTCTCATGTTACTTAATGTTGGTTCTAATGCCATACCTCTGTGTTACAGCGCAGGCCCAAACATCGCTCTTGTCGCCACTTACCTGCGCAAGGTGACAGCGTGTTGCAGGGCGGCGATCATGGCGCCGTCCGTGAATGGTAGCGGACCTTGGTACATGGTCAACGAGAAGGCTTGGGCCTTCTCAAGGAGCGAGACGATCCTCATATCGACGGATGGGATCGAGGAGACTGAGGGCATTAACCGTGCTCCGCAGCCCGCAGGCGCTCCCGTGGCTTGAGCCCTTGTTGCCGCGGCATTCAATCTTAGTGATATGTCGTGATGGGACGTTTTGGTACTACAGGGCAAAGGGATGGTCTTTCACCATGGGTGGGCTGGCGTCCTGATGATGTTTGGGGCTTACTGTTGCATGTTGACAATCCAGGGGGGGAGGAGAGTTGGTGGTGCTCATAGGACAACACTTAGGTGCTCACATCTGCTACTCTCACCCTAGTTGCAAGCTGTAGTTACAAATGAGTATGGATGATGTCCTCAACCCTATTGGCTCTGTTATGTGGTTTCTTTTGTTGCTCATGTATCCTGCATTACACTTTAACACATTTTGTGAACTTGTGGTGAGCTTGTGTAACTTACCTTCTTTTGTTGAAAGAGGTTATTGCTGGTTTGATCGATAGATGTACCATATTTGGTACAGTCCCCTACCCTAACGGTCGCGACACACAATGTTGCGAACAGAACTTGATGGGTGACTGCGTGATCTCAGCGACCAATCAACGTTCTCAAATGAAACCTTTGTTGTGAAGCTGGCTCTCAGCTCGAAAGAGGTGAGATACGTAATAATCCAGTTTCGAGCGCATAGCAGTCATTTCCATAGCACAACAGCTGTCTTCGTGTGACATTAGCGTCCCCGTTCGGCTAAGGCAACGACTGAAGCTTCTCCATAGGCGTTTGAGCTACATCGCAGCCATGGCTCGAAGGTGGGCGTTATGGCAACGAACGCTCGCATCCTTGACCAACGAAGACGATTAGTGCTATCGTTTAATGTCTGGCATTGTTACTGAAATCCCCCATGTCCACGCACCCCGTCGTGTCCATACAGATTCTCTGCCGGCGTGTGCAGACGATGGCTCTCCCTGGACCTCCCTCGATTAAGCGCGGCTGAGTAGTTGCGCCTGCTTGATGTCAGGAACGGGCACACCTCCTTGTGAACGTGCTGCGGGTGCGTATCGCGTACGATCCATTTCGTTCAGCCCTATTGGTGGACAGGATTGTATGTCTCGTTCAATGCGAATAGAGTCGCTCCACGATTGTTTGGTTTCATGCAGCTGCTAACATTGGCGCTAATCTTCGGTCAACATTACCTGCTTTCATCCCTAGTGTGATGTTGCCTGCACTCAAAGGCCGAGTGGTGCGACAAATACACGACGCGTGGTAAGTTGCTTTGACCAGAGGGTTTCTCTGTAACCCTTCATTTTCAGTCGACGTTGATGCTAACTCACACCCTGCAGCCTTTCGACAGGTGTTATCGACGGTGAGTATTCCCCGATCGCGTAACAGCATCCTTTGCCGCGAATGTTGAAGGTGAGATGCCGTGCTGTGACATGTCTCCTAGTGTCGCCATACGCTTTCAACCGCTGTATGGCGGTGTGCTGTCAGTGATGTTGTGCGCTCGTCTCAATTCGAGGGCAGTTTCACAACCGTAATTCTTCTGGAATCCTATTCACCACACTCACGCACCTCCTAGCCTTTTGCTTTCGATGTGGCTTGTTGAATTAGGGTACGAAGTTGGGCATGGGATGAAGACGCTTTGTTACGAAGCCTATTAGTGGCTGCCTGGACGACTTCACTCTTGTGGCGCAAGCCCTCGCTGTCATTCATGTTTCTCAGATAGTCTTGTCAGGGATGATCCCCCCTATTTGCGATGGTTTGTTGTGTTCCTGTGACGGGACGTAGTTGCCCCACGCTAAACACTCCTAGCAAGGCACACGTAGTTGTTTGTGAAGTTTACTGGAAACCAGATGCTAGAGCCAGAAGAACAAGCGCAGCTGTATCTATGGAAACTGAACGCCAAGGCCTAACGTGGGTTTCTTCATGGGAGTACTGTCAGTAGGTTGCCCAAACATAGAGCCCGCCAGCTCGTGAGTCGGGCCGCCACATTTTAGGCCAGGCGTTATAAGACACCATGGAAATGTTTACGTCTGTACACTATAAACACGCAACGCATATGAATACACTCAAACGCTCGTTACAAGGAATGTTCTAGAAACTATCTATTATTCGTTCCCTTGGTATAAGAAATATTACAGTAACGAAAATGTAAAATTAACCTTGTATTAGTAGAGCTCATGTTGGTAACGAGTCGGACTACAGCGAATCACATTCGAGTGTGCCTTTATCGACGGTTCGTTTGTATCACAAATCAGTAGCTATGGAATTTAAAAAAAACATTCACTTAGGTCGACACCTCAGCTCTTACCGAGTCGGCTTATGAGGCCGTGCCTCGGCTGGTTCATTTTCAAAGGTATATCAAAATGTGTTTCTGCGTGCGGAGAGTGTAATTGTGCATGCCCTCCAACGCTTCTCGAACCGTTTACAACGGGCAGTAGGGCGACATGTGATTCGCTCCCGCAGGGTGGGAGGGGTCCCCTGTGGGTCACCACCAGTGAACGGCCTCGGGGTCACCAAACGAAGTGAAAGCTGCAGAGGTCACCCGCGGGTCTCCTAGACAAGGACCCCAGGTACCCCCCCACGGGTTAAGCTGTGGGTAACCTGGGGGGAGCTTTTTGGGCGAAACATTTTTGGGATGAGGAGGTCCAGCGGAAGATCTGACAATGGCTGGATTTCGTATATTTTTTTTGACCCAAAAGATTTGAATCACAAGTGAGTGCGGGCGGGAGATCCCTAATAAAGGTTAGGGCAGGTCCAACTCATCACACTTCAGCTCAATTTTGAGATCGAACTGGATGATGCGATTGATTTCCCAACTTGCAAAACGGGTCCCGTTCCATATCACATTTCTCAATTGAAATTTTCACGAAATAATTGCAAACTGGGCAGCTTAGACGTTCCATCACCCGCTGCCTCACATGCTGGTAACAGGGTGTACCTACTTCGAATGAGTGATGTGGTCTCCGTCTGTTATAACGATTGGTTATCAATGCCCAAATAACCTTAGCGACAATGTCTCTTTTCGCGAAGCCAATGTGTTCTGCTAAATTGAGTTTGTGTGGGCGGGATGCTGGGTCCGTGTAGACCCTCCAGGATGCGGAACGCAGTTGGGTTCGAATTGACTGATCGACATCCAAAAAGTTGGAATTTCGTTACAAAAGTGTGAAACCGCCAAAATGAAATGAGTATGACCCGCCCTTACCAACCGGTCTTTCAAATTTCAATACTTTTGAACCTCCCTCTTTCAAATGTATACAAAAGCTTTAATCTTGTACCGCATGTACTTTTCCATTTCTTCATACCCGACCACCTTGTGAGAGCTTGCGTTGTTCACAAGGATGGAGACGCGTCGGTCCGCAAGCTCCATTTGGGAATTCAGGACATCTAGGGATTGTGAAAAAAAAACTGAAAATGGATGAAGGCAAGCACGCAAACACAAAATCAGGAAAGTTAGGACATTGCTGACAACTACATTCCCATGGTTATTGGATTGTTAATCACATTTTACATGCGACGCCATCCAACCGCAGTTATTGACACGTGTTGGAATAACCGAAAGGTTATCGTAACATTCCCGAAGGCTCTCCACTCGCTCGTCACTCCATAACGAAGCAACGTGCATGTGTTAGTACCGCAATAGCTCATATAGAGCATTCGGAAGGTCGAGAGTCACCCGAAGGTCAACAGTCGAAGACAGTCAACGGTCGTCCTTGGTAGTTACGCGATGCAACATGGAAACTATTAAGAATAGCAATAGTCGTGGTCACTGTAGCACTGTAATTCAGTTAATAAGAGAATGTACCCCTCAGATTACATGGCTAGCTAGGATTGCTATTTATATCCTTGTATTCCTATCTTATAATCATCTTGTTCTCTTCCAACTTATTAACAAGGTCACTACTAAGACTTCATTGTCTTCTTGCAGACCTGAGAGACTTATCCGATCGAGTACGATCCATCAGTTATAACATCATGCTATGAGAGCTAGAGTGGATTATAAGGCATGTTAAGCTCCTGTTCTTTCTGGAACAACCTCTGTCAGAGGTCCACTGGTGATCCCCGATTGATCCTAGGGAAGGGTTACAGGCACGGCGGCCTGGGGGGTTATGGGCGCACTCACCCGCTACACAAACAAGCCCTTTTATCCCAGTGGTTAGTGACTGGGATTCTGACATGGTATCAGAGCGAAGGTCTCGGGTTCGAATCCCGGTGTGTGCACCTCGGGCATCCCAGTGCGGGGGGGTGTCAGAGGTCCACTGGTGATCCCCGATTGATCATAGGGAAGGGTTACAGGCACGGCGGCCTGGGGGGTTATGGGCGCACTCACCCGCTACACAAACAAGCCCTTTTATCCCAGTGGTTAGTGACTGGGATTCTGACAACCTCTTCATAAATTACTCGTTAAACCATTACAAACTCTGCATCACTATGGCTCTCGAAGTAAAAGCCACTGCAGACTCTCCGGGCCCACCACCAGCAACGCCTATTGCACCATCAGTTGTGACCTCCGTCAGCGCCACTCTCGTCGAGCAGCTAGTCGCACGCATCAACGCTCTTGAGAGCCATCAAGCCATGAGCATTGATGGCTCAAGCTTCGTACGTGGAGTTGCTGGACTCCCTCTCCCTAAAGAAAACCGTCGCGTCAACTCCGAGAGGTCATTTACCTTTGACAACCGTCAAGCTTCAACTCCTGCGCAAGACAGTCAACATCGCTTCAACTCGCAACAATGCAAACAAAGTTCGTTCTGACTTCGAAGCTGAAGACATCACTTCCCTTTGACGGAAAAGACTTATACACGTGGAGCTTCGAGTTCGAGCTCCTTTCGACAACTGCGCAAATCTGGATGTACTACGATGGAAGCTTACTGTTTCCGACGGAAGGCACCATCCAAGAGAAGAACCAATACTACCATGAGTCTCTTCTCGCGTACACCACTCTTCTCCGAAACCTCTCCCCCTCCGAGAAGCTTGGCATTCGCTCCTACAAGTCCGAGTGGGCACTCGCGTACGCTTCTTTGGAGCACCTGCGCAACTCATACATAGCAACGGATCCCGTTACAATGATTCGCCTACTCAGCCAACTTACTTCGGTTAAAATGCATCAAGGGGAGAAAGCGGGACCATAAATGAATCGATGCCGCAATCTGCGCGACCACATCAAGAAGTGCGGCGGAACCGTTCCCGACGACATGTTCATACCACTTGTTGTTCAGGATCCGTCACTTCGAGAACTTACGACGAACTCATTACTCAACTAAACGCAAATCCGCTCGGTAGGATTATGAGCCTTAGGCTTAGCTACCATCTCCAATTCGAATCACTTAAAAAAATAGTCTAGAGAGTGAGAACCAGTTGAAAAAGTCTAGCAGCTGCATGACTAGAATGGTGGAGGAAGTACAAGCATTAGGGCATAGAATAGTTGGAGTTGGGGACTCCAAGAGAACCATGAGAGGGAAGGGGTTCTCCAAGAGCTAGGGAAGGATGGTAGGAACCTTCCTAGCAGCAAGGATGCAACCCTCATCATGAGGTCCTTGAGGTGTCACATGCAAAATCCAATCTAGTTGGATTTTGCCTAGGTGTTGCAACATTTGCAACCCATGCTAGAAACTTCTAGCCACCCCAATCCAAAAGTCAAAGTTGCCTTCCTAACCACCCAACCAAAGATCCCTTTATAGTCATGTCCAAGTAATCACCCAAATTAGATATAACCCCAAAAGGTAATAAGAAATCCAAGTCTTGGAAATCTTGTAACTTGGGCGATCTTGGTCGGAATAAGGCGATCTTGGTATCGTTGGAAAGCTCTGGATTTCTCCTGCATGATCAAGCATATAAACTTGGGGAAAAAACACAGAGATGATAATATCCAACAGCCATGCACAATGACATATGCTCATGCAAACAATGCACGCATGAATAGCACGAGCACTCGGCAGGACGTTAGGATGACATGCACTCAGAATGACGTGCATCCAACAAACTCCCCCTCAGACTAACGGACTGCATGCACACACACTCACACACATGCAAACTCTCATGCACACAATCACGCATGCACTCATGACACTGCTGCCCACACTAGTGCAATGCCATGCCACACATCTTAGCACACTTCCAATGTGCGCTCTCGGGAAGTCTCTTGGTGAGAAAATCTGCCGCCTGCTTGCTAGCCTTCACATGGTGAAGCTCAACAATCCCCTCCTTCACCATCTGCCTCACCCAGTGCCACTTAATCTTCATGTGTTTGTTCTGTTAGAATACATGTTCAGCCCATTTAGGATAGGATTATTGGCCATGCCAATAGCAGCCTCGCTGTCGGAGAAAAGTGGTGTAGGTCGTTCAGCTCCCATGTCTTCCAACAGCTTCCTCAGGAGCACAATCTCCTTGATGGCATGGTACATTGCCATGTACTCTGCCTCTCTAGAAGACTGAGCAATCTCACTCTGCTTCTTGGACCTCCAGCTCACTGGTCCACCTCCGACCATGCACACAAAGCCGCCAACTGATGACTGATCCTCCTCCTCTGAGGCCCATGTGGCGTCGGTGAAGCACGACAGCTTCAAGGTTCCAGGCGTGATCCCATCTGCTCCAATCTGTTTCAGCTGGCCACCAGCTGACAAATGAACACCAACAGATGCCGTTGATCCAAGGTAGCGCACCATACGCTTTCCCACCTCCAACTGCTCCTCAGTGGGCCGCTGCACAACTCTGGCTAGCTGCCCCACTCCGAATGAAGCATCAGGTCGCGTATGCACAGCAGCATACATCACACTCCCAATGAGTGACTGGTACTCATTCTGCTGCTCATCCTCAAGCACATCATCCTCCTCAGCTGCCTTTTTCAGTTTGAAGCCTGCATGGAACGGTGTCATCACAGTGCGACCCCCAGTCACACCATAGCGCTCCATGACACCAGAGATGTAGTGTGACTGATGCACCTTCAGCCACCTCCTCTCAACATCCCTCTCAATCTGCAGCCCTAAGTAGTAGTGGACATCCCCAAGCATCTTGCACTTGAAGTTGTCCATCAGCAGCTTCTGTGTCCTTTCAATCTGCTCCATGGAAGGTGAGAACAGCAGTATGTCGTCGACATACACCAGCAGCAAGAGCAGCTGCTCCCCCTCTCCAAGCAGAAACAAGCTGTGATCCGCTTGGGACGTCTTGAAGCCTCCACTCAGCAGCACCTCCTCCAGCTTCTCGTACCAGCACCTAGGCGCTTGCTTAAGGCCATAGATAGCCTTCTTGAGCTTGCACACCCGGCTGGTCCCATCCTCATAGCCGTCGGGCTGCGCCATGTAGATATCCTCCAGCAGCACTCCATTGAGGAACGCAGTGGTGATATCCATCTGCTTCACGTGCCATCCCTTCACAGCTTCGCCAGCCAGTAAAGTCCTTAGTGTCACTGGCTTAGCAACGGGAGCGAAGATCTCCCCAAAGTCGACCTTCTCTTTCTGCTGAAACCTCTTAGCGACCAAGCGGCTCTTGAACCGCTCCAACGCACCATCAGCTCCACTCTTCACCTTGAAGACCCACTTGCTGCTGATCGGCCGTCGCCCCTCGGGTAACTCAACAAGCTCCCAAGTCCCATTCTCAATGAGACTGTTGAACTCCGCATCCATGGCAGCCTTCCACTCCTCCTTCTGGGGTCCACTCAGTGCCTCCTCCACTGTGGCTGGTTCTCCAGGCAGAGGTGTGAAGAAACAGAACGCCATCTCCTCATCATCTCCCTCATCCGCCTGAACCGCCATGGCACCTTGCTTGGGTCCTCCCAAACGGCTATACTTCAGCCTTGAAGGTGCTGCTGCCACTCTCTTCTCGCGGGTTGCAGTCTGCTGCCCATGTAATGAAGCACCTCTCTGCACACTCCTCTTGGTGACATTGGCATTTGCAGCAGGCTCGGGCTGAGTTGGTAAGTCCACACGTGCCGACTCATCATCCAACCCCTCCTCTCCAGCAGGACCAGAAACTTGCTGCTCACCACCGCCACTAAGGTCACTGGTCAGCTCTGATCCATGGAGTTCATCAAGGTGCAGCTGAACCTCCTCCACTGTAGACCGCTCAATCTCCTACAGACGCAAGTAATTCTGCACCTGCTGCTGCTGCTGCCAGTCCTTGTACATGACGTCCTCCACAAACTTGACGTCACGGCTGACCAGCGTCTTCTTGCTCTTGGGGTCCCACATCAGCCACCCCTTCGAGTCAAGAGTCATGCCAAGATGGACAGCCCACACAGCAGCAACTTCCAGCTTGTGCCTCTGCTCCTTAGGCACCATCACAAGCCCCATGCAGCCCCACACCCGCAGCATGTCAATGGATGGCTTCTTCCCAAGCCAACGCTCATACGGCACCCAGTGCATGTCGTCAACATGCGTCAACCGTGATGACATGGTGAACGGCATCAGGCCAGAACTTGTAGGGCATCCCAGCAGCCCCCAACAGAGTCTTAGCCGCCTCGCCAATGGTCCGGTTGGCACACTCAGCAATGCCGTTCTGCTGCGGTGTTCCTGGGCAGGTCAGCTGGTGTCGAATGCCGTTCCTCTTGAGAAACTTGGTGAATTCCGCTCCAAGGAACTCTCCACCATGGTCGCTCCTCAGCACCTTAACCGGCCGCATCGCTTGCCGCTCCACCATCGGCAACCAATCCTCCTTGATCGCCGCTGCAGCGTCGCTGTTCTTGGACAAGGGACGTGCCCACGTGAAACGGCTCCATTCGTCTATCATGGAGAGGAAGTACAATAATCCCCCAGTCCCCTCCGTCCTCATAGGACCCACCAGGTCCATGTGCACCACCTCCAGTGGCGCCTTCGCCGATCCCTCCGCACGTGGAAACGGGAACCGTGCAAACTTGTTTTGCATGCACGCCTCGCAGCTGCCATAGTGAGCGCCATCTCCTTGCAGTTGCAGCCCATGCACGCACTTCTCCTTGTGCATCACCTCCAATGTGGAAACAGCCACGTGTGCGAGCCGCCGATGCCAAGTCTCCCAATCCGCTTGGCCCGAGGTAGCCGACGCCTTCACCGCCGCACTTCCTCCAATCAGCTCCTCTCCTTGCACACCTTGCTGCTCCTCCTCAGTGACGCTCTCCTCCATTGATGCCGCTGTTGCCGCCTTGCCCGATTTCCGCCAAGGGAGGACCGGGATCTGCCACATCTGCTTGTGGACATCACCTTTCCGCTGCAGGTCCCAAATCAGCCGCTCATCGTTGTAGGCACGATAGCGCTCCGAGCCAATCGTCTCGGTGTTCACACCCGCATCTCCCAACTGGCCGGTAGAATTAGGTTCGCGCACAAGTCCGGCACCCACAGCACGTTCTTCAGCCCCACGAGCTCTCCATCCGCTCCCTTGAACTTGGCACACCCCATGCCCATGATCTTGGCCTTTGCGCCCGTCGCGGATGTGACCGTAGAGATATGTGCGGGCTGAATCTCATCAAGTAAATGCGCACGAGGAGTCATATGCCGGGAGTTTCCCAAGTCAATCACCGAATGGGAGAACCTTAGCAGCCATAGCAGGTCGGTTGCGCCTTCGTTCACGAAGAAGAAGAACCCGGCCTTCCGCTCCTCAGATTTGCCGCCTTTCTCCTCATCCTTCTCCTCTCCACTAGCTCCCATGACTCCCCCACTCCTCTTGTGACCATGTTGGTTACTTGATGAAGGCGGGGTCCAATCCTTAGGTCGTTGGTAGCACGTCTTCCAACGATGTCCGCGCTTCTTGCAGTAGAAGCACACCTCCCCTTGACCCCCGCCGCCATCCTCCTTAGGATTATCCTTGTTCTTGCCCTTCCATTTCTTTCATCTTGTTCTTGCTTGCCTTCTTTAGAAGCTCTTCATGAGTGTAGCTTTGCTGGGTCTTTAATTCGCTTTGTGAAAAAATAGTCTCGCGTTCAATCTGGATATGACCCCTTTAACGCCCATTCAATTATCAGTAGAGAGATTGGGCATCTGTTTATCATACCGTGGTTTCTCAAGTAGGACTTAAGCCATGGATGCAGCAGCAGTTGCCGTGTCGCAGCCAGAGCCACAGGAATAGTGGAATTCCAAGTGAAGTGAACAATTTCCTGTATATTTACCTACTTTGCAGGATGGTTGAGAAGTGAACGCATGAGGTTCCGATCGAAGAAAGAACAACTTGAGACATCAAGATGACACTAAAGAAGCGATGCCGCAATCCAATTGGATTACCTTACTAGGAATGTAACTAAGGTACTTTGATAGGTTAGGTCTTGGGCACTAAGAAGTTGGGAAGACTAAGAGAATCCATGTTTTTTCCAGCCCTTTGCTGTTACCTGATCCTTAGGGTTGGTTACAAATACATCTCATTAGTGATTTTGCACATCAGAAACCTCTACACGTTTCTTCCCCTAGGACATATTACCGGTTTACCGTTGTCGTCTTGTTTTGTTAGTCAAATAGTTAGTGTTTTTCTTTCTTCTGGACTTTCCAGAACCTCAAACGTTAGCGTCAAGCTGATGGTAGCAACAGGAATTAGCGTTGAGAACATTAGAAAATGGACTTGACAAAGAATACGAAGTTGTAAGAATTGTTTACTCTATACAAAGACCTGCTTGTTGGAATGGTATTGCACTCATATGTGACAAAAACAGTGGATTTTGTAAGTGTACCTTACAACCACCAGTAGGATGTTGAGCTAGCTGCAAAACTTTGTCTTGTTCTGCTCTTGAAAATCTTGGTGCGACTGTTGCGTCCCCCTGACCGCCCGTCCTTTCAAAACGGTATGGCTCATTCTTTTCCAGTGGCGAGTCCACTGTGTGCCGTCGATCTTCACTATCGACGGTACACCGCCACCGAAGGTGTTCCCATCTCACGATTGGTGCAAACGAGCACACATTCGACACCACGAAACAACGTATACAGTATAGATGTTCCGGGTTAGAGGCCGTCATTTAAAGAATCCCTTTTCCCCCCTGAGTAGAATTTTCCGATATCGCCTAGGTTTGGCCCGACCTCTATAGTCCCTTTTTTGACGGGAAATTTTGCATCTTGACTAATCATTGCGCGAATCAACTCCGCAGCCAATCAGAGGGCTCAAATCGAACTTTTCCAACATTCAGGGAAAATGATGACGAAGGGATCATCGGTTAGATTTTTTTTAAATTTTAATTGAAATTAATTGTTTCTCGTGACCGTGCTTACTTCTGAATCCTGTCGCGCAGTCCCCAGCGTGCTCGATGATGACATCGAATTTATCTCGCTTACAGGGTAAAACAAAATTTTTTACCTCTCATGCCCTAAGCCATAATTGATTTTGTTTTGGTTTGTCCGTTAGTCATGCGACATTGATCAATGCGGGGAACCGCGGGACGAGAAGTTGAAGCAAGCGCGGTCCGAATCCGCGTAAAAGACAGAAAACAAAAACTAGTAGGCAAACAAAACCGTTTTTCATGCAATTTTCTGGATGGGACAATAAGAATCACGTTTTGCCCAGGGTTTGAAGGTTTTTGCACATAGTCCGCGCGCGGGTTTGTCATTCTGTCGGACTATAAACAAAAACATTTGTACCAAGGCGTGGTGACTATAAGGGAGTGCCACAGTACAAGTGTGGTGACTGGGCAGATGCTCTTTGAAATGGCGAGCCGTTAACTCATAGCGGTTCGCTGGCTCGCTAACAATGCTGAATTGGCTGGTCACCACAGCAACAAAAGGTGGTGAGCTGGTTGTGCAGACAGAAACATTCCACCGCCGCTGCTGGTAAGAATCGCTTCCCCCAACTCGATCGCCCCAACCCATCGCTTCCCTGAACTCGATTCCCCCACCCCATCGCTTCCCCCAACTCGATCCCCCCACCCCATCGCTTCCCCCCCAACTCGATCCCCCCACCCACAACCAACCTAACTGTTGTGCTCTGCTTCAGCTTGTCATTCTACATCCCAGCTTCTTCCCGTGTTTGTTCTTCAGTTTTAGCCACGCTCGCTCAGCTGTTCAGCTTCTTCGCCTTATTTACTCTTTTCTATTCTGCTACTTCGCCTTGTTTTAGCTCATCGTTCTCGCTTCAGCACGCGATCGCATCCGTTCCCTAATGTCGCCTTCTTGGTCGCCATTTATTCCATTCGGTGGTTTTTTGGCTACCTCTGCCTACCAGTGGTCATTGACATGAGGGCGCTACGCGGCAGGAACATAACATCGATGTTTGCAAAGGCATAGTAACACCCTAAACCCACAACATGGGAATATTCCTCGTGGCGCTCGACAGTGCAAGTGATAGCGCCTCAGTAGGCGCGCGACCCCGTTGGTGCTTGCCTCTGCAGCTGCTTGGTGCGCCTCTACAGGTGTGCACCTTTTCAGGTGCGTGCGACGTGACAGCAGGTTTGCATCTGGCTCTGCCCTCGCCCTCACTCATTTCCCCGTCGCTTTTGAGTTTTTGTTTTTTTTTTTTTGGCTCCCCAGTCGCTTCTGTGCGTTTCATGTTGGCTAATGACACCTCTTGTGCTGAAATTCATCTCGTTCCATCTTCTTAATCACACACCTTATTGTGCTGATATGGGCGGAAAAATCGGCCTCAAGCTCTCCCTATGTCACACGCATGCAATCGAGAAATACTCACCGTTCCTAGATCATACGTAGTTTTGGGCAGTTTGTTAGTTTCATTTTTTTTTACCCCTTTTCGCTTCCTGATGCTTCTTGACCTATTTCGCCTGCAGATATCTTGCCATATTTGGAGGTTCACATCCAAAATATATTTTGCTTCTGGTAAAGTATTTGACAATTCTTCCTCCAACAGTGTTTGAGCAGTTGTGTGTGTTTCATAGCAACGGCAGACGCAGGAGCGGCTGAAAGAAGAAAGTGCTCATGTTAAGGCGAGTGTCTGCCGTGTGGTAAAGTCTCCCGGCGATTGCAGCGACTGCGGTGAAGCGTCGGGCTGCATTCCATTGATTTCTAACTCATCGGTGATGCTGCATAAGAACAGCTTCCCAATAGCATGCTTCGTTTTAGTCATGAAATATTATAGCTATAAGTTAGTTTATGAAAAAAATATAACCATACTAAACATCTATATTGGGAAGGTGCATACTGTATTTACCTTTGCTAGCCTCGTTTGCATTATTCTGAGCTGCAAACGGTTTTGTATCCCATTCGCAAATAACATCCTGTGTGGCATTAGGGAAAGTGAGAAATTTAGAATATGTTTTCCTATTTGAGGTAATATATCGTTCATAGCACGTTCGTTTGTTGTTTGTGTCTTTGTTTCTCTTACAGCGAATCACGAACCCAACCCAAACCCCCCACATTCGTTTTCTGTGTGACGTCGGATGTCCGTTTCGCTCTGGTCTGGTGCAATGTTTTGCTTTGACCCAAACCAACCCCCAAACCCAGTCGTTTGGCCGCACGTGTTCGCTTGAACGTGCTGATTGCTGTCCCGCAGTTTCCAGGTTCTTGCTTTCTCTTCATTGTCTTCTTGTCGTCCTCTTCGCACAGGATGCTCAGCCGTTGTACGTAAATTTGGTCTGCCCAATATCGACAGCCTGCCAAATTGCATTTGGTACCAGCCACTTGCACGCATGATACAAGCCCCTATTTTGATCGCAACCGTTAAACATACAGCTTAATCACGCTGGCATCCGTCCGTTCGTGAGATATTTTGTGGACGCTGGTTACATTTCTTCACCTGCCCACTACAGTCCCGATTTTGCCCGTGGCGAATGTTGGCGAGCAGGCGAAATGGTTGTTGCTCACCAAACACCCAAATGACGAGTAAAGTTGTGGGTATCTAAGGGCCATATGGTATGTGTACTCTTCCAACTTTCTAGACCCTTGTTCTCTGTGCGATCTAACGGCTCAGATTCCAACTGAGCCTGCTCTCGGCAAGAGCGACTGTTCCCCAAACCCGATAGTTACGTCAGAATCGCCACGTCAGTGGCTAGATAAATATCGAACGGCCTTGATTCCAACTTCCTGTCCGCCCAACTTTCTCCCACTGCCATATCCGTTTCTGCTTTCTCCACTGGGAGGACTCGGATGGGAGGAAAACCCATCTGACCTGGCGGACTACCGCAGCAACAGATTCGCCCTGGACCACCCAAGGAATAACGCACGCACTCCCCCCCACCCACACCCACCCATTGCCCTGCCCTGCCAGCCACCCTCTCTTGCATACGCCACGCTGCTGAGGCACAACCATTCGTGGCTCCGCTTCATCGGCCTGCAGATCTCGAAATCACGAGCACAGCTTTCTCTCCACCCCGCCGCATAGGTGGCATTTGCATGCGCCTTTCGCTACTTCTCAGATTCCCCTGAGGCAAGTTTGCCTAGTTCTAAGCACCGCACTACTCACATATCGCCGATTGAGGCTGTAGCGACGGACGCTAATCGATACTATAGAAATAGAAGGAACTGCGGGCTATTGACCAATGTTTTGCAAGCATCGCCTTTATTCGACTGCGATAAGGTTCGATTTAGGGTTGTGAGACTGCACGAACGCCAGTGCTCGACGCGTTTCGTCTTGGCTGTAACGCATAGCCTACTCTATCTAACTACCGCGAGTTCCTAAGTCAACATCGAGAAAATGCTTGATGAGAAATGATGCGAAGGGAATCAGGAAGGTTGAGTTGGAGGGGAAGATTGGTTTGGCATTTCCAACCCTCAAACTTTGAGGCTTGGAAACTTCCAACCCATCAAAGTGAAGATTGTAAAGGTCGGATTTCCAACCAATCACATTGTGCCAGTTGTTACAATCCAACCAAACAACAAAACAACCATACAAATCTATTAAGTTGGGTTTTCCCAACCAAACAAAGATGCCACCTAGGCTCCAAGCCTATTAGCTCCCCAACCATGGAAGCCATGGTTGGGAAGAGCCCCAAGGGGTATTGTGGAAGGGGTTGGAGCTTTCAAGCTCATTCCCACTTCCCAACTCCAACAAACAGACTTGGAAATGGGATTTCTCTAAGTCATTTTTGGTTCTCCTAACAAGCTCTCCTACACAACTAGAATTGTGTTTACTTCAAGGACAAGCTCTACAAGAAGCTAGCTACTTACTTGCTAAAGCTTCATCAACCTTCTTCAAGCTCTCTTTCTCCTCTCAAGCTTCAAGAGTATTATCAAGGCTAGTTTATCCCTTGGTGGGATTAGTTTAATCTTGGAAGCCTTGTATCTTGATTTTATATATATTGTCAAAGAGGATTTGTATTTTACACACGGTTGCCCGTTGTTATAAGGGCCGTGGTTGTTACATTGGTATCTAGAGCTAGGGTTATCCTAAGCCTAGTGGGGATTTTGCCCCTTGAGATTTTTTTTTTTTTTTTTTCAAGATCTTGGAGTTGTGGTTTCTCTTTAAGAACACTCAAGATCAGGAAGCTTGAAGAGTTCAAGATCTACAAGATTTACAACTGCAAATTCAAGCTAAGAAGAGATATTTATCTCTCTTGCCCACCTTTTGGTGGAAGACTCTCTACTATTGAGTAGTGGAGTATAAACTTGGATCTGGAGGATTTGTTGAGGGTTATACAAGTTCTCTTTATTGAGACTTGGATAGACCCTGCCGTTTTACTTAGGTGATTGGAAGTGTTGGCAACAAATCTGTTACCTTTGGTAACCTTGAGTTATTCTGTAGAAGAAATTTCTTTTATAAGAATTTCTTGCTTTACCATTGAGGTGGTAAAAGGATTTTAACAGAATCTACCCAGATCTTAAAAGCTCCCTTAATCCTTATGGCATCTGGCCAAGAGAAGGAAATGGTAAGGGACGAAGGGCCCACTGCACCTAATGAGGTGGTGAACAATGCTGCTGAGATTGACCTCAATCAAGATGAGGCAATGGCTGACATTGAGCTGGATGACATTGAGAACCTGGACCTGGAGGATGAGGATAACTATGCGTAAACTAATACCCATGTTGAAGCTAATAACCATGGTGAAGCTGATAACCATGGTGAAGCTGATAACAATGGGGTGGAGAACAACACCGGTGAAAAGGAGAACAATGGTGATGAAAATGACTTCACTGAGGGTGAAGGCATGAGTTATCCTATCTCCGAGGAGATTGTCCAGCTCCAAGCTAAAGTGGCAACTCAGAATGTCACCATCCTGCAGCAGCAGACGTCCATTGACGGACTCAAGAAGCATACTCAGGACCTTGAGGCTAATCTGCGCATTGCCATGAAGGAGGCTACTGATTTCTGTCGCAGCGTGGGCACTAAAAACCTCCAAATTGAGTGGCTTCAGAAGACTTGCAATAATCTGCAAGCATCATTCAACAAGCTCCATGAGCAGTTAAAGGAGCTTAGGAGGGAGGGCATTTACCAGCCTCCTCCTGGGCGTAGGCCCGCTCCTGCTGCTCAGCTGGCACTCGCTTCGCCCGCATCTACGTCGGTAGGCGCTGCGACGGCTATGCACCAGCCACCTCCAACCGAGACCTCGCCCTTTGGGTCTCTCTCGGCGCCTCTGCCTGAGTTTAACCATAGCAAGACGGAGGTGCAGCCTTGGCTTGACCTGGTGAATGACACCATGACCCTTGCGAATGTGCGTCCTGAGGCTCGCGTTACCGCAGCCACTCGTGCATTGGACGAGGTGGCCCGCAGGGCAGTATATGGCGCTAAAAAGCAGGCGCAGGGACCGTTTGAATGGCCTGAGTTCTGCACCGCGCTGAAAGAGGCATTCATGGTCAAGAAGTCCGACCTGGAGCTGCGCGGACGCCTTGAGAATATCAAGTGTCGTGACCGTTCGGTGCAGGAATATGCGGTCGAGTTTGAGGCCGCAGCACGCTTGCTCCAGAAGCCCTTGTCTGAGGAGGAGATGATGCACGTCTTCATGAAAGGCCTCCCTGTCAAGCTGCAGGAGGCACACATGACCGGTGGCATGACCAATTGGACGACTTACAAGGAGATGAAGGAGCAGGTGATCAAAACTGACAACATCATCCGCACGTACATTTATGGTCCTGCAAAGCCGGACCAGCAGCCCCGTGCTGAGGGCTCTGGTGGTCGTGGGAACTGACCCCAGAATGCCAATGGCGGAGGCGGTTGGAACAAGAGGCCTTTCCAGTAGCGTGATCACCAGCCTAGACCACAGGCCAAGAGGGCTAACGGGGGGGAAGGTCATGGCCCTAAAAAGCCGGACTTCTCCAACAAGCGGTGCAACGGATGTGGAAGGATGGGGCACATCAAAAAGCAGTGCCGTGACAAGAACGCAATCAAGTACTCTGGGAAGCCTAAGCCAGGCGGCGCTGGACCTTCTGGAAAGAAGGATTTTCAGAAGCCCAACTAGGGTGTGGGTACCTAGTTGGAGGAGTAGATCGAGTGGATGAGGCATATGTGCTATGTGATGATGATATATTAAAGCTAGAGAAGCTTGCTGATTGCAAAATCTCTTGTTTGTTTGCCTCTTCATTTAATAAAAACTCTGTTTTTTTTCCTCGATCGTACCCACTTGAGAACATTTCTATGGAAGCAATGTAGGGTAAAATTTCAATTATTTTCTGTGGCTTGGACATTCTGCCTTCTGTCATTGAGATTGTGAGTCGTTGTAATCAAGAGCACCCCTTGACTTCGGTCGCGTTGATCACTCGCACAGTGAAAGGCGAATTGTTCCATACGCTTCGTGGATGGCCGGTCCTAGCGGCGTGGGACAAGGGACACCATGTGTGGTGGACCAACTCTCAGTCGCATGGACGTGCTCGTCACAACGTCAAGGTGTATTTCAGTACAAACTTCCGACGAATGTTGTGGCATGTCCTATTCGCCCAAGGCACCAGCAAATTTGTTGCTTGCGGGTAGCGTGAATGGGGAACACGCAAAAATCCTTGTTGATACGGGCGCAACTGTTTCCCTCTTTGATAAAAAGTGGGTTACAGCACGCACGATCCTCGTTGAAGGACCGTCTTGCCCCATTCGCCTTGGTGATGATAGTATCATCCCAAGGAAAGGGCGGACACGGATCAACATGGAGATTGAGGGTTATCGCGAAGAAGTTTACGCGTATGTTTTGCCCCTTCTCGCAGGCGTCGACCTTGTACATGGAATGGATTGGCTTCGAGCGAAAGAAGTCAAACTTGATTTCCAAGATAATACAGTCGCATTCTCAAAGAATGGTGAAACTGTCCAATGGCAAGTGCCTAAGAACTTGATCACAAACGAGGAGCACACGTCGGAACGTCCCGATGTGAGTTTTGCGCTTGCAAACGAGTTCGGACAACATGTTCGACAAGCTGATACATTCTTTGCGGTACAGCTTGAAAACGCTGAACACGAGCTGTGTGGGGTCGAGGATTTTTCACCTCAGATGAAAGCATTGGTAGAGGAGTTTGCGGAGGTTTTTTAGCCCATCCCAGATGGCCTTCCCCCGGACCGTGGTGTCGGCCACACCATCCAAGTGGAGCCTGGAAAACTCCCACCGTTTAGACCTCTGTATCGCCTCAGTCCAGCTGAGTACGAGGAGGCTAAACAGCATATTGAGGAGTATCTCAGGAAGGGATGGATTGAACCAAGCGCCTCACCTTACGGAGTGCTGATCTTGTTCGTTAACAAAAAGGGCGGAGGGGTACGCATTTGCATAGACTATCGTGCTTTGAACAAGATAACGGTGAAAACAGATACCCTCTACCAAGGATTGAGGATCTGTTCGACAAACTCCAAGGCGCCCAGTGGTTCAGCGCATTGGACCTCGCGCAGGGGTATCAACAATTGCGCATCACTGAAGAATATGTACCCAAGACGGCTTTCCGATCGCCGTTTGGTCATTTTCAGTGGCGAGTGCTGAGCTTTGGCTTGACCAATGCTCCTGCCTCTTTTCAGAGGGCCATGAACGATGTCTTTCGCGAGGCGATTGGACAGTTCGTTCTGGTCTATCCGGATGATACTGTATCTTGGTTTATTCCAAGATGGAAGAGGAGCACACTGTGAAGAATACTAGGCAATAATAGATGAACTAGGAAGGGTTGGGATACAAATAGAAACCCTAGAATGTGTTGTACCCCATGTAAGCTACCCCACTATAGCCTACAACCAACAACAAGCATCATTATAGTTTGACACACCCCCATAGGCAAAGTGGGGGAGAACAAGTGGTCACAAGACTAGTCAAAACGAACAACACAAGCTCAGGGTGGATCACAAAGTCACCACACATTCCGGGCACAAGCAAGAGGCCACATGGCCAGTTCACATGCATAGTTATATAAGAGAGAGCAAACAGTACAGTGATCACTACCTAGCAAGTGTAAGCATGCGAGTATATAGAAAGATCACAGTATAGACAAAGTCAAGCAGTGAGCAAGTGAGAGAACGTAGGCACGAGGCCTAAAGCAGTGCAGTGACGCTGATGATCACTAGGCGGAAGTGCCTTGGTGAAGATATCAGCTGTGTTGGCCCGCGTGTCCACGTAAGAAAGACGAAGCTGGCCACGCTGCTGCAGCTCTCGAGCAAGGAAGTAACGCAGAGCGATGTGCTTTGTTCTGTGCTCCAGTCTGTGCTCCTTGTCAGAATATTATGCTCTAGCCTGTAGTGGGGTGCTCTGTAGCGAGTACAACCCTTCTAGGGTTTGCTATTTGTATCCCCATTCTTGCTAGTGCAACCCCCCTCTTTCGCCTAAACTCTCTTGCCTAGCTAGGACTCTCCTAGCTATGGCTCCTAAGACTACCGCTTATCTCAACATGGTATCAGAGCTTAACGTTCCTGGCCTGTGGGCCCACTTCACTGCTTCCGCTGCTACTGCTACTCCCTGTCCGCCGCGCGCCCCGTGGTGCGCGGCGTCGAAACTAGGGTTTTCAGCCCGCCGTGCGCCCCGAGGCGCGCGGCGGTTTTCTGCCCGCCGTGCGCCCCGAGGCGCGCGGCGGTTCTCTGCCCGCCGTGTGCCCCGAGGCGCGCGACGGGTTCCTGCCCCGTCACTCGGCACGTCGCCCCCGGGAGGCGCTGCGACGGGCGACGGGGACCCGCGCGTCGCCCCCCGTCGCCCGTCGTGGCCTGCGCGCGGCCCGTACACCCGGCGCGCGGCCCGTACGGGCTGCGCCAGGCCCGCGCGCGGCCCGTACGGGCTGCGCCAGGCACGCGCGCGGCCCGTACGGGCTGCGCCAGTCCCGCGCGCGGCTCGGACCGCCTGCGCGCGGTTCGGGAGGCTGTGCCAGGCCCGTGGGCGCCCCGTTCTTCGCTGCCCCTGTCCTCCCCGCTGTCCCCCGTGCTTCTGAAGGCGCCCCACCCCTCCTTCTGCCCGTTCTCCTGGATTAGGGTTTGGGGTTGGGGGGTATGGGGGTGCAGCTTCTGTGTGCCGTTCCCTGCTCCTCCTCCTCCTCCGTCTCCCGCTGCTGCAGCTGCCGCTGAGGGGGGTGGACCTGTTGGAGCCGTCGGAGTGGTACTAAGGGGGGGTGAAGGGGGAGTGGAGCTAGCGGTGTAGCAGCGGGTGTGTGTCGAGGGATGTGGGACTGTTGGGGGAGGTTGAGGGGAGGTTGCCGTCGTGTCGTACGCAGCGCCTGTACTCCGGGGCACTCACTCCCGGTAGCTCAGAGAGCCGGTTGCGCCGTCGCCTGTGGGTCCGTTGCTCCTGCTGCTCGTCTTAGCCGCGGAGCCTGTTACTCCTGTACTCCGGGGCACTCACTCCCGGTAGCCACTGTGTCGCACCAGAGCCGTCTGTTGCCCGTGTGACTGCAGCTTCAGTCGTCGCCTCCCATCTACTCTCCTCTCGCCAGCCCTCCTCCTCCTCACTTCCCCGTTGTGACTACCACTAGCTTTGCTCATAATTGTGAACTTTAAACTATTGCTTCTTAAACTTGTGCTCAGAATGTGTGGTGACATTGTGATCCACCCTGAGCTTGTACTGCTTTGCTTGCTCTGCTGATTACACCCCACTTTGGCTATGGGGGTGTGTCAGAATATTATGCTCTAGCCTGTAGTGGGGTGCTCTGTAGCGAGTACAACCCTTCTAGGGTTTGCTATTTGTATCCCCATTCTTGCTAGTGCAACCCCCCTCTTTCGCCTAAACTCTCTTGCCTAGCTAGGACTCTCCTAGCTATGGCTCCTAAGACTACCGCTTATCTCAACACTCCTGACACAAGGCGATGGCAGCCTTGTTGTCGACGTACAGAACTGGAGGAGAACGAGGCCGCTCTCCCAAGTCAGTCAGCACGTAGGTGAGCCAGCGTAACTCCTCTGCAGCCATGGCTGCAGCGTAGATCTCAGCCTCACAACTGGAGCTGAGAACAGAAGAAGAGCGAGTAGACCGCCAAGAGACAGAGCCGGAACCAAGGCTAAAGGTGTAACCCTGTGACGAATGCTGCGTAGCCAGGTCATCAACCCAAGAGGCGTCTGAGTGTCCAGTGAGGACAACGTCACCCCGTCCTCCAAGCACCAGCCCCATGCCTGATGTACTGCACAAGTAGCGCAGCACCCTCTTAGCAGCCTCCCAGTGCTCTCGCCGGTGTCTCCCAGGCGCAACGTAGCGAGCTAGGATGCTAAGAGGGTACGCAAGGTCAGGTCGAGTGCAGGCCATTTGGTACATGAGGTAGCCCACAAGCTCTGGGCACGGGCCACTCGGCTCTACGGACTCGTCCGAAGGTGGAGCTGAGAGCGAGTGACGTGTAGACAGAGGAGTGGACTGTGGTGAGGAGTACTGGAAGTCGAAGCGCTGAAGGACCTGCTGCACCATGTGTGACTGAGTCAGGGTAATGGTGCGGCGTGCTCTGTCCCGGGTGATCTACAAGCCAAGGTAGCTGCGCAGCTCACCCAGTTCTGTGCACGTGTGTCTCTTCTGCAGCTCTGACTTCACAAGGGCGAGTGCCTCAGTGTCAGCAGTGGCAAAGACCAAGTCGTCGACATACACAAGGATGTAGAAGAGCGGCAGAGAAGTGTCGGTGCGAAGAAACAGCGACGGGTCAGCAGTGGAAGGAGCAAACCCAAGAGCCGCAAGTGTCGTCCTCAGTGTGTCGTGCCACTCACGAGGCGCCTGGCGGAGACCATAGACTGGCCGCCGGAGGCTCCACTGGGTACCAGGAGGGAACGACCCAGTGAAGCCAGGTGGGCGGCGCAGCCAAATCTCCTCGTGCAGGCTGCCCTGTAAGAAGGTTGTGCTGAAGTCAAGAGAGTGAAGCTCGTAGTCACGCTGAGCGGCAACGTGCAGCAGCACCCGAAGAGTGGTCATCTTTGGGGTAGGGGAGAAGGTATGGAAGAAGTCAACTCCCTGTCGCTGACTGAAGCCTCGTGCAATGTAACGAGCCTTGAAGACAGGTGGAGAACCCGGCGGCCGCTTCACCCTGAAAATCCACATGCCATCGACTATGTTCGCCCCAGGAGGGGGAACCTCGTCGACGAAGGTGCCCGTGGACTTCCAGGATGTCATCTCTGCGTCCATGGCTGTCTGCCACTGAGAGGAGTAGGGACCCGAGATCGCCTCTGCGTAAGAGCGCGGTGACAGGATGTCCAGTGCATCCGGGTCTCCCTCAGGTGAAAACAGCCAGGCCACGAGATGAGGTACAGCAGCCGCAAGAGACTCAAAGTCCTCCTGCCTGTCCTCAAGGACGTCCGTGCCAAGAGCACACTCACCCCCGACGGACGGAGGACAGACAGACTCTGACTCAGCAACCAAACTGGCGGCGTAGTCTAGACGACATGCAGCAGCAAAGTCCACCTGCTCAGCAACTAAGGCAGACGCAGCAGTAGACTCAAACGATGGGTCAGTGACGACAGTAGCTAGAAGGCGCATGAATGTGGGGCTAGCAGCACGAACAGCGTCAGACTCAGGGTCAGGAAGCTCAGGAAGAGAGGACGTAGGAGGAGACGACAGGGGGACGCGCTGTGGAGCAGAGGAAGGACGAAGTGCCATAGTGTGAGTGCCTAACACGGACAAGCGGTGCGAACAGCGCGAACAGGGGAGACAGGACGAGACGCAGGCTCACGACGCTCTGTAAGGGAGACCGGCTGCTCAGTGTAACGAGACGGGGCAGGTAGCGGCAAGCCACGAGGAAGGGCAGTGGACGAAGGAAGACTAAGAACCTGGCGGAGCACCGACTCGGGCGGAAGCTCAGACAGCTGCGGCGGCGGCTCGAAAAACGGTCGCTGCTGCACAGGGCCTCCAGCTCCAGCACCTCCAGCGCCAGCACCGCCAGCTCCAGTAGTGTCTGATCCAGCACCGCAAGGGGCAGTGCCTTCAGCTCCAGTAGAGCCAGCTCCAGCTCCAGCGCCTCCAGCTCCAGCACCTCCAGCGTCAGGACCTCCAGAACCTCCAGTGCCAGCACCTCCAGCTCCAGGAGCGCCAGCTCGAGCGCCAGCGCTACCAGCTCCAGCACCTCCTGCTACAGCACCAGCGCCGCCAGCGGCAGCACCTCCAGCTCCAGTGCCTCCATCTCCAGGGTCTCCAGCCCCAGCAACTCCAGCTCCAGAGCCTCCAGCAACTGCACGACTCCGAAAACGGGTGCGCCGGGCAAACCACTCGCACAGGACGATGAGAGGGGCGCACGCTGAGAAGACCGCTGCGGCGAGGCTCTCGGAAGACCCCCAGTAGAAGCAACACCACCAGGGTGAGCACCCCTAGAAGCAGCACCCGCAGGCGCAGCTCCTCCAGGCTCCGCACGCACAGGCTCAGCACCCCCAGGCTCCGCACCCCTAGGCTCAGCACCCCCAGGCTCAGCAGCCCCAGGCTCCGCACGCACAGGCTCAGCACCCCAAGGCTCAGCACCCCAGGCAAGACCACCCCCAGCAGCACCTGAGACACAAATGACCTTGACAGGCTCATTCAAGGGAAGTGGGTCTACCTGAGAGACACCTGAAGGAGCAGGACCCTGAAGGGGGAGGGGGTCTACCGGAGGGAGACCTGGAGCGAGGAAGAGCAGCAGGGGGGGGAGAGGGGCAGTGCGGTAGGGGAAGAGATGATAAAACGGGACCGACTCGTCAAACGTGACGTCCTGAGAGGGGAAGACACGGCGCGAGGTGGGGTGGTAAAACTGCCAGCCAGGCGCGTCAGGGGGAAAGCCAAGGAAGACGCAGGGAATGGGGCGAGAGGAGAGCTTGTCCGCGATGGCATTAGAGCCCCAGACCCGGAACCGCGACGCATCGCCAACCTCCCCCGTCCAACGCAGTGTGGGCGAGGTCTCCGGCAAGGAGACACGGGGCCAGAGGTTGAGCTGATGCGCAGCGTACCGGACCGTAAACGGCCACAGAAAATGGGGAGCGGCCGTACGGATCATGGAGGTACGAGCGGCCTCCATGACTAAGCCAATGCGGCGCTCAGCAACCCCATTCTGCTGCGGAGAGGCCGGAAGCGTGAACGACTGGAGGATGCCCTCCCCCTGACAAAAGTCCTGCAAGAGGTCGGAGGAGAACTCACCACCTCTGTCAGAGTGCAGACGCAGGACGGGAAGGTCCATGCGGAACGGCTTGCGGAGCTGGAGACGCATTGCGCGGATCCAAGGGATCAAAACAGCAGGGACTTCACCCTTGCTGCACAAGGGGAAGACCGTGGTGTAACGCGAGTAGTTATCAACAACCAGCAGAAAGTACCGCTCGCGGCCCTGTCCCTGGACGCGGGCTGGGCCCCACACGTCCATGTGGAGGGTCTGCAGGGGAGCAGTCGTCGGGGGAAATGAGGAGGAGTGAGGAGCGGCGCGCTGCCGCCCCTCGACGCAAGGAACGCAGGGCGGGGCAGGCGAGGGTGGGAGGGAAGGAAGAGACCTGGGAAGACCAGTGACAAGGAGGCGGGAGTGCATGCCACGAAGGCGTGGCAGGGAGGGGTGACCAAGGCGGTGGTGCCAAAGGAGGGTCTGGTGCGACAGATGACGACACTCACAGGGGGAAGCTACCTGACCCGACATGGCCACCTGACCAGACGCAGCAACCTGAGGGGGCTCAGTAGTCAATGTGTACAGACTAGACCTAGGCCGACGAGTGAACGTGGCCAGGTGACGGCCAGTCTGGGAGCACGTACAAATCGCCACATGCTGTCGTCTAGGGGTAAAGGTATCAACCCCCGCATCCTGCAGGACAGCGGTGCTCACCAAGTTCGTCGAGAACGAGGGGAGGTGGAGACCTGACAGTGAGCAAGGTGGAACCGCCGGACACGGGAGCACAGTGGAGGAACGTGCAAGCACTGGACCCCCAGAGGGGTCAGCCAGGGAGACCGCAACCGGTCTAGGGAGCGGTGTGAGCACGGTACTGTCACGAAAGAAACAGCGGGAGGCACCTGAGTCAAGCGTGAAGGTGTGCAAGGCCTCAGCAGGCGCAGTACCAGAGAGAGCAGACTCACTAGCACCTAGAGCAGCAGCCTCTATACCTGGGTCGGGCGGCACACACAGGTAACAGTCACCCTCAGCACTAACAGTCAATGCATACATGGCAGTAAGGATAGCATCATAGTCAAGAGCAAAGATATCAATTCCAGACCTATGCAGCTCCGCCCAGCGGGGCATCTCAACCTTCTTGCCAAACTCAGTGCGCCAAGAGTCGTCAAGGCGGGAGAAGGAGCGGGACTGGGTGTGAAACTTCCCGCATGTCTGACCAGCGCGGGCACCCACCTGTGCGAATGACGTACGGGCAACGACCACTAACCCCAGATGCACTACGCTGAGCAAACCACTCACTAAGCTGCTGAGGCGTGAGCTGCTCACACGAACGCTGCTGCTGCTGCTGCTGGCGCTGAACTGCTCCAGCCCGACCACCACCACTGCCACCGCTGCTGCCACCGCCACTACTCCCTCTGCCACCACTACCACCCCCGCCGCCGCCACCACCACTCCCACTACCGCCCCCACTCCCACCACCACCCCCGCCGCCACTGCCACTACCGCCACCTCCACCGCCTCCACCACCACCCCCCCCGCCGCCACCCCCACCACTCTTGCCTCCCTTGCCCTTGCCGCTGCGCCGCTTCGCACTAGGAGCAGAAGCGGCACCGACCTCCTCAGCACCGAGGAAGTCGACAACAGCAGAAGAAGCGACAGAGGGGGCAAGGGGGGAGGGGGAGCACCCCTCAAAGAAGGGCGTGCGAGGAGTGCCACGAGTAGCACCTACAGCGACTGCACTAGTCTCAGCTGCAAGGAGTTGCTTCTCGAGCAGGTCGATGGTGAGCTCTGTGGTGTGAAGAGCGAGAAAGTGGTCCCTAACTACGCGAAGTGAGTCAGGGAGGCGAGTGACAATGAAATAGAGTGATGTAAATCGGGGGCTCGTTCTTGGGTAGGAACTCGTCTGGGAGGGCAGCACGGTAGCGAGCGTCAACAACGCGTAGGTGGGTAATGAGGTCCTCTACAGCGGCAAAGGAGGACAGCTTGGGAAACATGAAGGGCAGGATAAGGCGGCCGAAAGCTGCTGTGGCAGGGGAGGAATAGCGAGCGACTACAGCGTCGAACAGGGCTTTAGCGGTCTTCGGTAGGTGGTTGCGAACGGCTAGGCGAGCGACAGCGTCATGAGAAATCCACTGTGAGTGAGTCGTACTGTCAGCAGTTTCAGGAGGGGCAGTGGAGGCTCCAGACGTGTGATCAAAGAGGGAAACACCGTCCTTAATATTGCTCAGCAGGTACAGCTGTAAATTATCAAGCCAGGTTTCAAACTGAATCGGACGGCCGTCAGGGTCGAACTCGAGAACAGCGAGGGAAACCATAGCGAGAAGTACAGGGCAGAGCGTAAGGCAGGAATGAGGCGGCATGCAGCTGGCAGGGCGGCGCACGGCAAGGAAGAGGCAGCGCGAGGGCTGCGGAGGCTGCGCGCGGGCTGCAAGGGCGGTGCGCAGGGCAAGGCAGAGGCAGCGCGAGGGCTGCAGAGGACGGGCGCGGGCTGCAAGGGCGGCGCGCGGGGCAGGGCAAGAGCAGCGCGAGGGCTGCGGAGGCTACGCGCGGGGCAGCAAGGGCGGCGTGCAGGCGGCTGTGGCTCGCGCGGGGCCGCAAGCGGCAGCGCACAGGCTGCAGGGGCCGCGCGCGGGGCAGTAGGAGCCGTGTGCGGGCTGCTGGGGCGGCGCGCGGGGCTGCAGGGGCGGCGCGCGGGACTGCAAGGGTGGCACGCTAGCTGCATAGGCAGCGCGCACGGGTGGTACAGGGCAGGGCAGGGCGTGGGGTAGCGCGGTAACCAGTGGGCCCGAAAAAAAAACGGTCCTACGGACCTACTGCTCTGAAACCATGTTGAGGATACTAGGCAAGAATGAATGAACTAGGAAGAGTTGGGATACAAATAGAAACCCTAGAATGTGTTGTACCCCATGTAAGCTACCCCACTACAGCATACAACCAACAACAAGCATTATAGTTTGTCACACACGCGACACCTTAAGTGGGTGTTGGGGAAACTACGAGAGCATAAGTTCTATGCTCGTCTGTGGAAATGTCATTTCTACAAACGCGAGTTGGAATATCTTGGTCATCTCGTGGGACATGACGGTCTCAAAGTAGACCCAAAGAAAGTTGTCGCAGTCCAGAATTGGCCGGTTCCACAAGATGTGGGTCAAATCAGGTCGTTTTTGGGACTGGCGAATTATTTTCGTCGATTCTTGCAGAATTATTCTACCATTGTTGCTCCATTGACGGCCCTCACTCGCAAGAGTAGCGCTTGGCAATGGACACAGCAATGCCAAAAGGCATTCGACGAGGTCAAGCGAATGCTAACCAACGCGCCGGTACTGGTTTTACTAGATCCGACGAAACCCTTTGAGGTCGTTACCGACGCCTCGTTGATAGGGATCGGGGATGTCCTCTTGCAAGAGGGGAGACCAGTGGCATTTGAGAGTCGAACAGGAACTGTTGGTGGTCGTTCATGCGCTACGAACATGGCGATGTTATCTGGAGGGTGTGGACTTTGTGGTTACGACCGACCACTGTCCAAACACCTACTTCTCCACCCAAGCCACGCTTACTCGACGTCAAGCCCGATGGGCGGAACTCCTTAGCAGGTTCACTTTTGATATTCGATATCGAGCAGGTTCGACGAACCTGGCTGACCCCCTTAGTAGACAGCCGACGAGGGCAGCAACACGGCTAGACGACACAGAGGATGCGGCAGTATTTTCTGCTTGCTTCAGTGTCCTAGCAGCGGCACGAGTGAGTGAGATTACCTTCAGTGGTTTTCTGAAACGCATCTGCACAGGGTACCAAACCAAATCCTGGTTTCACAATTCACAGAACGCGAAGGGACTCAACTGGGAGCATGAGCTCTGGTGGCGTGACAAGGAGATTGTTGGTCCTCACGTGGGCAACCTGCGGAATGACATTCTGGAAGAAGTGCATGCCACTAAGTACGGAGGACACCTAGGGGTCAAGAAGACCAGGTGGGCCTTGAGTGATGTGTACTGGTGGCCGGGATTGGGCACTGAGGTCCAGCAATGTCAACGGGAGTTGTGTGTTGGCCCCGTCCTCGCTTGGGCGGAGCCGACTTCGTGGTCGGGTGTAGGGGTGCAGCCGACCTGCAGCAGTGGGCGAGCTGGTCGACGAGGAAGTCGACCTGCACGGGTGCCACTGCATGGGCGCCGACTTCAGGATGGCGCCGACTTCAGGGAGGTCGACCTGGGAAGTCGACCTGCGGAGGGCGTCGACTTGGTGACGCCAACTTGGGGCAGCCGACTTGGGTGGTCGGCTGACAGGACTGCTGGTCGACCTGGTGGTTGGTCGACCAGGCCTGCTGGTCGACTTGGTGGCTGGTCGACCAGGCGTGATGTCGACCTGGTGGTCGACCGAACATGTGGTCGACAAAGGAGGGGCCGACATCGACCTCGACAGAGGGATCAGGACGTCGAGTGGCAGGGCGTCGACTTGGTGACGCCGACTTCGGGTAGCCGACTTTGGGGTCGGCTGACAACTGTGCTGGTCGACGAGGAGCTGGTCGACCAGGAGTGACGTCGACCTGGAGCTGGTCGACAAAGAGTGTGGTCGACGTGACAAGGTCGACTGGAAGTGGTCGTCGACCTGGGTGGTCGTCGACCTGGGTGGTCGACGGGCACGCGCAGGAGCAGCTGGTCGACGTGGTTGCCAGGTTGACCAGGATTCCAGTGTGACGAGGTTCTGCGAAGGCACGCGACGGTCGCCCAGGCGACGTTGGCGAGGACGACCTCGGTGGTGGTATCCCGAGGTCGACGTGGCTGATCAGAAGCAGTCGTCAGCACAAAGTTGACTTGGTGTGTGCGTTGTGCAGGTGACGAGGCACTGCACGCCAATCATCAGTGTGTCAGAGGTCCACTGGGGATCCCCGATGATCCTAGGGAAGGGTTACAGGCACGTCGGTCTGGGGGGTTATGGGCGCACTCACCCGCTATATAAACAAGCCCTTTTATCCCAGTGGTTAGTGGCTGGGATTCTGACATGGTATCAGAGCGAAGGTCTCGGGTTCGATTCCCGGTGTGTGCACTTCGGGCATCCCAGTGCGGGGGGGTGTCAGAGGTCCACTGGGGATCCCCGATGATCCTAGGGAAGGGTTACAGGCACGTCGGCCTGGGGGGTTATGGGCGCACTCACCCGCTATATA
This sequence comes from Closterium sp. Yama58-4, assembly GCA_947470075.1. Classification (NCBI taxonomy): domain Eukaryota; kingdom Viridiplantae; phylum Streptophyta; class Zygnematophyceae; order Desmidiales; family Closteriaceae; genus Closterium; species Closterium sp. Yama58-4. The sequence continues at coordinate 1,019,662 of CANIUD010000695.1, read as the reverse complement.
AACAAGCCCTTTTATCCCAGTGGTTAGTGGCTGGGATTCTGACATGGTATCAGAGCGAAGGTCTTGGGTTTGAATCTCGGTGTATGCACTTCGGGCATCCCAGTGCGGGGGGGTGTCAGAGGTCCACTGGTGATCCCCGTTGATCCTAGGGAAGGGTTACAGGCACGTTGGCCTGGGGGGTTATGGGCGCACTCACCCGCCACACAAACAAGCCCTTTTATCCCAGTGGTTAGTGGCTGGGATTCTGACATGGTATCAGAGCGAAGGTCTCGGGTTCGATTCCCGGTGTGTGCACCTCGGGCATCCCAGTGCGGGGGGGTGTCAGAGGTCCACTGGGGATCCCCGATGATCCTAGGGAAGGGTTACAGGCATGTCGGCCTGGGGGGTTATGGGCGCACTCACCCGCTATATAAACAAGCCCTTTTATCCCAGTGGTTAGTGGCTGGGATTCTGACACAGTGAGCACCTGCGAAGCAGGTGCGCTGCTGTCCTGCGGGAGCAACGTTGGCATGCCGTCAACCTGCGACGTTGGCACGCCGTCGACTTGCAGCATTGGCAAGCCGCGACTCTGCACTGCTGGAGCGCGGTCGACCAAGTCGTGCTGGCATGCGGTCGACCGTGCTGCGCTGGCAGTAGACTTGCTTGCATGCTAGCTCTGATGTAGTCTAGTCTTGCCAACTTCATTGTACCATTATTGTCAACCTTTCCTAGTGAAACTCTTGCCAATTCTCCCTGTGAACTAGCAAATAGTGTGAGCACTTGGAAGCAACTAAGGAACGAACGAACACAGAGATCACTCAAGCTCCGTGCCTAGCCCGTAGTCTAGCTCCCGTTGTAGTAGTTATCTCCGCATGGTGCGGTGAGCGTAGATGGCACACGACTTACCTTTCAGTCAGGTCGACGTAGACATCACTTACCTAATTTGTGGTTGTAGGTTGGCAGCTGTGCGGTAGTCACTATGGTAGGAGCCGTAGGTGACGCAGGGGTGGTGGACACCCTGGAGGCACGGCTGGAGGACGCGAGGAGACGCCATGACGCCCAGGAGTACGGAGCAATACCCTGGGCGGTCGTTGAGGCTGGACTTCGCACCATGTGGGCATCAGAGCACCCTTCTCGACCTGCCTCTCCTCGACCGGTGAACGACGAAGGCGGCGCTGACGTGGGTATCAACGCCGGTGGTGGTCAAGTCGGCAGTAGTGCGGGAGGCACGTCGAGGCAGCGTGGTGTGATTCACGCTGATGAAGTCGGCGGCGTTCAGGCGCGAGGGATGCAGTCGTCGGCGGCTGCAGGCTCCTTGCAGGGTGACGTCGGAGGTCGACGAAGTGGATCTTCGCCGATGTCGGCGACCCAGGTGACAGCAGGCGGGATTGCACCGAGCTACGGCTACTTCAAGTTTACGCCGGATAGGATCTTGGTCACTCCCCTGCTGGTCGGTCGACCCGACATTCTCACCTGGAAGGAAGCCATTGAGCCCCAGCTGGAGATGGCCGGGCTGATCAACTTTGCTCGCGGTACCGTGGCGACACCGGAGGACCCCGACTTGCGTGCGGAGTTTCGCGCCGTGCAGCTGCTAACCATCACGGTCATCTCGCGGTGCTGCTCGCCGGGCGTGCAAATCGCCCTGAAGTCGTGCAGGGAGCACCTCGACGCCGGCCACCGGGCGTGGCACTTCATCGAGTCGACCTACCAAGTCACCGACGACTTGTTCATCGCCCAGCTTGAAGGGCAGCTGACGCACCTGCGTATGGGCGACCAGGAGACGGCGACGGACTACTGCAACCGAGCCCGGCGAATTCTCGCCACCATCAGGATGGCCGGCGCGCAGTACTCGACGGCGTCGTACGTCACCCACGTCATGCAGGGACTCCCGAGCAGCTACAACCTGCTGAAGCGGCTGTCCATGGCGCCAAGCACGAGGGCGACGCTCAACGAGGACACGTTGACCTCGTACATCCTGCAGGACGAGGCGATGTAGGAGACCGAGCGGTCCCAGGAGCTCCTAGCACAGGTGAACTACGTCGCCCCGGCGAAGCAAGGTGGTCGACCGGGGCAGCGCGGACAGTCTGGCGGCGGTGGTATCAATGGCTCGAAGCCGGCCAAGGAAGTCGACAAGAAGAAGTCGACCAAGGACAGTGGTCGAGGAGGAGGAAGTCGACGTCGGGAGTGCTGGCTGTGCGGCGACCCTGACCACCTCTCCTTCGAGTGCCCTGACCGCAGCGACTCCGACAACGACGACGCCAAGGGGGGCCGCGGAAGGTCTGGCAGCCGTCGTCCTCGTCGAGGAGGAAACAAGCCGCGCAAGGAGAAGCAGTCGACCACGTCGACCTCGGCGAAGGACGCCGACTCCTCTGCTGGCAGCATGGGGCGGGATGACAAGACGTCGTCGTGCTCGCTGGTCGGCATCGTGGAGCCGACCGTCTCGCTGGCGCCGGAAGCTGGCAAGGACTTCCAGGCGGTGGCGGCAGCTGTGCAAGCTGATCCGGCGGTGGTCCTGCTCGACAGCGGCTGCTCCCACCACCTAATGGGGACGAAGGACGCCTTCGTCGACTTGGGGCCGAGCGGCGACGTGAAGCATGTGCGTGGCTTCAATGGGGCGCTGCAGGACGTCCAGGGTCGCGGCACTGTCGCCCTGCAAGGGGAGGCCGGGAAGCAGGTACTCATCCCCAACGTGCTCTATGTTCCGGGAGTGCGGGCGAACCTGCTTTCGGCCGGCCAGCTGAAGGAGAAAGACGTGAAGCTCCAGGAAGACGGCGACGGGAGGTTGCTTGTCTCTGCGGCGGGCGACGTCCTCGGTCGGGCATCCTACACTGGGCGAGTCCTCTGCACTGACTTGCGTCCCTACTCAACGAGGTCGACATCGCCCACGACGAAGGTCGTGGCCCTGCGGGCGATCGTCTCGGCGACGAAGTCGACGCCGGACAGGCTGCATGCGAGGCTTGCACACGTCGGCATGGACACCATCCGGAGCTCGGCAAAGCACGAGGTCGCCACTGGGCTGGACCTCAAGTCGACGTCGGGCACCGACTCACCGTGTGTCTTGTGTGTCAGCGGGAAGCTGGCGCAGCACACCTTCCCCGACTAAGGCTCCGACGCCGATGACGTGCTGGCCGTCGTGCACATCGACTTGTGCGGGCCGTTTCGCGTGGCTGCCAAGGACGGCAGCCTGTACTTCTTGCTGCTGAAGGACCGCAAGACCCGCTACGTGTGGGTGAGGCCGGTCGCCAATAAGTCTGACTTGCTGCTGGAGTTCCAGAAGTGGCTGGTGTTGGTGGAGCGGCAGGTGAAGCAGTCGATGCTGCAGCTGCGATCTGACCGAGGAGGGGAGTTCCTTGGCAAGGACTTCACCGCCCTCGTGGACGGCAAGGGGATCCTCCACGACCTGACCTGCCCCTACACCCCGCAGCAGAACGGCATGGCGGAGCGGGAGATGCGGACGGTGGTGGAGTCGGTGCGGATGATGCTGCTGCACATGGGCGTGCAGCACCACTGGTGGCACCTCGCTCTGCGGCAGGCCGTCTGGGTCCGCAACTGCCTTGAGAGGTAGACACTGCCGCCGGGGACGACGCCGTACCAGCTGCTTACCGGGAAGAAGCCCGACTTGTCGCTGGCACGCGTGTGGGGCTGCATGGCGCAGTTCCTCGTCCCCGAGCAGCAGCGTGGTGGGAAGTTGATGCCGAAGGCCCGGTGGGGCCTTCACCTCGGCGTGTCGGAGGAGAGTAAAGGCTGGGAGCTTCTTGACATCGCCGACAACCGGGTGGTCACCACGTCGGACGTGGTGTTCTACGAGGACATGTCGCTGGAGGTGTGGAAGTCAGAGCACGGGCCGGTGTCAGGCCGGACGCCGACCACCTCGCCGACCGACACCTCGACGGCGACGCTACCTCTGCTCGCCGAGGTCAATGAGCTTGGTGCTGAGGACGCCGAGGTCGTCTGTCCTCCTACCCTTGCCCCTCCCCTCGTGGCCGACCTGCGCGGGCTGACTCCGGTGTCGGCCTCCGGCGATGAGGGGAGTAGTGGGACGTCGCCTGCGGCGCCGGCTCGACCAGGAGACCGCGGCCCCTCCGAAGACGAACACGTAGCCGCCCGTGCTCGTCCGTTTTTGCTTGTCGCCGGCGTCGTCGGCGTCCACGTAGCTGTGTCAGAATATTATGCTCTAGCCTGCAGTGGGGTGCTCTATAGCGAGTACAACCCTTCTAGGGTTAGCTATTTGTACCACCATTGTTGCTAGTGCAAACCCTCCTTTGCTTCATTCTCTCTTGCCTAGCTAGGTAAACCCTAGCTATGGCTCCTAAGTATACCTACTATCTTGACATGCTATCAGAGCAGGACGATCCTGTTGGGTCGATCCTGTGGGTGGGCCCCACCACCTTAGTCTTCCGCTGCTCCTACTACTCTGTGTGTCGCACGCCCCGTGGCGTGCGACGGATTTTTCATCCCGCCGCGCGCTCGGGGCGTGCGGCGGTTTTCTCCCCGCCGTGCGCCCCGAGGCGCGCGGCGGTTTCCTACCGTGGGGGACCCCGCGCGCCCCCGCTCCTTTCGTTGCGACGTCCTAAGGAGCCGCGCGCGACCCCCCGCGGCCCCGATTTCCCGTCGCGCCGCCCTGGGGAGCCGCCCTCGGCCCCCCGCTGCCCCGATTCGCCGTCGCGCCGCCCTGGGGAGCCGCACTCGGCCCCCCGCTGCCCCGATTCGCCGTCGCGCCGCCCTGGGGAGCCGCGCGCGACCCCCCGCTGCCCCGTCGACGGCCGCGACGCCTTGGGGAGCCGCGCGCGGCCCCCGATTTCCCGTCGCGCCGCCCTGGGGAGCCGCGCGCGACCCCCCGCTGCCCCTTCGCGGCGCCCTAAGGAGCCGCGCGCGGCCCCTCGCTGCCCCGTGGTGGCGTCCTGGGGGCCGCGCGCCGTCCCCCTCGCCGTCCCCCGCGCTCCTTCCCCCGTTCCGCCCGTTTTAGGGTTTGGGGGTGAGGAGTGTGGGGGTGGCGACTATGGGGGTGTCGGTTGTGAGTTCCTCCCCCTGCTCCTCCTCCTCCCTAGTCTCCCTCTGCTACAGCTGCCGCTGAGGGGGGTGGTGTGTGGGAGCCTAGGGTTTGGGGTTTAAGGGGGGTACCGTGGGAGTGGAGCTAGCTAGGGTTTGAAGCAGAGGGTGTGTGTCGAGGGGTGTGGGACTGGCAGGGGGAGGTTGAGCGGAGGTTGCCGTCGTGTTGTACGCAGCGCCTGTACTCCGGGGCACTCATTCCCGGTAGCTCAGAGAGCCGGTTGCGCCGTCGCCTGTGGGTCCGTTGCTCCTGCCGCGCATATTAGCCGCGGAGCCTGTTACTCCTGTACTCCGGGGCACTCATTCCCGGTAGCCACGTTGTCGCACCAGAGCCGTCTGTTGCCCGTGTGTCTGCAGCTTCAGTCGTCGCCTCCTATCTACACTCCTCTCGCCAGCCCTCCTCCTCCTCACTTGCCCCCCTGTGACTGCCTCTAGCTTTGCTCATAATTGTGAACCTTAAACTATTGCTTCTTGCTTGTGCTCAGAATGTGTGGTGACATCGTGATCCACCCTGAGCTTGTACTGCTTTGCTTGCTCTGCTGATTACACCCCACTTTGACTATGGGGGTGTGTCAGAATATTATGCTCTAGCCTGCAGTGGGGTGCTCTATAGCGAGTACAACCCTTCTAGGGTTAGCTATTTGTACCACCATTGTTGCTAGTGCAAACCCTCCTTTGCTTCATTCTCTCTTGCCTAGCTAGGTAAACCCTAGCTATGGCTCCTAAGTATACCTACTATCTTGACACATCCCGACCACCGAGCAGCCAGCCGACTTCCTGACGAAGGCGCTGCACTACCCGGCCTTCAACCGGTGCTCCGTCGCGATCGGCCAAGTGCGCCTGGCCGAAGTCGGCGACGGCGACAACGACGTGCAGCAGTAGGTGCCATGCCCTTTTGCATGGCTGGTGCGGTGGACGACGTGCTGTGTGTTGGGTGCACGTCGACGAGCTTTTCTCCGAGAAATACTGCCATGTGGGCTGGGGGCCCAAGCGTGAACGCGGCAGGGGAGTGTCAACGGGAGTTGTGTGTTGGCCTCGTCCTCGCTTGGGCGGAGCCGACTTCGTGGTCGGGTGTAGGGGTGCAGCCGACCTGCAGCAGTGGGCGAGCTGGTCGACGAGGAAGTCGACCTGCACGGGTGCCACTGCATGGGCGCCGACTTCAGGATGGCGCCGACTTCAGGGAGGTCGACCTGGGAAGTCGACCTGCGGAGGGCGTCGACTTGGTGACGCCAACTTGGGGCAGCCGACTTGGGTGGTCGGCTGACAGGACTGCTGGTCGACCTGGTGGTTGGTCGACCAGGCCTGCTGGTCGACTTGGTGGCTGGTCGACCAGGCGTGATGTCGACCTGGTGGTCGACCGAACATGTGGTCGACAAAGGAGGGGCCGACATCGACCTCGACAGAGGGATCAGGACGTCGAGTGGCAGGGCGTCGACTTGGTGACGCCGACTTCGGGTAGCCGACTTTGGGGTCGGCTGACAACTGTGCTGGTCGACGAGGAGCTGGTCGACCAGGAGTGACGTCGACCTGGAGCTGGTCGACGAAGAGTGTGGTCGACGTGACAAGGTCGACTGGAAGTGGTCGTCGACCTGGGTGGTCGACGGGCACGCGCAGGAGCAGCTGGTCGACGTGGTTGCCAGGTTGACCAGGATTCCAGGGTGACGAGGTTCTGCGAAGGCACGCGACGGTCGCCTGGGCGACGTTGGCAAGGACGACCTCGATTGTGGTATCCCGAGGTCGACGTGGCTGATCAGAAGCAGTCGTCAGCACAAGGTTGACTTGGTGTGTGCGCTGTGCAGGTGACGAGGCACTGCACGCCAATCATCAGTGAGCATCTGCGAAGCAGGTGCGCTGCTGTCCTGCGGGAGCAACGTTGGCACGCCGTCAACCTGCGACGTTGGCACGCCGTCGACTTGCAGCATTGGCAAGCCGCGACTCTGCACTGCTGGAGCGCGGTCGACCAAGTCGTGCTGGCATGCGGTCGACCGTGCTGCGCTGGCAGTAGACTTGCTTGCATGCTAGCTCTGATGTAGTCTAGTCTTGCCAACTTCATTGTACCATTATTGTCAACCTTTCCTAGTGAAACTCTTGCCAATTCTCCCTGTGAACTAGCAAGTAGTGTGAGCACTTGGAAGCAACTAAGGAACGAACGAACACAGAGATCACTCAAGCTCCGTGCCTAGCCCGTAGTCTAGCTCCTGTTGCAGTAGTTATCTCCGCAAGCAATTCGTGGCGCGATGCGATGCATGCGCGCGAAATAAGACGGACACAAAGAAGCCTGGTGGTCTGCTTCAACCACTCGAAATCCCGAATGAACCTTGGGAGAGCGTATCTTTGGATTTTATCACGGATCTCCCCAAGATCCGCGATGGCCATACAGCGATCCTAGTGTTTGTGGATCGTCTGACAAAAATGGTGCATTTCGTGGCTACGACAACTGACGTATCTGCGGTGGATACGGCCAAGTTGTTTGTGGCGCACGTTTTTCGCTTACATGGGTTACCACGTGTCTTGGTGTCTGACCGAGACCCGCGCTTCACAAGCCGGTTCTGGCAAGAGGTTACACAGACACTAGGAACGAAGCTTAAGATGTCCTCAGCGTTCCACCCACAAACGGATGGGCAGGCGGAACAACGCAGATGCTTCGTTCATTCATTGGCCCAACGCAGGATGATTGGGATGAATTGTTACCTGTCGTTGAGTTCGCAGTGAACAATTCAGTGCACGAGGGTACACGTGAAAAACCATTTATCCTGAACTGTGGTCGGCATCCCACAACACCTGCTACGCATGGGATCGGTGGATTGAAAATTCCAGCCGCCAAAGACTTGGTTGGCAAGCAGCAAGAAGCGCTTATGTCTGCTCGCCATTGGCTGCAACTCTCTCAGCAGCGACAAAAGTCTTACGCCTACATGAAACGCCGGGAAGTCTCTTTTGAGGTCGGAGACAAAGTTTTGTTGAGCACGAAAAACATTCGTCTCAAAATCCCTGGAGCACGAAAGCTGCTCCCTCGATGGATTGGGCCTTTCGAGGTGATCAGGCGTGTTGGTGTGGTCGCTTACAAGCTTAAGCTGCCTGATACATTGCAGATTCACAACGTCTTCCATGTGTCTCTGTTGAACAAGTATGTTGCAGAGGGCAAGTCCTTGCCGCCACCAACGATCGTACTGGGGGAGGAACTGTTTTATGAAGTCGAACGAGTGCTGATGCATCGTGATCGACAACGCGGCCGCAAGACAGTACGAGAGTTCCTCATCAAGTGGAAAGGTTATGTGCCTGAACACAACTCATGGGAGCCAGAAGAGCATTTGACTGAAACTGCAGTTCAGTCATACATGGTAGATCTGGCCCAACGAGCAATCGAACAGCCAGTGGATGGTGTTGACCCTGGTCGTAATGTGACACGGCGTGCTCGAAGCATTCGTCCTCAGAAGCACCCTAAAGCAACGGGGACGTTGCCACCTAAGGGGGGAGGAGTGTAACGCATAGCCTACTCTACCTAACTACCGCGAGTTCCTAAGTCAACATCGAGAGAATGCTCGATGAGAAATTACGCGAAAGGAATCGGGAAGGTTGAGTTGGAGGGGAAGATTGGTTTGGCATTTCCAACCCTCAAACTTTGAGGCTTGGAAACTTCAAACCCATCAAAGTGAAGATTGGAAAGGTTGGATTTCCAACCAATCACATTGTGCCAGTTGTTGTTACAATCCAACCAAACAACAAAACACCCATACAAATCTACCGTATGGCCCCGGATATAAGCGCAGGCCTATTAAAAGCGCATGCGCTTCTATCTGGAGCAATGCGCTTATGGCCGATCCTCAATTATAAGCGCACCCCCTAAAAAAACTTGATTTATTATAAGCGCATGTTAAATTCCACAATAAAAATGTGTGCAAATACTGTAACGGTTTTCCCTTTAGCAGGTGGATGTGTTGCAAATTCGGTTCTCCTCACATTCGAACCCTGCACAGAATTCGAGTCCAGTCAGCATGAGCTGTCAGGGGCGCCTTGTCAGTCACATCGACTGTATCTGCCAGCCGCGCGAGAATTTCACTCACGACCCCATGTAACTTCGACTCGATTGAAAAAGCCTGCACGAGATCTACTGTTTGGTGTTCAAATATTATAAATCTATACTTGTCATTTTATAAGCGCATGCGCTTATACAAACGACTCAATTATAAGCGCACCCCCCTAAAAAACACTGATTTATTATAAGCGCACCTGCGCTTTTATCCGGGGTAATACGGTATTAAGTTGGGTTTTCCCAAGCAAACAAAGATGCCACCTAGGCTCCAAGCCTATTTGCTCCCCAACCATGGAAGCCATGGTTGAGAAGAGCCCTAAGGGGGTATTGTGGAAGGGGTTGGAGCTTTGAAGCTCATTCCCACTTCCCAATTCCAACAAACAAACTCGGAAATGGGATTTCTCTAAGTCATTTTTGGTTCTCCTGTCAGAATCCCAGCCACTAACCACTGGGATAAAAGGGCTTGTTTGTGTAGCGGGTGAGTGCGCCCATAACCCCCCAGGCCGCCGTGCCTGTAACCCTTCCCTAGGATCAATCGGGGATCTCCAGTGGACCTCTGACATCTCCTAACAAGCTCTCCTACACAACTAGAATTGTGTTTACTTCAAAGACAAGCTCTACAAGAAGCTACCTACGGTACTTACTTGCTAAAGCTTCATCAACCTTCTTCAAGCTCTCTTTCTTGTCTCAAGCATTAAGAGTATTATCAAGGCTAGTTTATCCCTTGGTGGGATTAGTTAAATCTTGAAAGCCTTGTATCTTGATTTTGTATATCTTGTCAAAGAGGATTTATATTAAACACACGGTTGCCCGTTGTTATAAGGGCCGCGGTTGTTACATTGGCAGTGGGTCGTTCGTGGCGATCCCAGATGACGGCAATCTTAATTCCACCGAGCAAACTCTAGAGCAGGCGGCGGCGTGGAACTCTTGAGCAGCAGCGCGTGATTTTGATAATCCGATTTCCAGCAGCCGCGGGCAGTGCAAATATTCGTGCTTTAATTACTATTAAGTCGTTTCTGCGAACCTTTTAAGCTCGTAGCCGCCATGGCAGCTTGAATCGACACTATTAAGAACGTGCACGACTCAGATCCTTGTATCGGCGCCGCGGCTCGCCGGCACTAGTAGGCGAAACGCGGCGGATGCCGCCTGGCGGAGCGACAAGGCTACTCGAACGCTGCCGCGCGCCGCGATTTGACCAAGTCGGCTGCTGCCGCAGCACTTCAGCAACTGCCGTCGCTCGAATGTACCACATGCCAGGACGGCAGCATGGTACTAAGGGGATCAGGCTTATGGCTAGTAGAAGCGGCAATGAGGTAGATATGACGTCCTCACTGTCCATGGTCTCCCCCCAAAGCGCCAACGTGCCTGTCATCATTGCCTCACCACTTCACCGCACTTCATCTGTCTTCACCACACTTCACTGCTCATCAACGCTTGACCTCTCTGATGGGCAGCTCCTTGGCGCCCAGAGTGGCATCGGCGAGCGAGTGGAAGCAGAGGTATGGCGACACCAGGTCGTTGCACTGAGTGGTTGGGGGGGGTGGGAAAAGGTGAGAATAGGAAGAAAGGGGGAGAGAAAGGGGGAGACAGCAAGGTGGGAGAGGCATCAGCGAGAGCGTGGAAACAAAGGTACGGCAAGACCGTTGCACTGGAGGGAGGAGGGGAAAGAGAGAGAGGGGAGGAGGGGGGGAAGGGGGGGCGCGTGTTGGGTGGTGAGGGGGGAAACAGGTAGGAGAGAGGGGAGCACACAAGTTGGGAGTGGCATCAGCGAGAGTGTGGAAGCAAAGGTATGGGGACACCAGATCATTCCCAGTGAATGTGCGAGAGGAGGGGAGAGGAGAAGAGAGCGAGGGGAATATATGACAAGGCGTGGGTGGCATTGGCAAAGGAGTGGGAACAGAGGTACAGGGGTGACATCAGGAGGGGCGAGGGCAGGTGCAGGTGCAGAAAGGAGTAGGTGGGAAACACTAGGAAAGGGGGACTGAGGAAGGGGCTCACCAGGAGCAGTGGCGAGGGCAGGTGAAGGTGTGAGATGAGGAGTGTGTCGACATGATAGCGGGCTAGCGGTAGTAACGGCGCCACCCCGTGTGAATGAGAAGTATAGCTCAAAGACTCACCAGCAGCAGTGGCGAGGGCAGGTGGAGGTGCGAGATGAGGAGTGTGTCAACATGATGCATACGGGCTAGTGGTAGCGGCGCCACCACGTGTGCCACTCCCCTGCTGGCGTCCACGCCCCTCACCACACCTGGTGGACAAGATATGGACAACAGGCACCGAGAAGAGTGGAGAGAACGCGAGAGTGTGAAGGGGCATAGAGACACCGTCCACCTCATACCACACCCCTGCTGGCGTCCACCCCCCTCACCACACCTGTTGGCGGGCATAGGCATGCATGATGAGAGAGACGGGAGCAGTGAGAATGCATGGAGCAGTGAGAATGCATGGAGCAGTGAGAATGCATGGAGCAGTGAGAATGCATGGAGCAGTGAGAATGCATGGAGCAGGGGTATCTAGACAGGTGGGTGAGAGTCAACTGCAGGAGGCCGGCCCGAGTGGAAGAGTCATGGAATGTTATGGAATGATGTGAAGGGTGGTGGGGAGTGTGTGAGGGCAGGGGCGGCAGTACCGAAGGAGAGGCAGGGCAGGAGCGCAGCTTCCTGGGGGTTCCAAACCACACGTGGGAAGCCTGGCACTGCCGGGGGCACTGCTGCTGAGTCGCTTTCTCCTGCTGCGGCTGCTTCTGCCATGTCGATTTCTGGTGCTGCTGCTGCTGCATCAGTTGCTGCTGCTGCTTCTAGTGGTGCTGCTGATGGTGCTGCTGCTGTTGGAGCAGCACTATTTGCAGCAGCATGAGCAGAGGTGGAGGGGTCAACGGACAGGGAGGGCGGAGGAGGCAGGGAGGGGAGGAGCGGAGGGGAGGAGGAGCAGAGGCCGACGATGGCGGCGTTGAGGGCGATGAGCGTGTTGGCGGGGGACAGCTGTGGGGGGAAACAGTGCAAGGAGGAAGAGTGGGGGAGAGAGAAAAGGAAGGAGGGGAATGGGGTGATGAGTGTGCCACTGGGGAACAGCTGCTGGGAATGGCGCCACGAGGGGGTGGGGGGGAAGGAGGGTGGAGGTTGAAGGGAGGAGGGGAATGAAGCGTTGAGGGTAGTGAGGCATGTAGCTCGGGGGACGGGTGCAGGGGGGAGGTGGCAGGAGGGGGCGGGGGAGAGGTTGAGGGGGGGTGGGAGGAGAGGAGGTAAGTGAGAGGAAATGGTGCAATGGTATGATGTAACAGCTCCGCCAGCTGCAAGGGCCCCGCCACGCAATGCTATGATTTAACGGCAAGCTGTGGTTGACTGAATGCTACCGCAGTGACGAGCTGTAGTAGCTGTTCTACCCACCTGCCCCTGCTCTCACCTCGCCATGCGCACAGCCCACGTGCAGGTCCCCCAGGTCCACTTCAAAGGGCGCCCGCCACGCCAGCAGGCGCGCACAGCGCGCCATCTCCCAGCGCTCGTCAAACGGGAACAGAAAGATGGGTGCGGGGAGGGCGGGCGAGGGGCGCGAGGGCAAGGGGCGTGCAGGAGGGCAGGAAGCAGGGGGGGCGGCAGGGGAAGAGGGAAGGGTGGTGGAAGAGGGGGCGGTGGTGGTAAGTGGGGCGGGGTGGGGGGGAATGTGGCGGGCGAGCTTGTAGAGGGCAAGGCGGCGGGCGGGAGAGAGGGCATGGCGGATGGCTGCTAGCACGCGCAGACTGCGATGTTCATGGGCCACCCGGTAGGAGTTGCTGGAGGGAGGGGAGAGGTGAAGAAGGGGGTGGGGGAGGACGGGGAAGGTGGGAAGGACTGTGTGTGGGGATATGTGGCATCTCAAATGGCTGATGGCTGCTAGCACCCGCAGGCTGCGATGCTTGTGCGCCACTCGGTAGGAGTTGCTGGGAGGTGAGAGGGTGAGAAGAAGGAAAACGTGGGGTGGGAGAGGGAGAGGGAGAGGGAGAGGGAGAGGGGAGGGAGGAGGGGGGCGCGGGAGGGGGGGGAGGGGACAGAGAGGGCGGGGGTGTTGGGGGTAAGTGGGGTTGGAGGAAAGAATTGGCAGGAGGGGGAGAGGGCATGGCGGATGGCTGCTAGCACCTGCTAACTGCGATGCTCGTGTGCCACTCGGGGAAGGAGAGGGGGGACGGGGACGGGGAAGGGGGCAGGGGAGGGCAGAGAGGGAGGAGGAGGGGGAGGGGGAGAGGGGAAAGGGAGAGGGTGTGTGGGGAGAGTGGGGATGCGTTGGAGGCAAACAAATGGTGGCATTGTTGTGGACGTTTTGTGGATCATAAGGCCACCTCCTTTTGAAGAGAGGGAGAGGGGGTGGGGCCAGGGAGGGGGGACGGAAGGGGAGTAATGAACCGAATAGACGATTCTGTGGGGATGGGGATGTCACTGTTTCGTGGATCAAGAGGGCACCTGCTTTGATTTCTTGCAGTCCTGCCCACTGTCACCCTCCATTGCGCTTCGTATTTTTCCCTCTCCTCGTCCTTCTACCTTCCCTGCCCCCCTCATCGCTCCGCTTCTACCCCCCTCTTCCTCTTCCCCACGACTCACCTCACGCCAGGCCCAGCGCTGGCAGACAGTGACGTGATTGTGATTAACAACGTGCGCACTGCTGCCCCTGCTGCCCCTGCTGCCCCTGCTGCCCCTGCCGCCCCCTGCCCTGCTGCTGCTCCTGCTGCTGCTTCCACTCCCTCTCCTCCCCCGTCCTGCCCTCCTCCTCCCTCCCAAACCCCCCACCTTGTCCTCCCCCACCTTGTCCTCCCCCACCTTGTCCTCCCCCACCCCCCCCACCCCCACCCATCCCCACCACATCCCCCCCCACCCCCTCCCCATCCCACTCTCCCGCCATCCCCCCGGCGCCCTCCCCACCGCCCCCCACGCCCCCCAGGGGCGTCATGTTGGGGTTGATGTCCTCGGGGGCGAACCCCCCCGGCTGCCAGAAGTGGCCGGCAGGCAGGTTGTCCGCTGCGTCAGGAGCAAGCAGAGAGATGACGTGTGTGGGCGCCACGTAACGGATGAGATCCACCAGAGCGTCGTACCCTATGCCTGCAAGACGGTTGCAACAAGGGTAGGGCAGGTAGGAAGCAGGGGGAAGAGGGTTTATACAGAGAAAACGTGAGTGGAGGGAAGAGCAGGGAGGCAGGGGAGGATGGCAGGAAAGGAGGAGCGTGGAGTCAGACAGAACGGGGTCAGCCACAGTGCCGGAGCCAATCACCTTTCATCACTCACCCTTGATCCATCCATGTGTGTTGATCACCAGTGGCAGCGCTGCCGCCCCATGCCCGTCATAATAGTTCTGTCTGAAGCAGTCGTAGAGAGAGAAGAGCTGCCGCAAGTACAGCGCGGGATCGCTGCCAGGGCTGATGTCGCCGTACAGATGGCTTGCAACGGGGGTGCGCTGGTGCAGCGCGGGGTGGCCTGTAGTGGTTGGGGGGCAGCGGGAATGTAACAAGGGGGCAGGGGGGACGGAGAGAGGGGGGCGGGGTAGGGAGGGGAGGGCGGGCTGATGTCGCCATACAGGTAGCTTAAGGTGGGGTTTAAGGTGGCGGAGTAAACGGTGTGTTTAGAGGAGGGGTTTGTGGGTGAAGAAGGGATGGAGAGGAGGTGACGGAGAGGAGCGGAAGTGCCTACCGAAGACGGGGTGGGAGAGGAGGTGCAGCGAAACGAGCCCAGGTGGAGTGAACTCGGGCTGCCCCACGTCCGTGTCGAGGAAGGCCACACAGGGATGCCTGATGGGACGGAGGGGAGAAAAAGGGGCAGGGAAGGAGGGGAGTTGGATGGGAGAGTGGAAGTGGCGCAGGTGGGGGAGCAGTGGAAAGCGGGGGAGAGGTGGTGAGGAGAGGAGTGGCAGAGCACCTGGGGAAGCGGGAGGTGAAAGGGATCCAAGTGACAGCGTGCATGCATTCATGCCCGCACGCAGCACATATGGCAGAGGTCAGTCGCTTCACCACATGTACAGCACCACGTAGCTGACCACCCATACCTGCCCAGCATGTGGTTGATTACCCATACCTGCCCAGCATGTGGTTGACCACCCATACCTGCCCAGCATGTGGTTGATTACCCATACCAGCCCAGCATGTGGTTGACTAGAAATTCGGCAAACGTAGACTTGCCAGTGTTCACCCCCCCTACCAATCAGTATGGCCGCACACACCTATCCCCCCCAACCTCCTAATGAGGCGCAAAGCAAATGTCAAGCATACCGTACCCAGCATGTGGTTGACCACCCATACCTGCCCAGCATGTGGTTGACCAGAAACTTGGCAAACGTTGACTTGCCAGTGTTCACGCCCCCCACCACCATCACAATGGGCACGCGCACCTCCCCCCCGCGCCCGCCTCTTGCTCCGCTTCCTCCCGCCCACCACAGAGCGCCCCGCCTCCTCCCACTCGCGGCTCACCACATCGCACCGCACCGCCTCCCACCCCTTCATCTCTGAGTTTGTCAGCACCCGCCCCTCCTGCCTCCACGGCCCTGCTGCCTGCTGCCCTCCTCCTTCTCCGCCTCCCCCTTCCCCCCCCCTACCCCTCCCCCTCTCCCTCCCCCTCCTCTGCCTCCCCCTCCTCCGCCTCCCCCTCCCCCCCCCATCTCCCCCTCCGCCTCCTCCTCCACCTCCCCCTCCCCCACCCCCGCCCCCTTTCTTCCCCTTAGGAGGGGTCCACGAGAACGCCTCCCAAGCTCCACGGTCCCCCTCATACCGCTTTCCCCCCTTCTTCCCCCTGACTCTCCCCCCACCTCCCCCTCCCCCCAGCCCCTGCCCTCCTTGCCCATGCCCCCGGGGCGGCACTCGGTGGGTGTGCAGGCCGCACAGAAAGGCGGCCTGGAGTGGTTTTTTTAGCCGCCCCACATCCCTCAGCCTCAGCAGTGGCGTGCTTGGCTCCTGGGTGGGGTGGTGGTGTGAGGCAGGTGTGGGAAGCCGGGGGGTTGGTGAGGGAGGGCACTCTGTGAGTGTGCAGCATGCAGACATTAAGGCTGCCTGAGAGGCTTTCTTAGCCGGCCCACATCTCTCAGCCTCAGCAGTGGTGTGCTCAGCTCCTGGGTGGGGATTTGTGGGGCAGGCAGGTGGTGGGGTGGGGAAGAGTGGAGAGGTTGCGGGAAGGCATTTTGTGGGCGTGCACACTGCAAAGGAAGGCCGCCTGTTGCAGTTTCCTCAGCCGCCCCACATCTCTCAGCTTCAGCAGCTGTATGCTCGGCCCCTGGGGAGCGGGGGGGGCCATGAGGCGAGCGGTTGGAGAGGCATAGGACGGGCACACTGTAAGTGAGCGCCGGGGGGGGGGGGGGGGTCGCCCCACCCCCTCAGCTTGTCAGGCGGGGTTTGGGGAAGAGGGCAGCAAGAGGAAGGGGATTATGAGAATGACAGAGCGATGCTAAGGGGATGAGGACGACAGTAGGGGTCATAGTGGTGGTGACAGGCATGGTGGTGACAGGCATGGTGGTGACAGGCATGGTGGTGACAGGCATGGTGGTGACAGGCATGGTGGTGGCAGGCATGGTGGTGACAGGCATGGTGGTGACAGGCATGGTGGTGACAGGCATGGTGGTGACAGGCATGGTGGTGGCAGGCATGGTGGTTACAGATTACCATCAACTCAATCTTCCACCACCACCCTCCTCTCACCAAGAGCCACATTCCCCCACCAAGAACCCGCTCCCCACTCTGACTCTCTTCTCTCACTCACCAATCTCCCACCCTCACCTCTCTCACCTGCCCACCTCGCTCACCAGCAGTCGGAATGTGAAGTTGGCCGTGACTCTCCAATCCTTCGCTGCTTCTGTCGCAGCCATCACATCCTCAACTCCCCCACCCCCCACCGCCCCCCCCTTCTTCCCCTTCCTCCCATTCTTCCCTTGCTCCACTCCACCATCCCCCACTGCACCACCCCCAGCAGCACCCTCCTCCACCGCACCCAACCCCAGCTGACCGTGCCCCCAGGACTGGAAGAGCACCACAGCCATGCCCTGCACGTCTGTGCGCCACCCCCGCTCCGCCTTCTCCCGCCGTTTCCTCTCCGCCTCTGCCTCCGCTGCTGCCTTCGCTGCCTCCTTCTTCTGCTTCTTCGTCAGCCTCACGCCCTTCCCCCCTGCACCTGCGTCCGCCCTTCCCCCGCCCTTCCCCACCGCCGCCACCCCTTCCCCTACCTTCCCTCCCTGTTGTGCGTCTGTAGCGCCAGTCCCTGCTTCCCCAGTCACTGCAACCACTGCAGTTTGTGCAGCGGCAGCAGGCTCAGAAGCTGCAGCAGCAGCCACACTCACAGCAGCAGCAGCACCCGCAGGAGCAGAACCAGAAGCAGCAGCGGTAGGAGGGGCAGCAGGGGGAGCATGTTGGGGAGGCGGGGCAACGTGGAGCAGCACGGCGGAGGAGAGGGTGGCGTCAGCAGAGAGGGCGGTGGGGCGGTGCAGGGGCAGGGCGAAGCCGTGCACAGAGGCAGCGCCGTGCAGCAGTGTGACGTGCACGTGCCCCTCCACCACCACTGCCTCGTCCGGGAACAGAATGGCTGTGGCAGAGCGAGCGGTGCTGTGTGGTGGGATGAGATACAAGTGGAAGATGGGGAATGGATGGATGAGAGGACGAAAAGAGATTACTCACGCGTTCACTTGGATGGATGAGAGCACGGAGTGTAGAAGCAGGATGGCAAGGACCATGCGGACTAAGCGCGGAGTGCTCTTACTGCTGCTATGCGTGTGCAAATCACATCACATGACCACATTTGCCGACCATCTGCAGCCTTCGAAACAACCATTCGCCCAGCAACTGCCGGTCACGTGCACCCACCACCACCACCACTCACGCGTTCACTTGGATCCTGGCTTGCAGCGGCAGCCTCTGTGCGCCCTTGCCCTTGCTCTCGCCCTCCCCCAGCAGCACCTTCTCCAGGCTGCCATCCGCCACGCCATGCGCCATCGCATGCACGCGACTCACCACCTCCCACTCCCCCCCCCCACCGCCCTTCTCCCCAAACCCCCCTCCCCCCACACAGCCCCCTCCCCCCACACAGCCCCCTCCCCCCACACTGCCCCCTCCCCCGCCACCAGCGGCCAGCTTCTTGAGAAGCTTCAGAAGGGCCTTCTGCATGCCCTGCACGCGCCGCTCCTGCCTCGCCTCTCGCCTCTCCTGCGCCGCCTCCTGCTCCCGCACCACTCTCCGCCGCTTTGCATCCCTCTGCTCCGCCTCAAACCGCTCTTTCTCCGCCCGCCGCCGCCTCTCCTCCGCCCTTTGTGTTCTCGCTCTCAGTTTGTCTGCCTTGGCCTTCCCCAGCTTCTCCTCTCGCTCCTTCTGCTCGGCCTTCCTCGCTCGTTTCCTCGCCGTTGCCGCCGTTGCATTCAGCACTGTCTTAGTGCCTGCGCCTCCCCCCTCCGCGCCCCCCCCTGCGCCCCCCTCCCCCTCCGCCTCCCCCTCCGCCTCTTCCCCCCCGTCCGCCACCACGTGGCGGAACCACTCCTCTCCTGTCGCGCCCACCCCCGCCCCGTCCGCCTCTTGACCCTCGCCTTCCTTGCTGCCATCCCTCTCCTCTCCCTCCTCCATTTCCTCTCCATCCTCACTCTCTTCACTCCCGCTCCCCTCACTCTCACTCCCTTCACTCTCACTCCCCTCACAATCACTCTCACTCTCACTC
This sequence comes from Closterium sp. Yama58-4, assembly GCA_947470075.1. Taxonomy (NCBI): domain Eukaryota; kingdom Viridiplantae; phylum Streptophyta; class Zygnematophyceae; order Desmidiales; family Closteriaceae; genus Closterium; species Closterium sp. Yama58-4. Next base: position 1,000,969 of record CANIUD010000695.1, on the reverse strand, counting down.
TCACTCTCACTCTCACTCGCACCACTCTCATCCGCCATCCTCACAGCATCACTGCCATCCTCCGACCGCTCCTCCCCCCCATCTGAGCCCGAGTTCAAACCCAACGACCCGCTGCCCCCGCCACTACTGCCGCCCTCCTCCCCGCTCACGTCACTCATCACCACCACCCTTCTTCCCACCTCCTGTCCATCCTTGCCCGCCTCTCCCCCTTCTGCTCCTTCTCCTCCCTCGGTGCCCTCCCCTTCCGCTGCCCCGTCTGACTCCGTTTCCCCCATCTCCCCAGCCGCCTTCCCCTCCCCCTCTCTCCTTTCCCCCCTTAAGCCCCCCTCATCCTCTTTCCCCGCCGTTCCCACACCTTCCCCCCTCCCCTCTGCCACCCTTTCCCCTTCCCCTCCCCCGATCACGCCACCTTTCTCCGCCTTCCCCTTTCCCGTATCGGCCTCCCTCCTTGTTCCCTCCGCGCCCACTCCCCGCCCCAGCGCGCCCTTCCCCCCATCGCTCCCTCCTTGCGCGCCATTTACGTCCCCCCTGCGCGCGCTTACTGCGCTTCCCACCCGCCCTCCGCCCGTCTTCCGCGCTGCCCCCATCTGCTGTTTCCCCCCGCGCTTCCGCTTCTTCCCGATTCCCCCCGTCGCGCCAACTCCCCCCACGGTGTTTCCGGCCCGCGCTCCGCCTCTAATGCTCCTCCGCATCCCTCCTGCGCTCACTCCCCCCGATCGAGTACGTTCCTCCCCCGTTTTCCCCCGATTCGCTTTCCTGGCATTCCCCGCACTCCGCGCGTTTCCAGCATTCCCCGTGTGCAGGGAGCTGCCCGCGGACTTCCTCGCCCGCGCCAGCGCGCTTAAAAGAACCGACCGTTGCAAATTCTGGTAGGCAAATTACTTCAAAACGGGCTGGCCACTTGCGGTCCGTCTGAGGCTCAAACAACTAAGGGTTTCTCTAGGGCTTTGAAGTGTGGTGCTTCGGCCCATCACAACTATCCTCTTCAAAGATATGAATCGGACGAATTTTTGTATGTAGGCCAAGGAATGTCTTACGGTATAGTATATTAAAAAAAAAACAGCCATTCTGTTAAGATATGAAATTTAATGAGGTCATTCCTGTATGCTGTAGGAGCCGACTCTACCGAGTACGAAGTCGAGGCGTCAGAAGAATCGAAGAGACACCCGCAACCGTCAAACTAAGACTGATCCAGGTAGTTAACATTTGAAGTGAAAGGAGCAAGAACAAGTTCGAAACTAGTTCCCGCGCCGCACGGTTTTAACTTTGCTACAATAAGGGAATGTACCCCTTAGAGTACATGGCTAGTATAGGTCGTTCGCATTCCTTTGTACCTATATAAACTCATTGTATGAATGCTATATCAGAATCTCAGTCACTAACCACTGGGATAAAAGGGCTTGTTTGTGTAGCGGGTGAGTGCGCCCATAGCCCCCCAGGCCGACATGCCTGTAACCCTTCCCTAGGATCAAACGGGGATCACCAGTGTGTCAAACTATATATGTTATACTTGTGTAGGCTGTAGTGGGGTAGCCAATATGGGGTACAACCCCTCTAGGGTTTGTTACTTGTACCCAACCTTCTTTCAATGCATCCATTCCTGCCTAGTATTCTAACATGGTTTCAGAGCGGTTCGTCCGTTAGGACCAAAAAAAAAAATTCCTGGGCCCACCGAACGCCTGCATGCCTGCGGTTACCGCGCTGCCCCACACGCGCCCTGCCTTGCCTGCCTGTGGCGCCGCCCCTAAGGCCCGCGCCTGCCTTGCCTGCCCGTTGCGTCGCCCTAAGCCCGCGTCCGGCCCCACCCACTTGCCCGTCGCGTTGCCCCAGGCCCGCGCCCGGCCGCCTACCTGCCCGTCGCATTACCCTACGCCCGCGCCCGGCCACTTGCCTGCCTCGTCGCGGCGCCCATAAGCCCGCGCCTGCCTTGCCTGCCCGTCGCGTCGCCCTAAGCCCGCGCCCGGCCCCACCCGCTTGCCCGTCGCTTCGCCCCAAGCCCGCGCCTGGACCCCGCTCGCCAGTCGCGTCGCCCTACGGCCCGCGCCTGCCCCGTGCCTGCCTGCCCGTCGCGTCGCCCTAAGCCCGCGCCCGGCCCCCTGCCTGCCCGTCGCGTTGCTCCAAGCCCGCGCCTGGCCCTCTGCTTGCCCGTCGCGTCGCCCCACAGCCCGCGCCCGGCCATTTGCCTGCTCGTCGCGTCGCCCTCCAGCCCGCGCCCGGCCGCCTACCTGCCCGTCGCGTTGCCCTACGCCCGCGCCCGCCCACCTGCCTGCCCGTCACGGCGCCCATACCGTCCGCCGGGTAGCGGCCCCGCCCTGCTGACGGCGCGGCCCCGTCCTGCCACTGACGCGGACCTGCCCTGCCGTTGTCGCGGCCCCGCCCTGCCACCGACGCGGCCCAGCCTGGCCCCGCCCTGCCGCCGACGCGGCCCCGCCCTGCAGCTGACGTGGCCCTCCTCTGCAGCCACGTTTGCGGCCCCGCTGCCCGCCGAGTGCCGGCCCTCCCCGCTACCGGTGAGCACGCTGCCGCGCCGCCTGCCTGCCTGCCTGCCTGCCTGCCTGCCTGCATGCCTGCCTGCCTGCCTGCCTGCCTGCCTGCTTGCCTGCCTGCCTGCCTGCCTGCCTTACTGCTGCGCTGCTGCTGCTCCTGCTCCTTCTACTGCTCCTGCTGCTAGTCCTGCTACTGGCGGTGGCCAGATGCAGCTCCAGTGCCGTCAGCGCGAGTCCCTCACGCCCCAGCAGCTTCGTGAGTGGTACGCTAGTTGGGGTTGTGGCGGTAGCCGTCGTGGCTGTCGCCCTGGAGCTGGGCAGTCGGGAGCGTCTGGTAGTGGCCAGCTGCAGCTGCAGCGGCGTCCGCGCGAGACACTTACGCCCTAGCAGCTTGATAAGTGGTACGCTCAGAGTGGGGGGTCTCGAAGTATCGCTCGCTGCCCGTACGTCATTCGCACAGGTGATCGGACTGGTCAGGCTTGTGGGATGCTTGGTCACACACAGTCCCGCTGCTTCTCCCGTCTGGCGTACCGAGTTTGGCGTACCGAGTTTGGCGACGCGGCTAAGCTCCCCAGCTGGCTAGAGCTGCTTGGACAGAGGGTAGATATCTTTGCTCTTGACTATGATGCTATTCTCACTGCCATGTATGCGTTGCCTACTAGTGCTGACCGTGCCTGTTACCTGTGCGTACCGCCTGACCCAGGTATAGAGCCTGCTGCTCTAGGTGCTGGTGAGGCTGCTGCTCTAGGTGCTAGTGCGTCTCCTGCTCTAGGTGCTGGTGAGGCTGCTGCTCTAGGTGCTAGTACGTCTCCTGCTCCAGGTGCTGGTGAGTCTGCTCTCTCTGGTACTGCGCCTGCTGAGGCCTTGTACACCTTCACGCTTGACTCAGGTGCTTCCCGCTCCTTCTTTCGCGACTGCACCACACTCACGCCGCTTAGTCGGCCAGTTGCAGTCTCCCCTGCAGAGGCTCCCCTGCAGACTCTCCACCTGGACGTGTGGGGCCCAGCCCGCGTCCGTGGACCGGGCCACGAGCGGTACTTCCTGCTGGTCGTCGACGACTACACGCATTACACCACGGTCTTCCCCTTGCAGCGTAAAGGGGAAATCCCTGATGTCTTGATCCCTTGGATCCGCGCTACCCGTCTCCACCTCCGCAAGCGGTTCGGGACGGAGTTTCCCGTCCTGCGTCTGCACTCTGACAGAGGTGGTGAGTTCTCCTCAGACCTCTTGGCAGCCTTCTGTGCGGAGCACGGCATCCGCCAGACGTTCACGCTTCCGGCCTCTCTGCAGCAGAATGGGGTTACTGAGCGCCGCATTGGCTTAGTCATGGAGGTCGCTCGTACCTCCATGATCCATGCGGCTGCCCCCCATTTTCTGTGGCCGTTTGCGGTCAGGTACGCTGCGCATCAGCTCAACCTTTGGCCCCGTGTCTCCTTGCCGGAGACCTCGCCCACACTGCTGTGGACGGGGGAGGTTGGCGATGCGTCGCGTTTCTGGGTCTGGGGTGCTCGTGCCTTTGTCCGCGATACCACCGCGGACAAGCTCTCCGCCCGCGCTGTTCCCTGTGTCTTCCTTGGCTTTGTCCCTGACGCGCCTGGTTGGCAATTTTACCACCCCACCTCGCGCCGTGTCTTCCCCTCTCAGGACGTCACGTTCGACGAGTCGGTTCCCTTTTACCGTCTCTTCCCCTACCGCACTGCCCCTCTCCCCCCCCCGCCGCTCTTCCTTGCTCCAGGTGCTCCCCAGGTAGACCCCCTCCCCGCTCCCGGTCCTGCTCCTTCAGGTGTGTCTCAGGTTGACCCTCCTCCCTTGACTGCGCCGGTTGAGGTCACTGGTGACTCAGGTCCTGCTGAGGGTGGTCCTGCTCGGGGTGCTACTTCTGGGGGTACTGAGCCTGGGGGTGCGGAGCCTGGGGGTGCTGAGCCTGGGGGTGCGGAGCCTGAGGGTGCGGAGCCTGGAGGTGCTGAGCCTGGGCGTGAGGATTCTGAGGGTGCAGAGCTTGGGGGTACTGCGTCTAGGGGTGCTGCACCTGGGGGCGCTGAGGCGTCTGGTGAGCAGTCTCCCTGGAGCGGCCGTCTCCGTAGTCGCTCCGCTGGTGCCTCGCCGCTGCACTCTCGTCGTCTACTCCCTCTCTCCCCACAGCAGCTGCGTGAGTGGTACGTTGGCCGTCAGGGTCGAGCTGCTGGAGCTGGGGGCCCTGCTGCGGGGGGCGCTGGTGTTGGAGGCATTGGAGCCGGCGCTGTCCCTGGGGGTGCAGAGACTGGGGGTGCTGAGCCTGAGCGTGAGGAGCCTGGAGGTACTACGACTGAGGGTGCTGAGCCTGTGCGTGAGGAGTCTGGGGGTGCTGAGTCTGGGGGTGCGGCGCCTGAGGGTACTGCGACTGCTGGTGCGCGGTCTCCTTGGAGTGGCCGCCTTTGTCCGCGTGTGCCTCTCACCTCACAGCAGCTGCACGACTGGTACGGTCGCCGTCAGGGTCGCGCTGCTGGAGCTCGGGGCTCTGCCACTGGAGGTGCTTCTGCTGACTCTTTGTCTTCTGGCTGTCCTGGAGCTGCTGGTACTGGAGGTGCTGTGTCTAGGGGTGCTGCTGGTGGAGACGCTGGGGCTGGAGACCCTCGGACAGGAGGTGCCGGTTCTGGGGGTGCTGCTGCTGGAGACACTGCGGTTGGAGACCCTGGGACTGGAGGTTCAGGTTCTGGGGGTGCTGCTGCTGGTGGAGCTGGTCCTGGAGGAGCTGACGCTGGAGGTGCTGGTGGGGCCGCTGGAGCTGCTGGTGCTGGTGCCGCGGCGCAGCCGAGACTGTTCTTCGCTCCGCCGTCTTCGTCGTCCCCGCCACCGCCTGACTTTGTGCCTCGCCAGGTTCTTAGCCTACCGTCGTCTACTGGTCTTCCGTTACAGCCTGGCTCCCCACTGCCTGCTCCTTCTCCTTACACTGAGCAGACTGGGGGTCTTACTGCTGTGCGTCGTGAGCCTGCGTCGCGTCCTGTCTCGCCTGTCCCCTCTGGTCGTTCCGGTCGTCGTGTTCCTCGTCCGCGTCAGCCGGCTGTCCCCGGCACACACCTCGTAGTCCCTCGTCCTAGAGCTGCTCCGCAGTCTGTTCCTCTGCCGTCTCCCCCTGCGTCCTCTCTGCCTGACGTTCCGGACCCTGAGTCTGACCGGTTTCGTGCTGAGCACCCTACTGTCACGCGTCTGTTAGCCACAGTTGTCACTGACCCGTCGTTTGAGTCTGCTGCTGCGTCTGCCTTAGTTGCTAAGCTTGTTGACTTTGCTGCTGCCTGTCGTCTAGACTACGCTGCTAGTCTCGTTGCTGAGTCTGAGTCTGTCTGTCCTCCGTTCGTCGGGGGAGAGTGTGCTCTTGGCACGGACGTCCTTGAGGACAGACAAGAGGACCTTGAGTGTCTTTTGGCCGCTGCACCTCATCTCGTGGCCATGCTGCTTGCCCCTGAGGGAGACCCGGATGCTCTAGACATCCCTACCCCGCGCTCTTACGCTGAGGCGATCGCGGGTCCCTACTCCTCTCAGTGGCAGGCAGCCATGGACGCACAGATGGCATCCTGGAAGTCCACAGGCACTTACGTTGACGTGGGGCCGCCTCCTGGGGCGAACATAGTCGATGGCATGTGGATTTTCAGGGTGAAGCGGCCGCCGGGTTCTCCACCTGTCTTCAAGGCTCGTTACGTTGCTCGAAGCTTCAGTCAGCGAGAGGGAGTTGACTTCTTCCAGACCTTCTCCCCCACCCCAAAGATGACTACTCTTCGGGTGTTGCTGCACGTTGCTACTCAGCGTGACTACGAGCTTCACTCCCTTGACTTCAGCACAGCCTTCTTATAGGGCAGCCTGCACGAGGAGATCTGGCTGCGCCGCCCACCTGGCTTCACTGGGTCGTTCCCTCCTGGTACCAAGTGGAGCCTCCGGCGGCCAGTCTACGGTCTCCGCCAGGCGCCTCGTGAGTGGCACGACACACTGAGGACTACACTTGCGGCTCTTGGGTTTGCTCCTTCGACTGCTGACCCGTCGCTGTTTCTGCGTACCGACACTTCCCTGCCGCCGTTCTACATCCTCGTGTACGTCGACGACTTGGTCTTTGCCACTGCTGACACTGAGGCTCTCGCCCTGGTGAAGTCGGAGCTGCAGAAGAGACACACGTGTACTGACCTGGGTGAGCTGCGTCGCACCATCACACTGACTCAGTCACACATGGTGCAGCAGGTCCTTCAGCGCTTCGGCTTCACCTGGTCCTCGCCACAGGCCACTCCTCTGGCTACAGGTCACTCGCTCTCAGCTCCACCTTCGGACGAGTCCGTAGAGCCGAGTGGTCCTTACCCAGAGTTAGTGGGCTGCCTCATGTACCTGATGACCTGCACTCGTCCTGACCTTGCGTACCCTCTTGGCCTTCTGGCACGCTACGTGGCTCCTGGTCGACACCGAAAGGTGCACTGGGATGCCGCGAAGAGGGTGTTGCGTTACTTGTGCAGTACATCGGGCATGGGGCTCGTGCTTGGAGGGCGGAGTGAGGTGGTCCTCACTGGGCACTCAGACGCTTCTTGGGTTGACGACCAGGCTACACAGCGGTCGTCACAGGGTTACACTTTCAGCCTTGGCTCCGGTTCTGTTTCTTGGCGTTCTACTCGCTCGTCTTGTGTTCTCAGCTCCAGTTGTGAGGCTGAGATCTACGCCACAGCCATGGCTGCACAGGAGTTACGCTGGCTCACTCACCTGCCGACTGACCTGGGAGAGCGGCCTCGTTCTCCTCCAGTGCTGTACGTTGACAACAAGGCCGCCATTGCCTTGTGTCAGGAGCACAGACTGGAGCACAGAACAAAGCACATCGCTCTGCGTTACTTCTTGGCTCGTTGCAGCAGCGTGGTCCGCTTCGTCTTGCACACGTGGCCAGTCGGGCCAACACTGCTGATATATTCACCAAGGCACTTCCGTCTGGTGACCATCAGCGCTTTTGTACTTTGTTAGGTCTTGTGCCTACGTTTCCACACTTGCTGTAGACTCTGCTTGTACTGTGATATATATATACCTGCATGCTTGTTCTTGCTAGGTAGTGATCACTGTACTGTGCTTGTTGCATATATACCTCTGCATGTGAACTGGCCTTGTGGCCTTTTGCTTGTGCTCAGTGTGTGGTGACGTTGTGATCCACTCTGAGCTTGCTTTGCTTTTCTTGACTGGTCTTGTGACCCCTTGCTCTCCCCCACTTTGCCTATGGGGGTGTGTCAAACTATATATGTTATACTTGTGTTGGCTGTAGTGGGGTAGCCATGTCGAGATAGTAGGTATACTTAGGAGCCATAGCTAGGGTTTACCTAGCTAGGCAAGAGAGAATGAAGCAAAGGAGGGTTTGCACTAGCAACAATGGTGGTACAAATAGCTAACCCTAGAAGGGTTGTACTCGCTATAGAGCACCCCACTGCAGGCTAGAGCATAATATTATCCCTGACAAGCCAATATGGGGTACAACCCCTCTAGGGTTTGTTACTTGTACCCAACCTTCAATGCATCCATTCCTGCCTAGTGTTCTAACACAGTGGACCTTTGACATGCTATTATCATCTCAGTCATTTACATTCACTCTGACCTGAAGTCAACACTTTCGCTGCAAACACGACCTGCGATCAACCCTAAGCGATCATTTCGCTAAGTCTCACTTGGGATTGTAACATGGTGCCAGAGATGCTCAGGGATTCTTCGCAACTTCACCTCCGTGAAATTCTTCGAACCTAGATCTGGCGAGCGGCACACGCTCCAAGACCAAGATGGCCGGAGGATCCGGAGGCCAAACGAATCTGACGGCCGAAGGACAAACCAACCTGGCAGCGACAAATAAGGCGACAACAACAATCAGCACTGCTGCACTCGAGCGGTTATTTTCGCGACTATCAACCATGAAGAAAGATCTCAAAGCTCTGCGGAATGGCGATGCGGGGACCTCTTCCCAACTAGCACAACCTCGTCAACCGGCTCCAAAAAGCCAAGATACCGCCCCGCACACCGTCTCCCTCGACATGGACAAATCAGCATCTACTGCACCCCGTCCAAGTAACGAAGCCATCAACTCTGCGCAAGCACGCTTTCTCAGCGTTTCAAAAATCAATACTACTGCCGCGTTTGACGGTAAGGACTCTTATACATGGAGTTTCGAGCTTCAGGTCCTCCTACAAACAGCGCAGATCTACCACTACTTTGACGTCTCCTATCCTAAACCGGTGGTGTCAGAGGTCCACTGGTGATCCTCGATTGATCCTAAGGAAGGGTTACAGGCACGTTGGCCTGGGGGGTTATGGGCGCACTCACCCGCTACACAAACAAGCCCTTTTATCCCAGTGGTTAGTGACTGGGATTCTGACAGGTGGAAGACACCGAAGACTGTTAAAGACAGTAGCGAGAAAGTTGAAACAGGAAAGAGGGGTTGCACTAGCAGCAGATAGGATACATATAGCAAACCCTAATTTGGGCTGTACTCACTATAGAGTACCCCACTGCAGACTAGACAATTATAACATTCTGACACACCCCCATAGGCAAAGTGGGGTATGATCAGCACAGCAAACAATCGCATAAGAAGTTCACAAGCACAAGCAGAGCTAGAGGCAGTTACAGAGGGCAAGTGAGGAGGAGGATGGACTGTAAGAGGAGAGAAGATTGGAGGCGACGGCTGAAGCTGCTGGCACACAGGCTACTGGAGCAACTAGCACACTGGCTACCGGAGCAAGGGCACAACCTTCCCGGACTACTGGAGTAACTGGCTTCGCGGCTACGACGAGCGGTTGGTGCAACGGACCCACGGGCAACTGGCGCAACGGGCTCACTAGCTACCGGAGCAAGGACACGACCTTCCCGGACTACTGGCGCTGCTGGCTCCACAACGGCTACCTCCGTTCAACCCTCCCCCACTGTCGCAGACCCCCTTTCACACACCCCCCTATGCACCCCTAGCTCCACTCCCACGGCACCCCCCTAGCGCCACTCCCTCGGCTCCCACACATCCACCCCCCTCAGCGGCAGCTGCAGCAGTGGGAGACAGAGGAGGAGGAGGAGCAGGGGACGGCTCACACACCCGCCACCCCCATACCCGCCACCCCCATACCCCAAACGCAGGCGGCGCGCGTGCGGCGTGGGGCAAATACGTGGGCAGCAGCTGTGGCGGCGTGCGAGCAGAAGCGGGGTGGCGCGCGGGTCCTTGGGGCACTACAACGGGCGACGGGCAGGGCGGCGCACGGGCCCCCAGGGCACCGCGACGGGCGACGGGAGGGGGCGACGCGCGGGCCCCCAGGGCGCCGCGACGGGCGATGGGCAGGGCGGCGCGCTGGCCCCCGGGGCGCCGCGACGGGCGACGGGCAGGGCGGCGCGCGGGCCCCCGGGGCGCCGCGACGGGCGACGGGAAGCGGCGGCGCGTGGGCCCCCGGGACGCCGCGGCGTGCGACGGGAGGGGACAGCACGCGGCTCCCCGGGGCGCCACGACGGGCTACGAAACCGCCGCGCGCGCCCGGGGCGCGCGGCGGGCAGGAAACCGCCACGCGCCCCGAGCGCGTGGCGGGCAGAAAACCGCCGCGCGCCCCGAGCGCGCGGCGGGAAGAAAAAACGCCATGCGCGCAGGGCGCGCGGCAGGCAGAAAACGTCGCGCGCCCGAGGCGCGCGACAGGTAGGACAGCAGCGGAAGCAGGTGGGCCCACAAGCCATGAGCGATCTCGCTCTGATAGCATGTTAAAGATAGTAGCGAGAAAGTTGAAACAGGAAAAGGGGGTTGCACTAGCAGCAGATAGGATACATATAGCAAACCCTAATTTGGGCTGTACTCACTATAGAGTACCCCACTGCAGACTAGACAATTATAACATTCTGACAAAGACGCCCGGGCTCAGCAGTACAGTGAGTCCCTTATGGCATACAGCGTACTGCTACGCAACAAGACGCATGCGGAGCAACTCGGCATTCGCTCCTACAAAGAGAGCGCCGCTCCAGCCCTGGAAGCCTGGAAGCACCTCGTTGAGGTATATCAGCCGAAGGACTCAGTCACCTCCAGCAGACTCCTGCAACAACTCATGGAGACCAAGATGGGGCACGAGGAAAAGGCAAACAGTTATATTAACCGATATTAGAACATCCGTGACCAGATCACGAAGCATGGAAGCGCGATTTCGGAGGAGATCTTCGTCAAAGTCATCCTCCAAGGACTCGGGCCTGAGTGGAAGCCCTGCAAAGCGCTACTCCGACAATGAGGAACTATCTCAAAAGCCGCGCTATGCGCCACACTCCTGACTGAACAGCAGGACATGGATTCGAGCAGGACAAGCTCCGCGCCGCGCCGAAAGTGCCTCGCCTTCTACACAGACAACAGTGAAGAGCAACAACAACCAAGGCGCCATTACTGCAAAATCTGCAAGGTCTTCGGACACTCAACGGATCGATGCAAATCCCGGTCCAACTATCGCCACCCAGATTCCACTCACCATAACAACTGGGTCGGCTGACAAGACACTCGTCAGTTTCAGCCTCAACATCAAGGTGCTTGCCCTCCTGTGCAGCAGCAACAACAACAACAGGAAGAAGGACCCCAAACAGGAGCTCCTAGAACGCGATCGCAAACATGGCGACACGGCGTCGCCCACGCACCGCTGAACTAGACGACGAGGAAGAATTTCGCGGCGAGCTCATTCAACATGAAGAAGGGTGGAACAACCCCCTCAAAGATGACCATTACTACCTGTACGACGAAGAGGAGCAAGATTGGCATCAGCCAATACAACTTCGGGAAAGCCTGCCTCACGAGAATCAACGTTACGTTCCGGTGGGATGGAGAGAAAATGATCTCTTTGAGCAACGACACAAGGCGACCCTGGTGACTCCGCGAGTCGCGCTACTTCTGTGCAACAACAACGACAATTATAACACCTGGTACCTGGACAGCTGCTGTGGCCAGCACATGGTGGGATCTGTACGTTACATCTCGAACATCAGTCGCGCCCCCGCAACCTACGTCACCGTCGCCAACAACGAGCAACTACGCGCCAACGCGCAAGGCATCATGGTATTGCAAGCTCAAGACAGCAACACGCACATCTCGTTCAACGACGTGCTCTACGTACCATATCTCCGCTTCAATCTACTATCGGCAGGACAAGTCAGAGACTGCGGAGTCATGCTCACCACAGACCCATACACGCGCGACCTCATCCTCACCTATGCTTCTCCGGACACCCCTCCAGAATCACACAAATACCTCGGAAGAGCCCGCTCGATGGACGGCGTTTACGTACTGGACTTCGACATATCCAGCTGCCCAGCCTCGTCAGACGAGCTCGTTGACCTCGTTCCCCTGGATTTCCCGTTCATAAACAAGGAGTTTGCAGCAACGAGCTGGAAGGGGTTCTCGCAGAGAAAGGGATCAAGCATCAGAACTTCCCCCCCTACGCTCATCAGCAGCAAGGTGTCGCAGAGAGGGTTAACCGCACTCTCATAACGAAGGTGCGCGCACTCATGAACCAGTCCGGCCTACCCAAGAAGTATTGGCCGTACGCCATGAGCCACGCTGTGCGCCTGCACAACCTCCTCTCCACCACGGCCAACCGGGGTAATCTCTCCCCGCACATGAAGTGGACCGGCTCAAGGGGAGATCCCTCCATGCTGAGGGTTTGGGGGTGTGTGGTACAGTATCGGCCGACCTCGGCCACTATCGGCAAGTTCACTCACCGCGCACGCTGGGGAGTCCACCTGGGACTCAACTATGAGTACAGAGGCTGGTTGATCCTCGATATTGACACCAACCAGATCGTACCTGCGCGTGACGTCCTACGAATGACTCACCTTGCAGCAATGGATCGACGACCATCGCAGCAACGTCGCATGCGCCTATGCCAATCACAACCGCAGCTTTGCATCCCCAGCAGACGAGGCAGCAGCAGCAGCACTTGACTGCGACCCCACCGACGAACATCCTGGCGTACTGCCTCGCCCGCGCGACGACGACAACGATGATGACAGCGACGATGCTCCTGCGTCTGGACCATCACGACGCCAAGCTGAGCAAAGCTCTTCCTCACCTGACCACGAGAGTGACGATGATGATTTGGTGGAGGTTCCCATCACAGTCACCGCAGACACCGCCAACGTGCCCGGCCTACAGCTTCTCGGCCTACAGCTTGTCGGCCTACATACTTCAGTCACTACTCGCACGCACGCCGTCAAGCCCAAAAACCCACGCCAGACCCTCACCAGTCCTCACGCCAAGGAGTGGCGTGCTGCTATGGACGCGGAGCTGAAAGAGCTGGAGTCCCGTGACACATGGGTTCTAGTCGATTGTGCAGTGAAGGGGAGGAGGGTGCTAAGTGGAAAGTGGGTTTTTTTCGTCTGAAAACCAACGCTGACGGTACTATCGAACGCTTCAAGGCACGATGGGTCCTACGCGGGTAGGACCAGCGCCACGACATTGATTTCAATCAAACCTTTGCTCCCGTCAGTTGTCACACCTCCGTCAGGATTTTACTCGCCATTGCCGCCGCTTAGCATTTACCACTGCGGCAGATCGACGCAAAGAACGCGTTTTTATACGTGCTGGTGGATGCAACCATCTTCGTGGAGCAGCCACACACCTACGGGGAAGGAGACCCCAGGGACTGTCAGCTGAAGAAATCTCTCTACGAGATAAAGCAGGCGCCGCGTCTCTGGCAGCAGCACCTGCACAAAATTCTACTGGAAATCGGCTTCAGGCAGCTGCCACACGACCCGGGAATGTACCGCCTCCACTTCAACGGTGACTAATCCTTCTAATGATCTATGTCGATGACCTACTTTACACCGGCACCAGCAACAAACTCTTGAAGCATTTCGAAGAAAACCTGGTGCAGTGCATTGACATCACCATCAACCACAATGTCACTCAGTTTCTGGGCCTGAACATCACCTACGCGCCAGAAGCAATTCATCTGACAGCCTCCAAGTACGCAGAGCAGCTGGGGGAACGCTTCAACATTTCACCCGCACTACTCTCAACTCCTTACCGTAACCCCAACGCCAGTAACTACAAACCGGACAACAAACCTCTGTCGCCCGCAGGACTCCAACTGTACCAGCAGCAACTGGGGTGCCTGCTGTTCGCCTCTGTCACATGCCGACCCGCCTTTCGTACATCGCCAACCAACTGGCACAGTATTCTCGCAAGCCAGTAGCTGAGAACCAGCTGGACCTGGAGTACTTCATCTCCACACATGACATCGGGCTCTCCTATTCCATGCTAACGACAACCTCCTTCAATCTCAACGGCTACGTGGATGAAGATCATGCGGCTGATCCTGCGAATCGACGGTCACGAACCGGCTTCGTCTTCCGCCTGAAGCCAACTGGACCATTCTCCTGGAACTCCCAGAAACAAGAGCTGGTTGCATGTCATTGGCCGAAGCTGAGTACATCGCCGCGACAGCATTAGTTCACAAAGGTCTATGCATGCAGGAGTTGCTGCAGGAAGCAAAAATTCCAACTTCGCCTACCTTTCACCTTCACTGCGAGAACTAGAGTGCCATCAAGATCGCGAACAAGCCAGGGTTCGTGAATCGCACGAAGCACATTGCGTTTCGATATTTTTTCGTCAAGGACGAAATTGAGCAGGACAAGGTTAACCTTGCATACTGCCCCACCACTGAGATGGCATCCAGCTTCCTCACCAAGCGACTGGCACGTCAACAGTACAAACGCTGCGCCGACCTCACCAAAGTAGTCAAGCGAGTCAGCCCTCTGCGCGCCCAGGAATGAAGGGGAGTGTTACGATATGAAGAAGGCATTCCTGTATGCTGCAGGAGCCGACTCTACCGAGTACGAAGTCGAGGCATCAGAAGAATCGAAGCGACACCCACAACCGTCAGATCAAGACCGATGCAGGCAGTTAACATTTGAAGTGAAAGGAGTTGGAACACGTTTGAAACTGGTACTCGCGCCGCACGGTTTGAACTTCGCTACAATAAGGGAATGTACCCCTTAGAGTACATGGCTAGTCTAGGTCGTTTTGCATTCCTTTGTATTTCCTATATAAACTCATTGTATGCATGCTATTATCATCTCAGTCATTTACATTCACTCTGACCTGAGGTCAACACTTCCGCTGCAAGCACGACCTGAGCGATTCTTTCGCTAAGTCCCACTTGGGATTGTAACGGATTCTTTAGCACTTGTTGAAAGGAGAAGTAGAAATGGTTTGGGCAAATGCCTCAAGTTACAAAAGGAAAATTATCAAACTGTATAACACATTCTAAGGCCCTGGATATATGCGTTGTTGATATAACCGGGAATCGTAATGGACAGGACAAGACTTGCTAAGTTGTAGGTTGACAATGAAGTATCGTAGCGACCTTGTTGAATAATAATTGAAAGAGAACAAGATTATTAAAATATAGAAGTACAATAGTATAAATAGCAAGCTAGCTAGCCATGTACTTTGAAAGGTACATTTCCTCATTAACTGTATTACATAGCTACAGTTTCAGTGACTATTACCGTTCTCGACAATTACCATGTTGCATCGCAACCTTTGATGCGGTTGCTGGACGGTCAACAGTTGTGAACGTTGATTATTATCGACTGTTGACCTTCAGGTGACTCTCAAGCTTTCGCATGCTCTATACAAGCATATCGCGATACTGGTGCAGTAGTGCTGCTATGAAGTGGTGCGCTAGAAGAGGACCATCAGGAATGTTATAATAACCTTTCGGTTATTCTAACACTCCCTTTCATTCCTGAGGTTGGTGCAGTGCTGAAACTTCTGACGTGGCAGCTTCTTGGTCAAGAAATATGCTGCCATGTCATCGGTAGGGCAGTAAGTGAGTTTGACCTTGCCCTTGTCGATTTCGTCCTTGACGAAGAAGTAACGGAGTGCCATGTGCTTCGTGCGATTTATGAAGCCGTACTTGTTTACGACCTTGATCGCGCTTTGATTGTCACAAAGCAACGTGAAGTGCCCATTCATCGTTACTTTCGCTTCCTGCAAGAGCTCCATCAGGTATAGCTCTTTGCGAACAGCTGCGCTGGCGGCGATGAACTCAAGCTGACAAAAGAGCAATGAGCTCCTGCTTCTGGGAGTTCTAGGAGATGAGTCCAGTAGGTTGGAGTTGGAAAATGGAACCTGTGCGGGAGCGTCTGTTGTCAACATCTACCGCATGGTCCACGTCTACGTAGCCGTGAAGCTGTAGGGTAGCATTTAAGTTAGCTTTGTAGGTGAGCCCGACGTCAAGGGTAAAGATGAAATATTGGAGTGCTCGGCGTAGGTCTAGCAAATTCTCCCCTTCAGGTCGACGTAGATCTTGCGCAAGCTAGCTAGCGACATAGGAGAGATTCAGCCGGCACGTGACGGCGACGAACAGTAGGCACCCCAGCTGCTGTTGATAGAGTCGATGGTCTTCGATGAAGAGTGGTATGGTATCGGGTGCGTGATTAGGAGGACTGCAGAAGGGGGTGGTGAGGTTGACTGGGGCAATTGCGAATTTCTTCCGCATACTTGGCGGCGGAGAGGAGGATGGAGGTAGCAGACTGGGAGATTTTGAGACCCAGGAACTGAGTGACATTGTAGTTGATGGTTACCTCTTTGAACCGGTCAAGCAGCTCCGCGTCATCGCCGGTGTAGAGCAACTCGTTGACGTAGGCGACGAGGGGGATGAACTTGCCGCGCGATTCCTTTCGGTACATCCCTTGGTCGTGCGGAAGCTAAGCGAACAGTTTCATTAGAACGATGTGCAGGTACTGCTGCTACAGATGAGGCGCTTGTTTAATACCATAAAGGGATTTCTAGAGGAGGCAGACGGCGGCGTCGATTTCTTCGAATGTGTGTGGTTGCTTGACGAAGATGATGGCGTCAACAGGTGCGTAAAGGAATGCACTTCCGACGTTGATCTGTTGGAGCGGACGCTGTTTGACGACGGCGATGCAGATGAGGATGCGGACCGAGGTGTGCTGTCCGACGGGCGCGAATGTCTGGTCATAATCCACCACGTCAGTTTGCTCGAAGTCGCGTACCACCCATCGCGATTTGAATTTGTCAATTGCACCATTCGCGAGGGTTTTAATCCGCAAGAACCATTTGCCGGTGAGGACATGGCTCCTCTAGCAATTTTGCAGGATCGATCTGTTGGTGCAACCCTACGGTTTGCACTCGGCTTGTTGTCCGTGTGCGTGCATGCGTGTGTGCATGGAATGGTATGAGGGCATGAAACAATATATCTTTCATGCTTATAATAGTATGTGAATGATGAGTCACTATGTCCAATGTGTGTGTCGAGTCAATAGTGAGTTATCGCTAGTCGTGTGTTACGCGACCATTTGTGTGTCCCGCGCAGTTTCTATTTCGTCATTTGTGTGTCCCGTGCGGTTTCTATTTTGTCGTGTGTCGAACGTTTGGCGTGTGGCAAGTGTGTGCAACAGACCCATCAAGAACTCAAGGATGAGTTTGTGATGAAGAACCCGAGCCTTGGTTTCAAGCTTCAAGTGATTTCGAAGCTCGCCAAAAGGGTACACTTCAAGATAGTGAGAATAATTACTTTTTTGTGTAGTGTAACATTCCACTTGGTGTAGACCCTTGTGAAGGGTAGTTTCGAGACCCTTCGTGGTTGGGGACAGTGTGGCACTGGCCCATATCGCTGTACCTTGGCTCTTAGGGTATGTAGGAGATGGGAGTCATTCCCAAAGTGAGATGCATCGCTGTCTTCTAGGGCCTTCAAGCGTCGCCCTTTGCAGAGCATCTCGAGTAGTAGTGGTTGTTGCCGCTCCGAGTAGTCGTAGATGGTCTGGCTTATAGGATCGTAGGGTACATCGAATATGTCATCCCTAGGTCTTCCGCTCAAAGCTGCTGTCTCCATATTAGTCTTCAACTGAGCAGCGTAAGAAGGGTTTATCCGAAGCCGATTCAGCTTCCCTTGGGCTTGAAACCTTCCCCTAAGCCTTTGCAGCTGTGTAGGCTTCACCTGTGGGCAACGGGGAGCCTTAACACTATGCTGCGGGGAGAGAATATTAACTCCTTGGAACGCACGACCCTTTTCAACGCTCCGGGTGGTTTGCCCAGCTTCTTAGGTACCTGAATAATCTCGGAGGGATTTTTCTTAGCCTCTAAATCTCCCCTGAATTTCTCAAAGGCTTAAATATCATGAGAAGTAATCTTCTTAGTTAAAGTATCTTTATTTGATAACTTAAACGAATTCTTACTCTCGAGGGTGTTCGGCTGGAGTTTCCGGACGGTGTAGTCTTTTTTTTTTTTTTTTTTTTTGCGGAGCCTCCATTTGTCTCGGCGATTTCCTCTGTTGCCGGCCGGTCTTGACGTTTTGTATTCGCGCCATCATGTCCTCCGAAGTCACCACGTTGTCGCCTTTTCGCCTTTTCCGTATCTTTTCATGATTGCCAGGTCGATCCGCGGGTACTGGCGATGCTCGATTGTTTTACTTCGGGGGTGCCGCACTGTTGTTGCCCTGCAGCTCCGCTTGTGCCTTCTTCATTTTCCATCACGCCAGGAATCGATGTCCGGCTGCGCCGCTGAATACGCATTTCTCTGGTTTTGTCGGCTGCTGCTTCGCGTCGATCTTGTTGATATCCATAGGGTCGGTGGTCATGGGTGGTGCCAATCGCTTAGTGTAGAAAGATCTATTCGGCACGTAGCGTCGCGTCTCGGGTTGTCCTCGAGTCAACGCATCAAATCTCTCTGCTGCACACACCATGTCGCGGTAGTTGCTGTAGTTCGCGGCAATCATCTGTCAGCGGACTTCCATTTTTAGCCCCTCAGTATACGCTTAAATTTTCCCCCCATTGGTCGGGTCCGTAATTCTGTTGAAGAGGCTTTCCATCTGCTGCGTGAACTGTGTAACATTGCCATACTATATATGTCGATGAATCTGCTGCCGCGCCATGTAGCTCGAATTGATCGGTTTGAAACGTTGGACTAAAGCTGCCCGAAACCGCGTTAATGACCCCTCGCCTCGGATCTCATTACTGTTGTTAATCCAATTGAGCGCGGGCCTCGCAACAGTGTTGCTGCGAGCCGAGTCTGCATTGCATCGTGTGTCGGGGTCGTACAGCCAACGGCCTCGAAGTAAATTTCGAGGGTCGCAATGAATTGATGGACATCGGTGTCTCTTGCATTCGGATTGAACGTCTCCGGTAGCCTCGGACGTGCCGCCTCAAGATTCACTGTGGCTGCTGCTGGGTGAAGTGTCGGTGTCATCGCTGCTGCTGTAGTCGTCGCTGCTGCTGTGGCGGCTGCCGACTGGTTCGCGAGAAGCTCCTCTATTCGCTGGAGTGCCGCTCGCATCTGGTCCACGTCAGTGCGTAACTTCGTATTTTTTCGTACGAAACTATCACCATTTTCCTCCATTTGGAGATTTATAGGAAGATTTGCGAGGAGATAATAAAATTCTAGGCGCTGATCGACTTACTGCGAATCGAAAAGATTGTAGAAATGACGAGCGCTGCTTTTGTGCATCGCGCAATTCTTCCGTAGCCAAAATTCGCGTCCGATCTCGGCCGTTGAGATAAATTTGATCCGACGCTCCAAATTCCAACTTTTTTGGGCGAAATTCCTAGGGCCGTTGAGATTCGAACCGATCCGACAGTCGAAATTCCAACCTTTTAGCCAATGAACGTTAGGAGGGTACGAAACCGGTTCGAGGGGGACGTTAAAAAATAGGGCGGAACTGGTTTACGTACCCAAAATTGGCGCTTTTGTCGTCGCCCCCGCGGTTTTAAAAACAGGTTTTAGTGGTCGAAAAACTTCGCGTGTAAACAAGCTCTGGTTATCAAGTGTGAGGTTAGCGGATCGAGCTCAGAAAAGAGAGTTTGAAATTATTGAATGATCCACCTGGGTACAACACGAGGCTCTTTATAGTCTCGACACAAGGGCCCGTAACCTAGGTGTTACGCAAATGTTCTAAGGATCGCGAAGCGTCCCGAACAGAAGCTTCCTGAACTTGGTAGAAAGGCTTGAGTTCGGTACACGTAACCTGGTTCGGTGCTATAACTATAATAACATATAGGAATGCACCTAACCTAGGAAATCAAGCATATCTATGCATGATAAATAAAACCAAAGCTAGTGATAGCATAATAAGTCTAAGCAAGCTAACAAAGCCAGCATAAGTCGTCGTACTCTCACAGGTACAGGGCGAGGCTATATACAGGCTCGACACAAAGGCAGTAACGCGAGTGTTACTAGAAGGTTCCGCGGGTCGTGAAGCGTCCCGAACGGGTCCTTCCCGAATTCGGTAGAAGGCAATTCGGTGGCAACTGAAAAGCCTAGAATTCGGTGCACTCAACCTAGTTCGGTGCCTATAACTATAATAATATAGTAAAAGCAACGAACCTAGGAAATCAAGCAGAAGCAAGCAAAGCAAAATAAAGCTAAGCTAGAAAATCTATAATATAGCAGAATCAAGCAAGTAAAGTCCAGCAAAGTCGTCGTACTCTCACACGTCCCCCCTTCAAAGCGGGGTGGAGTGAGATACACCCTGCTTGACAAGATAGTCCTTGAGAGCACAGCGTGCGTTGCCCATATCAGCTTCTGCAACCCAACTGTCCTCCGATGGGTCATATCCCTTCCAAAGTATTGGAAACTCGAGAGTGTTGCAGCGTATGCGTCAATGAGTGAGCACTCGTTCCACCTCGTACTCTGGTTCATCCTGTATGAGAACAGGTGGTGGTGGCGGTAGCTGTCGTCCTGTGAACTGCTGGTTGGGGTCCTTGTAGGGCTTCAGCAGCTGAACATGGAAAGCGTTGTGAAGCTTCCACGTAGTAGGTAAGCGCAAGCGGAATGTTACTCGCGTCACCATCTCCTCAACGCAAAAAGGTCCACAGAAGCGAGGCCAGAGCTTGGACGGAAGGTGAGACAACTCCAAGTTGCATGTGTTGAGAAGCACCAGATTCTCGACTGCTACTAAGTGATCTTGTCGTTGATGATCGGCATATTGTTTCTAGGAGTTCTGCATCGTGGTGAGACGTCACTGAGTCTTCTCCCATAGCTGTTGCATGGTGGTGACGAAGTCATGTGCGACTTGGACGTGTGCCGGTATTGTTGGCTGCTGTGGTGAAAGTGGTTCCAGTCCATAGCATAGGAAGAAAGGAGGTTTCTCCGCGGCCGCATGTGAAGCGTTGTTGTAAGCGAACTCAAGTGTTGGTAACTGTAGATCCCAGTGGCTGATGTCATCTTTGCAAGATGCGCGCAGTAACTGTTCATCCACCTGATTGAGTTGCTTATTTTGTCCATCACTCTGGGGGTGGTATGCTAAATACGTTGCAAGCTTAGTCCCCAACAATCCCATGAGTTCCCTCCAGAACTTACTAGTGAACTTTGGGTCTCTGTCTAAGACGGGTGTAGCGGGGATGCCGTGGATGGTGATGATGTGGTCGAAGAAGAGGCGAGCAGTTGCTTCAGCTGTAGCCGTGGCGTTGGTCGGGATGAAGTGTCCCATTTTAGAGAACTTATCGATCACCACGAGTATAGTGTCATGCCCTCGTGAGGTCGAAATAAGTCATGTGATGAAGTCGAGGCTAACGACCTGCCATGGCTGCTCCGGTACGGGTAGAGGTTGAAGTAACCTGTTTTTTTCTGCTTGCTACTCTTCATCCGCTGGCACGTGCCTCATGAGGTGACGAACTGCTGCACGTCTGCTGCCATCCGGGGCAAGTAGTAATATTTTGCTAGTCCCGCTAACATCTTGTTGCTCCCGAAATGTCCCGCGTATGCTACGTCGTGAAACTCCTCCAGTAAGATTTGTCGGAGCGGGGCGTAGTTCGGTACCCAAATCTTTCCTGTTCCCTTCCTTACAGCTAAGTCCTTCTCCCATTGTAACAACTCTGTTTCTCTGCTGCAGCGATCTCTGCGTCCAAAAAGTACCCATGTTGGAATAGACCCTTGAGTAGAGGGTTCATCCCGTCGAGTTGGATGCCTGCTACATAACCGTGGCGGCTCAACGTGTCAGCTGTGTTGTGTAAATCGGGCTTGTAGACGATGTCGTAGTGGAAGTGGGTTTCCAAGAAGTCCACCCACCACACCTGTCGTCGTGAGAGCGTCGGCTGCGACTTCAGGTATTTGAGGCTGCCGTGGTCAATGCAAAATGTAGTGTTGACTCCCTCTAGGTAACACCTCCACGCCTTGAAGGCTACGACTATAGCTAAGGCTTCCTTGTCATGAATGGGGTAGTTCAATTTTGCTCCGTGTAGCTTCTTGCTGGGGTAGGCGATGGGCTGCAAACCACGTCCGTGATCCTGCATCAGTATTGCTCCGACTGCCTGGTCACTAGCGTCTGCTTCCACCACGTAGTCCTTGTCTGGATCCGGTAGGATGAGTACTGGCGCTGTGGTTAGTGCTACCTGTAGCTGCTCCATGTCTTGGTGATGAGGAGTATCCCATTTGAAGGGCGTATCCTTTTTCAGTAGGTCGGTCAGTGGCGCTGCTATCTTAGCATACTGCGGCACGAACCTGTTGTAATCGTTAGCAAAGCCTGGGAACTGCTGCAACTCGTTCACGTTCTCCAGGACTATCCATTTTTTGATGGCTTCAATCTTCCGCGGGTCCACGTGTACGCCCTCCGCACTCACCATGTGCTTGAGAAACTGCACCTTCTTCAGTGCGAAGTCGCTCTTCAACAACTTCACGTAGAACTCGTTTTTCCGCAGGATCTCGAACAATTTCCACAGATGCTCCACGTGTTCCTTCATGTTCTTCGAGTAGATGAGAATGTCATCCACATACACTAGTTGTTTTTAACACAATAGGCTTGAATGTGCCTAAAACGAAAGATAGAGTGCCGAGTCGTATTTCTGCATAGCAGCTTCAAACGTTCATAACGATCTGGTCACAGCTCCAAAGGACATGCTACAAATTGGATCTGCAGCGTAATGACGTTCTCCACAATCAGCAATTCAGATCGCACAATTTCATTAAGAATTCACGACAGAGCATCGGTTTAAACGAACGGCACTATGGCAGCAACATAGTCTAAGAACACACAATAGGAACAGTTGGGAAGAGTTACCGCGGGACATTGAAGAAAAATGGAGAGATGGTGGAGGAGACCTGGTTTTCAGCAACAATGATGAACGGTATGAAGCTTCACATCCAGCACCACCGTAGTTGCACCTAGGTGCGTTGAGGTGGAAGCCGACGTTGCCGATCACCAACATCAAGGGACTAGATTTCATCTTGGGGCGAGATTTCCTGAAGCAGTTCAACCCCGAGATCGATTGGGTCAATCGGAAGGCGTGCATCTACAACAACGGGAAACGTGTGGAGCGGCAAAACTGGACGGATACAGGGGACGTTCCTGAAACGACACTGGCACGGTTCGAACAGACGGTGAACGAGAGTAGCACGGATGCGTGGAGGTGTACCTGGACGTCATTCTCATCCCCTCCTGCCATAATTAGTTACCTAGCACTAATTATGCGTGGTTTCTCCTCCCCTGTTAGCACAGGTTTCTCCTCACTAGTAATGCTGGTAATTAGTTAGTACCGACTGAGTCCGACAGAACTCTGGTTTCTCCTCCCCTGCGTGTGGTTCCTCCCCTGGATACTAGCATAGGTTTCTCCTCCCCTGCTAGACGAATGCGTGGAGATGTACCTGGACGACATTCTCATCTACTCCAAGAACATGAAGGAGCACGTGGAACATCTACGAGAAGCTGTCAAAAAGCGACTTCGCACTGAAGAAGGTGCAGTTTCTCGGGCACATGGTGAGTGCGGAGGGCGTACACGTGGACCCCCGGAAGATCGAAGCCGTCAAATCGTGGAAGGTTCTTAAGGACGTGAAGGAGTTGCAGCAGTTCCTAGGCTTTGCCAACTACCTCAACAGGTTCGTGCCGCAGTACACTAGAGTAGATAGCAGCGCCACTGAGAAATTTACTGAAAAAGGATACGCCCTTCAAATGCGATACTCTTGATCAGCAAGCCATGGAGCAGCTACATACAGCACTGACCACAGCGCTAGTAGTCATCCTACCAGATCCAGACAAAGATTACGTTGTGGAAGCAGATGCTAGTAACCAAGCAGTCGGAGCGGTACTGATCAGGATCACGGACGCGTTTTGCAGCCTATCGCCTACCTCGGTAAGAAGCTTCACAGAGCTGAACTAAACTACCCCATCCAAGACAAGGAAGCCTTAGCGATAGTCACACCCTTCAAGGCGTGGAGGTGCTACTTAAAGGGAGCCAAGACTACAGTCTACACTGACCACTGCAGCCTCAATTATCTGAAGTTGCAGCCGACACTCACACGACGACAGGTGCGGAGGGTGGAATTCCTGGAGACCCACTTCCACTACGACATCGTCTACAAGCCCGGGCTTCATAGCAAAGCAGATGCGTTGAGCCGCCCCGATCATGTAGCAGGCATCCAGCTCGACGGGATGAACCCTCTACTCAAGGGTCTATTCCAACATGGGTACTCCGTGGACGCAGAGATCGCTACAGCAGAGAAACAGAAGTTGTTACAGTGGGAAAGGGACTTAGCTGTAAAAAGGGTTCAGGAAAGATTTGGGTACCGAACTCTGCCCCAATTCGCAGATCCTACTGGAGGAGTTTCACGACGTACCATACGTGGGACATTTCGGGAGCAACAAGACGTTAGCAGGAATAGCGAAGTATTACTACTGGCCCCGGATGGCAGCAGACGTGCAGAAGTTTGTCACCTCATGTGACACGTGCCAGCGGATGAAGAGTAGCAAGCAGAAAAAAGCAGGGTTACTGCAGCCTCTACCCGTACCGGAGCAGCCATGGCAGGTCGTTAGCCTGGACTTCATTACAGGACTTCCTTCGACCTCACAAAGGCATGAAGCCATCCTCGTAGTGATCGATAAATTTTCCAAAATGGGTCACTTCTTTCGGACCAACGCCACGGCTACTTCTGACGCAATTGCTCGACTCTTCTTTGACCGCATCATCACCATCCACGGCATCCCTGCTACACTCATCTCAGACAGAGACTCCAAGTTCACTAGTAAGTTCTGGAAGGAGCTCATGGGATTGTTGGGGACTAAGCTTGCAATGTCTTCAGCATACCACCCCAAGACTGACGGACAGCGGAGCGACTCAATCAGGTAGTTGAACAGTTACTGCGCAGAGCTTGCAAAGACAACGCTAGCCCCTGGGATACATAGTTACTGACACCTCAGTTTGCTTACAACAACGCTTCACATGCGGCCACAGGAAAAACCCCTTTCTTCCTGTGTTACGGACGGGAACCACTTACACCACAGCAGCCAACCACACTGGCACACGTCCAAGCCGCACACGACTTCGTCACCACCATGCAGCAGCTATGGGAAAAGACTCAGCGACGTCTCACCAAGATGCAGAACTCCCAAAATTGGTATGCCGATCGTCAGCGACGAGATCACTCAGTAGCAGTGGGAGATCAAGTGCTTATGGACTCACGCAACTTGAACCTGTCTCACCTACCATCCAAACTCCGGCCTTGCTTCTGTGATCCCTTTCTCGTTGAGGCACAGGTGACACCAGTTACATTCCGCTTGTGCTTACCTACTACGTGGAAGCTTCACAATGCTTTCCATGTTCAGCTACTGAAGCCCTACAAGGACCCCAACCAACAGTTCTAGGGACGGCAGCTACCGCCACCACCACTTGTACTCGTACGAGATCGAGCGCGTTCTTATTCATCGGCGCCGTGGCGGCTAAACCCTCGAGTTGCTGATACGCTGGAAGGGATACAACCCCTCAGAGGACAGTTGGGTTGTAGAAGCTGATATGGGCAACGCACGCCGTGCTCTCAAGGACTATCTTGTCAAGCAGGGTGTATCTCACGCCACCCAGCTTTGAGGGGGGGACGTGTGAGAGTACGATGGCTTATATTGGCTTTGCTAGCCTGCCTAGACTTTATTATGCTATTACTAGCTTTGGTTTTATTTATCATGCATAGATATGCTTGATTTTCTAAGTTAGGTGCATTCCTATATGTTATTATAGTTATAGCACCGAACCAGGTTACGTGTACCGAACTCAAGCCTTTTCGGTTGCCACCGAATTGTTTTCTACCGAGTTTAAGTAGGTTCTGTTCGGGACGCTTCGCGACCCTCAGAACATTCGCGTAACACCCGGGTTATTGGCCCTTGTGTAAAGACTATATATAGCCTCGTGTTGTACCCAGGTGGATCATTCAATTCAAACTCTCTATTCTGAGATCCTCGAACCTCACAATACCCAGATGGTTCATTCAATATAATTCTCTTTCCTGAACGAGATCCTCACAACAATGATAACGAGAATGTCCAAAGGTTTTGCAGTTGTGACAAAAAGGAGGTACGTAGCACTGCTGCTCCTGTTGTTGTGGCTGCTGCAGTCGCTGTTTCTGCTGCTGCAGGAAATGAATCCGTCGTTGCTGCTTTGGCACTTCCACTTGGCCGTGTCTTATTAAAGCGATCTGATTAATCTACTTATTGTTTTTGCTGTCATACAGGTCCATGTCTTGCTGCTTGGCAAGAAGTGTTGCACAGAGGTGTATCTCCGAGAAGTTTCCTTGTGTACAGAGAAGAGAGCACATTTGACGCCCTTGAGCTCCAAGTCCTGCAATGACAACTGTCACGAACATTGTTTCAAGAAAGTTCCTACCGCTTCTGTTGAACTGGTCACGTAGCTCTCTGCACCTGATGATGTACTACACCGCATGCTCTCTTGCTTTCATTTACACGTTGTTCAATTGCGACATGAGCCTGCTTTGTTTTACACAGTCTATACTCCTGGGTTACTGGCCTTGTGTCGAGACTATGTATAGCCTCGTGTTGTACCCAGGTGAAGCAATCAATTCATTTTTACTTTTCTGAACTCGATTCTTGATCCTCACACTACTTCTCTTCCCTCGGTTGCACGTCAGGTGCCGTCTTCTTCCCCACAGCTGTCTTCAAAGTCACCACAGCGGCCTTCGGCCACTCACAGGTGGAGACAACTGCTGCAAAGGTGGTTGCTCCGGCTGCTGCTGCTGCTGCTGTTGCTGCACTTCCCGCTGCTCCCCCTGCTGCAGCTTCTATTGCTGCTGCTCTTGGAGCTTCGACGGCTTGAGCGTGAGGAGCAGGAGCAGTTGGAGAAGGAGAGGCTAGAGCTGGAGCAGCAGCAATAGAAGCTGCAGCAGCGGGAGCAGCAAGAGCTGCAGCAGCGGGAGCAGCGGGAGCTGCAGCAGCAGCAGCCGGAGCAGCCACCTTTGCAGCACTTGTCTCCACCTGTGAGTGGCCTTCAGGCCCTTAGTCTTTGTTCCCCTCCTCCAGACTGGTCTCTGTCTTCTCTTGCTTATGGTCCTACATTTCCCCCATCGGACTCGTCTCCGGCTAGGTCACAGTCATCTCCTACTGTTGTCGCGCACGACTGGACAGTTCGCTGTCCGGATCGTGCACGTCCCTTGTATCCTTTTTAAGACCTCCGCACTGTCTTACTTCGTTCAAGTCCCATCATTCTCCGCCTCAGTCTATTCTCCCGTCACCTCTTGAGTCGTCTCTTACAGCCTCCACCTCTACCCCTATCACTGATTACTACCGTGCCGCCCGTCCTATTGTCACCCATGTTCTCGCCTATCGAGTCATGGACCCTCATGCCTCTCTGTTGTCTGTTTTAACTCTTACTGCCGTTGTCGCTGACTTTGCCGCCACCCACCGCCTTGACTACGCCACCCGAATGGTGGCTCTCCATCCTCTGTCCGTCTAGGGTGAGTCTGCCCTTGGCTGTGATGTCCTAGAGGACAAGTAGTTTGAGCTGGAATTCTAGGCAGCTTCTTGTTCCCATCTCCGTACCACGCTGCTAGCCCCTGAGGGAGATCCCGACGCCCATGACATACCGACTACTCACACGTACCTTGAGGCAGTGTCAAAACAGTGGGCCTCAAAGTGGATAGTGGCCATGGAGGCAGAGATGGCGTTTTGGAAATCCACAAGCACGTATGTCGACGCAGCTCCCCCGCTTGGGCCGATCGTAGTCAATGGCATGTGGATCTTCAAGGTAGAGCGGCCGTCGGTATGACCGCCTGTTTCAAGGCGCACAGTGGCTAGAGGCTTCAGTCAGCAAGAGGGAGTTTGTTGGTGCAACCCTACGGTTTGCACTCGGCTTGTTGTCCGTGTGCGTGCATGCGTGTGTGCATAGAATGGTACGAGGGCATCGCTAGTCGTGTGTTAATGCGGTCATTTGTGTCTCGCGCGCGGTTTCTATTTTGTCGTGTGTCTCGTGCGCGGATTCTATTTTGTCCGGTGTCGAACGTTCGGTGTGTCAGGTCTGTGCAGAAGAACTCAAGGATGCGTTTACGATGAAGAACCAGAGCCTTGGTGTCAAGACTCGAGTGATTTCAAAGCTTACCAAAGGGGAACACTTCAAGATAGTGAGAATAGTTACATTACTTTGTGTAGTGTAACATTTCACTTGGTGTAGGCCCTTGTGAAGGGTAGTTTCGAGACCCTTCTTGGTTGGGGACAGTGTGGCAGTGTTTAACATCACTGTACCTCGGCTCTTGGGGTTATAGGAGTTGGGAGTCATTCCCAATTCGTAACTCTTCCAATTGTGTGTTCAAAGACTATGTTGCTGCCATAGTGCCGTTCGTTCAAACCAACGCTGTGTCGTCAATTCTTAATAAATATGTACGATCTAAGTAGCGTGTTGTAGGCCACGTGAAGACACTTAAAAATTCCAATTTGAATCAGGTCATTTGGAGCTGTGACCAGATCGCTATGAACGTTTAAAGCCGCTGTGCAGAAATCTGACTGTGCACTCTATCTTTCGTTTTAGGCACTTTTCAGCCTATTGTGACAATAACAAGTGGTATCAAGGCGTCTTGGAGCAGCTTCGGTGATGTCTGGACCTGAAGAAAGGGGTGGCAGAGGTGCTGGTGGCAGTGGAGAAGCCCAAGCACAAGGCCAAGCCCGTGATTCAGCCGTGGCGCCCGTGCAACCTACTCTTGGACCTTCTAGGGATGAACCAAGAGTGTTCGGGCTTGACAAGTTCAACGGCGATAACTTTCCTGAATGTTCCTTCAGAATGGAGAAACTGTTGGACCACTATGACCTGCTGGAGGTGATGGAAGGAACGAAGAAGCGCCCCAAGAACGACCTGGAGAAGAGCCCGTGGGTCAGAAGAGCGCACAAGGCTACCTCCTACTTGGGCAAGCGTTGGGGAGCAGCCAAATCCGTCACATCAAGCCTTTCCAGCGTGAACCAGAGAAGGGACCTAAAGCATGGGCTGCTCTCAAGGGTGTACACGCTCCTGCAACAGCGGCGGTAGCTGTGGTGTTGGAACGGCAAATGGCGACACTACGAATTGAAGAAGATGAACCCGTGGAAGAAGGGGTGCAGAAATTATTCAAATTGTTGACGCGGCTTGAGGGAGCTGATTTGAACTATAGTGAGCTCCAAAAGAAGACCAAGTTGCTGGCCCTACTCCCCAATTCATGGTCTTCACTCATCATTAACTTGAATCATGACTTGCCCCGCCTCTCGCTTGAAGACGTGAAGCGAGCAAACCTTTAAGAGGACTTCCGCCGCCGTGAGTTGGCGAGTGCGGATGGCGCCGGGGCAGCAAGCTTCGGCCGTGGATATGGCCAAGGAGGAGGCATAGGACGAGGGGGAGGAAGGTTTGGTGGCAGCAACTTTTGTGGAGGCCATGGGAATGGCGGATACGGCAGCGACGACAAGAGCTACGGACGCGGTCGCGGCCGATTCGACGGCGAGTGCCACTATTGCCACAAGAGCGGACACATGTGGCGCGATTGCTTCAAACTCCCTGATGGTTGGACCCCTGCTCAAGGCCAAGAGGGTAGAGGAGCAGGAGGGAGAGGAAGAGGCCCTGAAGACCGTGGCGGTCGCGGAGGTGGTGCTGCAAACATGAAAGGCGGAGATGTAAACAACGACCCGAGCGACGATCAGTTCCCGGGTTATTTTTTTTGTCGTGTCGACGCTAGCACCGGCTGGTCCAGAGAAGGATGAAGGCTTTGAGGAGCCAGCAGCTGTGGGAAAGGTCACCCTACACTTCCTGGACTATTGGGTGACCAATAGCGGCGCTACCTATAGCATGACACCTCGCGCGGACTTGCTCACCGAACTCGAACCGTCACCGGTGAAGCATGTCACATCGGCTTTGGGGCAGCGAGCAGAGGTGAAAGGCATGGGCAAGGCCATGTTCAAGGGTGCTGATGGGAAGATGTTGGACCTCAAGAACGTGCTTTGGGTGCCCAACCTTGCTGCCAACCTGATTTCCGTGCGGCGGTTGGCAAAGGCCGGCATGGACACGAGCTCGAAGGGAGCCAAGACATACACCACAAGGATTGGTGAGCGGAATCTATGGGACCTTCATGAGGACATGGATGTCTACAACAAGATGTGGCAGATCCCTGTGGTCCCAATGCCTAAGGAGAGGCAAGTGGCAGCAAGCATCAGCACCAAGGGCGAAGCGGTTGGTAGCGGCTATGGCGCGAACAAAGGCGCCAAGGAAAGCGAGTCCAAGAAGAGCAAACCTGGAGTGACAAGCAAGCTCGGTGATCATAAGGAGAGTGGTGCAGCAGCCAAGGAGCAGCACAAGGGTGAGGAGAACCCCAAGGCAGCAGCGAAGGAGGAGTACGGAGAGAGTATGTGGGGCGCTATTGCGAGCGCGGCATTCTCCAATCCGACTTCGGTTACGGGGGAGTGTGAGTGGCTCACCTTGGATCCGCGAATGTGGCATGTGGCCCTACCCATCTTGTAGCAGCTAGTGAAGAATCAAATGGTTGCTGGCATATGTATAAAGGGGGAGCCCGATGAGGTACTTGGCTGCCCGACGTGCATGCAAGCCAAGTTCACCCGTTTCCCGTTCTCTAGTTCGGAGGCAACGGCAAAAGCACAACTTGATGAGGTGGTGATGGACGTGGTGGTCCCCCTGAAGCTTGGAGCAGCTGTAGCTGAATATTTCCTCACCATTGTCGACGTCTACACCCGCATGACCTGGGTGTACGTGCTGTCCAAGAAGAGCGACGTGGCTGAAACGGTGAAGACCGATTGGTTGCCGATGGTGGAGCGGCAACAAGACCGACTTGTGAAGTCGATCCGCACCGATCGAGGGGGAGAGTTCCTGAGCAAGGAGTTCGGATTGTGGCTGAAGAAGAATGGAATAAGGCACTCCCTTACTATGCCATACTCCCCTGCAATGAACAGCATCGCCGAGCGAGCGAACCGCACGATCACGGAGACGGCATTCGGGTTGCTCATCGAAGCTGGGCTACCCGATTACTTTTGGCCTGCCGCGGTGCGGAGTGTGTGTGTGGCCAAGAAAAGAGCCTTGAATCATGTGGAAGCCGACAAATGGGTGCCCTATGTGGAGTGGCTTGGAAGGAAGCCGAAGGTGAACATGCTTTGGGTGTTCGGGTGCATGTGCATGGCGCTCGTACCTAAGCATCTTCGGCACAACAAGCTTGGAGCCAAGGCGATATGGGCCATGCATTTGGGCATGGCTCAAAACAGCAAGGGATGGCTTCTTTGGGACCCATTCACCAAGAAATTCTTGGTGAGCAGGGACTGCAAGTTTATGGAGAGCCTGATGAACAAAGATTGGAAGGCGGAAAATGAGGCGAAGATAGGCGTGCGGTTTGAGTAGGTGAAGAGTTCCGGTTTGGAGCATGTGGAGCTGCCTTTGGAGCTGAGCAGCGGCAGCACCACCACAAGGCAATCTTCCCTTGTGAATGAGGGAGAGGAGGCCAAGGATGCAAAGGAAGAAGAGGAGGAGGTCCACATGCACTCCTTGAGCGCTCACCATGTGTCCAAGAAACGAAACTTTCTTCAAGGCAAATTCGCTCTTGGATAGCTTGACGTAGAATTTTTCCCGTCGAAGTATCTCGAAGACGCGTCGTAGGTGGTCGATGTGCTGCTTCATGTCCCTCGAGTAGATCAGGATGTCATCTAGGTACACCACCACGCATTCGTCGAGTAGAGGCCTGAGAATATGGTTCATTTCGGCCTGGAATGTAGCGGGTGCATTGGTGAGACCAAACGGCATGGCGAGGAACTCGTAGGATCCGTATCGTGTCCGAAACGCCGTCTTATGGATGGAGTTATCCGCCATCCGGATCTGCCAATATCCCGATCTCAAATCAAGTTTGGAGAATACCGTAGCTCCCCAAAGCGGGTCAAGCAGATTGTCGATCCGTGGAATCGGATACTTGTTTTTTATCGTCTGCTTATTGAGAGCTCGGAAGTCGATGCACATGCGTTCACTACGAGCGCTACGAGCGCTCCATGGATCTGAGTTACCCCGCAGCAACGCCAAGGCCTTCAAGTCCCTGCAGCTGAGGAGGAAGGAAGGGGCAAGAGGAGAGTCCAAGCCCCTAATAGGCTGACCTATGATGCACCGGGAAAGGAGGACAAGTCAGCCCTGGCCGGAGCGGCAATGATGGTTGGAGATGACGGGGAGAGTGACTACGAGGAGTGTACGTTCGTGTTCTTCTCTCCGGTGGAGATGCCGGGAGAACCAGCAACTCTCAAGGAGGCCTTGGAGAGTAGTGATGCTGAGGAGTGGAAGAAGGCCATGGAGAGTGGGCTGAAGAGCATTGAGGAAAACGGCACGTTTGAATTGGTGGAGCTACCGGAGGGGCGTAAGGCGATAACGTCCAAGTGGCTCTTCAAGATCAAGTCGGACGACGGCGGCAAGATCGAGCGCTACAAGTCTAGGCTTGTAGCCAAGGGGTACCAGCAGAAGGAGAAGGTGGACTTCAAGGAGTTGTTTGCTCCTGTAGAGAAGCCGACGATGCTGCGGACCCTACTCGCGGGAGCTGCCATCAAAGGATGGGTGGTGAAGCAGATGGACATCACAACGGCATTCCTCAACGGCGTCCTAGAAGAGGAGATCTTTGTGGCACAGCCAGAGGGGTTTAACGATGGTAGTGGCAGAGTGTGGAAGCTGAAGAAGGCCCTCTATGGGCTTAAGCAAGCCCCTAGGCAGTGGTACTTGAAGCTGCGTGAAGTACTAGAGGAGATCGGCTTCACTCCCTCAACGGCCGATCACTCATTGTTCATGCTTGGCGAGGGGGAGCAGAGGAGCTTCATGGTGGTCTATGTGGATGTGATCCTCATCTTCTCACCCTCCTCTGACCTTGTGAAGGAGGTGATGCTGAAGCTTCAAGACAAGTTCAAGTGCAAGTCCCTTGGTGACGTGAACTTCTACCTTGGGCTCCACATCGAACGAGACGGGGAGAAGCGGAGCATGCGAGTGCATCAACGCAAGTACCTGGAGGCATTGGCTGCCAACTTTGGGCAGAGTGAAGGGCATGTGGCCACTCCATTCCCCTCTGGATTCAAGTGTGTGAAGGGACCCGAGGAGGAGAGCATTGGAGAAGAGGAGAGGCGCCGTTTTCACTCATTGGTGGGCAGCCTCATGTATGCGGCGGTCAACACACGACCGGATGTCGCGTTCGCTACCGGGCAGCTGGCTAGGGTTGTTCAATGCCCTAATGAGGAGCAGGTAGCAGCTGGAATGAGGGTGGCCAAGTATCTTGGCCAAACACCGACCGTTGGGCTGCAATACTCGGCAGCGGCACAAAGGCGCCAAAAGGGCGCGGATGGCATTGAACCCATGCGTTTGTTCCTCACTGCCTTCTCGGATGCTTCTTATGCATCAGAACCAGAGGACATGACAAGTGTGGGAGGCTTCATCTGCTGTGTTGGTGGAGGCCCAACTGCTTGGGAAAGCAAGAAGCAAGTGAACCAAGCTTTGAGCTCGGTGGAGTCCGAGTACATGGCACTCTTCCGTGCCGTACGGGAGATTGTGTGGCAGCGGCATTTGTTGGCTGAATTGGGGGGGGGAGCAGCAAGGACCTACCCCTCTCTACTGTGACAGCCAGGGAGCCATTGCTCTTGCTAAGAACCCTGTCTTGCATGACTTCACGAAGCATATGGGGGTCAAATGGCACTGGACGAGGAGCATGGTGGCCGCGGGTGAAGTTGAGTTGCGCTACGTGAAGACGACGGGGCAGCCAGCTGACATGATGACCAAGAGGCTAGTGGAGCAGCAGCATTGGAAGTGTTTCAAGCTGGCTGGGACGGCTCTGAACCAAGAGAGCAAGATCCTAAGGCCAGCAGTCCAAGGGGGAGTTTGTTGGTGCAACCCTACGGTTTGCACTCGGCTTGTTGTCCGTGTGTGTGCATGCGTGTGTGCATGGAATGGTATGAGGGCATGAAATAATATATATTTCATGCTTATAATAGTGTGTGAATGATGAGTCATGATGTCGAGTGTGTGTGTGTCGAGTCAATAGCGAGTTATCGCTAGTCGTGTGTTAATGCAGTCATTTGTGTCTCGCGTGCGGTTTCTATTTTGTCGTGTGTCTCGTGCGCGGTTTCTATTTTGTCCTGTGTCGAACGTTCGGCGTGTCGCATATGTGTGCAGAAGAACTCAAGGATGAGTTTATGATGAAGAACCAGAGCCTTGGTGTCAATACTCGAGTGATTTCGAAGCTCGCCAAAAGGGTACACTTCAAGATAGTGAGAATAGTTACATTACTTTGTGTAGTGTAACATTTCAGTTGGTGTAGGCCCTTGTGAAGGGTAGTTTCGAGACCCTTCTTGGTTGGGGACAGTGTGGCACTATTCCACATCACTGTACCTCGGCTCTTGGGGTTTGTAGGAGCTGGGAGTCATTCCCAACTCGTAACTCTTCCTAACTCTTCCTAATTTGTGTCCTAAGACTATGTTGCTGCCATAGTGCCGTTCGTTCAAACTAATGTTGCGCTGTCAATACTTGATGAAATCGTGCGATCTAAATTGCCTATTGTAGGTCACGTGAAGATGCTCTAGATCCAATTTGAATCAGGTCATTTGGAGCTGTGACCAGATCGCTATGAATGTTTCAAGCCGTTGTGCAGAAATCTGACTGTGCACTCTATCTTTCGTTTTAGGCACATTTCAGCCTATTGTGACTGTAGCAAAGTTGACTTCTTTCAGACCTTCGCATCGACTCTGAAGATGACTACTCTTCGGGTGTTACTTCACGTTGCAGCACAGCGAGATTACGAGCTGCACTCGCTCGACTTCTCCACCGCTTTTCTCTAGGGCAGTGTGCATGAGGATATCTGGTTGTGCCGTCCTTCCGTCTTCACTATCACTTTCTCGCCTGGAACCCAGTGGAGCTTGAAGCGACCAATCTATGTTATGCACCACTCTTGCTGCTCTCGGGTTTCATCCTTCGTCCACCGACCCATCGCTGTTCGTTCGTTCTGGGCCCACACCTTTCTGTCTGAATGTTATTCTCTAGCCTATAGTGGGGTGCTCTATAGCGAGTACAACCCATCTAGGGTTTGCTATATGTATCCTCATTGCTGCTAGTGAAACCCCTCTTTTGCCTAAACTTTCTCTTGCCTAGCTAGGGTTCTTCTAGCTATGGCGCCTAATTCTAGCCACTATTCTCACATGGTATCAGAGCGGTCACGCTCCTGGCCTGTGGGCCCACCTAACAGCTTCCGCTGCTGTTCGCTGTGTTGCGCGCCCCGTGGCGCGCGACGGATTTTTCTTCCCGCCATGCGCTCGTACGCGCGGCCGTTTTCTGCTCGCCGTGCGCACGGAGCGCGCGGCGGTTTCCTGCCCGCCGTGCGCCCCGGGGCGCGCGGCGGTTTCCCCCCGTCGGTTCCCTCCCGTCGCCTGCTGCAGCTCGCCCGTCCCCTGCAGCAGACCCCCCCGTCGCCCCCGCTGCCCAGTCGCGGCGCCCTAAGACGCGCGCGCGACGCCTGCTGCCCCGTCGCGACGCCATGGGGAGCCGTGCGCAGCCCCCCCCACTCGTCGCGGCGCCCTGGGGGGCAATGCGCGGCCCCGCTGCCTCGTCACGGCGCTCTGGGGAGCCGCGCGCGACCCCGCAGCCACGTCGCGGCGCCCTGGGGAGCCGCGCGCGACCCCCCGCTGCCCCGTCGCGGCGCCCTGGGAAGCCGCGCGCGCCCCGCCCGCTGCCCCGTCGCGTCGCCCTGGGGAGCCGCGCGCCCTCCCCCGAATCGCCCCCGAATCGCCCCTTCCCCCCCCCCCCATTCTGCCTCTGTTAGGGTTTGGGGGTGGCGAGTGTGGGGGTGGCGCTTATGGGGGTGCTGGCTGTGTGCTCCGTCCCCTGCTCCTCCTCCTCCTCCGTCTCCCGCTGCTGCAGCTGCCGCTGAGGGGGGTGGATGTGTGGGAGCCGAAGGAGTGGTGCTAGGGGAGTGATGTGGGAGTGGAGCTAGGGTTTGAACAGGATGTGTGTGAAAAGGGGGTGGGACGGTCGGGGGAGGTTGAGCGGAGGCTGCCGTCTTGTCGTCAGCAGCACCTGTAGTCCGGGGCGCTGTTCCGGTAGCCCAGTCGTAGCCAGCTGCGCCAGTCGCCCGTGGGTCCGTTGCTCGTCTGCCGCACTTAGCCGCGGAGCCAGTTACTCCTGTAGTCCGGGGCGCTGTTCCGGTAGCCACTGTGCCAGTGTGACTCCTGTTGCCCGTGTGTCTGCAGCTTCAGCCGTCGCCTCCTCCTCCTCACTTGCCCTTTGTGAATGCCTCTAGCTTTGCTGGCCCTTGTGAACCTGCCCTGTGCTTGCTCATTGTACTGATTCCACCCCACTTTGGCTATGGGGGTGTGTCAGAATGTTATTCTCTAGCCTGTAGTGGGGTGCTCTATAGCGAGTACAACCCATCTAGGGTTTGCTATATGTATCCTCATTGCTGCTAGTGAAACCCCTCTTTTGCCTAAACTTTCTCTTGCCTAGCTAGGGTTCTTCTAGCTATGGCGCCTGATTCTAGCCACTATTCGCACACTTTCTTCGTTCTTCTGTACGTCGACGACATGGTCTTCGCTACAGCAGACAGGGTCATTCTAGCTGAGATGAAATCCGAAGAGCAGAAGAGACACACGTGCACTGATCATGGTGAGATGTGCTGCTCACTTGGCTTGCAGATCACCAGGGACAGAGCCGCTCGCACCATCACTCTGACTCACTCACACATGGTTGAGCAGGTCCTTCAGCAGTTCGGGTTTCAGTTCTCTACCGCATAAACCACTTCTCTTGCCGTTGAACATAGACTCACGGGCCCTTTTCTAGACGAGCCATTTGAGTCTTGTGGTCCCTACGCATAACTTTTGGGCTGTCTCATGTACGTGATGACTTGTACTCGTTTGAAACTCGCCTTTCCCCTCAGCGTCCTCTCTCGCTTTGTTGCGACTGGGAGACACCGTCCTGTTCACTGGACAGCTGCTGTGAGGGTGGCGAAGTACATGGCGATTACATCATGCATGGGGCTTGTGCTTGGAGGGACACAGCTAGTTGTGCTGGCCAGTCATTGCGACTCTTTATACGCTGACGACGTGAAGATCTAGCGGTCTACTCAGGGGTACTACATCAGCTTGTGCGCTGGAGATGTGTCGTGGAGGTCCACACGCTCATCGTCTGTGGCGCGCTGAGGTAGAGATCTGCGCCGGTGCCATGGATGCGCAGGAGCTTCGCTGGTCGACTTTCTTGCTCACCGACCTTGGTGAGCGGCCGAGCTCTGCACCAGCCTTGTTCGCTCATAATAAGGCCATGATCCTCCTATGTCGAGAGCCTTGACTAGAGAGCACAGTGAAGCACATTGACGTCATGTACTTTCTCCTGCGAGTGTTGTAATGACGCGGCCAGGCACGCTTGGACTTCGTGGAGTTCGAGGCCAACACTGCAGACATGTTCACCAAGTCTCTTTCGCCTGATGTTCACCATAGGTTCTATCTGCAGTTAGGCCTTGTTGACGCAGGCCCTCAATTACTGTAGTTTTGCCTTTTGCTTGTTGCTTTGTTTGTCCTTGCATAAATATGTATATTTATACATATATATGCTTGTGTACTCTTGAACTAGCCTTGTGGCCGCTTGCTTGTGCGCGGAGAGTGTGGTGACATTCTGATCCAACATGAGTTTTGTCTTCTTGACTGGTCTTGTGACCATTTGTTTGCTTTGCTTGCTTGATGCCCCTCACTCAGCCTATGGGAGTGAGTCAAACTATGTTATATACCGTACTCTCCTGGACAAAACCACTTGCCAAAATTGTACACCCCCCAGGTAGCTTGTGCAAGGTGGGTGTTATATGCGACCTCGTTTGTACTATACCCCCATTTTAGGGTGAATTTTTTTAGCACCCCCCTTTTCTTACAGATTCCTTATTCTAGTTGTTAACGAGTAGTGCAAGTACGAGAAGATCGCAAGAATCTCTTTTTCGATGAAATTTCGTGGTACTTTTATTTCAAATCTGCTGAGATTTTTTCCCTAACATTATTTCGCGGTCGCCACGTGCTGGTGAATCTTCCATTGCAAGTGGCTAGAGAGGTGTCACATGGTGTTTTTGAGGGGGTGATGAAGTTCGCGTCAAAAGTCACATTCGTGCCTCAACCTGTGATGTCAGAACGACCAAGGAAACACCCAAGAAGTCAAATAAAAAAAAATTGTTGGACTAAATGTGAAAAATAAGAACGAGGAATGATTGCATTGAGCAGCATGAGGAGTACAAGTACCAAACCCTAGAATGTTGTACCCCATATAAGCTACCCCACTACAGCCTACACAACTATAGTGCATAAGTTTGACACACCCCCATAGGCAAAGTGGGGGAGAACAAGGGGTCACAAGACCAGTCAAGCAAAGCAAGGCAAAGCAAGCTCACGGTGGATCACAACGTCACCACACAGTCTGAGCACAAGTTCAAGGCCACAAGGCCAGTTCACATGCAAGGTTACATATATATAACGCTAAACAAGCAAGGGCAGGTATATATATGTAACAGTACAAGCAAGGTCAAGAAGTAAGCAAGTGAGGCAAGGTAGGCACGAGACCTAACAGAGTACAGAAGCGCTGATGATCACAAGGCGCGAGTGCCTTAGTGAAGATATCAGCAGTGTTGGCCTCAGAGGCCACGTAAGCAAGGCGCAGCTGACCACGCTGCTGCAGCTCACGAGCAAGGAAGTAGCGGAGAGCGATGTGCTTCGTTCTGTGCTCCAGTCTGTGCTCCCGACACAAGGCCAGCATGGCCTTGTTGTCTACGTACAGCACTGGAGGAGAACGAGGCGGCTCTCCCAGGTCAGTCAGCAGGTAGGTAAGCCAGCGTAGCTCCTGTGCAGCCATGGCCCCTGCGTAGATCTCAGCCTCACAACTGGAGCCGAGAACAGAAGACGAGCGGGTAGACCGCCACGAAACAGAGCCGGAACCAAGGCTGAAGGTGTAACCCTGTGACGACCGCTGCGTAGCCTGGTCGTCAGCCCAAGAAGCGTCTGCGTGGCCAGTGAGGACCACTGGACTCTACCCTCCAAGCACAAGCCCCATGGCCGACGTACTGCACAAGTAGCGCAACACCCTCTTCGCTGCAGCCATGTGCTCTGGTCTGTGTCTCCCAGGAGCAACATAGCGTGCCAGAATGCTAAGAGGGTATGCAAGGTCAGGTCGAATGCAGGTCATCAGGTACATGAGGCAGCCAACAAGCTCTGGGTACGGGCCACTCGACTCTACGGACTCATCCGA
Source organism: Closterium sp. Yama58-4 (assembly GCA_947470075.1). Classification (NCBI taxonomy): domain Eukaryota; kingdom Viridiplantae; phylum Streptophyta; class Zygnematophyceae; order Desmidiales; family Closteriaceae; genus Closterium; species Closterium sp. Yama58-4. Next base: position 962,045 of record CANIUD010000695.1, on the reverse strand, counting down.
AGGCAGAGCTGAGAGCGAGTGGCGTGTAGACAGAGGAGTGGCCTGAGGCGAGGAGTACGTGAAGCCGAAGCGCTGAAGGACCTGCTGCACCATGTGTGACTGAGTCAGGGTAATGGTGCGCTGTGCTCTGTCCCGGGTGATCTGCAAGCCAAGGTAGCTGCGCAGTTCACCCAGGTCTGTGCACGTGTGTCTCTTCTGCAGCTCGGACTTCACGTAGGCGAGTCCAGCAGTGTCAGCTGTAGCAAAGACCAAGTCGTCGACGTACACGAGGATGTAGAACGGCGGCAAAGAAGTGTCGGTGCGCAGAAACAGCGACGGGTCGGCAGTAGAAGGAGCAAACCCAAGAGCCGCAAGTGTAGTCCTCAGTGTGTCGTGCCACTCACGAGGCGCTTGGCGGAGACCGTAGACTGGCCGCCTGAGGCTCCACTGGGTGCCAGGAGGAAAAGACCCAGTAAAGCCAGGTGGGCGGCGCAGCCAGATCTCCTCGTGCAGGCTGCCCTGCAAGAAAGCAGTGCTGAAGTCCAGAGAGTGCAGCTCGTAGTCTCGGTGAGCGGCTATGTGCAGCAGTACCCGAAGAGTGGTCATCTTCGGGGTGGGAGAGAAGGTCTGAAAGTAGTCAACTCCCTGCCGCTGACTGAAGCCACGAGCCACGTAACGCGCCTTGAAGACAGGCGGAGAACCCGGCGGCCGCTTCACCCTGAAAATCCACATGCCACTGACGATGTTCGCCCCAGGCGGGGGAACCTCGTCAACGTAGGTGCGTGTGGACTTCCAGGAAGCCATCTCTGCGTCCATGGCTGCCTGCCACTGAGAGGAGTAGGGACCCTCTATCACCGCCGCGTAAGAGCGCGGAGTCGGGATGTCAAGTGCATCCGGGTCTCCCTCAGGGGCAAGCAGCATGGACACGAGATGAGGTGAAGCAGCAGCCAAGCACTGGAACTCCTCCTGCCTGTCCTCAAGGACGTTCGTGCCAAGAGCACACTCACCCCCGACGGACGGAGGACAGACAGACTCAGACTCAGCGACGAGACTGGCAGCGTAGTCTAGGCGACAACGAGCAGCAAAGTCAACAAGCTCAGCAACTAAGCAGACGCAGCAGTAGACTCAAAGGAAGGGTCAGTGACGACAGTAGCAAGGAGACGCGTGACAGTAGGACGCGCAGCACGAAGGGAGTCCGACTCAGGGTCAGGAAGGTCAGGAAGAGAGGACGCGGGAGGAGAAGGCAAAGGGGCACGCAGGGGAGCAGTGGAAGGACGCAGAGACATCCGGTGCGTGCCGGGGACAGGAGGAGGACGCTGACGCGAACCACGACCACTAGCGCGAGCAGCACGGACAGGCGACGCAGGGCGAGACGCAGGCTCACGACGCTCAGCAAGACCTCCAGTAGGACCAGTGTAGGGAGAGGGAGAAGGAAGCGGGGAGGCCGGCGGTAACTGCGACTCGGACAGGACTGGAGGCGGACACGCTAAGGGAGGAGCAGGACCAAGAGAGGACGGAAGACCAAGAACCTGCTCAAGGAGCGGAACGAAGTAGGGCCGCCGCCGCGCAGCTCCACCAGTGCCAGCAGGAACAGCACCAGTACCCCCAACGGGAGCACCAGCACCAGGAGGACCTCCAGCCCCAGCAGCGCCAACTCCAGCACCCTCAGCAGCACCAGCGCCAGCAGCACCTCCAGCGCCAACACCCCCAGTAGCCCCAGCTCCAGTCGGACCACCCGAAGACTCAGCAGCTCCAACTCCAGGAGCACCAGCAGCACCAACGCCAGTAGCACCAGTAGCACCACCAGCTCCAGCAGGAGGAGCACCCGTAGGCCCAGCAGCTCCAGTACACTCGGTACGAGCACCTCTGGGACCCTCGGCACCAGCACCCTCAGCAGTAGTAGAGCCTCCAGCGTCCGCAGCACCACCAGCTCCAGCAGCACGCCGCCAGCGCCGGGCGAACCACTCACGCAGCTCCTGTGGAGAGAGCAGCTCCCGCCGGGACGAAGCACCCGAAGAACCGCCAGGCTCAGCACCACCAGACGCCACACGAGCAGGCCCAGCACCCTCAGGCTCCGCACTCCGAGACACAGCACCCCCAGGCTCAGCACCCCCAGGCGCAGCACCCCCAGGCTCAGCACCCCCAGGCTCAGCACCCCCAAGCTCAACACCCCCAGGCAGCAGTACCCCCAAGCTCAGCACCCCCAGTCGCAGCACCCCCAGACCCAGCACCCCCAGGCTCAGCACCCCCAGCAGCACCAGAGTCAACAGCTACCTCGACAGGCTCGACTGCATCTACCTGGGACACACCTGAGGGAGCAGGACCCTGAGGGGGGAGGGGGTCTACCGGAGGGGGACCTGGCGTAAGGAAGAGCGGCGGGGGAGGGAGGGACGCAGTGCGGTAGGGGAAGAGACGGTAGTAGGGAACCGACTCGTCAAAGGTGACGTCCTGGGAGGACAGAACACGGCGCGAGGTGGGGTGGTAGAACTGCCAGCCTGGCGCGTCAGGAGGGAAGCCAAGGAAGACGCAGGGAACAGCACGAGAGGACAGCTTGTCCGCAGACAAGTCGCGGACAAACGCCCTAGATCCCCAGACACGGAACGCAGACGCATCGCCAGCCTTCCCCGTCCACAGCAAAGCAGGGGAGGTCTCCGGCATGGAGACCCGGGGGTGAAGGTTGATCTGATGCGCCGCGTACCGAACCGCAAACGGCCACAGAAAATGGGGGGCAGCCGCATGGACCATGGACGTACGAGCGACGTCCATGATCATGCCGATGCGGCGCTTAGCAATCCTATTCTGCTGCGGTGAGTCCGGAAGCGTGAAGGTCTGGCGGATGCCTCGTGCACGACAGAAGGCCCGCAGAAGGTCAGAGGAGAACTCTCCGCCTCTGTCGGAGTGCAGACGCCGAACAGGAAATTCCGTGCCGAAACTCTCCTGGAGCTGGAGACGAGCTGCGCGGATCCAGGCGATCAACACCTCAGTGACTTCACCCTTGCTGCGCAAGGGGAAGACTGTGGTGTAACGCGAGTAGTCGTCAACCACCAGCAGGAAGTAACGCTCGTGACCCTGTCCACGGACGCGGGCTGGGCCCCACACGTCCATGTGAAGCGTCTGCAGCGGAGCCTCTGTCGGAGGAAACTCGGAGGAGTGAGGGGCAGCGCGCTGCCGCCCCTCGACGCAGGGAACGCAGGTGGGGGCAGGCCCCGGAGGAAGGGGAGGGAGGGACCGGGGGAGGCCAGAGACAAGAAGACGGGAAGCCATGCCTCGAAGACGAGGCAAGGAGGGGTGACCAAGGCGGTGGTGCCAAAGGAGAGTCTAGTGCGACAGGAGACGACACGAGCAGGGAGCAGACTCAGGACCAGACCTGGACGCCGCAGCAAACACCTGACCCGACGCTGCTACCTGAGCGGACGCAGTGACTGGAGGAGACTCAGTAGTCAGTGTGTACAGGCTCGACCCCGGCCGACGGGCAAACGTGGCCAAGTGTCGGCCCGTGTCCGCACACGTGCAGTGGGTCACCCGCTGACGAGCAGGGGTGAACTGGTCAACTCCTGCATCCTGTAGGTCAGCACCCGCCACCAAGTTCGTAGAGAACGAGGGGAGGTAAAGACCCGACAGGGAGCCAGACGGGACCGCTGGACACGGTAGGACAGTGGAGTAGTGGGCAAGAACAGGACCCCCAGAGGGGTCTGCCAGGGAGACTGCAACGGGCCGACTAAGCGGCGTGAGTGTGGTGCAGTCACGAAAGAAGGAGCGGGAAGCACCCGAGTCAAGGGTGAAGGTGTGGGTGTCCGGAGACGACGCAGTACCTGAGAGCGCAGACTCACCGGCACCTGGGGCGGCAGACGCACTGGCACCTGGAGCAGCAGCCTCACAAGCACCTAGCGCAGCAGCCTCTATGCCTGGGTCAGGCGGAAAACACCGGTAACAGTCACCCTCATCACTAATAGTCACAGCATACATGGCAGCAAGAATAGCATCAAAATCAAGATCATAGATCGCAACGCCTGCCCTAGACAGCTCGCCCCAGCGAGGGATCTCAGTAGCGTCAGGGAACTGGTGGCGCCACGCGTCCGTCAGACGGCCGAAGCAGCGCTGGGTGGAGTGCGCGCCCCCACACTGCTCACCCGCCCGGTCGCCGGTACGGAGAACGTAGGTGCAGGGGCCAGCACCCCCGCCCCGCTGACGAGCAGCGTACCACTCACGAAGCTGCTGGGGGGAAGGGGTCTCACGAGTACGCTGCTGCTGCTGCTGCTGCTGCTGGCGCGTACCACCACCAGAGCCAACCCTCTTTGTACGCAGCGCCACCCCGACCAGCTCCACCGCCTCCGCCGCTACCTCCTCCAGTACCGCCACCTCCGCCACCTCCGCTCCCACCGCCACCGCCGCCTCCACCTCCACCTCCAGTCCCGCCACCGACGCCCCCACCCCCGCCACCACCCCCACCGCCACCCCCACCCCCTCCACCACCTCCACCTCCGCCTCCACCGCCCCCGCCAGCTCCTCCAGCACCCTTGCCCCCCTTGCCCTTGCCAGGGCGGCGTCTCCCGCTAGGGGCAGACGCCGCAGCGACCGACTCAAGACCAACGAGGTCGGCCGCAGCAGCAGAGGCAACAGAGGGCAGGAGGGGAGAGGGGGAGCACCCCTCAAAGACAGGGGCACGAGGGTCACCACGAGAGGCTCCTACAGCGACTATGCTCTTCTCTGCCGCTAGAAGGCGCTCCTCGAGGAGGTCAACGGTGAGGGTGGTGGGGCAAACAGAGAGGAAGTGGTCCCTAACCGGGCGAAGGGTGTCAGGGAGCCGGGTGACTATGTAGTAGAGGGTGATGTACATGGGGGGGGGGGGGTTCTTGGCGCAGAACTCAGCAGGAAGCGCAGCGCGGTAGCGAGTGTCACTAGTGCGAAGGTGCGTAATGAGGTCAGCGACAGTGGGAAAAGCGGCGAGGTCAGGGAAGAGGTACGGTAGGATGAGGCGGCTAAGTGCAGCAGTGGCAGGGGAAGAGTAGCGTGCAACTACAGCGTCGTACAAGGTCTTAGCACTCTTGTACTGGCTAAAGTGCGCACGCTCAGCGGTCGGCAAGTGGCGGCGCACAGCAAGGCGGGCAGCAGCATCGCGCGTGGCCCACTGTGAGCGAACAGTGGGGTCAGCATCAGCAGCAGGGGCAGGAGAGGCACCAGAAGTGAGGTCAAAGAGGGAGAGACCGTCTGCCCTATCGCACTGTAGGAAGAGCTGCAGATCATCTACCCAGACCTCAAAGTCAACAGCCCGACCCTCAGCGTCAAAGGTGAGAACACTGGGGGTGGCCATGACAGCAGTGTGAGCAGTAGGCTAAGGGCAGTGCAGTGACAGAGGCGCTGCTCTTACCGGGCAGGCGAGAGAGACCAAGGCTGGCCGGCAATGGCGGCTCGGCGGCAACTGCGGCTCGGCAGCTCGGCGGCTCGGCGACAATGGCGACTCGGCGGCTCGGCGGCTCTGCGGCTCGGGTGCTCGGCGGCTCAGCGGCTCGGCGGCAACGGCGGCTCGGCGGCTCGGCGACAACGGCGGCTCGGCGACTCGGCGGCTCGGCGGCTCAGCGACTCGGCGGCTCGGTGGTAGGGCGGCGTCGGGGTCGCGAAGGGCGGCAGGGCCGCGGACAGGCGGCGGCGTGGCCGCAAGGGGCGGCGACGGGGCCGAAAGGGGCGGCGACGGGGCCGCAAAGAGCGGCGACGGGGCCGTAGGAGGCGGCGACGAGGCCGGAAGGGGGGCGGCGACGGGGCCGCAAGGGACGGCGACGGGGCCGCGAAGGGGGTGCGGCGACGGGGCCGCAAGGGGCGGCGACGGGGCCGCGAAGGGGAGTCGGCGATTGGGCCGTAAGAGGCGGCGACGGGGCCGCGGAAGGGCGGCGACAGGGGCCGCGAGGGCGGCGACGGGGCCGCGAGGGGCGACGGGGCCGCAGAGGGCGGCGTCGGGGCCGCGACGGGCGGCGCCGGGGTCGCGTAAGGGTGGCGACGGGGCCGCTAAGGGTGGCGACGGGGCCGCTAAGGGCGGCTCACCGATCGCGTCTCGAGCAGGGGCGACTCGCGCCCCGGGCAGAAAAAAAATGTTCGATATGGGTGGGCCCTAGGAAAAGTTCCCACTAGGGAACCTGCTCTGAAACCATGTGAAAAATAAGAACGAGGAATGATTGCATTGAGCAGCATGAGGAGTACAAGTACCAAACCCTAGAATGTTGTACCCCATATAAGCTACCCCACTACAGCCTACACAGACTATAGTGCATAAGTTTGACACTAAAATATGCCATATATATCCACCTTGGCATTATGTAGCTTTTTCTTGCGTTTTCCTTGTATTTTTAGCTATACCCTAGGGTGACTCATTGTAGCTAACCATCCATATTCTGAGATGATCACAGAATGCCCTAAAGCAGAGCCCTAAATATCAGTCTTTTTACGTTGATTCGGCGTTGGATCTGGCTTTCTTTTGGGGGGGGGAGGCTAAATCGAAAGATTTTTGTTTTGTACCTTGGCTGATTTTCCAGTGTTTTTTTTTTTTTTTTTTTTTTTTTAGCTGTTTTTTCAGCGTTTTTGTAGGAGTCTAGGCTGTGCATTTAGCCTATTATAGGGGATGCACACTGAAACCGGCATTACAAGGATTTCCGCCAGCTTGGCGAAGTGTATGACTACTAACACCGTCAATTACGGGCGGGAAATCGAATCCACCCACACGGCACTACACAGTCGTGCTGGTATAGCAAAGTTGTATTCATTCTGACCAATCGGGCTTGCGCAGCAGGCAGCGTTGGCAAGATTTGTTGCCAACGTATGGCTCACAGCATGCTGCGCCTTGCAGACATGTGAGATGTTTCACGTTTGACCGATGGGCTGGCAGGCTTGTCGTACATGTTTGAGGGTGAAAATGGAGGGAGGAAAGAAATGTCAAATGTTGTAGCCTGTGGTGAGGCTTGTCTTAGGGTTAGGTATATGTACCCCAACCCACATCAATGCAACAACAATTCAGGTTCTGACATGGTATCACCTAGGTTAGGATCCTCTAAGATCCCGTTCTTACTACCCGAGCCTCCCGAGCCTGACGCGCCTTACCCGTCCTATCTCGTAGCACTGCAGTAGCGCCCTTTTGTACGCCCGTCCGCCGCGCGCCTGCAGTCGCGCTTGCCACAGCGCGTTCTGCCCGATGTCGCGCCCGTCCCATCCCGTCCCCCGTCCCATCGCGCGCCTGCCCTACGCGCCCGCTGCGCTTGCCCTACGTGCCCGCTCGCGCGCCTGCCCTTAGCGACCGCCACGCCTGCCCTGAGCGCCCGCCAGCGGGCCTGCCCTAAGCGCCAGCCGCACCTGCTCTACGCGCCCGCCTGTGGGCCTACCTTACGCGCTCACGGCGCCTGCCCTACCCGCCCGCCCGGGCGCCTGACCTATGCGCTCGCCCGAGCGCCTACCCTGCGCCCGCCCGCACGTCTGCTTGCCACGCCTGTTGCCGCGCCCGCGCCCCGCGCCTGCCTTTGCGCCCGAGTGCCGCGCCTGCCGCCGCACCTGCAGCTGCACCCGCACGCGATGCTTGCCGCCGCGCCTGCCGCCGCGCTTACTGCCGCGCCTGCCCCCGAGCCTGCAGCCGCGCACGCCACCGTGCTTGCGGCCGCGCTCGCGACGCCCGCTGTATACCCCACGCCCGCCTGTGCCTGTCGTGCTCACTGTGTCTTCCGTGCTTGTCTCGCCTGCCGTGATCTACCCTAGCTGTCGTGCCCATCGCGCCCGCTGCGCCCAGCCCGCCTAGTCGCTTCCGCTTCCGCTATGGCGACCCCTAGGGTCCTTCGCCTTGATGCCGAGGGTAGGCCCCTCGAGTTCTCTGTCTGGCTCCAGCGTGCGCAGTGTCTCCTAGAGAGTCAGGTAGAGGCGAACGAGTCCCTGTGGGCGCATGCTTCTGGTGAACTCCGCGCGCTTATATAACTGGCCTGTGTGGTGGTGCACCATTTGGTTTGCTATATTTTGTAACTCCTGTCTTAGTGAACTTCCTCTTTGCCCAATTCTCTCGACTTCCTAGCTCAAGCTCCTCCTCTAGAACCCTAGCTATGGCTCCCTAGCCTAACAGCTTATCTTGACACTTCCTCCAAACAGAAAGATCGCAGGTTCAAACCTTCATGTAGGCGGATCGTCACGAAGTGTTAAGTAGATTTATATATATTACATAGATCTGCCTATAGTGTAACCATAATGTGTAGTTCTTCTGTAGGTAGTGCACCTCCATCGTTGTTGCTTTGCTATATGTACCGTCTGTGCTATAGACAAGACCCCCCATTTCTCCTGATCCTTGGCCACCACCCCCACTACTCCCTTGGGCCTAGGCTCCTAAGCCTAGGCTCTCCTAAACCTGTACGTTCTTAGTTTGACATGGTATTGGAGCAGGTTCCTTCCTAAGGACCGCCCTTCTCGTTTTCGTCCATGGCGTTCCCCGTCTTGCCCTACGTCATGCTGCCCATCGCGCATCTTCCATCCATCACGCTGCTGCATGTGAGGACGAGCTGCGTGATGGCGCCATATGCGGCCCTGGTTCGGCCTCTCGTCACGCGCATCGCCTGCCCCGTCGCCCGCGGTTCCGTCGCCCCGCTGCCCGCTTCCCGTCACCCGCCCTCCCGTCGACCCCGCAGCCTGCACAGCCGTGCGCACGCAGCCGCGCTCCAACAGCCGCGGGCGCAGCCGCACATGCGCAGCAGCGCTTGTGCGCACAGCAAACCGCCGCGCGCACTACAGCCGCACTCCAGCAGCCGCGCGCACAACCGCACATGCGCAGCAGCGCTTGCGCGCACAGCACACTGCCGCGCGCACTACAGCCGCCATGCGCGCATCCGCATACAGCTGCGCACGCGCGCAGCCGCACGCGCGCAGCTGCACGCGCAGCAGCAGCCGCACGAGTTGCACATGCGCACACCAACCCTCTCTCTCTCTGCCGCTGCTGCAGATGTGGGGGGGAGGTTGTGGGGATGTGGGTGGTGTTGATCCAGCTGCAGCTACTTACGCCTCCATCTGCTCTCTCTCACTCCCGCTGCTGCAGCTATGGGGGGGAGGTTGAGGGAGTGAGTGAGTCTAGCTGCAGCATCAGCCGCCTCCTCCTCCTGTCATCCCCAGCCTTGTGCCGACCGGTGACCTCTCGTGTCCGTACGTCTTGTGCTGCCCGTCTCTGCCCGTACCTGTTCGTTCGTTCGTATTTGTTCGTGCCTCCCGTTGCTGCCCTTGTCCGTTCGTGCCGTGCATTCTCCCGTGCTTCCCGTGTCGCACATGTTGTCATCCTTGATTCTGCCCATGTACTGCTCGTAATTCTTCCCGTGATTCTTCTCGTCATTTTGTCCGACGTTTTGCCCGTGTACTGCTTGTGATTATGCCCGTGTTTGTTCTGTGATTCGGACCGTGATCCTACATGTGCTTTGCCCGTGGCATGCCTCGTGTAGCTGCTGCCTTGTCTGCCGTGTCTGATTCGGTGTCTTACTTTCGTTTCGTTACGTGTCGCTTCGTTTCGACTCCTCTCCCCTTCGACGCGCGCTCCGAGCATCCACTGCGGGGGTTAAACCGCAGGCGAGCATCCCACCGTACCCGGCGGTGTCGAAATACTAGGCAAGAATCAGAATCAGGCAAGAAGGGTTTTCACTAACAAGCATAGGGATACATATAGCAAACCCTAGAAGGGCTGTACTCGCTATAGAGTACCCCACTGTAGGCTAGACAACCATCACATTCTGACAGGCGGTGGTCCCAGCTGCGGCTCGGTGTCTGCTGCTCGTCAGCTTGAGAGGAGGCCCCTTGCTGGCGTTCCCCCGCCCAGTGAGGGGTTTTCTAGGTGTACCCCTTGAGATGGGAAGCTCTGCACATAGTTGTTCACTTCAGACAGATAGGGGGTGTGTTAAATAGATTTATATCTATTACATATATCTGCCTGTACTGTAACCATAGTGTGTAGTTCTTCTGTAGGTGGTGCACCTCCATCGTTGTTGCTTTGCTATTTGTACCGTATGTGCTATACTCAAGACCCCCCCATTTCTCCTGATCCTTGGCCACAACCCTCACTACTCCCTTGGGCCTAGGCTCCTAAGCCTAGGCTCTCCTAAACCTGTACGTTCTTAGTTTGACACGAAGGTATACGTGTTTCTCCGAATCGGTACTGTGTGACTCATATGTTACATTCCTACACTGTTTTTGAAAGGGTAAAAAAAAACATTATCTTGAAGAAAGGATAACCATACGGTTAGTCTGCCTTGATCAAGAAACTGAATAATAATAATAATAATAATAATAATAATAATAATAATGATAATAATGATAATAATGATAATAATAATAATAATAATAATAATAATAATAATAATAATAATAATAATAATAATAAACAGACTACAAAAAGCCCTGCTAGCAGTTACCCTGATATGTGGGCCCTAACTGATTGATCTGTCAAACTATAATGCTCGTGGTTGGTTGTAGGCTGTAGTGGGGTAGCTTACATGGGGTAAAACACATTCTAGGGTTTCTAATTGTATCCCAACTCATCCTAGTTCATCCATTCTTGCCTAATATTTTAAACGTGGTTTCAGAGCAGTAGGTGCGTAGGACCGATTTTTTTATTTTTTTTTTTTCCGGCCCACCGGTTACCGCGCTACCCCACGCCCTGCCCTGCCTTGTACCGCCCGCGCACGCCGCCTCTGCAGCTAGCGCACCGCCCTTGCAGTCCCGCGCGCCACCCCTGCAGCCCGCGCGTCTCCTGTCTGCAGCCCGCGCGCCGCCCCTGCTGCCCCGTGCGCTGCCTTTGCCGCCAGCGCGCGCCCCTTTGCAGCCCCACGTGCCGCCCCAGCAGCCCGCGCGCTCCTCCTACTGCCCCGCGTACGGCCCCTGCAGCCTGCGCGCTGCCGCTTGCGGCCCCGCGCTTGCCCCAGCTGCCTGCGCACCGCCCTTGCTGCCCCACGCGCAGCCTTCGCAGGCCTCGCGCTGCCCTTGCCCTGCCCCGCGCGCCGCCCTTGCAGCCCGCGCCCGGCCTCTGCAGCCCTTGCGCTGCCTTTGCCCTGCCCCGCGCGCCGCCCTTGCAGCCCGCGCGCAGCCTCCGCAGCCCTCGCGCTGCCTCTTCCTTGCCGCGCGCCGCCCTGCCAGCTGTGTGCCGCCTCATTCTTGCCTTACGCTCAGCCCTGTACTGCTCGCTATGGCTTCCCTCGCTGTTCTCGAGTTCGACCCTGACGGCCGTCCGATTCAGTTTGAAACCTGGCTTGATGATTTACAGCTGTACCTGCTGAGCGATATTAAGGACGGTGTTTCCCTCTTAGATCACACGTCTGGAGCCTCTACTGCCCCTCCTGGCACTGCTGACAGTGCGACTCGCTCACAGTGGCTTTCTCGTGACGCTGCCGCTCGCCTAGCCGTTCGCAACCACCTACCGACGACCGAACGCGCTCACTTTGGCCAGCATAAGATCGCTAAAGCCCTGTTCTACGTTTTAGTCGCTCGCAATTCCTCCCCTGCCACAGCAGCTTTCAGACGCCTTATCTTGCCCTTCCTGTTTCCCGAGCTGTCCTCCTTTGCCACTGTAGAGGACCTCATTACCCACCTACGCGCTGTTGATGCTCGCTACCGTGCTGCCCTCCCAGACGAGTTCCTCCCCAAGAACGAGCCCCCGATTTACATCACTCTCTATTTCATTGTCACTCGCCTCCCTGACTCACTTTCCACAGTTAGGGACCACTTTCTCGCTCTTCACACCACAGAGCTCACCATCTACCTGCTCGAGAAGCAACTTCTTGCAGCTGAGGCTAGTGCTGTCGCTGTAGGTGCTACTCGTGGCGCTCCTTGCACGCCCTTCTTTGAGGGGTGCTCCCCCTCCCCCCTTGCCCCCTCTGTTGCTTCTGCTGCTGCAGTCGACTTCATCGATGCTAAGGAGGTCGGTGCCGCTTCTGCTCCTAGTGCAAAGCGCCGCAGCGGGCAAGGGAGGCAAGAGAGGTGGAGGTGGCGGCGAGGGGGGTGGTGGTGGAGGCGGTGGAGGCGGTAGAGGTGGCGGTCATGGCAGTGGCGGCGGGGGTGGTGGTGGGAGTGGGGGCGGTGGTGGAGTTGGCGGCAGCGGCGGGGGTGGTAGTGGTGGTGGTCGGGGCTGCAGTGGGAGTGGTGGCGGCGGCGGCGGGGGTGGTAGTGGTGGCGAAGGGAGTAGTGGAGGTGGTGGCAGCGGTGGCAGTGGTGGTGGTCGGGCTGAAGCAGGTCAGCGCCAGCAGCAGCAGCAGCAGCAGCGTCCGCGTGAGCAGCTCACGCCCCAGCAGCTTCGTGAGTGGTTTGCTCAGCGTAGTGCGACTGGTGTAGTGGTCGCTGCCCTTACGTCATTCGCATGGGTGCGCGTGCTGGTCAGACATGCGGGAAGTTCCACACCCAGTACCGCTGCTTCTCCCGCCTTGACGACGCTTGGCGCACTGAGTTTGGCGAGGAGGCTGAGATGCCCCGTTGGGCGGAGCTGCATAGGTTTGGAGTTGATATCTTTGCTCTTGACTATGATGCTATCATTAATGCCATGTATGCGTTGTCTGTTAGTGCTGAGGGTGACTGTTACTTGTGTGTGCCGCCCGACCCAGGTATAGAGGCTGCTGCTCTAGGTGCTGGTGAGTCTGCTCTCTCTGGTATTGCGCCTGCTGAGGCCTTGCACACCTTCACGCTTGACTCAGGTGCCTCACACTGTTTTTTTCGTGACAGTACCGCGCTCACACCACTCCTTAGACCGGTTGTGGTCTCCCTGGCTGACCCCTCGAGGGGTCCAGTGCTTGCACGTTCCTCCACTGTGCTCCCGTGTCCGGCGGTTCCGTCCGGCTCACTGTCAGGTCTCCACCTCCCCTCGTTCTCGACGAAATTGGTGAGCACCGCTGTCCTTCACGATGCGGGGGTTGATACCTTTACCTCTGGACGACCGCGTGTGGCGATCTGTACGTGCTCCAGGACTGGCCGTCAGCTGGCCACGTTCACTCGTCGGCTTGGGTCTAGTCTGTACACACTGACTACTGAGCCCCCTCAAGTTGCTGCGTCTGGTCAGGTGGCCGCGTCGGGTCACGTAGCTTCCCCCTGCGAGTGTCGTCACCTGTCGCACCAGACCCTCCTTTGGCACCACCACCTTGGTCACCCCTCCCTGCCACACCTTTGTGGCATGCACTCCCGCCTCCTTGTCTCTGGTCTTCCCAGGTCTCTACCTTCCCTCCCACCCTCGTGTCTCTACCTTGCCCCGCTCTGTGTTCCTTGCGTCAAGGGGCGGCAGCGCGCCGCTCCTCACTCCTCCTCGTTTCCCTCGACGACTGCTCCCCTACAGACCCTCCACCTGGACGTGTGGAGCCCAGCCCGCGTCTAGAGAGAGGGCCGCGAGCGGTAATTTCTTCTGGTTACTCGCGTTACACCACGGTCTTCCCCTTGCGCAGCAAGGGGGAGGTCCCTGCTGTTTTGATCCCTTGGATCCGCGCTGTGCGTCTCCAGCTCCGCGAGCGGTTCCAGTCGGACTTTCCTGTCCTGCGTCTGCACTCTGACAGAGGTGGTGAGTTTTCCTCCGACCTCTTGCGAGCTTTCTGTGAGGAGCACGGCATCCGCCAGTCGTTCACGCTTCCGGCCTCTCCGCAGCAGAATGGGGTTGCTGAGCGCCGCATTGGCTTAGTCATGGAGGCCGCTCGTACCTCCATGATCCATGCGGCTGCCCCCCATTTTCTGTGGCCGTTTGCGGTCCGGTACGCCGCGCATCAGCTCAACCTCTTGCCCCGTGTCTCCTTGCCGGAGACCTCGCCCACACTGCTGTGGACGGGGGAGGTTGGCGATGCGTCGCGCTTTCGGGTCTGGGGTGCTCGTGCCTTTGTCCGCGATACCACCGCGGACAAGCTCTCCGCTCGCGCCATTCCCTGCGTCTTCCTTGGTTTTCCTCCTGACGCGCCTGGCTGGCAGTTCTACGACCCCACCTCGCGCCGTGTCTTTGCGTCTCAGGACGTCACCTTCGACGAAACGGTCCCCTTCTACCGTCTCTTTCCCTACCGCACTGCCGCTCGCCCCCCCCCTCCGCTCTTTCTCGCTCCAGGTCCTCCCCAGGTAGACCCCCTCCCCGTGCCAGGTCCTGCTCCTTCAGGTGTTTCTCAGGTAGACCCTCCTATGCGTGAGCCTGTTGAGGTCACTGGTGACTCAGGTCCTGCTGGGGGTGGCCCTGCTCGGGGTGCTGAGCCTTGGGGTGCTGGGTCTGGCGGTGCGGAGCCTGGGCGTGAGGAGCCTGCGTCTGGGGGTGCTGCGTCTGGGGGTGCTGAGCCTGGGGGTGCTGCGTCTGGGGGTGCTGAGCCTGAGCGTGCGGAGCCTAGGGGTTCTCAGCCTACGGGTACTGAGCCTGGGGGTGCTGAGACTGCGCGAGAGGAGCCTGGAGGTACTACGCCTGAGGGTGTTGAGTCTGGGGGTGCTGAGCCTGAGCGTGAGGAGCCTGGGGGTGCTGAGTCTGGAGGTGCTGAGCCTGGGGGTGCTGAGTCTGGAGGTGCTGAGCCTGGAGGTACTGCGTCTGGGGGTGCGGCGCCTGAGAGTACTGAGCCTGCGTGTCCGCGGTCTCCTTGGAGTGGCCGCCTTCGTCCGCGTGCGCCTCTCTCCCCACAGCAGCTGCACGAGTGGTACGCTCGCCGTCAGGGTCGCGCTGCTGGAGCTAGGGGCTCTGTCTCTGGAGGCACTGCTGCTGACGCTGGCGCTGGGGGTACTGCGGGTACTTTGTCTTCAGGGGGTTCTGGAGCCGCTCGACCCGGAGGTGCTCGTATGGGAGGTACTAGAGCTGCTGGGGCTGGAGTTGCTGCGACTGGGGGTGCTGCTGCTGGGAGCTTTAGGACTGGGGCCGCCGGTTCTGGGGGTGCTGCTGCTGGTGACACTAGTGCTGGAGGTGCTGGCGCTGGAGGTTCTGCGACTACTAGTGGTGCTGGCGCTCGAGGAGCTGGAGCTGGCGGGTCTGGGGCTGCTGGAGGTTCTGGTGCTACAGGAGGCACTGGAGTTGCTGGTGCTGGTGACACTACTACGCAGCGGCTGTTCTTCTCTCCGTCGTCGCCGTCGTCTCTGCCGCCTCCTGATACAGTGCTTTGCCAGGTTCTTACCCTGCCGTCTTCCACTGGCCTACCGTTACAGCCAGGCTCCCCCCTGCCTGCTCCCTCTCCTTACACTAAGCAGACAGGAGGCCCTGCTGAGCGTCGCGAGCCTGCGTCCCGTCCTGTCTCGCCTGTTCGTACTGGTCCCACTGGTCGCATGGTCACATTGGTCGTGTCAGTCGTGAGCGTCAACCTCCTGTCCCTGGCACGCACATTATGGCACTTCGTCCTTCCTCTGTTCCACGACGTGTTCCTCTGCTGGCCCCTCCTGCGTCTTCGTTGCCTGACGTTCCAGACCCTGAGTCTGACCGGTTTCGTGCTAAGCACCCTACTGTCATGCGTCTGCTAGCCACTGTTGTCACTGACCCGTCGTTTGAGTCTGCTGCTGCATGTGCCTTAGTCGCTGAGCTAGTTGACTTTGCTGCTGCCTGTCGTCTAGACTAAGCTGCTAGCCTTGTTACTGCGTCTAAGTCTGTCTATCCTCCGTCCGTCGGGGGTGAGTGTGCTATTGGCACGGACGTCCTCGAGGACAGGCACGAGGACCTTGAATGTCTTGCAATCGCTGCGCCTCATCTCGTGGCCATGCTGCTTGCCCCTGAGGGAGACCCGGATGCTCTAGACATCCCGACCCCGCACTCTTACGCTGAGGCGATCGCGGGTGAGTACTCCTCTCAGTGGTAGACAGCCATTGACGCAGAGATGGCATCCTGGAAGTCCACATGCACTTACGTCGATGAGGTTCCCCCTCCCGGGGCGAACATCGTCGATGGCATGTGGATTTTCAGGGTGAAGCGGCCGCCGGGTTCTCCGCCTGTCTTCAAGGCTCGCTACGTTGCTCGAGGCTTCAGTCAGTGACAGGGAGTTGACTTCTTCCAGACCTTCTTCCCCACCCCGAAGATGACCACTCTTCGGGTGCTGCTACACGTTGCCGCTCAGCGTGACTACAAGCTTCACTCTCTTGACTTCAGCACAACCTTCTTACAGGGCAGCCTGCACGAGGAGATCTGGCTGCGCCGCCCACCTGGCTTCACTGGGTCGTTCCCTCCTGGTACTCAGTGGAGCCTCCACCGGCCAGTCTACGGTCTCCGCCAGGCGCCTCGTGAGTGGCACGACACACTGAGGACGACACTTGCGGCACTTGGGTTTGCTCCTTCGACTGCTGACCCGTCGCTGTTTCTGCGCACAGACACTTCGCTGCCGCCGTTCTACATCCTCGTGTACGTCGACGACTTGGACTTTGCCACTGCTGACACTGAGGCTCTCGCCCTGGTGAAGTCGGAGCTGAAGAAGAGACACACGTGCACAGACCTGGGTGAGCTGCGCAGCTACCTTGGCTTGCATATCACCCGGGACAGAGCACGCCGCACCATCACACTGTCTCAGTCACACATGGTGCAGCAGGTCCTTCAACGCTTCGGCTTCACCTGGTCCTCCGCACAGTCCACTCCTCTGGCTATAGGTCACTCGCTCTCAGCTCCACCTTCGGACGAGTCCGTAGAGCCGAGTGGTCCTTACCCTGAGCTAGTGGGCTGCCTCATATACCTGATGACCTGCACTCGACCTGACCTCGCGTACCCTCTTGGCCTTCTGGCTCGCTACGTGGCTCCTGGTAGGCACTGAAAGGTGCACTGGGAAGCTGCGAAGAGGGTACTGCGCTACCTGTGCAGTACATCGGGCATGGGGCTCGTGCTTGGAGGACGGGGTGACGTTGTCCTCACTGGACACTCTGACGCGTCTTGGGTTGACGACCTGGCTACGCAGCGGTCGTCACAAGGTTACGCCTTCAGTCATAGCTCTGGCTCTGTTTCTTGGCGGTCTACCCGCTCATCTTCTGTTCTCAGCTCCAGTTGTGAGGCTGAGATTTACGCCACAGCCATGGCTGCACAAGAGTTACGCTGGCTCACCTACCTGCTGACTGACTTGGGAGAGCGGCCTCGTTCTCCTCCAGTTCTGTACGTTGACAACAAGGCCGTCATTGCCTTGTGTGAGGAGCACAGACTGGAGCACAGAACGAAGCACATCGCTCTACGTTACTTCCTGGCTCGAGAGTTGCAGCAGCGAGGTCAGCTTCGTCTTGCTTACGTGGCCACGCGGGCCAACACCGCTGATATATTCACCAAGGCACTTCCGTCTGGTGATCATCAGCGTTTCTGTACCTTGTTAGGCCTTGTACCTACGTTTCCACACTTGCTGTAGGCTTTGCTTGTACTGTGATCTATATACATATACCTGCATGCTTGCTCTTGCTAGGTGGTGATCACTGTGCTGTTCCTGTTGCATATATACCTCTGCATGTGGACTGGCCTTGTGGCTCTTTGCTTGTGCTCAGAGTGTGTGGTGACGTTATGATCCACCCTGAGCTTGCTTTGCTTTGCTTGACTGGTCTTGTGACCCCTTGTTCTCCCCCACTTTGCCTATGCGGGTGTGTCAAATTATGTATGTAGAATATATGTGTAGGCTATAGTGGGGTAGCCAATATGGGGTATAGCCCCCATTAGGGTTTCATATTTGTACCCACAGTCTTTTTTCAATCCATCATTCCTGCCTAGCTATTCTGACATGATGGGCAAACAAAGTAAATACACGAGACCATGGAGCAGCTGATCCGTGCTACCTGCGATAACCCGACAACTTGGGAGCCATAGTTGCCGCTGATCGAGTTCGCCTACAACAACGCCACGTCAGTGACAACGAACCAGTCCCCATTTTACCTGAACTATGGGCAGAACCCTACAGTGCCCATGATGCCGAGTCCGGAGAACCCAACGTCACGCGCACAAAAGTTCGCCGAGATCCTTGCAAGCTGCCCGAACGTGCACAACAGACGCACTAAAAAGGCTAAGATCATCACTAAAAGGAATGTCGACCGCCTCCGCCGCCCTGTGGCGTACCAGACAGAAGACTATTACCGTGATACCCCGGATATAAGACCCGTACAAGTTGCAGACCCCCGGGTCTATAATACGGAGGGGGTACACTAAATAGGTCGTTTGGAGTTGTACCCCCCTAAAGGGGGGCTAACATTATAAGACCCCCCTCCCCATAGAGACAGGGTCATTTTATAGCCAATTATGGTGGCTTGCATGTTTTTCTTACATTTTTCCACAACCAAACCCACAAAAAAATCATTAGGGAGGAAAAACAGTCACAAAGGCACACACAATTCTAATCATCATCCTACCTAGCAACCCATTCCTCATCCTCCTCCACGTCATGTCGTGGAGTTCATTACGCGTATTTTCTCAAAATGTTAAACATAGTGTACACATGTCTGACTTCCAAATCTCATGTTATATACATGACCTTTTGATAAGACCCGGGTCTTATAACATACTGCCAACTGTGTAGACCCCCCCCCCCCCATTTTTGGGGTGGGATTCTTATAATACCCCCGGGTCTTATATCCGGGGTATAACGGTATAAGGATTTTTTTGCATTCCTTACTGCGCAGCTCAACATCGCGTTTTTCGCCCAATCGTTCTTTCGCCCGTTACAACTAACGAACCTTTCGCAGCCTTCGCGCGCTACATTTACCTAACCATGCATCGCTGGCTTGGCCCGAGTCGGCCTTCGCTTGAGGACTAGTCCGAGCCTCGCTGCCAGCATCGCACGCACCACATTACCGTTTGCATGTTTCGCTCATAAGTATTCGCTCATGCTTTGGATTCGTTTGACAAATTAGTGCAATCCTCGCTACCTCAATACATTGCACCCGTAAAATAAAATTGTCAAACTATGCATATTGTGTTTGTGTAGGCTGCTAGTGGGGTAGCCCATATGGGGTACAACCCAATGTTAGGGTTAGCTTATGTACCCAACTCTTGATCAATGCATTCATTCCTGTCTCTAGATTCTAACATGGTTTCAGAGCAGTAGGTCCGTAGGAACGTTTTTTTTTTTTCGGGCCCACCTACCGCTACCCCACGCCTGTGCCTGTGCCTGTGACGTGCTGCGCTGCGCGCGCCGTCTGCCTGTAGCCTACTGCCTGCTGCCTACTGTGTTGTCTGCTGCTGCTACCGCGCAGACCTAAGTCACGCACGCTGCCCGCTGCTGCCTCAAGCGTCGCCCTCGCTGCTCGCGCCGCTCTGCTGCCCCTCACACGCCGTCAGCGCAGCGCACAGCCCCCAGCGAGCCGCGTGCAGCCCCGTCGAACCGCGTGCAGCCCCGTCGAGCCGCGCGCTGTCAGGAAGAATAGGAGCGTGGCCTAGGCTTAGTAGCCTAGGCCACAGTAGGAGGTAGTAGGTTGTGCCCTAGGACTAGGGTTTGTGGTATACGAAGGAGAATTGGAGAAGTGAGAATGGGAATGATGATTTGAACTAGCAAGCAGCAGGATACATATAGGAAACCCTAAGGGGTTGTACTCACTATTGAGCACCCCACTGCAGGCTAGACAAATAACATAATCTGACACACCCCCATAGCCAAAGTGGGGTGTAATCAGCACACGTGAGAAGTCACAGCAATAGTTCACAATTATCAGCAAAGCTAGTGGCAGTCACAGGAGGCCAGTGAGGAGGAGGAGGAACTGTGGAGGGAGAGAAGAGAGGAGGCGACGACTGAAGTTGCAGACACACGGGCACCAGGAGCACCAGGTTGCAACCTCCTCCAACTGTCTCACTCCCCCCTACACTCACCCCCAGTGTCACCACTCGCTTCTCGCCCACATCACCCCCTTAGCGCCACTCCCTCGTCTCCCACACATCCACCCCCCCGCAGCGGCAGCTGCAGCAGTGGGAGACGGAGGAGAAGGTAGGGGCGACGCACAAGGAGCACCCCCACACCCGCCACCCCCACACCCTCCTGTCCAGGGGACGCAGGGGGGGGGGGGGGGGAGGGCCGGGGCGGGAGAGCGCACGAGGGCGCAGGCAACCGCGCGTGCAGAGCAACAGCGCGGAGCAGGTAGGGTAGAGCGCACGAGGGCGCGGGCAACCGCGCGTGCAGAGCAACAGCGCGGAGCAGGTAGGGTAGAGCGCACGAGGGCGCGGGCAACCGCGCGTGCAGAGCAACAGCGCGGAGCAGGTAGGGTAGAGCGCACGAGGGCGCGGGCAACCGCGCGTGCAGAGCAACAGCGCGGAGCAGGTAGGGTAGGGCGCACGAGGGCGCGAGTGAGACTGAGCGCGACTGCACAGGGTCCAGGAGCGGCGTCGCGGGCAGCTGCATGGTCGGCTGCTGCTGGTGCGGTTGCTCCAGGGGCGACGACTGAGGTTCTAGGGGCGGCTGCACCAGGGGCGGCTGCTCCACGGGCGGCGTCGCGGGTACAGGGGCGGCTGCACCAGGGGCGGCTGCTCCAGGGGCGGCGGCGCAGGTCCAGGGGCGGCTGCACCAGGGGCGGCTGCTCCACGGGCGGCGTCGCGGGTACAGGGGCGGCTGCACCAGGGGCGGCTGCTCCAGGGGCGGCGGCGCAGGTCCAGGGGCGGCTGCACCAGGGGCGGCTGCTCCCTGGGCGACGGCGCAGGTCCAGGGGCGGCTGCACCAGGGGCGGCTGCTCCAGGGGCGGGGTCGCGGGTCCAATGGCGGCTGCACCAGGGGCGGCGGCTCCAGGGGCGGGGTGGCGAGTCCAGGGGCGGCTGCACCAGGGGTGGCCGCTCCAGGAGCGATGGCGCTGGCGCAGGGGCGGCTCGCGCGCTGTTGCAGGGGCGGCGTCGCGAGCTGCTGCAGGGGCGGTGTCGCGAGCGACGGGCGACGGGGGGAGAGCAGCAGGCGGGCCCCCGGAAGGCGCCGCGACGACCAGTGACGGCGCCCAGGGGGCGTCGCGTCGTGTAGGGGCGACGCCGCGCGGGTCCCGCAGAGGTGTCGCGACGAGCAGGGCGACGCCGCGCGGGTCCCGCAGGGGCGTCGCGACGAGTAGGAGCGGCACCCAGGGGGGGGCGCCGCGACGAGCAGGGGCGGGCCCCCTGAAGGCGCCGCGCCATGCGACGGCAGGGAGCAGCACGCAGGCCCCCCGGAGGGCGCCTCGACGGACGGGATAACCGCCGCGCGCGGCGGGTAGAATAAGCCGCCACACGCTCGAAGCGCGTGGCGGGAAGAAAAATCCAGTGCCGCGCACCACGGAGCGCGCGGCGAACAGTAGGGCAGCGGAAGCAGTTGGTGGGCCCGTTGAGCTAGGCAGCAGGATCTTGCCCGCTCTAGATACCATGTCAGGAAGAATAGGAGCGTGGCCTAGGCTTAGTAGCCTAGGCCACAGTAGGAGGTAGTAGGTTGTGCCCTAGGACTAGGGTTTGTGGTATACGAAGGAGAATTGGAGAAGTGAGAATGGGAATGATGATTTGAACTAGCAAGCAGCAGGATACATATAGGAAACCCTAAGGGGTTGTACTCACTATTGAGCACCCCACTGCAGGCTAGACAAATAACATAATCTGACACGCGCAGCCCGGATCTACCGCGCGCAGCCCCCGCCGAGCCGCGCGCAGCCCCGTCGAGCCGCGCGCAGCCCCGTCGAGCTGCGCGCAGCCCGTTTTCTGCTGCGCGCAGCCCCGTCGAGCCGCGCGCAACCCGTTTTCTGCTGCGTGCGGCCCCGCCGAGCCGCGCGCAGCCCGCTGCTGCCGCGCGCGACCCCCTCCGAGCCGCGCGCAGCCCCTGCCGAGCCGCGCGCGGCCTGCTGCTGCTGCGCGCAGTCCCTGCCGAGCCGCGCGCGGCCAGCTGCTGCTGCGCGCGGCCTGTTTCTGCCTCCCGCAGCCCGCGCTCGGCCCACAGCAGCCCCGCGCGCTGCCCTGCATAGCCTGCAGCTGCATCGGCCCCGACCTTCCACTGCTGCGGCCCCTCGCTGCTGCTGCCGAGGCCCCGACCTGCCGCTGATGCGGCCCCCACTCTGCGACTGCCGCTGAAGCGGCCCCACCCTGCAGTTGCTGCGGCCCTACTCTACAGTCGCTGCGACGGCCCCATCGCTGCTGCAGTCGTGCGCCTACTCGGCCCTGCTCGCCCGGCGAGCACCTGCCCTTCCAGCCTTTGGTGAGCACCTGCCTGCTTGCCTGCCTTTCGGCTTGCCTGCCTGTGTTTTTGCCTGCCTGCCTGCCTGCCTGTCTGCCTGCCTGCCTGCCTGCCTGCCTGCGTGCCTGCCTGCCTGCCTGCCTGCCAGCCTGCCTGCCTGCCTGCCTGCCTGCCGGCCTGTCTGCCTGTCGGCTTGCCTGCCTGCCTGCTGCGGCCTTGTACACCTTCACGCTTGACTCAGGAGCTTCCTGCTCCTTCTTTCGCGACTGCACCACACTCACGCCGCTTAGTCGGCCGGTTCCAGTCTCCCTGGCGGACCCCTCTGGGGGTCCAGTCCTTGCCCACTACTCCACGGTTCTGCCGTGTCCGGCCGCCCCGTCTGGCTTGCTGTCAGGTCTTTACCTCCCCTCGTTCTCTACGAACTTGGTGAGTGGAGCTGACCTCCAGGATCAGGGGGTGCACCAGTTCACTCCTGCGAGTCAGCGGGTGACTCACTGTACGTGTGCTCGGACCGGCCGACACCTGGGAACGTTTTCCCGTGCGCCTGGCTCGAGTCTGTACACCCTGACCACTGCGTCCGCTCAGGTAGCTGCGTCTGCGTCTGCGTCCGGTCAGCCGACAGCCTCCTGCAAGTGTCGCGCTTTGTCGCACCAGACCCTCCTGTGGCACCACCGCCTTGGTCACCCCTCGGTGCAGCGCCTTCGTGGCATGCACTCTCGCTTCCTGGTTTCTGGTCTGCCCAGGTCTTTGCCTGCCCTGCCTCCCTCGCTTGCGCCGCCCTGCATTCCTTGCGTCGAGGGGCGGCAGCGCGCCGCTCCTCACTCCTCCTCGTTCCCTCCCACAGAGGCTCCCCTGCAGACTCTCCACCTGGACGTGTGGGGCCCAGCTCGCGTCCGTGGACAGGGCCACGAGCGGTACTTCCTGCTGGTTGTTGACGACTACACGCGTTACACCACGGTCTTTCCCCTGCGCAGCAAGGGGGAGGTCCCTGCTGTTTTGATCCCTTGGATCCGCGCTGCCCGTCTCCAGCTCCGCGAGCGGTTCGGGACGGAGTTTCCCGTCCTGCGTCTGCACTCTGACCGAGGTGGTGAGTTCTCCTCCGACCTCTTGGCAGCCTTCTGTGCGGAGCACGGCATCACCCAGTCGTTCACGCTTCCGGACTCTCCGCAGCAGAATGGGGTTGCTGAGCGCCGCATTGGTTTAGTCATGGAGGTCGCTCGTACCTCCATGATCCATGCGGCTGCCCCCCATTTTCTGTGGCCGTTTGCGGTCCGGTACGCCACGCATCAGCTCAACCTCTGGCCCCGTGTCTCCTTGCCGGAGACCTCGCCCACACTGCTGTGGACGGGGAAGGTTGGCGATGCGTCGCGTTTCTGGGTCTGGGGTGCTCGTGCCTTTGTCCGCGATACCACCGCGGACAAGCTCTCCGCCCGTGCAGTTCCCTGTGTCTTCCTTGGCTTTGTCCCTGACGCGCCTGGTTGGCAGTTTTACCACCCCACCTCGCGCCGTGTCTTTGCGTCTCAGGACGTCACGTTCGATGAGTCGGTTCCCTTTTACCGTCTCTTCCCCTACCGCACTGCCCCTCTCCCTCCCCCGCCGCTCTTCCTCGCTCCAGGTGCTCCCCAGGTCGACCCTCTCCCCGCTCCAGGTCCTGCTCCCTCAGGTGTGTCTCAGGTAGACCCTCCTCCCTTCCTTGCGCCGGTTGAGGTCACTGGTGACTCAGGTCCTGCTGGGGGTGGTCCTGCTCGGGGTGCTACTTCTGGGGGTGCTGAGTCTGGGGGTGCTGAGCCTGGGGGTGCGGAGCCTGGGGGTGCGGAGCTTGAGGGTGTAGAGCCTGGAGGTGCTGAGCCTGCGTGTGAGGGGTCTGGAGGTGCTGGAGCTGGTGGTTCTGGGGCTGCTGAGGGTGCTAGCGCTGGAGGTTCTGGAGCTGCTGGAGGTCCTGGTGCTGGTGGCGCTGGAGCTGCTGAGGGTGCTGGCGCTGAGGGTTCTGAGTCTGCTGTTGCGCGGTCTCCTTGGAGTAGCCGCCTTCGTCCACGTGTGCCTCTCACCTCGCAGCAGCTGCACGACTGGTACGGTCGCCGTCAGGGTCGCGCTGCTGGAGCCCGGGGCTCTACTGCTGGAGGTACTTCTGCTGCCGTCCCTGGAGCTAGGAGTGGTGCTGGTACTGTTTCTACTGGAGGTGCTGGAGTCGCTGGTCCCGGAGGTGCTCGTACTGGAGGTACTAGAGCTGCTGGGGCTGAGGGTACTCCGTCTGGGGGTGCTGCTGCTGGAGACACTAAGGCTGGAGACCCTGGGACTGGAGGTGCTGGTTCTGGGGGTGCTGCTGCTGGAGACGTGGAGGCTGGAGACCCTAGGACTGGAGGTGCTGGTTCTGGGGGTGCTGCTGCTAGAGACGTGGGGGCTGGAGACCCTGGGACTGGAGGTACTGGTTCTGGGGGTGCTGCTGCTGGAGGCACTGGGGTTGGAGACCCTGGGCCTGGAGGTGTCGGTTCTGCTGCTGGAGCTTCTGGAGCTGCTGGAGGTGCTGGAGCTGCTGGGGGTACTGGAGCTGCTGGAGCTGCCGGTTCTGGTGCAGCTGCGCCGCCACGACTGTTCTTCGCTCCGCCGTCTCCGTCGTCTCTGCCGCCGCCTGACTCTGTTCTTCGTCAGGTTCTTACTCTCCCGTCGTCTACTGGTCTTCCGTTACAGCCTGGCTCACCGCTGCCTGCTCCTTCTCCTTACACTGAGCAGACGGGTAGTCTTGCTGAGCGTCGTGAGCCTGCGTCGCGTCCTGTCTCGCCTGTTCGTCCTAGTCGTACCGGTCGTCGTGTTCCGCGTCCGCGTTCGCCGCCTGTCCCCACCGCACACCTTGTCGTCCGTCGTCCTTCCTCTGTTCCGCAGTCTGTTTCTCTGCCGTCTCCTCCTGCGTCTTCCTTGCCTCACGTTCCGGACCCTGAGTCTGACCGGTTTCGTGCTGAGCACCCTACTGTCACGCGTCTGCTCGCCACTGTTGTCACTGACCCCTCGTTTGAGTCTGCTGCTGCGACTGCTTTGGTTGCTGAGCTTGTTGACTTTGCGGCTGCCTGTCGTCTAGACTACGCTGCTAGTCTTGTCGCTGAGTCTGAGTCTGTCTGTCCTTCGTCCGTCGGGGGTGAGTGTGCTCTTGAGGACAGGCACGAGGACTGGCACGAGGACCTTGAGTGTCTTGCAGCCGCTGCGCCTCATCTCGTGACCATGCTGCTTGCCCCTGAGGGAGACCCGGATGCACTAGACATCCCCACCCCGCGCTCGTACGCTGAGGCGGTCGCGGGTCCCTACTCCTCTCAGTGGCAGGCAGCCATGGACGCAGAGATGGCATCCTGGAAGTCCACAGGCACCTACGTCGACGACGTTCCCCCTCCTGGGGCGAACATCGTCAGTGGCATGTGGATTTTCAGGGTGAAGCGGCCGCCTGGTTCTCCGCCTGTCTTCAAGGCACGTTACGTTGCTCGAGGCTTCAGTCAGCGAGAGGGGGTTGACTTCTTCCAGACCTTCTCCCCCACCCCGAAGATGACCACTCTTCGGGTACTGCTGCACGTTGCCGCCCAGCGTGACTACGAGCTTCACTCGCTTGACTTCAGCACAGCTTTCTTGCAGGGCAGCCTGCACGAGGAGATCTGGCTGCGCCGCCCACCTGGCTTCACTGGGTCGTTCCCTCCTGGTACCCAGTGGAGCCTCCGCCGGCCAGTCTACGGTCTCCGTCAGGCGCCTCGTGAGTGGCACGACACACTGAGGACTACGCTTGCGGCTCTCGGGTTTGCGCCCTCCACAGCTGACCCGTCACTGTTTCTGCGCACCGACACTTCGCTGCCGCCGTTCTACATCCTCGTGTACGTCGACGACTTGGTCTTTGCCACTGCTGACACTGAGGCTCTCGCCCTGGTGAAGTCGGAGCTGCAGAAGAGACACACGTGCACAGATCTGGGTGAGCTGCGCAGCTACCTTGGCTTGCAGATCACCCGGGACAGAGCACGTCGCACCATCACTCTGACTCAGTCACACATGGTGCAGCAGGTCCTTCAGCGCTTCGGCTTCACCTGGTCCTCGGCACAGTCCACTCCTCTGGCTACAGGTCACTCGCTCTCAGCTCCACCTTCGGACGAGTCCGTAGAGCCGAGTGGTCCTTACCCAGAGCTAGTAGGCTGCCTCATGTACCTGATGACTTGCACTCGTCCTGACCTTGCGTACCCTCTTGGCCTTTTGGCCCGCTACGTGGCTCCTGGTCGGCACCGAAAGGTGCACTGGGATGCTGCGAAGAGGGTACTGCGCTACTTGTGCAGTACATCGGGCATGGGGCTCGTGCTTGGAGGACGGCGAGAGGTGGTCCTCACTGGGCACTCAGACGCGTCTTGGGTTGACGACCAGGCTACGCAGAGGTCGTCACAGGGTTACACTTTCAGCCTCGGCTCTGGTTCTTTTTCGTGGCGTTCTACTCACTCGTCTTCTGTTCTCAGCTCCAATTGTGAGGCTGAGATCTACGCCACCGCCATGGCTGCTCAGGAGCTGCGCTGGCTCACGTACCTGCTGACCGACCTGGGAGAGCGGCCTCGTTCTCCTCCAGTTCTGTACGTTGACAACAAGGCAGCCATTGCCTTGTGTGAGGAGCACAGACTGGAGCACAGAACGAAGCACATCGCTCTGCGTTACTTCCTGGCTCGAGAGTTGCAGCAGCGTGGTCAGCTTCATCTTGCTTACGTGGCCACTCGGGCCAACACTGCTGATATATTCACCAAGGCACTTCCGTCTGGTGATCATCAGCGCTTTTGTACCTTGTTGGGCCTTGTGCCTACGTTTCCACACTTGCTGTAGACTCTGCCTGTACTGTGATCTTTATATATATATATATATATGTATACCTGCATGCTTGCTCTTGCTAGGTAGTGATCACTGTACTTTGTTTGTTGCATATATACCTCTGCATGTGGACAGGCCTTGTGGCCCTTTGCTTGTGCTCAGTGTGTGTGGTGACGTTGTGATCCACCCTGAGCTTGTTTTGTTTCTCTTGACTGGTCTTGTGACCCGTTGTTCTCCCCCACTTTGCCTATGGGGGTGTGTCAAACTATGCATATTGTGTTTGTGTAGGCTGCTAGTGGGGTAGCCCATATGGGGTACAACCCAATGTTAGGGTTAGCTTATGTACCCAACTCTTGATCAATGCATTTCATTGCTGTCTCTAGATTCTAACAAAAATAAAGAAGCAATGTCTAAACATTAATTTCATTCATAAGAATCGCATTAGTACGTATGTTCATTTTAGAAATACTACGAAGTGTTGTACGTCAAGGAGTGCATTCAAAGCCTGTCTGATACTTACCAGTTCATGGTTTCGCGTTTTCCACGTGGAATTCATATGGGATTGTGGTTTTTTTTTTTTTCATAATAGATGCGGTTCACAACCCAATGCAATATATATGTTCAAAATCATATAAGGTGTTTTTCCGTAAAGTCTGTTAGCGAGTGTAAACGACACAAGAGCAGATTGATTTAAAGCGAGGAAATACCTGGTGAAATATGTGAAGGTCTTCAAAAAATAAAGCTAGGCCCCACATCATGTGAATCGCCTTTCCCGTACAAGGTACTAAGGTAGTTATCCTCCTGTATGCGAAGGGACTATATGGCGCTGACGCCTAGAGCGCGTTTGCTGACGCCAGCACGCCGGCGGTAGGGGCGTGGTGCAAACGCCCCGAGGCGCCACGCTGGGCAGACGCTCTGCCCCCTCACTCGCTGCCGCAGCCTCACTTTCTCGCTGGTTCCCCACTCCCCCTACTGCGCATGCCATACCTCGCGTCCACTCCCCGCCGTCGCCTCTCCTCTCCCATCCTCGCCTCTCGCCTCTCCTCTTTCCCCACGCCGTCGCCTCCTCTTTCCGCACGCCGCCGCCTCTCCTCTTTCCGCACGCCGCCGCCTCTCCTCTTTCCGCACGCCGTCGCCTCTCCTCTTTCCGCACGCCGCCGCCTCTCCTCTTTCTGCACGCCGCCGCCTCTCCTCTTTCCGCACGCCGTCGCCTCTCCTCTTTCCGCACGCCGCCGCCTCTCCTCTTTCCCCACGCCGTCTCCTCTCCTCTTTCCCCACGCCGTCGCCTCTCCTCTTTCCGCACGCCGCCGCCGCTCATCTTTCCCCACGCCGTCGCCTCTCCTCTTTCCCCACGCCGTCGCCTCTCCTCTTTCCCCACGCCGCCGCCTCCTCTTTCCCCACGCCGTCGCCTCTCCTCTTTCCCCACGCCGTCGCCTCTCCTCTTTCCGCACGCCGCCGCCTCTCCTCTTTCCGCACGCCGCCGCCTCTCCTCTTTTCCCCACGCCGTCACCTCTCCTCTTTTCCCCACGCCATCGCTTCTCCTCTCTTCCCCTCCGTCGCCTCTCGTCTCTTCCCCGTGGTCGCCTCTTCTTCCTCTCTTTGCCTCTCCTCTCTCCCCGCCGCCGCCTCTCCCCTCTTGAGCAAATGCCTTCGTTCCCCCGCTTTGTTCATCCCCCCCATGCCGTTGCCTGGTCCCGTCCCCTTCCCAGAGAACGGGGAATAACCTCCCCCAACCCTTCCCTTCCTTCCACCCCCCCTTCCCCCCCCCCCTCCTCCCCACCCATTTCATTTTTTCACTCTGATTCGTTGTGCGTTTCCCCCCTTGTCCCCCGTCCAACTTACCCGTGCGACACTGCAGATCCCCATACGAGCAAGCCTCGACTCCATCCATCATTGTCTTCACCTGCTCGCTCTCTCAGGTGGGAGGCTGAAAGTGTGAGTGTGTGCAGGAGAACACGGGAGGGAGGGGCTGTGAGCGTGCGAGAGAGTTAGGGTGTGAGGGAGAGGGTGCGAGTTGAAGGGTCAGAGCGTGAGAGGTTGTGAGAGGGAAGGAGTACAAGGAAAGCGTGTGAGTCAGAGAGTGAGTGGGAATATGTGAGAGTGAGGGGAGCGTGAGATTGATAGTGTGTATGACATTCCGAATACGAGTGAGACAGATACGGGGTCGCCCATTTTGGCTTCGGTTCTAATGTTTGAGTGCGAGTGTTTGAAGGTCAGCACACCTGGTTCAAGACATGCTCATACACGCCTTCGTTCGCCTTGTAAAGAATAGCGATCAGTTGAAACAGTTTGAGCATGGGTAGCCACCGCCGCCAATGTGCCGCTGCCATAGTAATATTCTTTTCCCACATCCGTACCACTTTAACCCCCTCCCTATCCCATTCTACTAGGCCATATCAACCTCCAGTTTCCTCCACAGCACTCTTCGTCTCTCCATCGTCCAGGCATCATCACCCCTCCCATCACTGTATCCCTCCTTGCGGTGCCATGGAGGGAGGCGCAGCAGCGCCGGCGAGCAGCACGGCCTTTTCCCTGCCACACTTCTACGACTACCCTCCCTACTTCACGTGCGTCACCGCGCCGCACCTTGCTGCACCTCTCACTCCTGCCCAGCCCCACTTTGCTGCTCACTCCATCTCCGCATCACTCCATCCCTTTGATCGCTTCAACTGGTTTCAAATCCGCACTGCATTCATCTGCTTATGCGCGCCTTTCCCTTCCCCCCTCCCTCCCTCATACCCCCCCCCCACCTCTCCCCCCCCCCCCACACAAAACAATCATCATGGCCGACCATCCCACTGGGCGGCACTGGCGGGGGGTGGCAGGCTGCAGCCGATCAAGGCGACACGCGAGCGGCAGGTGCGGCTGTGGGCGGATCTGATCGTGGCGTGGTGCCGCCACCACCGCACGCTGCTCGTGCCCCTCGACCACTTCCCCCTCTTCCACCACCCCGCCATCCAGCGTGAGGGCTTCGGGGGCAGGCAGGCGGGGCGTGCGCATGTTTGCTGGGGGGTGTCGAGAGGGAGAAGCAGAGGGAAGGGATGGGAGGAGGGTTTCGAAGGGGGGGAAGGAGAAGGGTGAATGGGGGAAGGGGGTGTCGAGGTGGAGGTGGTATGGGGCGTGGGATTACTCTTTTCTTGTTCACGGAAATGGGGCACTTGTAGAACCTTCAGCCGTAGATCCCTCCCTTGTCGACACTCTTAAATTGGTTGCTGTATCGATTACACACTGTGTTACGACTGAAAAAGAAAGGCGGGGCAGGTGGGTCGTGACAGGCGGAGAGTGGGTGGGGCAGGTGGGTTGTGACAGGCGGAGTGTGGATGGGGCAGGTGGGTCGTGACAGGCGGAGTGTGGATGGGGCAGGTGGGTCGTGACAGGCGGAGTGTGGATGGGGCAGGTGGGTCGTGACAGGCGGAGTGTGGATGGGGCAGGTGGGTCGTGACAGGCGGAGTGTGGATGGGGCAGGTGGGTCGTCACAGGCGGAGTGTGGATGGGGCAGGTGGGTCGTGACAGGCGGAGAGTGGGTGGGGCAGGTGGGTCGTGACAGGCGGAGAGTGGATGGGGCATGATGCGGCTAGTTGGGGGAAGAGTGGGGAGGTTGGTAATCCAGGCTGATGAGGGAAGGGGAAAAAAGGGTTGAGAGCTCCCGGCCCTTGAGCTCCCGGCCATTGAGCTCTCTGCCTGCTCCCTGCTTATTCTTCTCCACCGCTTTCGACGCCCTCCCTTCCTTCATGCATTCGTTCCTTCATGCATTTGTTCCTCGCTCCTTGAATATCTGACTTAGCTCCATTTTGCACGTCCGTTTTGTATTCTTGTCCCAACGGCCTGTTGCACCCTGTGTGTGTGTGTGGAAACAACCATGGCAGGCAAACTGACGTTCGAGGCGCGGCAGGTCTTTCTCGAGGCTCTTGTTGCAGAAGGCAAGCTCACTCCGCCTCTCTTGCGATCCTCCCACCGCTCACATCGCCCCAACGCTGCTGTGCTCTCAGCGCCCATATTTCTTGGCACATATATGATTCCTTCCGCTCCCATTCCTTCCGCTCCCATTCCTTCTCAACAGCATCACCTTCTCAACAGCAGCATCACCTTCGTTCTTTCTCCACTCAATGCTCCAATGGCCGCCCTCCAGTCGTTTCCCAGTGTCTTCAGCCTGCAGAGTTCATGGATTAGGGCGCCTCGTTCTCATCAACTTATGTGTCCATGGAACGGAAATGTGCCTTTCTGCTTTTGCGTTCCCTCCTTTGTGTGCCAGGGCGGGCGGAGTGGACGGATCGCAGTCGAACGAGGTGCCTCATTCTGTGGAAGTCCATCAACGACTGGGCCGACACGCTGCTGCAATTCGTACGCCCGCCTCCCCTCCCCTCAAGCGGTCCATGTATTAGCTACCAGCGGGTACAAACATGCACGGGGAGGTCCCCTCTCTTACGTGGTCCGTGCATCAATCGTTACAATCGGTGATGTCAACAAAGGCGGTGTAAATTGATAAACTAAAGATCCAAAGGCCTGTAGCAGTGATGAACTAGAAGGCATACACGGTGGGTGGTGCAGCGATCGCGAGGTCTTAGCTGATTCAAGGTGGCGGACAAGGTGGGCGGACAAGGTGGGCGGACAAGGCGGGCGGACAAGGTGTCTTGGACTGGACAAGACTGGAGCAGGTATCGTGTTTTGAACGGCCGGGTCCTCAACGGTGTGCACGAGCCCATCCCGACGTCAAGCACTTTGGGTTTGTCCCCAAGGCGAAGAGAGCCGGCTTGTCGAGGCAGGGGCAGCTCAGCTGAAGGCACACGATGTCTCATCGCGAGCTGCCCCGGCTCGAACCCGCGGTCGTCCACAGCGTGCCTCAATTCCGACCCGTCTTGGGCGGGCCAGCCGGGTTCCAGGTCGGGTCGGGTCGGGTCGGGTCGGGTCGGAACATCAAAGATCTCTGGCCCGACCCGGGTATCGGGTGCCAGGTCAGGCTTGACCCGCCCCTGGGTCGGGTCGGGTCGGAGCCGGGTCGGGTCGGGTCGAGCCGACTCCCATAGGCAGGGTCAAAGGTTCTCTTAAATACTGTGCAGGTTCCCTCCCCCACCCTCATCACCCGATCCTCCACTCTCGCCGTCCGCCTCACCCTGCGGTGGGGGGACCCAATCCGGGTCTTTCTTTTGTTCACGTGGTCCTTGCGCCTCCGCAGCTGATGCGGGAGGACCCTGTGACCCCCTCTGCTGCAACTCCTCACTCCTCCTTGCCGCAGTTGTGTCGTCCCACCCAATCTCCTCATCCCCATGGAAGAAGCTCCCCAATTGGAATGTGGCCCTAGATTCCGGCGTCGGAAGGCCTCCAAGCGACGCCCCTGGGATCGCGCGACTGCTATCCTGCCCTCCTTCTTGCGCGGATTCCGCGCGGGACCTTGGCGAATGACGTTTCGGAAACTTGAGCATCTGGCCCGACCCGACCCGACCCGACCCGATTTGGCCGGGCCACACGGGCCCTCGGGTCAGGTCGGGTCGGGCCAGGCACGGGCCACAATCCAGAAAGTGGTGGCCCGACCCGGGCCTACTGACTCGGGTCAAAGGTGACCCGAGTTCGGGTCGGGCCAGGCAGACCCGCCCCCTTAGGGGGAAGGTGGGGGTGCTCAACATGACTTTTACAATTTCTCTGTTACACTTGTTATTAATATACATATTTAAAGCATAGTTCTTCAACCACTTGACCGTGTGATGGTTTCAAAATCTGTAGATCACTAGTTATGACATGTACAATAACCTACTGGTTGATTCACAGTAGAGACATCACGAAACAATAGTGCAATTGGGTTTCCCATTGGGTTCGCCACAACAATTGCAATAAGTTCATGCAAACTATAAATATGTCCGCTAATAAAACCCCCAAAGCTGCAAGTGTCAATGCAAGCAATAGCACGTCCAGGGAGGTCTCTAGTAAATATGACGGTGCAATACCTCGACAGTCACAACAACAAAAGACACCGCAGCAACTCTCCCCGAGCAACCGTCTCTCACAACCCCAGCTGCTTTGCCTCAAGGCACAGCTGCGCCATCGTGGTCCTAGTGCCACCACGAACCTCAAGCCTCTGGCCAGGGTGGTGATCCTGCCAAGTCTTGATCATCATGGCCGCACGCATCTGCTGTGGGCTCAGACGGTGCCGCTGCCACCAGATGATGTTCCTGCTCTGACTGAAGGCTCTCTCACTCGTTGCAGACGTGGCGGGGATACCCAAATAATCGCGAGCCATGGCCCTAAGCCCGGGCAGCTGCAGCTCCCTCCCGCGCCAGTACACTAAGGTGCACCCTCCCTCCTGCCTCGCCTCAGCTAAATACTGGTCCACCTCGTCCTGTGCCTGCACCCCCTCCTCTGCCTCCATCTCTGCCAACTCTGCGAACAGCCTAGCCTGAAAGTCCAGCACGCCACGCGACCTGCCCCCCCTGCGCCCTGCAGCCCCGCTCCTCGCTGCGCCCTCCCCTGTCACTCCCCTAGCGCTCGTAACCTCCCCCCCAAGGCGTGCCTCTGCCGCTGCACGGGCAGCTGTCTGGTAGGTTGGAAGGCGCTCGTACACCCTCTCCTCACTCAGGTCGAGTGTCCTGGCACCCCTGGCATGCCCCCCCGCCTCTACCACAATGGGCGCACTAGTCCTCGTCCCCCGGGCCCTGAGCCTGAAGGTTGCCGTCTTGAGCCGAGGATCGAGGAAGGTGGCAATCGCACACTCCTCGCTCACCCGGCCCATGTGGCGCTCCAGCTTGTTCAAGGCCCGGCCCGAGAGGTCCTTGCACAGCTGGGAGACGTCTGGCGAATATTTGTTCCCCTCAAGAATATCCAGGAGCATGTTGTACTGCGGCACGACCGCTCCCATGGTGGGGTACAAAGACCCCTCCACGAATAGGGTGATGCTGTCAAACGGCTCGAGGAAAGCCCGCAGCTCGTTGAGAGCTGTCCAATGGGCATCTGACAGTCTGATCTCTGCCCATGCCGTGCGTGTGGCCTTCGTGATGTTTGGCTGAGAGGGGGAGAGAGGGAAGGGATGGAGAGTGTTTTGGTTGGAGTGGAGGTGACATTGCGGAAGTACAGGGTGATGGGATGGGGTTGGGAAGAGTTGAGAGGCCACATGGCGTGGATGCCACAACCATTCGATATAAGAACATGCAATCCAAAGTGGTGAAGAGATGAAATGGAGGTGACATTGAGGTAGTACAGGGTGATGGGATGGGGTTGGGAAGAGTTGAGAGGCCACATGGCATGGATGCCACAACCATTCGATATAAGAACATACAATCCATAGTCGTGAAGAGATGAAATGGAGGTGACATTGGGGTAGTACAGGGTGATGGGATGGGGTTGGGAAGAGTTGAGAGGCCACATGGCATTGATGCCCCAACCATTCGATATAAGAACATACACCCCGAAGTGGTATAGAGAGATGAATTATACTTGACACACGCACAGTACATGGTGACCTGATGATAATCCCATACTTACGATAGAGGACTCATCGAAGTACATCGTGAGCGGAATGGACAGCTCACACCCCCTCACCACCATCTCCAGCGTGGAACCCCAGCGCGTGTCCGAGTCAACAATCAGGCGCAAGTCAGTAGGTCTCTTGCGCGCACTGTTGCCCCCCTCTGCCTGCGTCGCCCCCCCCCTCTGCAGTGCCCCCCTCTGCCTGCCTCTCCCCCCCCTCTTCTGCCCCCTCCCCTGCCTGTGTCGCCGCAAGGGTCGCAGCATACTGCTTCTGGATGTCAAAAAAGCGCTCCGACCGCTGCACCGACCACCCGATGTAGCTAGCCACAGCTCGCAACCTCCGGAGCGCCTCGGCCACCGGCTCGACCTTGAGTGCGTACTGCACTGCGAGGTTCAGGACGTGGGCCACACACCTGGAGGGGAGGGCAAGCAATGCCATAGATAAATGGCAATGATCAACCATGGTATGGGGTTCAGGTGGGTACTTGGCATTACCCGATATGCTCTGGACACTAGTAGCAAGAGCGGATGGCACTTACTTGAAGTGCCGAGACAGGGACATGACGGGGGGGTCACGCGGACGTGACCCCAGTGTGTCGTCAGGGACGCCGGCCAACAAACGAACCGCCCGGTTGTTCTTCTCGGCGTTGTCCGTCGTCACGCCGAAGAACTCACCACCACCCAATGCCCACTCTCCTATGACCTCCTCCAGCTCGGTCGCTATCTTATCCCTCGTGTGACGGCCCTCCAGCAGCCTGAAGTCGATCACCATCTGTTGCAGCTGGAAGTCCGAGGTGACTCGGTGAGCAGTCACCACCATGAAGGCGACGTTGTTCTCACTGGTCGATATGTCAGTGGTGAGTGTCACCCGCCCCGCCAGACCGTCGCCTGTCAACAGCTGGCGAAGCTGAGCCTTAGCCGTCTCGGCCGCAGACAGCAGATCCCGCGCAAGGCGGAAACGTGTGCCGAGATGCTGCGCCGCGTCCGGGTTAAGCAGGGCCACGAAGTCACGAAACGGCCATGAGGAGGGTCACATACATGGTAAGGAGTGAAAGAAGATAATGGTGGTAGGATATTGCGCACAGCATGTCAATGTATACTCGATTGTGCATGAGTACAAAAGAAAACGCGCACAGTGCTTACCGCTGGCCTGTCGACCGAGCGGAACATGTCAAGGCCGGCGAACAGCATCACCAGGGCCTCGCGCAGCTGCCGCTCTCCAACCCGAGTCGTGACATACTGATCGATGGTACCCTGCCTACCCCCCCAACGGCGGCTCCTCCAGTCAACCCACTCGGCCCGGCCCCCGTCTCGGCTACCGGAACGTCAGGCCATATGGCAGCGTGCTCCCACGGCCACTTAGTCTTATCCGGTACTGTAGGTCCCCAACCACCATCCGGGAAAACAAGCCCATCAGACTTGTTTTGGTTCAGAAAGCGACGGACCCAAATCTGGAGGCTAGGATAGTGCGCCCTCTTCAAATGCCTGGCCCCCGAGCTCGTGTTGCCTAAACGCCAACTAATCAACGTGTTGTCACGTAAGGCATCGCCGTGCATCGTTGTTCAGCGCCCCAAACATGCCTTTCACCAAGCCCGGCTCTCCCCTACTCAGAGCGCTCTCCACGATAGGGTCCAGGTCCTTTTCGGTCGGCAGCTGGTTGGCCTCCCGCATTGCATTGATAGAAGCTCAGGAAATACCAATGCGGCGTGGTCCAGCAGTGGGCGCGGCAGCAGCAGCAGCAGCAGTAGCGCGAGGGCGTCCGGCAGCGCGTGGACGTGCAGCAGCAGCAGTAGTAGTGGGCGGACGCCCAGCAGCAGCAGGAGCCGCAGCAGCTGCGGTAGCAGCAGCAGTAGTGGCAGCAGCAGGCGCACCAGCAGCTGGAGCAGACACGGCAGTAGGTACAGCACCTTCACCCACACGTGCTCTCTTCTGTCCCACACGCCCCCCCCCCCACCCTCGCCACCGCTATCACCGTCACTCGCAGCGCCAGCATCCGCATTACCCGGCACCCAAGTCGGGTCGCGACGTTCCTCAGGCGACTGCTGCTCAGTAGCACGCAGGTCATCCATTGCCTTCTGCCATCGCTGCTCCTCCGAAGCCCGCTGCGCCGCAATGCCCTCTTCATGGGCCACAGGGTCAGCACCAGGGGAGAGCTGGCCCAACTGGAAACCCTCCCCGCCGAAGGATGTGACTTCGACGGCCGCGAGAGAAAACCCTTGAATCCGCGTGGAGCTCGACGGATCGCCGTCCGTTCCGGACATGGTTCGCGCCTACAATCGCTCGTTCACGGTCACGGTGCAAGCGGGTGACGCTAAACCTACACGAAATGGAGCAGCGGGTGCCGGTAAATGCGTCTACTAACGAGGCAACGCCACGGTAGAAGTGTGCTCGATGGAAAGTAGAGGATGCGCTTGAATCTCCAAACCCTAAGAACTCCTAATCTGACCAGCGCGAAATGTACTAAGTGCAGCCGAAATCGTCTATCTAAGAATGTAAATAGCAGAGTGTGAAATCGCCGGGTGATGCCTAAGGTAGGTGGTAGTTTAGTGAGGGGTATTTAAGAAGACTCTAAGGCTAGGGGCTGCTGCTGGCGTGGCGAGGGTGGCGAATGAAAATCGGAGGGGAAGAAATCCCCTCGATCGATTTGCATTCGGGCTAGGGTTTCGGCCCTAGCCCTGTCGAAATCGGGTCGCGGCCAGGCCCGACCCGATTTCGACATTTTCGGCCTGAAATCGGGTCGGGTCAGGCGCGACCCGAAACCCGGCTCGGCCCGACCCGAAATGGGCCCCCGG